>NC_069414.1:9189372-9254372 GCF_026875155.1 Cherax quadricarinatus
CAAAATTGAAATATCAGCGACTGGACAAGACAGCCCCCGGGAATCTCAGAAAAGTTTCTTGGTTTGTGGGGAATTCTGGCCAGATTATTTCATATTTTTAGTTAGGTGAGGTTTTTGGTTGATACACTTAATCTCCAGTCAAATTGGTGAGTGTATTAAGTATTTTTTCCTTCTGTTATGTTTTTGTGTTTTTTAAACCATTTTTTATTATTATTTTTAATATACAGTCCACAAATTTATATATTTCCAGCATTCTGGTGATGTATATTTCTTTTAATTTAGGTCCGAGCAACTTGTGGTTATGAAGTGGTAGGTTCAAAGGGGGATTTTTTTTGGACCTAGGTGCCCAAAAATTCCTACTTGTCTAGAATTTTGATAAAAATAATTTCTTTGCTATATTTAGTTATGGAAAAAATTAGTTCATTCGATAAATGCAATTTCACTTTTTTTACCCCGTTGGTCCTTCGAACTGGATGTAATTGTGAAATCTTTAAATTATTTTAAATTACTTAAAAAATTATATGTGAAATGAAAAGGAGGTGGATGTTAAGTTCAGAAATTTACTTAAGATAGTGGTTTATAAAATTTCAATATTAATTTTGATAAGCTAAGTCTCTGGCTAAATTTTAAATTTGTAAAATACTAATTTGATAGAAAATTCTGGCCAAAATTTATATCAGTGTATGTGTAACTGAAAAGCAAGTGTGGATAAAGTTTAATTGTGTCTTAATATTAATTTTGCTTCGCTAAAATCGGGCAAGGATTTTTTAAATTTTGTTAATTTAAATTTTGATGACCCAATTTTTGTATTAATGTACTTTAAAATTTATATTATAAATGTAATTGTAAGCTCAAGTAGCTAGGATTTATTCAAAGGTAAGTTGTATCAGTGGGGTTTAGTTGTAACATTGTTTTTAAAAAAAGTTGAATTTAATACATTGCATCATGGCGGGAAAATGGGAAAATTATATGAAGACAAAATTTGGAATTAGAGTAAGAAAGTCAAACGGTAGAAAAGTTCATGTAACCAAGGATGTACAAGGCTTCGAATTAATGAATCAAAAAAATGTAAATACTGATGATTTAAAATTGTATTTTAAATGTTTTAGGGAATAGATATGTTCATACAAATTATATTACAACAAATTTAAAGGAGATTTTTGGTAAAACGTGTAGTGGACTGAAAAGATCTCATGTTTAATCTTTTTATGAATTGAGGAAAAGATTCTTTTTTGAAAAGTCAGGCCTTAAATAAATTAAAATGTGAAAACCCAGGCAGTTGGTCAGTCTGCTCCCAAATAAATATGTCTTTGCCAAAACTCCCAAAAATTGTGTTTGCCTGTTTTAATCCTGGAAAAAAATTTTGAGGAATTTTGGTAAATTTTTAAGCAGCTGTGCATGCAGGAGTGACCTGCCTGTGTAACTAAATTTTTTTCCCTCAAAGGACAGGTAAGAGGAGTGTCACATATGAAAAACCCTTTCCAAGAGATGACTTTAAAAGGGAAGCATTTGATTTGTTAAGGTCACTTATGGTAATATGAATAAAGTAGGTTGGATCTAGTAAATATCATTGTTAATTTAAAATCTCCAGATCACACTTACAAGGTTACAGCTTTTTAGAGTTAAACTGGAGAGCACTCAAAAAATTTTAAAGTAATAAATATGATTGAAGGAATCAGACGGGTTTTTTGGGGCCCATGGTCGAAAATTTTAAGCTTTTTAAACATTGAAGTCACGAAAAAATATCACAGGGGTTTTTGGGGTCTGGAGGAAATAAGACTAGGTCTACAAGAATTAATTGTGCAGTTGCGACACCCAACTAATCATTTTAAAATGCAAAAACATAAAAATTCTGAGGTATCTGTCAATTTTAAAAAAGGGGGAAAAAATTTATTCCAAAAGTAAAAATAAAAATTCATTTCCCAAAAAAAGAGTTGCATGGTGCATATCAAGTAGAAAAGAATCAGAAAAAAGATTCTCCACTAGGAAAAGAAAAATAAGTACCCCCCCAAAGAGTACCCCAGTTAATAAAAAACCCCATAGGAAAAGAGGTTGTCTTTTCTGCAAGGGTACTCATTTTTTAAAGAATTGAAGTTTACAATTCTGGAATAAAAAAAAAGTTGAAGATTGGAGGAATTGCAGATGTTCGGGGTTTTTGGGTATCACAATGTAAAGGTTGTCACCCAAATTAAACTTCTTTTATCAATGTCACAAAGGAAGACACCATTTTGTTTTGTGAAAGGGTCATTGAAAATGTGAAATAATGATAATGTTGAAAATCCTGACACAACAGGGCTATGTAAAATTGTGCTAGTGTTTAATGAGGGTTTTTGCTAAAGTAGCCTTACCTGTGTTAAGGCAAAAAAATTGATGAAAAAAGGGAAAAATAAAAAATTGTAAAAGCTTATTAGCCCAGGGACCCCACGTTATTTCATAAAGTAAATGTCTTGATGGTATGAAAGTAGTAGGGGAGACCAATTTTTAAAATTTTTGGTTTTCTCTCAGAAAAAAAGAGCTAAATTGTTTTGACACTGTTTATGTAACTGTCGGGTTTGGGGCAATGAAAAAAAACGTTTAATCAGAAATTGTAGTAGATCCCAGAGAAAATTCTACAGTGGGTTAGTAAAGCTAAAAAAAAAGACTTTCACAAAAGAAAATTTTAGCCCCTTCTGGGGTAATGATGTTTATTTAGGCCCAAAAAATATTTTGTAGGTGTGACTTTATCCCTCCTTTGTAAAGGGTATGGAAAAGAAAGTGGTGTCCCCCTTTTAAAGACTGAGGAGGCCATGTAATGTAGGTAGGTTCCTCGTAATAATAATTCATAAATAGGGGAAATACCATAACTATGTGTTTACTCTGAAGTCTTTTGCCCCAGAAAATTTTTCCATAGAGGATGGTGTTGAGCCGTGCATAAAATTGTGGGAATTAGACGCTTTGGGAATAAATGTAATGAAAAAAAGCCCCTACTTTTCTTTTACTAAAGAAAAAAATCCCTGAGGTTGTAAAATTTGAATTGGAAAATAATGGGTAGACTTCCGGGGTGGAGATAAACCATCGAATTCCCCACTAATTACAGAAGGGCATATGGACAATTAAAGGCGCTCCGCAAACTGAAAAGACCCCGAATTGTTAACTGCCCCATAATGATATAATTGCTGAGCATTATTTTAAAAAATTTTTGAAGAGGTACCTCCTGAGCAAACCCCAAAAATTTTTGGTCATATTTGCCCATCACGGGGGTGAAGAAGGTTCTAAGACCAATCCTTTGAGGGTTGTGTTTAAATTTTAGTGCCGGAGTAACAAAAATGTACCCAGTTTAAATGGTTTTATGAAGGTCCGTCGTTGACGGAAAAAATTAGGGATATCTTATTAAATTTTTAGGGTTTAAGAATTTTGCCTTTACGGCTGACTAAGTAAAGCTTTCCTAAGAGGGGTTTTCGAGGTGACCGGGGTTGTACCCGCTTTTTGGCCCGAGAATCCTAGTGACCCCATTTGCCCCCTGAAAACCTTTCGCTTTAGGAGGATTATTTTGGGCTACATCCGCTGTTCCCTACTTCAAACAAAGATAAAAAGCACACCTTAAACACATGGGAAGTCCATTGAGTAAAGTAATGAGCAACAATTTTATTTGGCAATTTTGGGGGTGTGATCAACTGAAGAGGAAATGTTAAAAAACTTATGGAGAAGCTAATAAAATATGCAAAAATGAAATATGCCTTGGGGAATGGAATAGTAATTCGTCCCAAAATTTAAAGGGGCAAATAAATAAAAATTACCCTGGGGGATGAAGTCCCAAAATGTAGAATGTTTGGGTTTTAAATTGGGGTACTGAGAGGATTTGTTAATGTTTTAAAAATAATTTACAGTATACCCAAAAAATTAATAAAAGGGGTTTTGTTTGTGAAATTTTTAAATGTTTTGATCCATGGTTTAGTGGCACCCCCCACTGTAAGAGGGAAATTTTTAATTCAGGAAGCATGGAAACTTAAATGGCTTGGGGATGAAATTTTACCTGGGAATTCTTTTAAAAGGTGGGAGAAAATTTAAATTTGGGGATTTTGAAAAATTCCAATGTTGGAGTTCCCATCCAGGGGGGCCAACCAAATGGGAAAAAATGTATCCACATTTTTTGGGATGCTTCAAAATTGGCTTGGGGCGTTCTTCCCCCAAATTTTTTTTGTGTTATTTTCTTGTTATGCTAAGGCTAAAGTGTCTCCAATTAAATCCTACCTTACCTAGTTGGAATTAACAGCATTTATGTTGGTGTCAATTAGCTAATTTATAAGAAATAAGTTTCAGGAGATAAATTTAGCAACATTTTAATTTGGTCTGATAATGAGGTTCCTTACAAGGATTGTAATGGAAAAAAGTAAAATTGTGTACGTACAAAACAGAGTCCCTGAAATTTTCAGATGCAAAAGAAGTATAAAAGTTTGGTCGCATATGTTAACATTTAATCATATACCTGGTGAGGAGAAATCCAGCTGATTTCTTTTCTCGAGGTTTACCTTATGCTAAATTTTTAAAAACTGTACATGTTTAAAAGGGCCAAATGGTTGGGAAATAAAGCTAATTGGCCTGTACAAAAGGGTATATTGCTCCTGTTGTAAATTAGTGACCAGCTCCCTAGTTTGTCCCCCCTTAGCCATTGATATAAATAGGTATTTTTCTTTTCCCCCAAATAATCAATGTAACTAAATTGGTGTTTAAATTTCTAAACAAAATGAAAATTTTTTATATAAGTTTTTACATCCTCTTGAATATTGGATAAAGTGGGTACAGATGGAAATTTGGAAAAAGGATTAAATTTTGATGGAAAGAAAAATTGTGAAAAGGGTTCATAATAGAGAAATTGGGGCTGTTTTTGAGAACAAAGTAAATTTTGGTGCAGAGGTGGTTACAAAAAAACTGAATTGGGTATTTGCTAAAACACCCTATCTTATGCCAAAAAATCATCTTAACAAAATTTGTTGTTCTAATGCCCCTAAAAATGTAAGCATGGTGAGGTACAAAATCCTTAATTTTATTGGGAAAATTTCTGGATTCCAAATGGACGGGAAAGTGTAAAAAAGGGTGATTAAATTTTTTGTGTAATATGTCGCCGTGTGGTGCCAGTCCTTATGTACCCAGGTCCTCCCCCTTGCCAAAGGAGGTGTACAATTAGTGAAAACCCTTTGAATACAGGTGTAGCTTGTGGTCCCAAAAATTTTAAAAAGGTACGTCAATGGTGTTCCATGAAAATGTTTGTTTGTTTGTTCACCGTATGCTACTAGGGCAGTTTATTTAGAAGTGGCCAAGGACTTGTTCAGAAAAGTTTTATACAGCTGTTTCGAAAATTTGCAGCTAGGGATCTGTCCGGGTTTATGATTTCGGAATTTAAAGCCACAAATTTTGTAGAGGTGCTCAACATTTATAGAATTAAATAATGTACATGTTCAAATCTCTGTTAACCAGCGAGGGTTTTACCGAAATTTATTATCTAGAGCCCCCTTTGGGGGGGGGGCTGTACGAAGACTGATAGGCAAGTTTAAGAGGGTCTCCCAAAGTACTAACCCGGAGAGAATTAATTTGGAAGAATTCTGTGGGGAGTGTTAGGGGGGCAGAAAATGTATAAAAAAATGGCCTCTTCGTACTGAGTGATACACCGATGCAGATGTATTAAACCTTTCACCTTTTATGTGGAAGGAAATTTTGGGAAATTGCCCTGTCTATAGAGATAATCCCGGAAAAAAAAGTGATGAAGATTTCAATGAGCGGCAGTGTTGTGTAAAAATTTAAAAAGTTAAAAAAGTAATTGTATTTGGTTAATGTGTGGGTTAAAGGGAAATTTCTTTCACACGTGAACACTTTTTTGGGCGACAGAGGCAGTAAATCGACAGCCATTTCAACCAGGTGACATTGTGTTAAATTACACTGAAAACATCGAACATTGTGGCCCCTGGGCAAATTATTGACATTTTACCAGATGCCCAAAAATGTTGTCAGGAATGTCAAAGTGTTGTGTCGTGGCCCGGAAAATTTATGCACAATTATAAATTGATTCCCCTTGGAGTTGGGGTTCAATCAAATGTAAAAGAAATTTGAGGGAAAGGGGACACGAGTGTTGGAAAAAAACGCTGACCAAATGATGCCGGAAAATGAAAACTAGTAAGACCTACTAGGAGAACAGCCCTCAAGCCGAACCCGGTGGAATCGTTCCTAAAAGGGAAGGGGTAATTTGAATCGTTTTGCAAAGACTCCGGCGGCCGCGGGTGTGGAAAATACTGTATATTTTTCCCGGAAATACGGGAATTTTTTAAAGGGAAATAGTGGGCCCATACTGTATTTAAAAATATTTGTCATGAAAACGGAAGCCTGCGTTGGGAGGAGATCGCCATCTTTGGGTTTTTAATTTGTACGAAGTTGGTGTAATGGGGAAAAATTTTTCGTGCTTAGAGGTTTTAAAATTGTTTTTTACCCTCTCAAATATAGGCAAATTGGTGGTGTGATTCTGCTAACTTGAGATATCAGAAGACTGGACAAAACATCCAGGAAATCAAATAAGTTCTTGATTTTTGTGAATTTGGCCAGATTATTTTCTGATTTAGTTGAGTGGGTTTTCTGAGTTTTTAACATTAATCCTCCCGTCAAAATTTGGGGAGTGATATTTTGGGAAAATTTTTCCCTTTGTTATGAAATTTTGTAAATTTTTAACCCTTTTTATTTTTAAAATTTCAGTCCAAATTTTTATTTCAGTATTCCTGGTGTATGTATATTTCGTTTAATTAAAAGTCCAGAGCAACTTGGGTTATGACAGTGGTAGGTATCGGGGGGGAATTTTTCGCGACCCAGGTTTCCCCCAAATTCCCCTTTTTTATGTAACTTTATAAATAAAAATTATCTTTGTTTCATTTTTGTTAGTACATAATTAGTTACATTCAGATGAATGCACTTTTCCACACCTATCATGCTTAAAAATTGCCCATTTTTACAATATTCCTTTCAAAACTAAGAGGGGAAAAGGGAGTGCTCTTGCTTCCTGCCAATTTTCTGGGGGGTATTGCCCAATCTAATGTGGGTTTAAAAAGCATTCGACTCTTGGGGTATAGTATCGGGAAAAACAGTGTTGGGAAATTTTCATTTTATGGCTTTCCCCTTTTTCCAAATGAGAGACTACAAACCCTTGCAACCCAATCTGTGAACCACCAGTCGTTTTTTGGGGTGAATTCTTTATCGAATGCTTCTTGCAGTCCTGAATTTTTAAATAAAATTGTATTTTAAATATTCTAAGGCATTTTGGGGGGGTAAATTTTCGTTGTGGGAGGACCAGACATTCTTGGTTGAGGGGTTATCCTATTTCTTTTCAATTTTAAGTTTTCTTAGCTGCCAGAAAGGCAGTTACACAAACTTTAGGAACCGTAATGGAATGGCGAACTTTTTCCTAATTTCTTCTTGGAACCCCGGATGCAATTTAAGGCTCTAAATATAGTAAAAAATGCACTCCTTTTTAAAACTTGTCTCATTTTGGAATTAGTGAATGTAGAGTACAATTGGTTTTTTTCCCTTTTAACTTCAAAAATTTTTAAATTTCTAAACCGGTGTATAAAATTCCACGGGATTTAAAAGGGGACTAAAGTGTTTTTTTTGGTAAAAATATATCAGGGGGCCCTTCATTTTGGGAAGACACAAGATGTATTATTATCTAAACTATTAGCTTACTGGCAGGATATCTTTCAACAGTCTAGCTCGAAAATTCCATATACAGATTGCTCAGTAAGGGAGCAACAAATTACCCATACCCATTCCTTTTTTTTGAGTAATATTTCCCCTTAAAACTCAACTTGCGAAACTCCCCCAAGCTTAATAAATTTCAATAATGGTATTTTTATCAAAAGGAAAAGAGAATCATCTAATTCTTCTTCCAAAAAGATAGCAAGTCGGGAAAAGGACTCTGGATTTCCGTGAAACAAGGCAGTGACAAAAACTAACAATGTTATTATCCATGGGAAAGTGGAATAAGAATTTTTCCTCCGTAAGCCATGCGTGTTGAAAAATCAACAAAAAATCCCGGGAAAAGGGGCTGAAACCCCCTTTTCCCCTGTAAAGATTACAAAAAAGGAATAAGAAAAAAAAATTGTCAAAGTGGGAATTGAATGTGCGTGGATGTTGTGAAAATGATTGAAAGAGAGATTGTGGAGTTTGAATGAGAAAAAGCTGGTGTCCGGCTTTAAGTGAAACAAAGTGAAGGGGGTGGGAGAGTTTCAATGGGAGGAATAAATGGGATTGGTCGGGGTTTCAAATGAGTTAGAGCTAAGAAGGGTGCAAAAATGTTGAAGGTAAGCTATGGCAGGAAAAGAAAACTATAAATGTTTTAATAAAGGTTATGTGGAGTAAAAAAAAGTTTGGATGGGGAAAAAGGGGGTTATAATAAGGTGTATGCCCCTGGAGAAGAGGAAGGTAAGGAGGAGAGAGTTTTGGGAAATGTTGAGGAATGCGCGGGGAGTTTTAATCAAGTGTGAGGAAAATGGTGGTGGGGTTTTCAATGCAAAAGGGGGTTTTAAAAATGTATGGGGGAGTAGTGGAAATTTGGGGTCCCAGGGGAAAATGTAAATGGGGAGCCTTTAATTGAGTATGTGTACAAAGAGATTTTGGGAATAAGTAATACATTTTTTTTTTAAAAGAAGGATAAATAAAAATACAAAGGTATGATGTAGCACGTAAAAAAGTGTTTGTTAGATTATGTATTGGTGGATAAAAGGTTGAGGGTGGCTCCAGGATGTACAGTTTATAGAGGGGCAATGATTATCGGATCATTATTTAGTTGTAGCTACAGTTAGAGTAAGAGGTAGATGGGAAAAAGGGGAAAATTTGGGAACAACAAGTAAAAAGGGGTGAAAATATATAAACTAGGGGGAGGAAGTTCGGGTGAGTATAAAACGATATTGGCAGAAAGGGGGGCAGTGCAAGCTGGTAGTGGGGGGGTTTTAAGAGGGTTTGGGAAAAGTTTTTTTTTTTTAAAAGCAGTATTAGAATGTGGGGCAAAGTTTGTGGTTATAGGGGGTGGGGGCAGGAGGAAAGAGGAAAATGATTTGGGGGAATGATGAAAAAAGGGTGTGATAAAAGAGAAAAAGGTAGCTTTGAGGGTTTTTACAAAGCGAAGTATTATAAGAAGAGCAGAGTATATGGAGAGTAAAAAAAATGTGAAGAGAGTGGTGAGGGGAGTGCAAAAGGAGAGCAGATGATAGTGGGAGAGGCATGTCAAGAAATTTTAATGAAAATAAGAAAAAATTTTGGAGTGAGTTAAACAAGTTAAGAAAGCCTGGGAAAAAGTATGGATTTGTCAGTTAAAAACAGAGTAGGGGAGTTAATAGATGGGGAGATGGGGGGTTTTTTGGTAGATGGCGAAAATATTTTGAGGAACTTTTAAATGTTAAGGAAGAAAGGGAGGGGGTTTAATTTCATGCACTGGTCAGGGAGGTTTTACCATCTTTTAGGAGTGAAGAAGAGCAGAATGTAAGTGTGGGGGAGGTACGTGAGGCATTACGTAGAATGAAAGGGGGTAAAAGCAGCTGGAAACTGAGGGGGATCATGACAGAAATTTTTAAAAAGCAGGGGGGGATATAGTGTTGGAGTGGTTGGTACTTTTGTTTAATAAATCTATGAAAGGGGGGAAAGGGGGTACCTAGGGATTGGCAGAGAGCATATATAGTCCCTTTATATAAAGGGAAAGGGACAAAAGAGATTGTAAAAAATTATAGAGGAATAAGTTTACTGAGTATACAGGAAAAGTGTACGGCAGGGTTATAATTGAAAGAATTAGAGGTAAGACAGAATGTAGGATTGCGGATGAGCAGGGGGTTTCAGAGGGGGTAGAAGATGTGTAGATCAAGTGTTTACATTGAAGCATATATGTGAACAGTATTTAGATAAAGGTAGGGGAAGTTTTCATTGCATTTATGGATTTTGAAAAGGCATATGATAGAGTGGATAGAGGAGCAATGTGGGAGATGTTTTCCCAAATATATGGAGTAGGTGGTAAGTTACTAAATGCTGTAAAGAGTTTTTATGAGGTAGTGAGGCTCAGGTTAGGGTGTGTAGAAGAGAGGGAGACTACTTCCCAGTAAAAGTAGGTCTTAGACAGGGATGTGTAATGTCACCATTGTTGTTTAATTTTATTTATAGATGGGGTTGTAAGGAAGTAAATGCTAGGGTGTTTTGGGAGGGGGTGGGATTAAATTATGGGGAATCAAATTCAGAATGGGAATTGACACAAGTTACTCTTTGCTGATGATACTGTGCTTATGGGAGATTCTAAAGAAAAATTGCAAGGTTAGTGGATGAGTTTGGGAATGTGTGTAAAGGTAGAAAGTTGAAAGTGAACATAGAAAAGAGTAAGGTGATGAGGATATCAAATGATTTAGATAAAAAAAAAAACTGGATATCAAATTGGGGAGGAGGAGTATGGAAGAAGTGAATGTTTTCAGATACTTGGGAGTTGACTTGTCGGCGGATGGATTTATGAAGGATGAGGTTAATCATAGAATTGATGAGGGAAAAATGGTGAGTGGTGCGTTGAGGCATATGTGGAGTCAAAAAACGTTATCTATGGAGGCAAAGAAGGGAACGTATGAAAATATAGTAGTACCAAACACTTTTATATGGGTGTGAAGCTTGGGTGGTAAATGCAGCAGCGAGGAGACGGTTGGAGGCAGTGGAGACGTACTGTCTAAGGGCAATGTGTGGTGTTCACCTGGAGTTTACCTGGAGAGAGTTCCGGGGGTCAACGCCCCCGCGGCCCGGTCTGTTGACCAGGGGCCCCCTGGAGGATCAGAGCCTGATCAAACCAGCCTGTTGCTGCTGGCTGCACGCAAACCAACGTCCGAGCCACAGCCCGGCTGGTCAGGAACCGACTTTAGGTGCTTGAAGACTGCCAGGGGTCTGTTGGTAATCCCCCTTATGTATGCTGGGAGGCAGCTGAACAGTCTCGGGCCCCTGACACTTATTGTATGGTTCTTAACGTGCTAGTGGACACCCCTGCTTTTCATTGGGGGTAAGTTGCATCGTCTGCCAAGTCTTTTGCTTTCGTAGTGAGTGATTTTCGTTGTGCAAGTTCGGTACTAGTCCCTCTAGGATTTTCCGGGTTTGTATATAATCATGTATTTTCCCCCGCCTGCTTTCCAGGGAATACAGGTTTAGGAACCTCAAGCGCTCTCAGTAATTGAAGTGTTTTATCTCCGTTATGCACGCCGTGAAGGTTCTCTGTACATTTTCTAGGTCAGCAATTTCACCTGCCTTGAAAGGTGCTGTTAGTGTGCAGCAATATTCCAGCCTAGATAGAACAAAGTGACCTGAAGAGTGTCATCATGGGCTTGGCCTCCCTAGTTTTGAAGGTTTCATTATCCATCCTCTTATTTTTCTAGCAGATGCGATTGTACATGTTATGGTCCTTGAAGGTGAGATCCTCCGACATGATCACTCCAGGTCTTTGACGTTGGTGTTTCGCTCTATTTTGTGGCCAGAATTTGTTTTGTACTCTGATGAAGATTTAATTTCCTCGTGTTTACCATATCTGAGTAATTGAAATTTCTCATCGTTGAACTTCATATTGTTTTCTGCAGCCCACTGAAAGATTTGGTTGATGTCTGCCTGGAGCCTTGCAGGGTCTGAAATGGAAGACATGCCATGCAGATTGGGTGTCATCTGCAAAGGAAGACACGGTGCTGTGGCTGGGCTCCTTGTCTATGTCGGATATGAGGATGAGGGAAAAAGATGGGGAGCGAGTACTGTGCCTTGTGGAACAGAGCTTTTCACGTAGCTGCCTCGGACTTTACTCTGTTGACGACTACCCCTCTGTGTTCTGTTAGGAGGAAATTATGATCCATAGACCGACTTTTCTTGTTATTTTCCCTTTTGCACGCATTTGTGCGCTATTACGCCATGGTCACACTGTCGAAAGGGTTTTGCAAAGTCTGTTATATTAATCTGCATTCTTTTTGTCTTCTAGTGCATTTTGGACCTGTCGTAGTGATCCAATAGTTGAGAAGACAGGAGCGACCTGTTCTAAACCCTGTTGCCCCTTTGGGTTTTGTAACTGATGGGTTTCTAGATGGGTGGTGATCTTTTATTCTTAGGACCCTTTCAAAGATTTTTATATGGGATGTTAGTGCTATCGGTCTGTAGTTCTTTGCTGTTGCTTTTGTTTTTAGTAACTGTGGGACGACCCCCGTGTTCCATAGGATGGAAAAGGCTCGTGATAGGGCTTCTTGCAGTTCTTGATGACACGGAGTTCTATGAGTTGGCCCCGGGGCAGAGTGCATGGGCATGTCATTTTTTCGCCTGTTCGAAGCCATTTGGCGTCAGGATAACATCGGATAGGCTAGTGTTAATCAAATTTTGTGGCTCTCTCATAAAAAATTAATTTTGATCTTCGAAATCTCAGTCTGGTTAGCGGCTTGCTAAAATCCGAGTCATATTGGGACTTGAGTAGCTCACTTATTTCCTTGCTGTCTCTGTGTGGGGCCCATTGTTTAAGGGGGGCCCCAATTACTTGCGTTGTTCTCGATTTGATTTGGCATGGAGAAAAAAATACTTTGGGTTTTTTCGTTTCATTTATGGCTTTTAGTTTTCCCGCGTTTCTGCCCCATAAGATTCCTTTGCTTAAGTTCGATGCTTGCTATTATCTGACGAGTTTTCCCCTACGCATTTAGTTTATATTGACCTTTTTTACCCGCTCTGTTTTCTTTTTCCGTCGCCTGTAAAGGGGAGCGTCCTCTTTCTTTTTTTACATTACTCCCTTTTTTAGAGGAATAACCCTTTGGCATACATCGAGTGCCACCAATTTAAATCTTTTTCTAGGCATAATTTTGGGGGTCTGTGTTGCTTGTTTTTTCCCCAGTTATATCGGTTGGACGGTTTACTTGGCCCCACTTTAGTTTTTGTTTTTGAAGTTGAATTTGGGAATGCCCCTCGTGCTAGTCTCATTATGTGGGTTTGGGGGCCCCACGCATAATGTCTGAACCTCAATTTGTTGTGATCTGAGTTATTGTTTTTGATATGGTACATTTCTTTCAGATATAAATTTTTAGTGAAGATGAGGTCTAGGTTTCTCCGTCTAGTGGTCTATTTTGGGTTTAAATTTTTTTGTGCGAGATTTAAAAGTCGTGTGGTGTGGTTTTCTCAGAGCTGCCTCTGGGGTTATTACTGCAAAAAATATTATTTGTATTTCCCCCATTTTGGGGCCTTTAAATTGAAATCCCCGGAGCAAGAGGGGGCAGGAGCGGAAAATTTTCCCGCAGTGGTCAATTTTTAACGTGTTCTGGAATTGCTGGGTGTTGACCCGGGGCTTTTAGACTACCACAATGACTGGTTTTGGTTCTCGACCTTTACGCTAAAACTTCCACTACATCTTGGGCAAATTTGCAGTTTGTGCAAAAAGTGACTCTGCAATGTCAGGCCAACCCCCCCCCCCCCCTTTTTCCTGTTTCACTCTGTCACATCGTATGGTTGTAACCGGGATCCTATTTCATTGTCCAAAATGATCCTTTTTGTGGGTCTCAGTGAAAGCCACGAACATTGCCTTTGCCCTGCAAGCAGTCCCCGGGGAAAAATTTTGTTGTTTGTTGCTGGCTTTAGACCCTGATATTTGCAAAGTGAAAGTCATTGGATGGTGGTATGTTTTATTGGGGGGGGGTTTTTTTTCGGCTTAGTATCTGTTTTTGTTGGGTTTTGGGGTGGAGACCATGACTGTGGTTCCACCCAGGAATGATGGATTTGGGTACGATTTCTGCCATTTTTCCCGCCCGTTTTTTTTCCTTTTTGGCACTAAAAAAAATCTCCCCTTTTGGGGGTGGGCTACCCCGGTTTTCCCATGGGCCCGGATGTTTTGTATCTTTTTGTCCCCTTTGTGGTGTGCCCGGCAATTAAGTTATAGCACGTCTTTCCCGTACTGAAGGGTACACGTTTGGGTGAAAAAAATTTCAGGAGGGGTTTGCATTTTCCTGTTGTCTATGGGATGGGATTTTTGGGTGGTCATGTTGACGTCCGTTGTTTTTCCCGATTTCCCCCGCCTGCAGATACCAAGTGCATGTATGTGCACAGGCTTGGTTTCCCTTTGCCTTGGGGTTTTTGTGATGTATTCCCCGTTGGTGCATGTTTTCCCTGTCTTATTCCTACCTCCCTAGCCCAACAATGGGGCTCCCCCCAGTTGTTTTTGGTAATATATCCTCACTATTTCAGTGGAGTCTCTTGTTTGCTATTTCCTGTGGTTTTTGTTTTCAAATTTTGGTTTTATCTTTCTTTTCTACCTTGTTTCCCTACTACGGCTCCTGTCCCCTAGAGGTTTTTTTATATGTATTCCTTCCCGCATATAAAATTCCCCATAAATGGAAAAAAAACTCCAGCTTACCATTATGTCTCCCCGGACAGCCCCAGCTTCCCATTACTGTCTCCCCGGAAACCTCGCTTCACCATTATGTCTCCCGGACGCCTATCGCCCCACATTTTGACTACCAGGGAAAACCCCCAGCCTTTTGTTTTGACTACATGGCCGTATCAAGGGGCGTCCATTCAGCCCGATTTTTTGTTCCCATCTGTTGTAGAAAGCTTCCAGGTTTTTTTTGAAAGCAGTTTGTGATTCCTCTTTTAAAACCTTGTGATTTTTGTCCACAGTTTATCTCATTTGGGTACCAAAAAAAACTTCCGTTTTAATATGCGAGATGGTTTTGGATATCTGCAAAGGGGCGTGACACCAAATTTCCACAAAAAAAGACAATTTTTTTTGTGGAAGCCCGTTTGTTTGATTGACCGCAGCTACCACAGCTTCATAATGATTTGGGAAAGGTTTTATTTTCTGTAAATTTTACTACAAAACCCTTGAAATTCTATTTAAAAAATCCTTAAAAGAAACTTAGCTATTTGTATTTCTATTCTAACTGTACTTGTTATTGGGCAGTTCCGAGTACGTTCCCGATTTTATTTTTTGTTTGTGTTTTATAAGGGGCCTAAACCCCTTTTGTTTTCAGTTGCTTCATTGTCCCAAGAATCCCTTTTAAACCAGTCATGGGTTGGACCGTCAAAGGGGTTGGACCAGTCGAGGGTTCGACCAGTCGTTGATCTGTCAGTGGGTCATTTTTAAACTCTGGTCGGTGATTTGGGCTAACCATGAAGGATTTACTGGAAATTATTCCCCAGTTAATATGTGATTTTTTTTGTACAAAAGTATAACTTGTGTGTTGAAGAAACGGGGTTTCTGGCAGCTCCTACAATGCGAAAAGATCGAGCCTCACCCTTGTTTTTCAATCGCTGTATCTGCTTTTCTAGTTTTTTTTGTCTCCACCAAATAAAGCATATTTTCATATAGTTGACTGGTGGGAAAATTTTGGGGGGAAGGACGCTTTTTCTGTAGAATAATTCTTCTCGTTGTGTTATTCGACCCCTGGTAAAACAGGTTATATAAAAATTCACAGTATACGTTGGTATTTCAAGAAAAAAGAAATAATGAAAGTCACTCACTCCACAAGTCCTTAAAATACTGGTTAGTTACTACTACAGCACGTATTCTGTATTCACGGTTCACTAGATTATATGCGAGTCACTAGCAGGCCAGGAAGTTTTATTAAAACGCTGCCATGTGGTAAGATTCTCGCGACTTCTGGCACCTGCCCTATAGGCTTTCACTTATTTAAAAATTACCTGTTTTCAAATGACACTTTACCCTTTATCACTATATTGGGGAAAGCCGTGTTCATATACACTATTCACAATGTTATCGGGGAGACTTTCTTTCTCTGACAAAAAAAAGCTTTTGGGAAAAAAGGGTTTGTGGAGTTAATAAAAGTATTATAAGAGAGAGAAGAAGGGTTTTTGAGGTGGTTTGGTCATTTAGAGAAAATGGATCAAAGTAAAATGACATGGAAGTATAAATCTTAGGGGAAGGAAGGCGTGGGGGGGGTGTCTCAAAGGGTTGGAGAGGGGGGAAAAGGAGGTTTTGGGGGCGGGGGCTTGGATTCCCAGAAACGTGCGTGAGCGGTTAGATGGAGTGAATGGAGACGAAGGTATTCGGACCTGCGATCTTTGGGAGTGTGAGCGGGGGTAATATTTAGTAAAGGGGATCGGGAAAAAACGGTTTTTTTCATTAGTCGGACTTGAGTCCTGGAAATGGGAAGTACAATGCCTGCACTTTAAAAGGGGGGGTTTGGGTATTGGGGAGTTTGGAGGGGTATGTTGTGTATCTTTTACGTATTGCTTTAAAAATTTTTGTTTCTGAGCACCCCCGCAAAGCAGTGATAATGTGTGGTGTGGTGAAAGTGTTGAATGAGAAAAGTATTTTCTTTTTTGGGGATTTTTATTCTTTTTTGGGGCACCTTTTTCCCCGGTGGGAGGGCGGGCCCCCACTTGTTGAATTTATATATATTTATTTTATTATATATAATATTAAAATAAAATATATTATAATTATAATAATGTTATAGGGGGCCCCCATCCCTCAGAGAAAAGAATAAAATTACTTCAGGGAAAACTCAAGGTTCTCCCTGAAGTTGTTTTGGAAAAATTTCCTACCACCCCCCTTTTTTTATATATTTTTTTTAAGACAAAATAATTGAAAAACATTCACAAAAATTGATAGAAAGTAAAAAACTAGGTAAATCAGGCTACTCTCGATACTTCGTCTTCTCCCCGGCGGTGGGCCCCCGTGCCGAATTTTCGCAGGCATTTCCTCTCTGGACGCAACACTGGCCCCCTGAAAGGGAAGTGGTCCCCTGTGGTCCTTTGGTTTTTATGAGAGCTTTTCACCCAGCTCTATGGAACCCTTTTGAGCACATTGCCCATTTTCCCAAGGGGCTCCGACCCCATTGGAATGAAATTATAGCAAGGGGGAAAGGGTTTTATTTTGGGATCTTCTGGGTCTCCCTGTGGCTGGCAGCTCCCCCCCCTTCCCCTCGGATATGGCAAGAGGGGTCTGCCAATGGGCGGCACTGTGTAGTCCCCGGAATCTGCTTCCCCTCCCTTTAAGGTGATAGTGGCTCCATCAGGACGCTTCTGCTTCCGTCAGACTCTGACTTGGGGTTCCGTTTAGCTGGGCAACGGGCTGTGGCGAGCCTTCTCTTTTGATGTCATTGATCTCCTCATGCCTGGCATACTTCCCTTCTGCTGTGTGACACACGAGACCATTAAGTCAGAATTTATCAGCTGTCGCCCTGCCGAAAATTTACACTATGTTCGGTGGGATGGGGGCGGCTAGGGCGAAGAGCAACACCAATCCGAATGGCCTTGTGGGTCTAGTCGAGTGCCCAAGGAGGAATTGGGAACAGCTAACAGGAAATCTCCTGAGTGTGGTGCCTTCACTGCCAGGAGATGAGCTTTGTCCTTTCCTGAGGCGTTGGAGAGCATTGTGTTGGCGATTTTTTCCATGATCGGTTTGTCCCAGGACTGTTTGTGTTCTTTGGGAGGAGCTGGTGTACTTGAGGAATCTGTAAAGGTGTCCCACCGAATCACTGCTTCAGTAAACCTGGGGTCTTGAGCTCCTACCATGTCTCTCAAGCGTTCGAGTACAATCTTCTTGACTAATGCACTGGAAGCCAAACACGAAGACAGAAAAGCAGGTAAAGCAACATGCGTTGCTTTGCGCACCCCTATACCTCCCAGTCGTACTGGGAGGGTTGCCTGATCCCAGTGCTGATCCTCTAGTGACAGGTTCAGTGCCTTCTTTAGGGTTGACCTCAGGTGTGCTCATATTCGTTTGAGTGTTGGGTTGGTCAAAAAAAGGGTGCACACTTCAGGAAGTAAGTGAGTCTTGGAATAGTAAGGCACCTTGTGAGGAGATACAGAGCATCATGGGAATCAAGATTGCTTATTCTCTCCTCCATTCTCATCAGGTCATTCAATTTGTCCTTGATGACTGTGTCGATGGCCTGGTGACCCAGCGGTGCTCCCAAGAGGGTACTGTTGGACGGAGTGGTAGTAGAGACTTCTGGGAGGATTCTTCGAACAGCATTGATTATTTCCTGGTTCGCTGTGATGATTTCACACTTGGAGGGATTGAGGATGAGTCCCATGTCTTCTCCCTGTGTTTTTACCAGTTGTAGGTCCCCTACCAGGGACTCTTCAGTACCTGCCAGAGTGCCATCATCCAGGTACAGTTTGTTGAGCTCGCTGCGTAGGCTGGAAGTTAGTTCTCTTACTGCCAAGCAGAAGAGAAGTGGAGCTAGTGGGTCACCCTGCTGAACACCTTCTGATGAGAGAATTTCATGTTCTCCAAACAAAAGAATTGAGGGGTTTGCTGTGGCCGGCTGAAATGAAGGGAAAAAAAGACTGGGGAAGCGATCCCGAACAGCTGGCCCAAAACAGCATCTCTCTTTACCATATTAAAGGCATTTAAAAATCAAATTTGACTATGGCCTTGTCTTTTGGTAGGTCCCTGATGTAGGCCCTTGCCGCATGAGCTGCAGCTTCACTGTTATATATATATATATATAATATATATATATATATATTTTAATATATATTTTTATTTTATATATATATATATATATATATATATATATATAATATATATATTTCAACATGTACACAAACACCACATTAAAATATATATATATATAAAAATGAGGTCGATGATCCAGAAAACATTAAACAGATAATTAAAAAAATATTTATCGAACAATTTTAATCCCAATAACATCTAACTTTTTCTTGTGTTGTAAAAAAAAATCAAGTTTCTTTAAAATTTTTTAAAAAGGAAAAAAAAAAAAGTGTTTTCTGACTTTTTCTTGGGATTTCTAATTAAAATGCTTCCTAAAATTTTAAATTGTACCGGGAAAGCCTGATGAGCTAAAAACCTTATAGAGGATGGAGGAATGAACCTTCTCACCACCTAGCACTGAACGAACCACACGGGTTTGTCGCATAATGAAGTAAAATACAGTTTATTCCACTACATGTAACACCTGGATGGTCGTTGTGAGGGATCGAACCCTCGTAACGGCGCCCTACTAAGCACACTGGACCGTGGTGAGCTTACTGATGATGGATGACTTGTACGCTGGAAAAGATGAGAGAGAGATGAGTTGTTGAGAGAGGGAAAGTGTGAGAGGGAGAGATGAGTTGTTGAGAGAGGGAAAGTGTGAGAGGGAGAGATGAGTTGTTGAGAGAGGGAAAGTGTGAGAGGGAGAGATGAGTTGTTGAGAGAGGGAAAGTGTGAGAGGGAGAGATGATTTTGTTGAGAGAGGGAAAAGTGTGAGAGGGAGAGATGAGTTGTTGAGAGAGGGAAAAGTGTGAGAGGGAGAGAGGGAGTTGTTGAGGAGGAAGTGTGAGGGGGAGAGAGAGTTTTGAGAGAGGGGAAGTGTGAGAGGGAGAGAGAGTTTTGAGAGAGAAGAAGTGTGAGAGGGAGAGATGAGTTTTTGGAGAGGGAAAGTGTGAGAGGGAGAGTGAGTTGTGAGAGAGGGGAAGGTGAGAGGGAGAGATGGTTTTTGAGGAGGGAAAAAGTGGGGGGAGAGATGATTTGGTTGAGAGAAGGGAAAGTATGAGAGCGGGAGATGAGTTTTGAGAGAGGGAAAGTGTGAGGGGGAGAGATGGTTGTTGAGAGGGGGAAAAAGTGTGGAGGGGGATGATTTTTTGAGGGGGGAAAGTGTGAGAGGGAGAGATGAGTTTTTAGGGGGGAAAAAGTGTGGGGGGGAGAGATGAGTTATTGAGAGGGGGAAAAGTGTGAGAGGGAGGTTGAGTTGTTGAGAGGGGGAAAAGTGTGAGGGGAGAGTTGAGTTGTTGAGAGAGGGAAAGTGTGAGAGGGAGAGATGAGTTTTTGAGAGGGGGAAAGGGTGTGAGGGGGGAGAGATGAGTTATTGAGAGGGGGGAAAGTGTGGAGGGAGAGAGAGTTTTTTGAGAGAGGGGGGAAAAGTGGAGAGGGAGACATGAGTTGTTGAGGAGGGGGAATGCGAGAGGGGGGGATGAGTTGTTGAGAGAGGGGGAAGTGCGAGAGGGAGATATGAGTTGTTGGAGAGGCTAAGTGTGAGAGGAGAGAGAATTTTTGAGAGAGGGGAGGTGCAGGGGGAAAGAGGTTTTTGAGAGAGGGGGAAGTGTGAGAGGGAGAGATAGTTGTTGAGGGGGGGAAATGTGATGGGAGAGGAGTTGTTGAGAGGGGGGAAATGTGAGGGGGAGAGATGAGTTGTTGAGAGAGGGGAGGTGCGAGAGGGAGAGATGAGTTGTTGAGAGAGTAGGGAAGTGCGGAGAGAAAAATGAGTTGTGAGAGAGGGGAAAGATTGAGAGGAGGAGAGCTGTTGGGAGGGGGGGAAGTGCGAGAGGGAGAGATGAAAATAGGGGAGGAGTTAGGGGGGAAAGGGAGGGAGAAGAAACACAAAGGGTGAGGACAGAAATGGGTAGAAAAAAAAGGGCAATTTTGAAAAAAGGAAATGAAATCAAACGTTTTGAAAGAAGGAGTAGAGGCGGGGGGTATAAAAACCAAAGAGGGGGGGAGGGTTTGGGAAAGATAATGAAGAGATGAAATAAGTGAGGATAAGGGTGAGGAGAGAGAGGGGAGGGTGAAGTGAGAGAGGGGAAAAAAGTAAAAGGAGGGAGGGGAAAGGGAAGGAAGCGGAGGAAAGGTGAATAAATGAGGGAAGGGGTAAAAGAAGAGGGGGGGAAAGGGTGAGGGAAAAAAGGGAGGGGTAAAGGGAAAGGAAGGGGGTGAGTACAGTTACTGCCCTCACATCATCAAACCACAAACACACACACACACACCTCACACACACACACACAACATCCAAAACACACACACAACACACAACCACAAAACCAACACATGACACACCACCCCAAACACAGCACCACACCACACACACCACACAACACACACACACACACACATACACACACACACACCCCCCAACACCAAAACACACAACACACACACACACACACAACACACACACACACCACACCACGCCCACACACCACTGTCATGAAGAAGGTTTAAAGGGGAAATCGGTCTGACACACTGGGGAAGGAGGGTCAGGGGAGACAGTAACGACATACAAAATACTGGGGAAATAAAAAAGGGTGGAAGAGACGGGATTTTTCCCAGAGATGGAACACAGAAACAAGGGGACACAATTGGAAGCTGAAGACTCAGATGAGTCAAAGGGATGTTAGGAAGTATTTCTTCAGTCGCAGAGTAGTTAGGAAGTGGAATAGCCTGGCAAGCGATGTTGTCATGTAGGGGGGTAATGACTGAATGTGATATAAGTGGGGAATATGGGAGTAAGGGATTATGTAGGCAGGGGAGAGGCAGGCGAGGTGGTAGGAGTGAGATGATTAGCGGAGGTAGGTAGGTAATGACAGGTCAGTGGTGACCACCACGACACTCTCATTAACTCTACACTACTCACTAACATATGCCTCGCCCATTCTTCACTCATATAAACATAATAAAATTATAAGAAAAAAGAATAATAACGGTGGGCGGGAAATATTACTATTCTACTCAAACACAGTTTATTATTAAGTCTTTGTACAAAAATTTATATTGGGAACAGGAGACATTATTGTGGTTTAGATAAATGGGGTGGTACACATAAGCAGTGAGACAGGGAACACAATAAACTTGACAAATGAATGTAACTTACAATATAGTTTCAGAGGGCAGTTCATCACAGGAACTAAGCCACAGGTCCCAAGACCTACACAGCACGAGTACTGCGCCAAGCCAGTACTCTGCCCATGCCTCCAACAGTCTCCTCCAGGACTTCAGCAGCCTTCTCCCGAGCCCTGCACCCCAGCAGCAGCTCCGCTCGAAGTCTCTGCTCAGGAGCTCTGCACCCCAGCAGCAGCTCCGCTCGAATCTCTGCTCAGGAGCTCTGCACCCCACCCGAAGCTCTGCTCGAATCTCCTGATCATGCTCTTCCTTGGGCTTTTATGGTGGTCCAAGCACCCTCCACAACCACGTGTACGACCTGACGCCTAGGTCTGACGCAGTCAAGAACAAAAGACCTCAGACGTGGGCGTGGCTACAGACGTTTGCCAAGGCAAGGTGTGACCATATAATTGGTTAAATTAGGTCTCCCCAGAGACCTCACAAGCCCAGCTGAACTACATCACATCCCCCTTTCTCCCCCCAATTTAAAATATCTGAGAACTAGAACAATTTGTCCTAAGTTATTAGACTATTTTAATCCTAATCCCTTAAATCTATTACAATACAAAAAAAAAAATTATACATAATACAAAATTATTAAATTACTATATTTTCTCACCCTCCTCAACTACCACAAGGCAGCATAATCAGTACACCTCGCAGTTGACCAGCATAGTAGTTGCTCTCTGGTGCAAAGCCTCCTTACCCTTCATTTCTCCCTTAAACCTAAATATGGGCTCCAGTGCCTTCCCTACTTCTACTAGAAATGCACTAGCCATGCTAGTCACCCTCGCACGTTATCCTTTTGGGCCAAAACCTCTCTGGCTTCTATGGCGTGGAAAACTGTTCCAACGGGTTGCATTCTTTCAAGTAACTGCAACTGGACCCCCTTCACGACCCCCAAAGGTCGCATTTTCGGCCCCACTTCACATGCACACTACAACATCTGAAAATCGAGACAGGGCAGGCATCGCAGCTAAGACCTTCCATTACCCTATGCCACTACTAGGATTCACGGGCCCTCATTAAACAAGGCGGCTATAATCACTGGACCGTATTAAAGGTCACCTTATTTCACACAGATACACTAACACTTCTGGCAAGTCAAAGTAGGCTGGGGACATCTCACACTCTAAATTTGTCTCTCATGGCTGCAGGGCATCCCCGCATACCGGTCGTACAGGTCGACCAGTAAGGCAGGATACACCTCCATACCGTCCTTGATAGCAGGTTGGTCCCAGCAGCTGGAGTCCATCTCCGCGGCTCACGTCCTTCCACATCTCCGAGGATGGCAGCTCCTTCATAGTAGATTCTCTGTCTGGCACACCAGCCAGAATCCCTCACACACCACTGCAGCATCACCGCCATCTCCTCCTCTTGAGCTAAGCAGCATCGCAGCATCACAGCATGGCCGTATCACAGCAGCACACAGCACGGCCACAGCATCGCAGCACGGTCCCAGCATCACAGCACGGCCGCAGCATCTCAACATCATCTCACGACCGCAGCATCTCAACATCATCTCACGACCACAGCATCTCAACATCACAGCACGGCCGCATCACAGCAGCACACAGCACGGCCACAGCATCGCAGCATGGCTACAGCATCGCAACACGGTCCCAGCATCTCAGCACGGCTGCAGCATCTCAACATCACAGCAGCACACAGCACGGCCACAGCATCGCAGCACGGCTACAGCATCTCAGCACGGCTACAGCATCACAGCACGGCTACAGCATCTTAGCAGCATCACAGCAGCCGACATCAGCAGTAGCAGGCTATGGTCAGTTGCTGGAGGTGAGGTGAGGTCACTTCAGGTCATCAACAGCAGGTGCGGTCCGCGGGTGATGGTCACAGAGGCTGGGTGACGCAGACACCCACTACACTGGATGACAGACCAGGGCAGCAATACATCTACTGGGGCACATCAGCTGGGTGACTGGGCATATCAGCTGGGTGACTGGGTACATCAGGTGGACAGCAATCATAGGCAGCTCTGCAATGGGTGACAGTTGTGGGTAAGTCTTCCAAGGTGGGCTGGGTGACTTCTCATTCCTAATATAGTTCAGTGGGCAGTTCATCACAGGAACTAAGCCACAGGTCCCAAGACCTACACAGCACGAGTACTGCGCCAAGCCAGTACTCTGCCCAATGCCTCCAACAGTCTCCTCCAGAGACTTCAGCAGCCTTCTCCCAAGCCCTGCACCCCAGCAGCAGCTCCGCTTGAAGTCTCTGCTCAGGAGCTCTGCACCCCAGCAGCAGCTCCGCTCGAATCTCTGCTCAGGAGCTCTGCACCCCAGCAGCAGCTCCGCTCGAATCTCCTGATCATGCTCTTCCTTGGGCTTTTATGGTGGTCCAAGCACCCTCCACAACGACGTGTACGACCTGACGCCTAGGTCTGACGCAGTCAAGAAAAAAAGACCTCAGACGTGGGCGTGGCTACCCGACGTTTGTCCAGGCAAAGTGTGACCATATAATTGGTTAAATTAGGTCTCCCCAGAGACCTCACAAGCCCCGCTGAACTACATCAATCCCCCTTTCTCCCCCAATTTTAAAATATCTGAGAAAATAGAACAATTTGTCCTAAGTTATTAGACTATTTTAATCCTAATCCCTTAAATCTATTACAATACAAAAAACAAAATTATACATAATACAAAATTATTCAATTACATTATTTTTCTCAGCCTCCTCAACTAAACCCCAAGGCAGCATAATCAGTACACCTCGCAGTTGACCAGACTAATAGTTGCTCTCTGGTGCAAAACCTCCTTACCCTTCATTTCTCCTTAAACCTAAATATCGGGCTCCAGTGCCTTCCCAAATTCTACTAGAAATGCACTAGCCAATGCTAGTCACCCTCGCACGTTATCATTGGGCCAAACCTCTCTAGGCTTCTATGGCGGGGAAAAAAGCTCCAAGGGGTTGCATTCTTTCAAGTAACTGCAACGGGAACCACTTCACGCCACCAAGGTCGCATTTTCGGCACCTTCACATGCACACTACTCAAATGTAGTGGGGGCGGGAACTATACGTAGTTTTAAGACGAGGTTGAAAAGTCATGGAGGGGGGGGGAGAGAGGCCCTGTAGGGTCGGTGAAGAGGCGGGGCCAGGAGCTGATCTCGACCCGCAACACAATTAGGTGAGTAAATTAAGTATACCACAACATAAAAAACCACACCCACACACACACAACACAACAACACCACCCAACACACACACACACAACACACACACAAAACACAAACACAGGCGGGGGCGCAAGAGTAGGGGGAACAAGGCTCTCGAATTTTAGTATTTTTAGGGTGTTTTAATTTTAAACAGAAGCCAGTGATAGTGACTGGGTCAGTGAAAAACCCCAAGGGGGAAGTGCAACGAAGTCTTAAAGTTAAATAGGGGAGGAAGGATGAAATTTCATAAATTTGAAAGTCCCAAAAAAACCCTTTTAGAGACCTTGCCTGCCTGCTCCCACAAGCTACCAACGTGAACTTAAAACGACAAGTCCCCAAATCAAAAGTCAGTGTGAGTCAGTTGGTTACGGTGAACGTGAGGAGCAAAAGTAATGCAAAAAGATAAAAATCGAAATAAAGAAAGTCAAAACAAAAAAAAGTATCGTGAGGGTTGGCATATCATAGGTTTCCCCGGGAAAGTGGTCTGCCAAGTCAGGCTGTGTATCATAAAAAAGGAAAGAAGTAAATTACCTGTATTCATGTTTTTGTTTTTATCAATGTTTCCTAAAAAATAAAATCATAAAATATTTAAATTTTAGTGGGTGGTAGGGAAAAAATATTCAAATAGTCAAAATAGAACCTGAGTTTTCCCCCGAGGGATGTTTATTGTCTTTTCCCGGGGTGAGGCTCCCCCGTAAAATTTTAGAGGTGGTAT
This sequence comes from Cherax quadricarinatus, assembly GCF_026875155.1. Classification (NCBI taxonomy): domain Eukaryota; kingdom Metazoa; phylum Arthropoda; class Malacostraca; order Decapoda; family Parastacidae; genus Cherax; species Cherax quadricarinatus. Next base: position 9,214,862 of record NC_069414.1, read on the forward strand.
CCTATATAAATTAAAAATATATTTTAAATATTTATATATATATATATTAAAAATATATATATATTTTATATTATATATATATATATATATATTTTAAAAATATATTAGAAATGGATAAAAGGCTTTAAGGAAGAAATTTTGGATTTCTTCCTGAAGCCGTTTGAAAATTCCACTTCCCCCACCACCCCACTTTTAATATTTTTTTTTTACCAAAAAGGAATATTTTATTCATAATGTGGTACAGAAAATTTAAGAGTACTTGTTGATATAAAGGTGGCATAAGGTCTGTTGTTTCGTGTGTATCACCCATTTAAGGCGAAAATTCATCCCTATAATATTGTGTAACTTATCATAGGAACCAGTGTTTGCTAAAGTCAAGGGGGCCGAAGAGTAAGAACTCTCCCAAAACAAAGGAGTGCAGCGGCAACGAGAACCACCACTTTTCTGGGAAATTCACTAGTTGGGGGTTGGGCAATAGCACCACACTGCATGCTAGAAACTAAATCACTCACTCGAAAGCAAAATTAGAGTTACATTTTTTTGAAAAGTAGATAGCTTTGCTTGAAGGTGATTGGCTAAGGGGGAGTAACGAGGAGGGTTATTTTTGGGCACACTTCACCTCTCAAACATTTAGGTAGTAGGCATCTAAGAAGTGGTATTTTGGAAGATGGTAAACATAGGAATTTGTGGCAGCTGAGCGTTTATATTTGGTCAAAAACAGACCAGAGAACCCATGTACACGTGGGGCCACGTAAACATTTTGAGCACCCAATGACACAAAATGCATACCTTTCAAGCACACATTTAAGCCCCTCAACAAGCACCACATCACTAATACATATCACGCACAAGGGCCTTCAACCCCATGTGACTTTATAGTACCCCTTTTCCCTTACTTCCTACACCTCTCTCTCTTATTCTTTCCCTCCCCCCCCTTTTTTTCTTCCTTCTTCCCTTCTGCCCTTCCCCCCCTCTCTCTTTTCCTTTCCCCCTCCCTCCAAAACCTTCCCCCTTTCTCTTCCCCTAGCCCCTTACACCCTTTCTCCACCCCCTCCCCTTTGTGCCCCCCCCTCCCCACTCTTCCCCTTCAAAACCCCACCCCCCCTTTTCCCTGTTCTTTTCCCCACCTATCTTTTTCTTCCACTTTTCCTTTTTTACCCCTTATACTCCCCTTTCCCCTCTTTCCAAACCCCTGCCCCAACCCCCTTTTTATCCTTTTTCTTACCCTTTTTTTTCTTTCTTCTTCCCCTTTTCTACTTCTTCAAAAATTTTTTCCCCCATTTCCCAAACCCCCCTTTTTTTATCTTTTCCCCCTCCTTTACAACCCCAAGGCACACCCAAAAAACCCTAAACCCCTAAAAAGTAAACCATTAAAAAACCGGGGGAAAGGTTGCTAGGGTCAGGAAACTGGAGGAAGGGGGAAGGAGAAAGAGCAATTAAAAGGGGGAACAAGAAAGGGGGGAACCCAAAAAGGTGAACCGTGCAAAAGTGGAAAAATAGGAAAGAGGAGGAAGAAAAATAAGCAAAGCTGAAGTACAAACCCGGAAACAAAGGCCAAGTATGAGGTAAAAAAGGAAGGGGAAAAAAACTTTAGAGGAAAGGATTAACAGGGGAAGGAATACTGGACAAAATTTTTCAAAGAAAAGGGGGGGACTGAAAGGGGAGAAAAAATTGGGGGGAAAACTGTTTTCCCCCAGAAATTTAAAAAACGCCTGGAAGAAAAAAGGCTGAGGAAAAAAAAAGGGGGGTTCCAAAAAAAACCCAAGAAAAAGAAGAGGAGGGGGGAAAAAACACAGAAAGAAGGGTAAGAAGAAAGAAGGTACTGCAAGGAAAAAAGAGGTAGAGCCAAATGAACAACACAAACCAAAAGAAACTCCAAACAGCTAAACCAAACCACAAATTTAAAAACCCCACTCCCAAAATTGGAGATAAGCAACAAAAGCCCCCCCCCCCACCTCAAAACCCCCGAACAGGAAAGAAGGTTGGCAAAGTGAAAAAAACAATTTTAAAAAGGAGTGGCGAAAAATCAAAAGGCCCTTAACGGAATATGTTAAAAAGTCATGGGAATGATACAGAGATTTCCAATGGGAATAGTCCTAAACCAGAGGGGGCGGGGGGGGAAATCCTGTTCAAAACAATGGGTTTTGAAAGCTGGAGAGAGAAGGCAGCAGAGAAGCAAGAGACTACATAATAGGAACACTTCAATCTGAAGGTCCCAAGGTGGCAATTGCAATGATGTATAACCCACTACAAAACAGCAGGAGAACAAGGTAAGAGTATGATGAGAGTAACAGAGCGATGGTTGACACAGGCTGAAGTGGCCAGAAGGCCACCAGGCCCGGTGGCCTGGTGGCTAAAGCTCCCGCTTCACACACGGAGGGCCCGGGTTCGATTCCCGGCGGGTGGAAACATTTCGACACGTTTCCTTACACCTGTTGTCCTGTTCACCTAGCAGCAAATAGGTACCTGGGTGTTAGTCGACTGGTGTGGGTCGCATCCTGGGGGACAAGATTAATGACCCCAATGGAAATAAGTTAGACAGTCCTCGATGACGCACTGACTTTCTTGGGTTATCCTGGGTGGCTAACCCTCCGGGGTTAAAAATCCGAACGAAATCTTATCTTATCTTATCTTATCTTATCTCATGACCCCTCAAGGAAGGTTCCTTGATGTTGGTGAGGGGCTCTTGATTTAGGGAATTGGATCTGTGCTCCAGTTCCCCGAATTAAGCCTGAATGCCTTCCACATCCCCCCCCCCCAGGCGCTGTATAATCCTCCGGGTTTAGCGCTTCCCCCTTGATTATAATAATAATAATAATAATCTTATCTCATGTGAGCAGGGGAAAGCTGCTGATTGTGGCGTGACTTCGTTCACGAAGAAATTATTGGGGAGAAGTTGGAGCCACATGGGGGCCCAGAAACGTGGAGGGCTAAGATAATGGAGGTGGTACTGGAAACCCTCATGTACCAACACGTAAGGGACACTACCAGAGAGAGAGGCTGAACCTAATATTCACCTTGAGTAGTGCAGATATTGAGGACAACACATGAAAGACCCCCAGGGGCCAGTATCCACGTGGTTCTGAGCTTTGAATACAAGTGGAGAGGGAAGCAGGAAGGGCAGGACGAATGAAGCCAAACTACAAGAAAGGGGACTGAAGAAGAATTTCCTACACAAGGTTCAGTGGAACAGAGCACTGGCAGGGAAGTCAGTGAATGAGACGATGGATTATGTGACAACAATATGCAAGGAAGCTGAGGAGAGGTTTGTACCCAAGGGTAACAGAAATAACGAAAAAGCTAGGACGAACTCTTGTTCACTCAAAGGTACAGAAAGGCTAAAACCAAATGTACTTTAGAAGGCAAAGGACCCAGGAGCATATGGATAACAGTCGTAGAGCCAGAAATGAATATGCACGGGTAAGAAGACGACATAGCAGCGAAAGCCAAATGTGACCCACAGCTGTTGTACAGCCACATCAGGAGAAAAACAACAGGCAAGGACCAGGTAATCAGGCTGAGGAAAGAAGGAGGGACGATCACAAGAAACGACCAAGACCAAGAAGTATGTGAGGAGCTCAACACGAGATTCAAAGAAGTGTTCACAGAGGAGAAAGAAGGGACTCAGCAAAGACGGAGAGGTGGAGTACGCCATCTAGTGTTGGATACAATACATACAACCAAGGAAGAAGTGACTAGGCTCTTAAACAAGCTAGATACCTCAAACTCGATGGGCGGATAACATCTCTCCATGAGTCATGAGAGAGGGAGCAGAGGCGGTATACGTGCTACTAACAACAATTTTCAACACTATCGAAACAGGGCGATTACCTGAGGTATGGAAGATGGCAAATGTAGTCCCAATTTTCAAAAAAGGAGACAGACACGAAGCACTAAACTACAAACCAGTGCCACTGACACGTAAATTATGTAAAGTCATGGAGAAGATTACCAGAAGAGTGGTGGCGCATCTAGAAAGGAATGAGCTTATCAACCACAACCAGCATGGTTTCAGGGACGAAAAATCCTGTGTCACTAACCTACTGAAGTTTTATGGCAGGGAGACAGCAGTAACGCAAGAGAGAGAGAGAGGGGTGGGTAGATTGCATTTTCTTGGACTGTAAGAAGGCGTTTGATGCAGTTCCACACGAGAGATTATTGCAAAAGCTGGACCAGTGCTGTTTTTCTTATATGTGAATGACATGACGGAAGGGATAGACTCAGAAGTGTCCCTGTTTGCAAATGATGTGGAGTTGATAGAAGAATTCAATCGGACAAAGACCAGGCAGAACTACAAAGGGATCTGCACAGGCTGCAGGCCTGGTCCGGAAACTGGATCCTGGAGTTCAACCCCACCAAGGGGGGGAGGGCAAAGACGACCGCAGACGGAGTACAGTTTAGAGGGGCCAAAGACTACAAACCTTACTCAAAGAAAAGGATCTTTGGGTGTGTATAACACCGGGCACATCTCCTGAGGCACATACCCCTCAAGGAAGGTTCCTTCATGTTGGTGAGGGGCTCTTGATTTGGGGAATTGGATCTGTGCTCCAGTTCCCCGAATTAAGCCTGAATGCCTTCCACATCCCCCCCCCCAGGCGCTGTATAATCCTCCGGGTTTAGCGCTTCCCCCTTGATTATAATAATAATAATAATCCTGAGGCGCACATAAACCAGATAACTGCTGCAGCATATGGGCACCTGGCAAACCTAAGAATAGTGTTCTGATACCTCAGCAAGGAATCGTTCAAGAATCTGTACACCGTGTATTTCAGGCCCATATTGGAGTATGCAGCACCAGTTTGGAGCCAACACCTGGTGAAGCACGTCAAGAAATCAGAGAAGGTGCAAAAGTTGGCAACAAGACTAGTCCCAGAGCTACGGGGAATGACCAACGAAGAAAGGTTAAGGGAAATCGACCTGGCGACACTGGAGGATAGAAGAGATAGGGATGATATGATAACGACGTATAAAATGATAAGAGAAATTGAGAAAGTGGACAGAGATGTTCCAGGATGTTCCAGAGATGGGACACAGTAACAAGGGGTCACAATTGGAAGTTGAAGACTCAAAGGAATCACAGGGAAGTTAGAAAGTATTTCTTCAGTCACAGAGTTGTCAAAAAGTGGAGTAGTTTGGAAAGTGATGTAGTGGAGGCAGGATCCATACATAACTTTATTGAGAAGAGATATGATAAAGCTCATGGAGTAGGAAGAGTGACCTAAAAGCGACTAGTGAAGAGGCCGTGCCAGGAGCTATGACTCGACCCCTGTAACCATAACAAGATGAGTACAACTAGGTGAGTACACACACACACACACACTCTGAGTCAGGACTTAGGCTTGACCCACTGCAACCTCAATTAAATAGGTAGGGAGGATGATGTAGGTAGGAGAGGATAGTGAAGGCTGGGAGGATGGGGTGTAGGTTTGGAGGATGGTGAAGGGGGGATGATGGTGTAGGTGGGGAGGATGGGGTGTAGGTGAGGAGGATGTGGATGTACGTGGGGAGGATGTGGGTGTAGGTGGAGAGGATGGGGTGTAGGTGGGGGATGTGGGTGTAGGTGGGGAAGATGGGGGTGTTGGCGGGGAGGATGTGGGTGTAGATGGGGAGGATGGGGTGTAGGTGGAGAGGATGGGGTGTAGGTGGAGAAGATGGGGTGCTGGTGGAAAGGATGGGGTGTAGGTGGGGAGGATGGGGTGTAGGTGGAGATGATGGGGTGTAAGGGGGGAGCATGGGGATGTAGGGGGAAGGATGGGGTGTAGTTGGGGATAATGGGAGGGTAGGTGGGGATAATGGGGGTAGGTGGGTATCACAGAGTAGGTGAGGATAATGGGAAGTAGATGGGGAGGACGGGGGTATAGGTGGGGATAATTGGGGGTAGATGGAGAGGACGGGGGTATAGGTGGGGATAATTTGGGGTAGGTGGGGATAATTTGGGGTAGGTGGGGATAATGGGGTGTAGGTGTGGAGGCCGGGGGTGTAGGTGGGGAAGACGGGGTGTGTGTGAGGATAATTGGGTGTAGATGGGGATAACGAGTGGTAGGTGGGGATACCGGGGGTAGGTGGGGATAATGGGGGTACGTGGGGAGGACGGATGTGTAGGTGGGGATAATAGGGGTAGGTGGGGATAATGGAGGTAGATGGGGATAATGGGAACTAGAGGGAGGACGGGGGTGTAGGTGGGGAGGAAGGGGGTGCAGTTGAGAATAATGGGAGGGTAGGTGGGATAATGGAGTGTAGGTGGGGATAATGGGGGTAGGTGGGGATAATGGCGGGTAGGTGGGGAGGAGGGGGTGTTGGTGTGGAGGACGGGGGTGTACGTGGGGAGGACGGGGTGTAGGTGGGGATAATTGGGTGTAGTTAGGGATAAGGGGTGGTAGGTGGGGATAATGGGGGGGGTTTGGGATAATGGTTTGTGGGTTTTGGGGGGGGAGGGGGTTTAGGTGGGGGAGGGTGTGTAGGGGGGTTTTGGGGGGTAGGTGGGTAATGGGGGTGTGGGGGGGGACGGGGTGTAGAGGATAATTTGGGCTAGGGGGATAAGGGGTATAGGGGGAGATTTTTGGGGGGTTGGCGAAGAGGAGGGGGGTTAGGGGGAGTAATGGGGGGTAGGGGGGGAAAGGGGGGTGAGGAGGGGTAAGGGTGGTAGGGGGGGAAAGGGAGGGGTTGAGATAATGGGGGTAGGTGGGGTAAGGGGGTTTTGGGGAAAATGGGAAGGTAGGGAAAAGGGGGATTAGGGGGATAATGGGGTAGGTGGGGATAAGGGGGTAGGGGGTATAATGGGGATAGGTGAGGTTAAGGGGAGGGGGTGGGGAAAGTAAGAGTGGGGGGGGAAAAAGGGGGGGAGATGGGAATATTGGGGGGTTGGGGGTAATGGAAGGGGGGTGGGGAAAAGGGGGGGCAGGTTGGTTTTTTTTTAAATTTATTGAATTTTAGATTTTGACTGAGGGGGGGACTGAGGAAAAATTTTGTTTGAGCTTGGTATGGTCCGTTTAAAAGCTTTCATTGGGTGGTGGACGTGGTTCCCGGGGATGCCGAGCTTCCAAATGGTGGGGTGGCGTGTTTTTCCCCGGGATGCCGAGCTTTCCATATGGCGGTTTTTGAGCGTGTGTTCCCGGGGGATGGGGGGGGCTTCCAAGGGGTGGGGTTAGCGTGGTGTTCCCTGGATGCAGATTTCCTATGGTGGGTGTTGACGTGGTTTTCCTGGGATGCGGAGCTTCCTTTTGGGGGGGTTAGCGTGAGTTCCCTGGGACCCCGGCTTCCATATGGGGTTTTGAGGTGGTTTTCCCGGGGATGCGGAGCTTCATATGGGGTTGAGCGGGGGGTTCCCTGGGATGCAGAGCTTCCCTATGGGGGGGTTTGAGCGTGGTGTTCCCGGGGATCGGAGCTTCCATTGGTGGGGTTGAGCGTGGTTTCCCCGGGGATGGGGGGCTTCCATATGGGGTGTTGGGCGGGGGGTTTCCCGGGATCCGATTCCATAGGGTGGGGTGGACGGGGTTTTCCCGGGGTCCCGAGTTTCCATATGGTGGTGTTGAGGGGGGTGTTCCCTGGGTGGGGTTTCCATTGGTGGTGTCGGCGTGGTTTTCCCCGGGATGTGGGGCTTCCATATGGGGGGGTTTTGAGCGGGGGGTTTCCCTGGGATGCGGATTTCCATAGGGGGGTTTTGAGCTGGGGTTCCCTGGGAGGGGTTTCCCGTGGGGGGGTTGAGCGGGGGTTTTCCCCTGGAATCCGAGCTTCCATTGGTGGGGTTGAGCTGGGTTCCCTGGGATGGGGGCTTCCTGTGGTGGGAGACGGGGTTTTTTTCCCCCGGGGATGCGGAGCTTCCATATGTGGGGTTGAATGGGTGTTCCCGGGGCGGAGCCTATGTGGGGTTGAGCTTTTGTTCCTCCGAGATGCGGACTTTCCACCGTCATTGGGTTTTCACTATTTCCCCTTTAGGTAGTTTGTCCCTTTCAACTGTTTTTCTGCCTTAAGATCATTCTCTCCCTTTTATGATGAAAGGGTCAGTTTGTTTGGGTTTGTGTTTTACCCATAAAAATTTCCCAGGTCTCTGAAAATTTTGCCACCTTATGCCCTCACATCACCATCAGTTTTTTTAAATGATTTTGGGAAATCCCCTTTCATACCGGGAAAATTTTTCCCATCAGCTGTCGTCCGTTCCCCTTCCAAGGTTTTGGATAATCGGGGGGGCCCTTTTTACTCCTATTCCCCCTTTCCCCATTTCCTTTCCCCCCCAGAGATTTTTTTATCTTGCTCTTCCCTTGTCAGCGGGGGGTGGGACCAAAGCTGATACTCGCACCTGCAAATAAAATTAAGGTTATACCTTTGGGGCACGCGCTCCAGCCTGGGGAGCTCAGAGATTTTCGTATTGTAATCAGTGACAAACCGTGGTAAGTGTAAGACATATCTCCACCCCTCATATCTGATGTGCCGTTTTTGGTATCAGCTTTGTATCGCTTAAATTTCTGTACCATGTTGCGTAGAAAAATATACCTAGGGTAAAAAAGAATGAAAAGATGGGGGTGGGGGAAAGTAAATATTAAACGGTTTAGGAAGAAACCCCAAATATTTTTTCCTTGAAGCCTTTTTTTTTGCACTTCCCCGAGACAGGGGGCCCCCAATTTACGCGGAGGTGGACTCCATCTAATATAATATATATATTATATAATAATATATATAAAAATATTATATATATATATATATTATAGAAAATTTTTTAAAAAATAAAAAATACCCAAAGGGTCTCTGACCCTTTTGGGATGAATTTAAATAGAAAGGGGGAAGGTTTCTATTTTGCGGTCTTCTGGGTTCCCTGTAGCTGGCCCTCCACCCCTTTCGCTGTGGAGTTGAAGTGGGTTCCCCAAATGGGCGGCACAGGTGTAGCCCCAGAAAATTTCTGCTTTCCCCTTCCGGGGTAGCATGTGGCCCCATTAGGACACTTTTTACTTCCGTCAGACCTTGCACTTGGGTTCCCCGTTGAGATGGGTAACGGGCGTGGCGGGGTTCTTTTTTATGATGTCATTGACCTCTCATGTCGGCAATTTTCTCTTCTGCTGTTGACCCCGGAGACCACGAAGCCCCAAATTGATCACTGTGGGCCTGCAGAAAAATACACCTATTTTCGGTGGGGATGAGGGCGCTAGGAAGAGGCAACCCCAATGGGAAATGGCCTGTGGGTCGATTTGATGCCCAGGGAGAATTTGGGAAAAGGTGAAGGAAATCTCCTGAGTGTGGTGCCTTCACCGCCGGGAGACGAGCTTTGCCTTTTCCCTGAAGCGTTGGGCTTTGTTTTGGCGTTTTTTTTTCCTGATCGGTTTGTCCCAGTGGGACTGTTTGTGTTTTTGGGGAAGAGTGGTCAAGGGAAATTCTGCAAGGGGCCCCACCGCTCGCGCTTCAGTAGCCCGGGGGTCTTGGTCCCCCCACTTCTCAAGGGTTTCAGGGGACAATCTTCTTATTAGGCATAGTCAAAAAGATGCCCCTTCAAACAAGGATCTTGGACAACCTACTGTTTTTGGCAATCCCTTTTTGCGTCCCACCGGGGGGGACAAGTCACTGCAACACATGTTATTAGGGCAATAAAAGCATTCCCTGGGGGATAAAAACCTCGCCCGTCTCCCCCAAAGGGACGACAAACACCCGTGGGCAATGCCAACACGGGACACCGAGCTTAAAAAATCGGCCCAAAAAAAGCAAAAAAAAAAAAAATGAAGGGGGGAAAAAAAAATTTGGATCCTGGGGCTTTAACCGGTGGGATACCTCGCCCAAAGGGAAACTCAGTAGGGCACAAACTTAAAGGACAAACTCCACCCGGGGCTCCCATACCAACATTGACCTCCCTGACATTGCAGCAGGTGAGAAATCAATTTTTCAGGATGCTGGTTGTAAAAGCGCTATGTCATTTCCACGGTCACGGGAGGTTTCACCGTTTGGGCCTAAACCATTTAAAAACCAAATCTCAATCCGCACTTAGTGATTTTTCAGAAGGTGCTGTCGAATCAAAAAAATTTCCAACCGTCCCGGGGCGATGTCCCAAAGGCCTTTAGACCCCTTTTTTTTGGGGCCTTATTGGTGTGCCCCCCGGGAAAAAAGGGGAGGAATCGGGCCATTGCAGTGGGAAAACACCATTCGGCGCCTGCGCCAAGGCTGCAGAAAGAAGGTGAGTCAAGAAGCTGCTGCAATGCGAAACCAATCATCGGTTTTGTGTTCAACAACTGTAAACGTGCCCACCAGCACGAGTATACTCAACATTCCGAAAAAAAAACCCTTGATCAAAAATTGGACTTTGCCAACGCTTTAAACTTAGTCAAAGGGATGCTGCTCCCAAGCAGTTTATAAAAACTTCCTTACCTTATCCCTTCTAAAATCGTGTTTTAGTATGACTTCTAAACTATTGTTTTGGGGGAAACCATGAAATTGACTCGTGTGGGGTGTGCAAAAGGAACCCCTCCCCTTTTGTCTGTTGGGCACAAGGGAAACCAAAAACACTTCCAGGATCATACTGGTTTTTGGGTGAGGACCCTAGATGGCACTCAGAAACCCCCCTAAAGGACATCAAAAAATTAAAAAACTCTTTAATCCCACCAAATGTTTAAATATTTCTAAAATTGAAAATGATCCAGAACATTTGTGCTGTTTTTTTCCAGGACAAACCCTTTATCCAACCAACGTACTCTCCTTGATGTCCTCTTGAGTCCATGCCCTCGATTGATCCTGAAAAAAATCTCAGACCCCAGGGCGTGGAAGCAGGTGAAAAAACACGATACACATAATGCCTTCTACCTACCACAAGGTGCCTGTCAATCCCAAAACTTACCTACTTCTTCAATGCTCCCCAGCCTTCAGCAGTCCCGAAAATTTAAGGGAAAAGACTCTTTCTTTTAAAAATGCTAGAGAATGTATTTAAAATTTTCTCTAAATGGACATGGTTGAAAGCCCACTCCCCGTCAGCTTGTGGGGCTGGGAGTACGCAAAACCCCCAATTGCCCCACCAGCTTTCCCTTCCTCTTTCCCAAACATCAAATGATTAATAAATTTAAAATTTTTCCGAAAACTCATGATCCGCGGAAAACAAAACCCTAGCTTGCAGTGCCTCACTGAATGGGAGACTCTTGTGCCCCGGACCAAAACTTTGTGCAGCACACTGGCTTACAAACAGTCCCAAATTGAGATGGCCCCATCGCTGAAAAGTGCTTGCCAAATATCAGGCATAACATCATCAGGGGGACTGCCCGCTTTATGCTGTAGTGCCTCACCCGGGGACTTCCCCCAAACAGTTCCCCTTTTGGGAATGAAACACGCCCCGACCCAAGCCCTCCGAATCAGTGGCTCTGCGCGTTTCTGCCCCAGTTCACACGGAAACACGTGTATTTGCGGCGACGCACAAAACTGACCAATAGGTTACATGGTCTTAACTGTTCCAAACAAAGGGTGGGATGCAAAAACCAAAAAGTCAACGACATCATAAAGAGAATCCTTCTACTCTGGATCCCACCGAGAAAGCCCGATCACTAGCAGCCAACAATACCCCCAACCCAGGGAAACTGCCCCGCGATCACCCTCTATCCTTGGGAAGAAAGGGGAAGCTCTTAGCATGGGGCTATACCTGGTGTCAACACTGGCTGACACCTAAACCATAATAGGGCGGGTTTTTTCGGGGGGAGTGCTGATCACAGGGGGGAGTACAAGATGCAAGTACAGGGAAAAAAGCCAACAGTAAAAATTTGTCCCATTTAAACAGAAACCTTTGGGGGTCATGGGGGAAAAAATTCCACAAATTTTCCCTTTAAAATTTTTGAGTTTTAGAAATCATCGACCCACCGGGGAAACCAAGAGCAGCCCCTTTTTGTTCCAGCTCCCAGCGGCCCTCCAAGGGAAAAATTTTGTGTACTGGGGGTCCACCCCGCTTTCGGGGGGAAATGGAGGGGATTATAATTTGAAATTGTCCCCTTACTCATTTTGTGTTTTTCGTAATGTTTCGTTGTTAATAAATTTCCCATAGAATTATATATTAATATTATATATATTTATAAATATATATAATATAAATAATGCATGCACACAAACCCACACACAAACACCACAAAACACACACACACACACACACACACACAAACACACACACACAACCACACAAAACACACCCACACCCAAACACGCTTGCATGGGCTGGCATCGTTCTCTTCCCCAAATCAGAAAAGATTCTTTACCTGATTACAACGAACATTGTCAGCTAATTCACTTAGAGACGAAGCTCAAAGACCATTTCACTCCCAAATTTATTCCTCTTTTTTATTGTCCCTCACACCTACCCCTCACTTTCTACCTTTAGAAGCTTTTTCCCTTTAAATTTCCCAAAATAAAAAAAAAGTAAACTGTTTTTTTCAGTGCTGAAAAGGGAAGAGAGAGAGAGAGAGGGGAGAGAGAAGGATAAACAAATTTTACTGTTGGGAAGGGAAAAAATAAAAAAATTTGATTTTTTAAAATATACCTCAGAACCGCAACAAAAAAAGATTTTTCTGCATTACCAGCTCATAACGACAAAAACAAAACGTGTAATTGTTTAGTTTTTTCTTTGGTACAATTATGTTATCACCCCCACTCCTAAAAAAAAGAATGCAATAGCCCATTAATTAACCTTCTTTTTAATTTTTTTTCCTCACACTTCATCCCGACTTGAGAAAAGAGCGGAGAAGAAAATAACAGTGCCTAAGATTCCAAACCCAGCAGAAACATAGTTTACAAGCAACAATACAACAATAACCTCTCAAAATCAACCCTGCCAACTCAGGGTTGCAACTATACCCCTACGTAGCATATGTGGTGCTACCTGATGACACCTGTGGGGCTACCCGTGTGTTTCCTGTGGTGTCACCAGTGTGCTAGCTGTGTGTACCTGTGGTTTTACTTTGGGCTTAGGAACTAAAATGTTAAAAATCAAACCCCCGGGTCTACACAATACCCGGGGGATTGGGCACTTTTTTTTGTTAAGAAACTTCGAAGTTCGTACTGAAAAAGCGTCGTACTTGATTCCCTTTGGCTTGTTTCCCCCTTTATGGAGTTGAGGATTTTTTTTGTGGGGAGATGTTATATGTGAGTTGACTCTCTTTCTACGGTTCCGTGGATGAGCATTTGCTGGGGGTATTTCGTAGGGGGCAAACGGTGTCGTGGATGTAAATTTCTTCTTTCAGTGGAGGGGGGGGTGTGACTCACCTAGTTTGGGCGGGGGTCGAGTCCCCGGCCCTGGCCCCGAAATGCCTACCATGCTAAGCGTGTGTGTGTGTGTGTGGTGTGTTGTGTGTGGTGTTGTGTGTGTGGTTTGTGTGTTTGGGGTGTGTGGGTTTTGTGTGTGTTGTACTCACCAATTTACTCCCTAATTGTGGTTGAGGGGTCGGACTCAGCTCCTGGCCCCGAAATGCCTTGCCATGCTAAGCGTTCTAGTGGTACACTCTGTAATCACAATTTTACTACATGTAAACCAAACAATAACCAAATTTCTGTAAACTCAGCATTGTAATCCTTATAGAGAATAAACTTTGAACTGGTGCTGGATGTTGGGTAGGGTCATTAACTGTTTCTTGCATACGATGCTGTCAGTTTCCTCAGTTGGTCTGCTGGCTGGTTCTCGAGTAGGTTCGGAGGCTTGACTTGAGGATATGCTCGGAGGTGGTTCCTCAGTAGGGAGGGCTGAGGTGGGAAGTATGGCGGGCTCAGATGGACTTCAGGTGGTGGGGAATGGATAACAGACGGCAGTGTTGATGACACACAGTATTTATTAGCTGATGGTAAGTTATGAGGGATGTTCAGAATCTGTGGGAGGTTGCTACGGCAGATTTGATTTGCTGTGTTGAAGGATGCGGATTGGACTATGTTGTCCAGGTGTGAAAAATAATATATGTGAAAATTTAGTTGGTTTCATTTATTGCTGATATACGAAATGCCTCATTTCATTTAGGAAATTTTATGTCACATTTATTTATAATTCCAGCCTCAAAGGCTCCCCAATTTATATCTTTAAAGTTATAATCGGCAATAGCAACAATTTTTCGTCTTCACGGTCACATTCTATTAATGGTGTGTGTGTGTGTTAGCCAGTGTGTGTGTGTGTGTGTGTGTGTGTGTGTGTGTGTGTGTGTGTGTGTGTGTGTGTGTGTGTGTGTGTGTGTGTGTGTGTGTGTGTGTGTGTGTGTATTCACCTAATTGTACTCACCTAATTGTGGTTGCAGGGGTCGAGACTCAGCTCCTGGCCCCGCCTCTTCACTGATCGCTACTAGGTCCTCTCCCTCTCTGCTTCTGAGCTTTGTCATACCTTTTCTTAAAATATGGTTCCTGCCTCCACTACTTCACTTGCTAGGTATTCCACGTCCTGACGACATCTATGACTGAAGAATACTTCCTAATCGCCTGTGACTCGTTTGAGGTCTTAGCTTCCAGTTGTGACCCCTTTTCCTGTGCCCTTTTGGGGGGGGGGGTGGGGGGGTGTGGGGTGGGTTGTGGGTGGGGGGGGGTTGTGGTGTTGGGTGTGGTGTTAGTGTGGGTGGTGTAGGGGGTGGGTTGGTGTGTGGGGTTGGTGGGGGTTATGTTGTGGTGGGTGTGTGTTGGTGTGGTGTATGTTTGTGGTGTGTGAGGTGTGTGTGTAAGTCGAGATGATTCGGGACGTTATTATAAAATTAAGACTATTTGGCCGTAATTAGACTTTAAAACTCACATACCGTTAGATGACTAATTCTCAACCTCACAAATTCAGACTTCACAAGTTCTGCCAACTCACAACGATTCTATTAAACCGATTAACGCTTTTCCCAACCTCAAAATGCATCCCACTTCACATCTTCTAAGAACATCATAACTCTCTAACTCACAAACCTCTTAATTAATCTTTCCTAAATCACAACTTGTCTGCGAACTAAACCTCTCTAACATCTACATTCATCCACAACTTACATGCCTTTACTCAACATCACAACCTTCTCCCATCCTCTAACCCTCCAACCTACAACTCTCCTCAACTACAGAAGCCTTGCCATCATCATCATGAGACCTTTCGTCCTCAACTCACAACTTCGTCCTCAACTTAAGCGAAGACTTCTTAATCACAGACCTTCCCTCAACATCACAAACCTTCTCCTCAAGACTTCACATCATCTCCAACATTACAAACCTTCTCCTCAACTTACATCCTTCTCTCAACATCATCAACCTTCTCCTCACCTCACAACCTTCTCCTCAACCTTTACAACCTTTCTCCTCATACCTCACAGCCTCTTCCTGCATAACTTCCACATCCTTCTCTCAACCTCACAACTTCTCCTCAACCTACAACCTTCTCCTCAACCTCACAACTTTCTCAACTTCACAACCTTCTTCTCAACTTCACATCCTTCTCCTCAACATCATAACCTTCTCCTCAACCTCACAACCTTCTCTTCAATCTCATACCTTCTCCTCAACCTCACAACCTTCTCCATAACCTCACAAACCTTCTTCTCAACTTCACATCCTTCCCCTCAACATCACAACCTTCGCTCAACCCTTCACAACCTTTCTGTCAACCTCAAAACTTCTCCCAATCAAAAACCTCTCCTCAACCTACCTTTCCCAAATTTCAACTCCGTCCTTCCCTCAACCATCAAATTTTTCCCCAACCTACAACCTTCTCTTAACTCACAAATTTTCTTCTCGTCCCAATTCTAATTCCCCAACTTCCATCTTCTCTTTCAACATCAAAACCCTTTCTGCCAACTCACCTCACTTCGACTAAATAACTCTTTAATCACACCTTCTCCTTCAACACATAACCTTCTCCCAACGCTCAAAAAATTTTTCTTTCAACCTTACTTCTTCAACCAACAACCTTCTCCCCGGCACAACCTTCTTTCAACCTACACCTTTCCTGACTTAAACTTTTAAAAACCCCTTCCCCTTTCCTAAACCTCACAACCCTTCTCCCCCCCCCAAAACCTTTCTTTTCAACCTTTCCCCCTTTCCCCCAAAAACCAACAACTTCCCCCGCAAACCTTTTCCCCTACCCCTCATGAACCTCAACCCCTCATCCCAAGCCCTCAATCTTCCCCAAAATCCCTTCCCCCCCTTCCAAATTCCCCACATCACAACCCTTTCTCCCCCTTCCCCAACCCTTCCTCACTCCCTCCCTCCCTTCCCCCTTCTTAAATCCCCCTTTCCCCCCCTTCACCCTTCTCCTCCCCCCCCTTCCCATCCAAAAACCCTCCTCAACTTCCAACCCCCTCCCCCAAAACCTTTTCCAACCTCCAAAACCCCTTCCTAACCTAAACCCCCCCCAACCCACAACCCTCCCCCACAACCCCCCCTCCCCAACCCCCCAACACACAACCCTCCTCAAAACCTCACAACCCCCTAAACTCACAACCCCCTAACCCAAAACCCCTTCCCTAAAACCTCAAAACCCCCCACCCTACCCTCCCCTCAACCCCATAACCCTCCCCAACCCCCCCCCCCCCCCCCCCCCCACCCACAACCTTCCCTCAACCTCACAACCTCCCTCAACTCACCCTTCCCTAACACACAATTTTCTCCTCAACCACAACCTTTCCCCTCAACCTCACAACTCCCCCCAACCTCACAACTTTCTCACTTCACAACCTTCTTCTCAACTTCACATCCTTTCCTCAACATCTAACTTCTCCTCAACCTCAAAAACCTTTTCAATCTCAACCTTCTCCTCAACCTCAAACCTTTTCCCTTTAACCCCTCAAAATTCTTCTCAATCAATCCTTTCTCCTAAAAAAACCCAACCTTCTTCCCTCACAACCTTTCCTTTTCCTCACAACCTTTCCTAACCTCAAAATATTCTCCTCAACCTCACTCCTTCTCCTCACCTCCAACCTTCCGTCTCAACTTCGCACCCTTCCCCAAACAAAACCCTTCTCACCTAAAAACCTTTTTCCCTTACCTCAAAACCCTTTTCCCTCCTCAACCTAAAAATCTTCCCTAAACCCTCACATCCCTCCCAAACTCCACCTCTCCTCAACCTTACAACCTTCTCTAAACTTCATCCCCTCATCAACATCAAAACCCTTCTCCTCAACCTCAAACCTAATTCCAAACCTCAAAAACCACCCCCAACCTCAAACCCTTTTCTCAACTTACATCCTTCTCCTAACATCAAAAACCTTCTCCCCAACCTCACAACTTCCCCTAAAACCTCACAACCTTCCCTAAAACCTAAAAAATTTTTTCCCCAAATCTAAACAACCCTTTTCCCAACTTCACACCTTCCCCAAACATCAAAACCCTTTGCTCAACTCAAAACCTTCCCTAAACCCCCAAAACCCTTCTCCTCAACCCAAAAACCTTTTTTCTCAACTTCCGCCCTTTTCCCCTCAACTCAAACCTTTCCCAACCCTCACAACCTTCCCCTCACTTTACAACCTTTTTCCCCAAATTCACACCTTCTCCCAACATCAAAACCCTTCGCTCAACCCCCCAACCCCTTCTCTCAACCTCAAACCTTCCCCCTCAACCTCCCCCTTTCTCCTCACCTCACCCCTTTCCCTCAACCTCACAACCTTCTTCTCAACTTTCACGTCCTCTCCTCAACATCTAATTTCCCCCAACCTCAAAAACCTTCTCTTCAACCTCACAAATTTTTTTCTCAATCTCACAACCTTCTTCCCAACTTACTCCTTTTTTAAAACATCAAAACCCTTTCGCTAAACCCCCAAAACCCTTCCCTCAACTCAAAACCCTTCTTCTAACTTCACATCCTTCTCCCAACACATAACCTTCTCCCAACCTCACAACCTTCTCCCAACTCACAACCTTCTCCTCAACCAACAACCTTCAAAAACCGCAAACCCTTCTTCTCAACCCCCAAAAACCCTTTCTCCGAACCTCAAAACCCTTTCCCCCAACCCCAACCCTTTCTAACCTTCTCCTCAACCTAACAACTTCTCCCCAACCTCAAACTTCTTTTCAACCTCAAAAACCTTCTCCTAAAACCACAACCTTTCAACCGCATAACCTTTTTCTCAACCTCCAACCTTCTCAGAACCCACAACTTTTTTCCAATCCACAGCCTTTCAATCTTCTCCTAACCCACAAGCTTTCCTCAATCACAACCTTTCCTCAACAACAACCTTCCCCTCACTTCACAACCTTCTCTCAAATTCAAATTCCCCTAACTTACAACCCTTTCCCCTCAACCTCAATTCTTCTCAAACCCAAAACATTCTCCTAATTTCACAACCTTTTAACCAAATTTTAAATCAAATTCCCTAATTTAAATTTTAAATCACAATTTCTTCTCAACCTACAACCTTTTCACCTCACAACTTCTCCCAACCCCAACCTTCCCCAAACCTCAAATTTTCCCCCCCAAACCCTCAAAACCTTCTTCCAAATCAAACCTTCTCCTCAATCAACCTTCTTCCCAAATAAAATTCCCCTCAACCTAAAACCCTTTCCTAACCTCACAATTCTCCTAAACCCTCACCCTTTTTTCTCAAAATAAAACCTCCCCTCACATCACAACCTTTTAAAAAAACCCTTTTAATAAACCTTTTCCCAATCAAAACCCTTTTCTCCTCAAACCTTCTTCAACCCAAACCTTTAATAAATTTTAAAAAAATTTCCTAACTACAATTCTTAAATTAATTTCCTAAAACCTAAAATTCCCCTAATCTCACAATTTTTTCCCCCTAAAAACCCCCCAAAACCTTTTTCCAACATAAACCCTTTTTAACTCCAACTTTTTCCAAAACCTCACTTCCGCCCCCCAGTTCACACGTTGCGAAACCAGCTGTTGTTGGGGAAAATATTTTCCTCGCTTGTACAGATTTATTTAAGTTCACTTGAAAAGCTCACACAAGCGAAAGCTGCTCTAATGAAAGCTTTTTCTCTTTGGTTACTTTTCTTAACTTCTCTGTGTATAAGTTAGTGATTTCTCTAGGCTTACTACCGTTATTAATGAAAGTAAACCATACCACAGGTGGGGTTTGAACCCGCGGTCAGGCGTCTCAAAACTCCAACCGCAGCGTTACCACTGTCCCAAATTAGCTTCGTATGACTCCAACTAGGTTATTTTCTACCTGCGGGTTAAAAACCCCCACCCGTGGTATGGTTTGTTTACAATCGTGTCATTACAATTTCGTGAGTCACATTAATGAAAGTAAAATATATATGATGATCTAACTTTAATTATGACGGCCATTAACTGTTTCTTGAATTTTCTTTGTATGTCAGAGAATTGTTTATTTTGTTTAATTATTTCTTTAAAGAGGGCATCATACGATAGCTTTCATATTGCTACTGCTGCTGTTGTTTTTTTGTTGTTACTGTTGTTGCAACTGTTGTTGACGCTTTTCTGTTACTACTGTTCTGGCTGTTGTTACTGTCCGTGTTGTTGATATTATTCTTGTTGCAACTATTGTTGTTGCTACTGTTGTCGTTACCACTGTTGTTGCTACTGTTTTTGTTGTTGATGCTGCTAATGTTATTGTTGCTACTGTTGCCGTTGCTGCTGCTACTGTTGTTGATGCTGCTGCTTCTATCGATGCTGCTGCGACTGTTGTTGTAGTTATAGACAAAGATTTTCGTTTAGGATGTGACTCTCTATTAGTGTGTTCAAGGTAACATGCCTAAAGAGATTCCGGGGAACCGATAAGCAAGATTTTATTGAGTACTGGAGGTAAGAAGTAGAGTTCCTCCATCCTGAAGGAGGGACGGGCAGGAATCTTGTACTTTGAATAGTAATGTCTGCGCACTTCTGGAATGACATCTGTTGAATGAATAATGGTGAATGTGCTCCTTTATTTACGTTATCCTACCTGGGTTGGAGATGGTTGGTGTGTTAAAATATAATAATAATAATAATAATAATAATAATAAAATAATAATAATAATAATAATGATAATAATAAAAATTAATAATAATAATAATAATAATAATAATAATAATAATATGTGTAACATTTCGGTTGCTGCGCGATCCAAAAAAAAGTAACCCCGTATTGCATAGCTCGGTTCGTATCACTGCACGTGACAGGAACAGTCCAGAGTGCGACATAAATTTATTGTGCAGTTAAATACTAACATTGAAAATCTGAAGGTAACGAGAAGAGACATTCACAAGTTATGACATGGAAATTAATATCCCAATTTCATCGATAAACATGACAAATTAGGACATACACAGCCCAAAGCTATTTCAAAACATCCACTAAGAAACCCCAACACTAAAACTAAACTGAAGAAATATTCTCTTAGTATTTCAGATCAACATCTTAAAATACACTAGCAAATTAAGTTTAAAGCCGCTCAGACGTTCCATTATCAAGTTAGCAGTGTTGAAGGACTGAAGTCAACTTGAAATGGCACCCAGAAATTATCGCATGAAAAACAGTAATTCAGTTTACAAAATTCTTCTTAAAAAAGGGCAAATTGAGATCAATCATTCCAAACTTTACTGTAAGTAAAACTGACCAGCTCTTATTTAATTATATAATTTAAAAGTATGAAGTTAAGAACATAATATAAATTTATTACAATGATCTTGAGAGGACACAGATATTAGGGACACATAAAAGTACATTATATAGAATTAACGCAGGATAAATAACCCCAAACATTCTTCATTTATTACACAGAAATCACTTGTCATTTGCTCCAGAAACTTTACCAAATAAAAACTCATTGGGTAGAAAATTTATAATTAAGCAGATAAACTTTCTCACCAGCGCCAAGAAACATCATCTCACGGGAGGTTTCTTGGTGCTGGTGAGGGGCTCTTGATCCAAAGAAATGGATCCGTCCTGTCCTTCCTTGGATCGAATCTGAATGCATCCCATAACTCTCAGGAGTCATATAGCCTACGGGTTTAGCGCTACCCCCCTTCCTTCATAAATATAATTTAGACGAAACGCTTGAAACGCTTTGACTAGCTTTGGTCGACTTCAAAGGCTTTGGTACAATTAAGTTGTACCAAAGTGTTTGAAGACGATCAGAAAAGGAATTTTTAGTCATTAAGTGGAAAGTAATATAATGAATAAAATTTGCAAATTTAAATTTAGACAGCTCACTGTGAAAGTCGTACTTTTTTTCAAATAAAGATCATCAATGTGAATATCAAAATGGTATACAATACCGACAGGTTGGTAGGTAAGACACATAGGCAACATTTAGGCAACTTTATTCCGAAACGTTTCGCCTTCACAGTAGGCTTCTTCAGTCGAGTACAGAAAGTAGGCAGGATCAGTAGAGATGTGAAGACGATGTAATCAGTCCATCACCCTTGAAGTCGTAGATTTGAGGTTGTCAGTCCCTCAGCCTGGAGAAGTTCTGTTCCAAAGTCTGGAACTAACTGAAGATCAAGCGACAGTGTTGAGACTTAAATACTGTCGGAAGGAGAGGTGCAGAGTAGTAGTAATGAGAATGTAGTCACTGAGAGGTCATGTCCCTCTCAGATCAAACAGTTCTCACTTGAAAAAGTTGTCCAAGGTGTTTTCTCTTCTGTACCAAGATGCCATTGTGTTGCAGTGTCTGACAGAGTGAATATCCAGACTTTGGAACAGAACTTTTCCAGGCTGAGGGACTGACAAACTCAAATCTACGACTTCAAGGGTGATGGACTGATTACATCGTCTTCACATCTCTACTGCTCCTGCCTACATTCTGTACTCGACTGAAGAAGCCTACTGTGTAGACGAAACGTTTCGGAATAAAGTTGCCTAAATGTTGCCTATGTGTCTTACTTACCAAAGCTCATCAATACTGAAAGTTTGAAGCCAATCAGAAAAATAACATTCTCCAGTAAATGCTCTGAATCATACGATTCCACGTATTTTAGTAATTTCATTGGGTCAGTATTAAAATTTTTTAGCCGATAAAAAAAAGGCATTTTTTACGTAAAGAAATCAGTTAACGTAAAGGGGCCTTTTTAAAAGCCCCAAAAAGAACGCAAAATTTTCTTTCTGAAAAATTAAAACCCATAAAAAAATGCATTCTCATTTCATTTCAGTTATCATTCTCAGTTACATTCTCATTATCATTCTCAGTTATCATTCTCAGTTATCATTCTCGTTACATTCCGTTATATTCTCGTTATCATATATGTAATTATACAGACTTTGAAAAACCTTCACAAGTGTGACCAGGGGGTAATAGCGCCAAAAAAGCGTGTTTAAAAGGAAAAAACGAAAAGTCGGTCGATGGTCTATAATTTCCTCACTAACAGAACACAGAGAGTAGTCGTCAACAGAGTAAAGTCCGAGGCAGCTACGGTGAAAAGCTCTGTTCTACAAGACACAGTACTAGCTTCCATCTTGTTCCTCATCCTCATATCTGACATAGACAAGGATGTCAGCCACAGCACCGTGTCTTCCTTTGCAGATGACACCCGAATCTGCATGACAGTGTCTTCCATTGCAGACACTGCAAGGCTCCAGGCGGACATCAACCAAATCTTTCAGTGGGCTGCAGAAAACAATATGAAGTTCAACGATGAGAAATTTCAATTACTCAGATATGGTAAACACGAGGAAATTAAATCTTCAGAGTACAAAACAAATTCTGGCCACAAAATAGAGCGAAACATCAACGTCAAAGACCTGGGAGTGATCATGTCGGAGGATCTCACCTTCAAGGACCATAACATTGTATCAATCGCATCTGCTAGAAAAATGACAGGATGGATAATGAGAACCTTCAAAACTAGGGAGGCCAAGCCCATGATGACACTCTTCAGGTCACTTGTTCTCTCTAGGCTGGAATATTGCTGCACACTAACAGCACCTTTCAAGGCAGGTGAAATTGCTGACCTAGAAAATGTACAGAGAACCTTCACGGCGTGCATAACGGAGATAAAACACCTCAATTACTGGGAGCGCTTGAGGTTCCTAAACCTGTATTCCCTGGAACGCAGGCGGGAGAGATACATGATTATATACACCTGGAAAATCCTAGAGGGACTAGTACCGAACTTGCACACGAAAATCACTCACTACGAAAGCAAAAGACTTGGCAGACGATGCAACATCCCCCCAATGAAAAGCAGGGGTGTCACTAGCACGTTAAGAGACCATACAATAAGTGTCAGGGGCCCGAGACTGTTCAACTGCCTCCCAGCATACATAAGGGGGATTACCAACAGACCCCTGGCAGTCTTCAAGCACCTAAAGTCGGTTCCTGACCAGCCGGGCTGTGGCTCGTACGTTGGTTTGCGTGCAGCCAGCAGCAACAGCCTGGTTGATCAGGCTCTGATCCACCAGGAGGCCTGGTCACAGACCGGGCCGCGGGGGCGTTGACCCCCGGAACTCTCTCCAGGTAAACTCCAGGTATCATACTCAGTTATCATTCTCAGTTATCATTCTCAGTTATCATTCTCAGTTATCATTCTCAGTTATCATTCTCAGTTATCATTCTCAATTATCATTCTCAGTTATCATTCTCAGTTATCATTCTCATTTATCATTCTCGGTTATCATTCTCAGTTATCATTCTCAGTTATCATTCTCATTTATCATTCTCAGTTATCATTCTCAGTTATCATTCTCAGTTATCATTCTCAGTTATCATTCTCAGTTATCATTCTCAGTTATCATTCTCGGTTATCATTCTCAGTTATCATTCTCAGTTATCATTCTCAGTTATCATTCTCAGTTATCATTCTCAGTTATCATTCTCAGTTATCATTCTCAGTTATCATTCTCAGTTATCATTCTCGGTTATCACACACAGACTCCAACGATTCCAAGTTAATAAGCTTATTTACTTAATAGACAAATTTTCCTTCACACAAACTAAACTTGACGGGTACCATCCTCAACGTATTATTGAATTATTATTAAACAATTAAAGCCATTTACGCTCTTTAATCCACAAAACTGGTATACATGTGCACAGTGATAAACATACATATTTGGGGCCCTGACTATTACGGGGGCCCCTTGGTAACCAGCAGCGAGGTCTGGGTTACCTCTGTTATCTATTATTTTGAACTAAATTACACTTAATTATTAATATTATTATTTAAACACACACAAAAAAAAACTTCTCATACAGTAGACCCAATTTTTTTAAGCAATATGGACTGAAGTTGCTTCTGGGGCCCCTCAGGGATTAAGGGCCATGAAGCTTGAGCTTCATTAGTTTCATAGTAGATCAGCCCTTGCATGTGCACCTACACTTGGATTCCACTCTCGACCATCGTCGAATGAGGTAAACATCTCTTGAACCTTTGAAATCATGCAGCATTGCAGGAATCTGAGAATGGGTTCTACAACTCTGTTACTTTGTTCATAGGGCACCTACCTGCACATGCCATTTGTGTCATGAATTTTGTCCTGGTTACAAACTTTGATACTTTGAAGCCCATCGGGTGAGACCTCGTGTTATCGACGATTATGGCACGCAAAGAGTACGTAACCTTTATTTGGCGCATGTACACACCCTCATTGAAAGGCTGTCTCCTCCAACCAGCGAACCAGGTACTAAGGGTTGATGATAGGGCCCCATCTTTCAATCAGTACCCAGGTTCCAGCCAATGAGAAGATGGTTTTGGCAATCGCAGAGGTGTTCTGGGTACCACTCATCTGTCTGCCCTTGTCATTCCCATTCTAGAGCTGATTGAAGCACGGTCTGCTCTCTAGTGGCTTCTATTCTGCCTTGCTTACCGTGGAGTGCACTAATACCTATTGCTGTACATAGTGTATATAGTGTACATAATTCTGTTCTAAATTGGTGAAGGATAATGTAAGTCAAAAGGTTTCTGCTGTGTTTATTTTGCTCCCTTTATACCCAGGATAACAGGCCTTTGGGACTCCTGGGTTGTAATAACGATATATTAAATGGAACGATGAAAGAAGATAAAAAAATGGAAACTCAGGCACCCATTTTAAAGATCTTCCTTCGGGGATACATAATGAAAATAATAATAATAATAATAATAATAATAATAATAATAATAATAATAATAATAATAATAATAATAACAATAATAATAATAATAAAGACAATAATAGTAATAATTGTTTTCTTTGTCTTCTAATTCTTCTTCTTATGATTATTCTTTTTTTTTCATTTCCCTCTATTAACTATTATTGTTATTATGATTTTAAGTATTATAATTGTCATTATTATTTTTATTCGTATTGCTATTATTATTATTTTAATTATTATTTTTATTCGTACTATTATTATTATTTTTTTTATTAGTTTTATTATTATTATTATTATTATTATTATTATTATTATTATTATTATTATTATTATTATTATTATTATTATTTCTATTATTCATAGGTAGTAGGTTGGTAGACAGCAACCGCCCAGGGAGGTACTACCGTCCTGCCAAGTGAGTGTAAAACGAAAGCCTGTAATTGTTTTACATGATGGTAGGATTGCTGGTGTCTTTTTTTCTGTTTCATAAACATGCAAGATTTCAGGTACGTCTTGCTACTTCTTACACTTAGGTCACACTGCACATACATGTACAAGCATATATATGTGCAAGAATGGTATATAATACCGACAAGATGAACTTAAGACACATGTGCAACATCTGGGTATCTTTATTGTAGACGTTTCGCCATCTAGTGGCTTTATCAATACAAATTCTAGGACATAACTTGAAGCTAGTAGGACTATATACAGAAGATGAGGCAATCAGTCCCTCAACCTAGGAGTAGGTGCTAAGAGCACCGTAGTCTTGGAGATTCTGAAGCAGAAGAAAGGAGCCTGGCGCTTATATAGTAACGTCAGGTGTAGCAGACGAGGGCATAGTCACTGGTAGGCGGGATTCCCCAGTGGAAGTAGGTCCTTCCCATAGAGATGGGTAGGTTGTAGTAGTAGTTGTCGTAGCCGAGAAGGTTATGTACATGTCCTTAGAATCAAGATTCCATGATGTTGCAGTGTCTGACAAGTTGTGCAAGAATGGTATATAATACCGACAAGATGAAATTAAGACACATGTGCAACATCTGGGTATCTTTATTGTAGACGTTTCGCCATCCAGTGGCTTTATCAATACAAATTCTAGGACATAACTTGAAGCTAGTAGGACTATATACAGACTACGGTGCTCTTCGCACCTACTCCTAGGTTGAGGGACTGATTACCTCACCTTCTGTATATATATAGTCCTACTAGCTTCAATTTATGTCCTAGAATTTGTATTGATAAAGCCACTGGATGGCGAAACGTTTACAATAAAGATACCCAGATGTTGCACATGTGTCTTACTCTCATCAAGCATATATATACACACCCCTCTGGGTTTTCTTCTATTTTCTTTCTAGTTCTTATTCTTGTTTATTTCCTCTTATCTCCATGGGGAAGTGGAACAGAATTCTTCCTCCGTAAGCCATGCGTGTTGTAAGAGGCGACTAAAATGCCGGGAACAAGGGGCTAGTAACCTCTTCTCCTGTATATATTACTAAATGTAAACGGAGAAACTTTCGTTTTTCCTTTTGGGCCACCCCGCCTTGGTGGGATACTGCCGGTGTGTTGAAAGAAAGAAAGAATTTCTATTATTATTATTATTATATTATTATTATTATTATTATTATTATTTTGTTGTTGTTGTTGTTGTTGTTGTTATTAATATTATTATTATTATTATTATTATTATTATTATTATTATTATTATTATTATTATTATTATTATTATTATTATTATTATTATTATTATTATTGTTGTTGTTGTTATTAATATTATTATTATTATTTTTATTATTATTATTATTATTATTATTATTATTATTATTTATATTATTATTTATATTATTATTATTATTATAATTAGTAGTAGTAGTAGTATTATTATTAGTATTATTATCATTATTGTCATCGAATAAACCTCTGAATGTTATGTAGCGCCTGTTAAAGGGAAGGTAATCTGAAATTTGATCCGTGGAAGGGGAAGGATAGCTCTAGTTCCTTGGAACCAAAAATAACTTCATCACCACCCTTCCCCACCCTTCCCTTCCCTTCCCTTCCCTTCCCTTCCCTTCCCTTCCCTTCCCTTCCCTTCCCTTCCCTCCCCTTCCCTTCCCTTCCCCAGCCGCTTCCCTCTATCCCATTGCAGAGTAAAGGCCGTCATATTGTTAGATATTGTAACGTTATAATGATAAAATGTGTATCTTATAGTTAATTGATGCTAAATGTAAATGATAAAAATATAAGAGGTATAATAATAATGATTATATGTTAAATGCGCATGATAATTATGTTAATAGCTGGTAATTATATTATTAATTATCCAAAATCATTTTCTCGTATAATTAACATTATAATAATTAGAGCCTTTCTTGTCTCTAATTGCTTTTAAATTGCCCTCATTAGTCGGCAGTTTGCCTTTAAACCATTACTGATATATAAGAGATATATCATCGTGATTTTTTTAACAGTTAGTTTATCATCTCTCGGTTCGAGTATATTTTTAAGAATTTTTTCTCTTTGCTCATGAATCAGTCTCTGACCGAAGGATCTGAAAAAAGATTCAAATCTTGTTCAGTATTGTTTAGGCCTGCTCTCTCTCTTTCTCACCTTCTCTCTCTCTGTCTCTTTCTCTCTGTCTCTGTCTCTCTGTCTCTCTCTCTCTCTCTCTCTCTCTCTCTCTCTCTCTCTCTCTCTCTCTCTCTCTCTCTCTCTCTCTCTCTCTTCCTCTCTCTCTCTCTCTCTCTCTCTCTCTCTCTCTCTCTCTCTCTCTCTCTCTCTCTCTCTCTCTCTCTCTCTCTCTCTCTTTCTTCCTTCTCCTTCTCTCTCGCTCTCTCTCTTTCTTACACACACACACGTATATGGCCACAGGAGAATGAGAGTAAAAAATCATCAAGAAGATGGAAGGCGAATTAAGAAAGATTAACTTGGAAGCTTTGCCAAGAATTGATTAGAAGCCCCAAGAGACTTTTTCGAATAATAAGATACACACAAGGAGGGAAGGAAGATACAAACAACAAAGATTGGAAAAAAGTCAACAAAATAAGTGAGAGAGTTTCAGAGGACTCTACATGTGACAAAAGCAGTAGGAGCAGAAAGGCTGTCTGGATATTTAAAGGAGAGGCAGAAGAACTCCGTTACCCATTAGCAAGTGTATAAAACACCTTGTTGGAAACCGAGCCAGAAAGCTGGAAAATTGCAGAAGTGATGCAAGTATAGAAACGAAGAAAAATACAGGAAGCAGTGAACAACAGACCACTCCCGTTGACTAGCACACTGGTTAAATTACTTGAAAAAGTATTAAGAAAGCGAATAGTTGAATACCTTGAAATAAGAGATACTTTAGAGAGAACAAATTTATGTTTAGTGATGACAAGTCTTGTCTCATGAATCACGTAGAGTTTTACGACAGACTGATGTAAATAAAGCCAGAGAGGAAGCGTCGGACAGATTGTATCTTCCTCGACTGTATGAAAAAAAAAAATAATTTCACACAGTACCTCTCAAAAACAAACTGTTGAAGAGCGCAGCGGTAGTTGGGAAGATACTTAAGAGGATGCAGAACTACTCAAACACAGCAGAGGCAAATTGTAAGGAAGTATTGCATTGAGCATGGGTGATGAGTGGGGTCCCTAAAGGATCAGTGACTATGCCCTTGCTGTTCTTGATATGTGTAAACGGTTTGCCACAGTAACAGAAGTAACAACCTGGTTGATCAGACCCTGATCCACCATGAGGCCTGGTCTCAGACCGGCCCGCGGGGGCGTTGACCCCCGAAACCCTCTCCAGGTAAACTCCAGGTAATATGCATCATTGCACATGTGAAATTAATGAAGAGGAAGATCGGAGAGCACAGGAAGAGACACAAAGAAAAGGCAATTAATGAATATAGGAAGGAAGTGAGAGGACCTAACATAAATTATTACCTGGGAGAAGAGACACTACAAACGACTTACACAAGGACAGTAATCATTGTTCCAAGCATAACAACAGACGTGTATATAAATCGGATTGCTGTCGTTGCGGTGGCACGACTGGCTACACCAAGAATTGTTTACAGGAACCTGATCAAAGATTCGTTCAGAACATTTTACACAACGTACGTTAGAAAATGCGGCGCTAGCAAGGAATCCGCACCTTATCAAGCATTTAAAAATCTACGAAGGAGCACTGAAGGGTACGAATTGCTAGGGGCTTGAAGAACTCAGTACTAAACGAGAGGAGGACTCGGGAAGACATAATTACTACATACAGATGGACTGAGAACAGGGTATTTGAAGTGCGATTGGAGGAAGCCGGACATAGACGATCATTATCCATAACATTGTTAAAAAGTACTTTTTCACTGTGACATTGGTAAATGGAATGTACTTTCTGAAATAAACTAGAAAGTGGAATGTACTGCATGTATTGGGCTGAGAAATGAAATGTACCACAGAAGGCGCTGGCGGAAGCCATAATATTTAGATTCAAGAATAAATGTGATTGAGACTCTGGCGGCCAAAAATGAGTGAAACAAGCTTAAAGGCGAGGCCAGGAGCTGCGACTCAACAGCTGGAAGCATTAAGTTCACGCACTCACACACAAACACACACCACTCACACACACACACACACACACACACACACACACACACACACACACACACACAACACACACACACACACACACACACACACACACAGAATAAGGAGAGCAGTCGTAGAGCTAGAAATGAATATGCACAGATAAGAAGGGAGGCCCAACGAAAATATGAAAACGACATAGCAACGAAAACAAATCGCCCCAAACTGTAATACAACCAAATCAGGGGGAAAACAACATCAAGGCCAGGTAAATCAGGAAAGGGAAAGGGAAGGAGGAGAAACAACAAAAAATACCGTGAAGTAGTGGGGAACTCAACAAGAGATTTAAAGAAATGTTCACAAGGAGAAGAAGGGGTTTCCGAAAGACGAAGGTGGGGCACACCCAAGTGCTGGCACAGTACACACAACCCAGGAAGAAGTGAAGAGGCTTCTGAGTGAGCAGAAACCTCAAGGCAATGGGGCCCGATAAAATCTCCCCTGGGGGTTTGGGGAGGGAGCAGAGGGGCTATGTGTACCCCAACAACAATATTCAATCTCTATCGAAAAAGGGAGATTGCCCGAGGCATGGAAGCAGCAAATGTGTCCCCCTCTTAAAAAAAAGACAGACATGAACACTAAACAAGACCAGTTCATGACATGATGCAGGGGAAGATTTTCAAGAGTGGGGGAACGCCTAGAAAGGGTGATCCTCAACAGCAGCCCAAAAAGGCTTCAGGGGCGGGAAATCCCGGTCCAAAAACCCCTGAGTTTTATGACATGGTGACAGCTAAAAGAAGGAGAGGGGGTGGGTGAATTGCTTTTTTGGACTGCAAAAGGCGTTTTACACGTTTCCCCACAAGAGTTAGTGCAAAAACTGGAGGACCAAGCAGGGGTAAAAGGGAAGGGCCCCAATGGGGTCAGGGAATACTTTCAGGGAGACAGCGCGAGTCATGGTACGTGGCGAGGTGTCAGAGTGGGGGACCTGTACCACGGGGTCCCACAGGGGTCATCCTATTTCCATGCTGTTTCTGGTATTTTTTTAACGACATGACGGAAGGAATAGATCCGAGGTTCCCCGTTTTCAGAAGTGAAGTTGATGAAAAATTCATTCGATCGAAGACCAGGCAAACTGCAAAAGATCGGACAATTTGCAGACCTGGTCCAAAATTTGGGGGGCCGGAATTTCCAAAACCCCGAAACCCCCCCCCCGGCCCCCCCAAAAAGTAAAAGAAAAAGGGGGGGTTTTGGCAAAGAAGCCCGCAAGGGAGTAAATCTAAAAGGGCCAAAGACTAAAAACCCCTCGCTAAAGGGAAAAAAGATCTTGGGGAAAAATAACACCGGGGCAAAATCGAAGCCCTTAAAAACCCAAAAAAAAAATAACTGCCCCGCATTTTGGCGCCTACAAACCCCAAAAAACCCTTCCCCGACATTTTAAAAAGGAATCTTTTCGGGAAACCCTTACCCCCGTGTACTTAGGCCCTTTTTTGGAGTATGGGGCACCATTTGGGGGAAAACCCACACCTAGCCAACCTGTAAAGAAACTAGAGAAAGTGAAAAGGGTTTTTGGAACAAGACTAGTTTCCAGATAAAGGTATGTCCTACGGAGGGGTTTAAGGGAAATCAACCAACGAAAACGGGGGGCCCGGGGGAATAGGGGGGACACGTAAACGACAAACAAAATACTGAGAGAAATTGACAAGTTTAAAAAAGGGCCCATAAATGTTCCAGAAAAGGGGAACACAGCAAAAAGGGGCCATTTTTGGGGAATTTTGAAGACACAGATAACCCACAGGGATGTTTGGGAAAAGTATTTCTTCAACCCCCAGAGTATCAGAAAGGGTGGAATAGTTTGGGAAGCGATGTAGTGGGGGCGGGAAACCAAACACAGCTTTAAGCGGGAGTAAAAAATAAAGCCAAAACAGTTAAAGGAGGAGTGACCATACACCAGGAAGGGGCGGGGCCGGGGAGTTTGGGAAACTCGACCCCCCCAAACCCCCAAACTAGGTGATACAACTAGGTGGGACAACACAAAACACACACACACACTGCAGGACAGGGGGGTCAGGGGGGACATGATAACGACCTAAAAAAACTGCATGGAATACATAAGGTTTGGGCAAAGACAGGAAGTTTTCCCGAGAGGGGACAACCCAAAAAAAAAAAACAAGGGCACAGTTTTTGAAGCTTATGACTCAGAGGTCACAGGGGTGTTGGAAATATTTCCTTTAGACATAGAGTCGTCAGGAATGGAATAGCCTAAACAATTTATGTAGTGGAAGCCCGGGAAACCAAAACATAAACTTTAAGACGGGGGTATACAAAAACTCAGGAAGCAAAAGAGAGAGAGAGGACCATAGCGATCATAAAGAGGCGGGGGCCCGGGGCAGAAGTCGACCCCGCAACCACAAACAGGGGATACACAAAACCCCACACACACACACACACACACACCCACACACACCCACACACACACAACACACCAACAAACACCCACACACACACACAAAACACACACACCCACACACACCATGAAAACACTGCCCCGACCAACCACCCCCCCTCATTGGGATGGTATAACAACGCAGACGGAATAAAAATAATGTGAGGAGTGGCACGGAAAAACAAATTGGGGGCAAACCCAGAAAAAATCATAGCACAAAAGCGGAAATTTAAGGGCACCGGGGGATTTCACACGAATTTTTCCCTCCGGGAAACATATCCCCGGGAAACATTAAAAAAAAGAGCAGAGGGGGGAAAGGAAAAAGCTTTTACTGCTCATTCCCAAAAAAAGTGGGGTTTTTAAGGGGTTTGGGAAGGGAAATGGACAGAATGGAAGCATTTCAGACTGATGATCCCAAAGTGGTGACTGCAATGATGTACAACCCACCACAGAATACCAGGAAGCCAAGACAAGAGTATGATGAGAGCAACAGTGCATTGGTACACACACTAGCTGAGGTGACCAGTAGAGCCCATAAGGATAGAGAAAGTTACTAGTTGTGGGTGATTTCAATCACAATGAGATTGACTGGGAAAATCTAGAGCTACACGTGGGGACAGAAACGTGGAGGGCTAAGATGATGGAGGCAGTACTGGAAAACCTCATGCATCAACATGTTCGTGACACTACCAGAGAGAAAGAGAAAGACACTGGGGATATCTCATATGAAAAGCCCAAGGAGATAGTGATCACGTGATCTTGAGCTTCTAATACACTGTAGAGCTAACAGTGGACAGTGAAGCTACAAAAGACGGGACTACACAGGCATGAGGCAATTCCTGCATGAGATGCACAAAACAACAGAAACAATGGAAAGACCAGAACATACTCTTGGTTCATCCGGTGTAGAGAGGCTAAAGTTAAGTGTGCTAGAGCATGGAAAAAGTATAGAAAAATAAGGAGACGAGCCGAACAGCCAAAAACGAATATTCATGGATATGGAGGGAGGCCCAGCAGCAATATGAGAATGACATAGTATCAAAAGCCGAATTTGACCCAGAGCTGTTGAACAGCAACATCAGGAGGAGAAAGTCAAGGACCAGGTAAACAGGCTGACAAAAGAAAGAGGGGAAATCACATGAAACGAACAAAAAGTATATGAGGAGCTCAACACGAGATTTAGGGAGGCATTTTCAGTGGAAACAGGCTCCAACAAACCGGGATGGTAGCATACTCCTACACGTGCAAGACACACTACACACAACCGAGGAGGAGGTGAAGATAATTCTAAGCAAACTAGACACCTCAAAGGCGAAGGGACCGGACAGCATTTCTCCATGGTCCCTGAGAGAGGGTGCACAGGCACTGTGTATGCCACTAACAACAATAAATTGCTTTAGCACATTTATTATAACAGGGCAACTACCTGAGGTGTGATAGACAGCACATGTAGTAGCAATTTTTAAGAAAGAAGACAAATAGGCAGTATTAAACTACAGACGAGTGTCACTGACATGTATAGTATGAAAAATCATTGAGAAGATTATCATTAGAAGAGTGGTGGAGCAACTAGAAAGGAAGGAACTTATACATGATAACCAGCACAGTTTTATGGGGGGGGGGGGGCAAATCCTGTGTGACGGATTTACCCTCCTTTTCCTGTGTCTGGAGTTTTACGAAAAGGTAGCAGAAGTAAGACACGAGAGAGAGGGGTGGGTAGACTGCATTTTCTTGGATTGTAAGAAGGCTTTCGACACGGTTCTACATGAGAGATTATTGCAAAAGCTAGAGGAGCAGGAAGGAATAACAGGAGAGGCATTGCAATAGATCAGAGAATACCTGACATGAAGGAAATAAAGAGTGATTGTGCGTGACTAGGTGTAAGGGTGGGAGAATGTGACTAGCGGGGTTCCATAAGGGTCAGTCTTAGGGTCAGTGCTGTGTCTGGTATATGTGAATGGTAAATGACATGATGGAAGGGATAGATTCAGAGGTGTCCGTATTTGCAGACGATGTAAAACTAGTGCAAAGAATTCAAGCAGACGAGGATCAGGTAGGATCTGGACAGGTTTGCAGCCTGTCCATAGAAAACAATTGGCTCATGGAGCTGAACCATAACCAAGTGCAAAGTCATGAAGATTGGAGAAGGTCAAAGAAGACAGCTGACAGAGTACAAACTAGGGGGCCAAGGGTTGTAAACCTCATTCAAGGAAAAGGAATGTGCGGTGAGTATCATACCGAATACACCTCCTGAGGCACACATCAATCCAATAACTGCTGCAGCATATGGGCATCTAGAAAACCTAAGATAGCGTTTTGACACCTAAGTAAGAAAGTCATTCAAGACACTGTATACTGTGTTCACCCATATTTGAGTATGCAGAACCAGTATGGAACCCACACCTAGTCAAACACATAAAGAAATTAGAGAAAGTACAAAAGTTTGCAACATGCCAAGAGGTGTGTTCTATGAGAATAAGTTAAGGGAAATCAACCTGACGACACTAGAGGACAGAAGGGATAGGGTGGACATGACGATATCATATAAAATACTGAGAGGAATTGACAAGGTGAATAGGGACAGAGTGTTTCAGAGATGGGACACAGCAATATGGAGTCACAGCTGGAAGTTAAAAACTCAGATGAGCTACAAGGATGTTAGGAAGCATTTCTTCAGTCATAGAGTTGTCAGGAAGTGGAACAATCTGGAGAGAAACGTAGTGGAGACAAGATTCATAAATGGCTTTAAGAAGAGACACGATAAAACTCTTGGTGCAGAGAGAGAGTGGACCTAATAGCGACCAGCGAAAGGGCGAGGCCCGGAGCTGTGACCCTACCACTGCAACCCCAAATAGGTGAGTACACACACACACACACACACACACACACACCACACACCACACACACACACACACACACACACACACACACACACACACACACACACACAGAGGTAAGGAGGGATGCCAAACGACAATACGAAAATGACAGAAGCAAAACCCAAGTTTGACCCAAAGCTGTTGTAGAGTTACATCAGGAAGAAAACAACAATCAAAGACTAGGTAATCAGGCTGAAGAAGGAAGGAAGGAGGGCAGTTTACAAGAAAGACCTTGAAGAATGTGAGGAGTTCAAAATGAGACTCAAAGAAGTATTCACAGTGGAGAGGTGGGTACACCATCAAATGCTGGACACGATGCATCAACCGAGGAGGAGGTGAAAACGCTGCTAAGCAAATTATATATTGCATTGGCGATAGGACTGGATAATATCTCTCCCTGGGTTCTGAGAGAGGGAGCAGAGGCGCTCTGCGCACTACTGCAATGGATCAGAGAATACCTGACGGGAAGGCATCAGCGAATCATGGTATGTGATGAGGTGTCAGATTGGGCGCCTGTGACTAGTGGGGTTCCACAGGGGTCAGTCCAAGGACCGGTGCTGTTTCTGGTATATGTGAATGACATGACGGAAGGAATAGACTCAGACGTGTCCCTGTTTGCAGACGATGTGAATTTAATAAGGAGAATTCAGCCGGAGGAGAAGGCAGGACTACATAGGGATCTGGACAGGTTGCAGGCCTGGTCCAGCAACTGTTTCCTGGAGTTCAACCCCACCAAG
Organism: Cherax quadricarinatus; assembly: GCF_026875155.1. NCBI lineage: Eukaryota > Metazoa > Arthropoda > Malacostraca > Decapoda > Parastacidae > Cherax > Cherax quadricarinatus. The sequence goes on from NC_069414.1 coordinate 9,250,386, forward strand.
TGCAAAGTCATGATGATCGGGAAAGAGCAAAGAAGACCACAGACGGAGTACAATCTAGGGAGGCCAAAGACTACAAACCTCACTCAATGAAAAGGTTCTTGGGGTGTGTATAATACCAATCACATCTCCTGAGGCGCACATCAACTAAATAACTGCTGCAACTTATAGGCGACTAGCAAACCTTAGAATACCATTCCGACATCTCAGTAAGGAGTCATTCTGGACCTTGTACACCGTGTATGTCAGGCCCATATTGGAGTATGCAGCTCCAGTTTGGAACCCACACCTGGTCAAGCACGTCAGGAAATTAGAGAAAGTGCAAAGGTTTGCAGCGAGATGAGTCCCAGACCTAAGGGGCATGTCGTACGAGGAGTTAAGGGGACTCGATATGACGACACTGGAGCACAGGAGGGACAGGGACGACATGATAACGACATATATAATACTGAGAGGAATCGACAAGATGGACAGAGACAGGATGTTCCATTGATGGAACACAATAACAAGGGGTCACAGTTGGACGCTGAAGACTCACATGAGTCACAGGAATGTTAGAAAGTATTTCTTCAAGCACAGCGTTGTCAGGAAGTGGAATAGTCTGGAAAGTGAGGTAGAGGAGGCAGAGACCATACATAGCTTTAAGAAGAGGTATGATAAAGCTCTTGGAGCAAGGAGAGAGTGCACCTAGTGGCGACCAGTGAAGAGGCGGGGCCAGGATCTATGAGTCGACCCCTGCAGCCGCAATTAGGTGAGTACAATTAGGTGAGTACACGCAGATACACACTGCCCTGCAACCACAATTTAGTGAGTACACGTACACAACACACCCACGCATACGAACACGCACTCATTCACCCACACACACACACAAACACTCACCGCTCACTCACACTCACATATTCACACATGCACAAGCAGACTAGGGCACGAGGTATGAGTGTTCGTGCCTGCTGTGGGTAGTGGCAAAACTCAAGAGGAGAGAAATGAGAAACCAGAGACCAAACAAACAGGGCAGCGATGCTGAGGAGGTGTAGTCAGGAAGTGTGTTGACGTTGAGGGAAATGTTGATGGCAGGGTTCAACCACATGATGGATGAAGAGAGAGAGAAAAAGATGGAGGGAAAGATGATGGGAAAATTGAAAGCATGGTTAGCACAAGAGAAAAGGGCTATTGCCGCTAAGCAAGAAGTGCATTGTCTGGAAGATCTCGAAAAGATGAAGGCAGAACTAGAGATGAAGGGAAGTGTGAGGTGGAGATCGAACCAAGTTCAGCAGCAGGTGCTAAGCCATGAGTGAGGACAGATTGGGCGAGTAAGACATTTGCAGAAATGCTCTCATAAAACTGGGAGATGAAGGAGATGATATGAGGAACAGCAAAGCAATTTATAACAAAAGTCAATGAACTCTGGAGGAAAAGACAATGAGAGGATGAGGGGAAGTTGTTGTTAATTATTCACGGTCTTTGGGAAGTTTAAAAATTGACGACTAATGATATATTAGTGTTCCATGAAAGGAAAGTTCCTAATATCACCAAACATAAGGTGCTGAGGATGAAAAGGCAAATTTTCATAGGATTTGGAAGTACGCAAGGGACAAAATATGGCCAGTCAAAATAACTCTTGCATCAGAAATGAAACGAGATGCGATCTTCATACTGAAAACACTACTGATGGGGACCAGATATTGTGTGTAACTCGACCAAGACAAAACATTATAGGAAAGATAACAACTGAAGGAGAGAATAAGAAACAGTCGAACACAGGAAAAGAAACAGTGAACACGGTGACAGTTGCAAAAGTTTTGCCTCCTGGGGGACACCACGCTGAGTGACACCGTGCGGATGGACTGCCTCAAGGGCAACACCAAGTTTCAACACTGTCTCTCAAACCACAAACCCCCATCTCAAAACAAACCATACCCTTTCCCCCATCTTCCCCACCTACATCCCCTCTCTTAACTCCAACCAGTGTAAGATTCTTTCTTCCAACCCACCTTTATCACTACCATCATCCCACTACCCTACCTATTGCTCCCCATCTGCCCTCACCCACACCGTCGGTTCCACCCTCTTCCAGTGAAAGATCCACCACTACAACCAGTCCTTACCCTCACCCTACCCCATCCTCCACCCCCATCTACCACCCCCAGATACCCACTCTTCTAACACACATGACTAGAACCAGGGGGATAGTACCTCGATAACATGAACACAGTAACAGAAAAGAAATTGAAAATGTGGATAATACAATTGGAATAAAAAAAAACGATGAATGAAAAGAGCAAATAGTGGAGGCATCTCCAGACATTGTAAAAATAACAGAGACTAGGCTCACAGAGGTGATTACAGATGCGATTTTTCCATAAAGGAAAAATGATGAGAAAGGATAGAAGAAGCAGAGCAGGTGGAGGAGTAGTGCTGGTGATCACAAATCCGTAGATTTTTAAGAACCTGAATGAAATACAGGAAGAGGAGTAGAATGACTACATTATAGAAGTGGGGAACCCAAGGTGTTAATAGCAGTGCTGTACAACTCACCATCAACACTATGAGACGAAGACTGGAATATGTGGGACGACAAGAGAGCAGTGGAGGCCATAATGCAGAGGTAGCTAGAAGAGCCCACATTGGAGGTGTAAAGCTTCTGATTATGGGGAATTTCAACCATGAGGAAATAGACTGCTGGAACCACATGGAGGACAGGAAACGTGGAGCGCCGAAGTGATGGAGGTGATGTTGGGAAACTTCATGTGTCAATATATCAGGGACACAACTAGAGAGTTGATGAACCAGCGATGGTTAATCTTGCGTTCACTTCAAGTAACTCTGACGTAAGATATCGAATATAAGAGGCTTCTTGGTGCTAGAGACCCTACAATGCTGAGGATCACATACTTTGGAGAAGTGAGTGTGGTGAGGAACACCACATTCACCTGACTTCAAAAGAGGAGAATATGAAGGTATGAGGCAATTCGTATGCAGATTGCCATAGAAAAGGGAACTAGAGGTAAAGATAGCATAATAAATAATGGAGTATGTACCTGGAAAGTACCGAGAGGCAGATGAGAAACTCATCCCCAGAAGCAAAAGAAGCAAAGGCACAAATAAAATGAGCCCATGGTTCACCCAGAGGTGCAGGGAGACAAAGGCTAAACGTGAAAGAGCGTGGAAAACATAAGCAAAGAATGCCAGATAATAGGGAAGCAAGAAGATGAGCCAGAAACAAATATGCATGGATATGAGAGACTGAAAGGCAGTTAAAGAATGACATAACATCAAAAGCCAAATCTGAGCCAAAGTTGATGTATAACCACATCAGCAGGAAGACTACTGTGAAGGACCAGGTGATGAGGTGGAAGGAAGAACCACGAAGTCTGGAATATCCAGAAACTCTGTAAGATGCTGAATGAATGGTGTGTGAAGGTATTCTCTGTAGAATCAAGAACACTGCCAGAAAGCCAAAAAAAAAAGTGTTCCACAAGTAACAGACACAATACAGACAAAGGAGAAGAAGTGAAGAAAATATTGACAACAAAAATCTTTCCATGGGTTCTGCAAGAGGGAGCGGAGGAACTGTTTGAATCACTAGCAGTGATCTTCAATAAATCGATTAAAACAAGACAGCTGCCAGAGGTCTGGAAAAAAAACAAACAAATGTAGTCCTAATATTTAAAAATCGTGGACAGACAGGTGACATTAAATCTCAGGCCAGTGTTATCAACATGCATGGAAGGTTATGGAGACAATTATCAGGAGCACCTGGAAATGAGTGGATTCATAAACAGCAACCAGCACAGTTTTAGAGATGGTGAAACTTTCCTCACACATCTATTAGAGTGCTAGAGTAAGGTAACGAGAAGGCACGAGACAGGAAAACGGGAACACTATATTTTTGGCTTGCACAATAGCTAGACGAGCAGGAAGAAATTATAGGGAATCAAGGAATACTTATTGGGAAGGAAGCAACGAGTTGCTTACTGTTAGGGAGAA
>NC_069414.1:9261872-9271666 GCF_026875155.1 Cherax quadricarinatus
GTTAGAATTTAATGGGATGGAGGATTCTCACGTTAGTGCAAATTGGCACTTACAGTGCCCAGTTACACATCGACCCTTCCTGTAACTAATATACACCAATGGATAGAGTTTAAATCCAGTCTTGTATTGTCGCATAAGATGATCCTCAGACGAACCCCAAATAAACCAGATCTCAGTATTAAATCACCAGCTCTTGCAGGGCTGGCAACAGTGTGCACCAACAGTGCGGGAGCTTAGGGTGCCACATGCGCCTCTGAAATTACCTTCGTTGCAAACCTTAGTACTTTCTCTAATTTCTTGACGTGCTTGACCAGGTGTGGGTTCCAAACTGCATACTCCAGTATGGGCTTGACGTACACGGTGTAGAGAGTATTGAACGATTCCTTCCTGAAGTATTGGATTGCTATTCTCAGGTTTGCCAGGCGCCCATATGCTGCAGCAATTATCTGGTTAATGTGTCCTTCCGGAGACGTGCTCGGTATTATACTCACCCCAAGACCTTTCTCCTTGAGTGAAGCTTGCAGTCTTTGGCCACCTAGTTGTACTCACCTAGAAGTGGTTGCAGGGGTCGAGTTATAGCTCCCAGTCCCGCCTCTTCACTGGTCTCTACTGGGTCACTCTCCCTGCGCCATGAGCTTTATCATACCTCTGCTTAAAGTTATGAATGGATCCTGCCTCCACTTCATCGCTTCCCAAACTATTCCACTTCCTGACTACTCTGTGACTGAAGAAATAATTCCTAACATCCCTGTGAATCATCTGTGTCTTCAGTGTCCTCATGTTGTTGTGTCCCATCTCTGGAACATTCTGTCTCTGTCCACCTTGTAAATTCCTCTCAGCATTTTATATGTCGTTATCATATTCCCCCTATCTCTCTTGTCCTCCAGCGTCGTCAGGTCGATTTCCCTTATCGTCTCCTCGTAGGACATATCCCTTAGCTCTGGGACTAGTCTTGTTGCAAACCTTTGCACTTTCTCTAGTTTCTTTACGTGTTTGGCTAGGTGTGGGTACCTAACTAGTGCCGCACACTCTAATATGGGCCTAACGTACACGGTGTACAGGGTCCTGAATGATTCCTTATTAAGATGGCGGAATGCTGTTCTGAGGTTTACTAGGCGCCCATATGCTGCAGCAGTTATTTGGTTAATGTGCGCCTCAGGAGATGTGCCTGGTGTTATGCTCACATCAAGATCTTTTTCCTTGAGTGAGGTTTGTAGTCTCTGCCCCCCTAGACTGTACTCCGTCTGCGGTCTTCTTTGCCCATCTCCAATCTTCATGACTTTGCACTTGGTGGGGTTGAACTTCAGGAGCCAATTGCTGGACCAGGCCTGCAGCCTGTCCAGATCCCTTTGTAGTTCTGCTTGGTCCTCGCCCGATTGAATTCTTCTCATAACTTCACATCATCTGCAAACAGGGAGACTTCGGAGTTTATTCCTTCCGCCATGTCGTTCACAAATACCAGAAACAGCACAGGTCCTAGGACTGACCCCTGTGTAACCCCACTCGTCACAGACGCCCACTGTGACACCTCGCCACGTACCATGACTCCCTGCCGTCTTCCTGACAGGTATTCCTTGATCCATTGTAGTGCCTTCCCTGTTATCCCTGCCTGGTCCTCCAGTTTTTGCACTAATCTCTTGTGTGGAACTGTGTCAAACGCTTTCTTACAGTCCAAGAAAATGCAATCTACCCAATTCTCTCTTTTGTCTTACTGCTGTCGCCCTGTCATAGAACTCGAGTAGGCTTGTGATACAGGATTTCCTGTCCCTGAAACCGTGTTGACTATTGGTGATAAGCTCACTCCTTTATAGGTGTTCCACCACTCTTCTCCTGATGCTCTTCTCCATGACTTTCCATACTATACATGTCAGTGACACTGGTCTGTAGTTTAGTGCTTCATGTCTGTCTCCTTTTTTAAAAACTTGGACTACATTTGCTGTCTTCCATACCTCAGATAATGTCCCTGTTTCGATAGATGTGTTGAATATTGTTGTTAGGGGTACACATAGCACCTCTGCTCCCTCTCTCAGGACTCGTGGAGAGATGTTATCTGGCCCCATCGCCTTTGAGGTATCTAGCACTTGGTGGTGTACCCCACCTCTCCGTCTTTCTGGAGTCCATTCTGTCTCCTCTGTAGACACTTCTTTGAATCTCATGTTGAGTGCCTCACATACTTCGCAGTCGTTTCTTGTGATCTCTCCTCCTCCCTTCCTTAGCCTGATTACCTGGTCCTTGACTGTTGTTTTCCTCCTGATGTGGCTGTACAACAGCTTCGGATCAGATTTGGCTTTCGCTGATATGTCATTTTCATATTGTCGTTGGGCCTCCATTCTTACCTGTGCATATTCATTTCTGGGTCTACGACTGCTCTCCTTATTCTCCTGGGTCCTTTGCCTTCTATACTTCTTCCATTCTTAGCACATTTGGTTTTGGCCTCCCTGCACCTTAGGGTGAACCATAGGCTCATCCTGGCTTTTCCATTATTCCTGTTACCCTTGGGTACAAACCTCTCCTCAGCTTCCTTGCATATTTTTGCTTTATACTTTCCATCATTCACATCTCGTTTACTGACTTCCCTGCCAGTTCTCTATCCCACTGAACTCCGGTCAGAAAGTTCTTCATTCCCGCGTAGCCCCCTTTCTTGTAGTTTGGCTTCATTCGTCTGGCTCTTCCTGCTTCTCCCTCCACTTGTAACTCTGCTATGTATTCGAATCTTAAAATCACTTGATCGCTGGCCTCAAGGGGCCAGCGAAATTCAGAACCCTGGAGGCTAGTAGGCGCAATGCGAGTGCGCATTCACTGCTTGGTATGCTTTCTTCGTTGTTCTTCGTGATATACACGATGTTTTAGGGAAAGTCACGCCATTAATGGATCAGGTGTTATAATCGTTTTCTCCTGGTAAATCTTCCGATATATTTTACTCTGGCATCTCACGTTGTGTTGCTAGGTCATGCTATGTGTCCTGTGCAGGGGTTGACGGGTCATATGCTGAGGTTATCTCTGTCAGGAAAGTATAGTTCATTCATATTATATAGCCGTCGTTCTCTCTCGTTTCTCGAGTCTTACCTTGCAGGTATAAATACAGTGTAATACACCGAGGTCCTCCTGTGTCTGTTGAGAGTCAGGAAACTGTTCGTACATTAAATCGCAGTTCAGCCCTTTTCTTCTCCAGAGTTTATAATCCTGAAATTCATACTATCACTCTGGAATATAAATTTCAGTATATCTTCGTCGTTGTTGTTGCATTTATGGTTTGATGTGCCAGCGCCTGTGAATTTTTTGAAGGAACAGGGGGACAAGAATAACAGAATCTCAAAATATAATAATAATAGTAATATTAATAATAATTATTATTATGATGATTATTATTTTTATTATTTTTATTAATTACTAAAAATAATTAATGAAGGAAAAAATAATAATATAGTAAAATTTTTGAGGAATAAAGAAGGCGATGATGAGTATAAGGTTTCCAAGGCAAAGCTTTATTATGGTAACATTAACATGGGTACCATGCTAATTATGGTAACAGTAACCTGGGTACCATGCTGATTATAGTATCAATAACATGGATACTATCCTAATTATCGTAACATTGAACACGGATACCATTCTGATTATGGTAATATGGAAACCATGTTAATTATGGTAACGTAGATACCATGTTAATTATTGTAACATTCCGACGGGTACCAGCGAGCGTTAACAGGGTTTTTCTAACAACATTGTTAATTGGCAACGTTAACAAAGTCATTATGGTACTATAACAGTAGCAGATGCCGTTAAAAAGGGCATCTTTGTGACGTCATCAGTTCCCTAATAAGGTTAACATGGTAACATTAACTGTGATATTTAACTATTATAGTAACATGAATAGGAGGCGCTAACACAGATGTTATTGTATTGTGATTGTTAACATTGTCAACAGGAATAGTTAAGAAGACTGTTATCATGTTAGCATTAAGAGAAGTAATTAACAAAGTTATAATGGTACCATTAGCATGGATCGTTAAGAAGACTGCTATCATGGTAATCTTCTTAATGACCTCTAGTAACGTTACCATTATAAGTCATCTAACGACCCCTGATAATGGTACCACGATAATCTTAATAACATCTGTTAATGTTATCATGGTACCATTAACAATGGTCGTTAAAAAGACTGTTATCATGGTTACATTAACAGAGGTCATTAATATGGTTATCATGGTGCCATTACCAGAGGTCGACGGTCGCCAAGCCACTTCCGCCAATATGTCTGGACGGCCAATTTGGAGAGATTAATCAGCGTGGGAGTTCCCTGCCAATAATCTGGACTGAGGCAGATTGGATTACCTTGAGGATTTGTGGTGGGCTTAAATCCCATGTTTGCGGGATTGATGATTTTTCCGACTCCACTTGAGGTGGGCTTAAATCCCCTGTGTGTGGGATTACTTTGATGATGTGTTCAACTCACGCCATTTGTAGTGGGTATAAATCCTATGATTGGGGCATTTTCTAGTTGCTAGTGCTATCCATGTTGTTAGTGCTGTCCATGTTGCTAGTGCTGACCATGTTGCTAGTGCTGACCATGTTGCTAGTGCTGACCATGTTGTTAATGCTATCCATGTTGCTAGTGCTGTCCATGTTGCTAGTACTGACCATGTTGCTAGTGCTGACCATGTTATTAGTGCTGACCATGTTGCTAATGCTGTGCATGTTGTTAGTGCTGTCCATGTTGCTAGTGTTGTCCATGTTGCTAGTGCTGTCCATATTGCTAGTGCTGACCATGTTGCTAGTGCTGACCATGTTGTTAGTGCTGACCATGTTGTAGTGCTGTCCATGTAACTAGTGCTGTCCATGTTACTAGTGCTGTCCATGTTGCTAGTGTTGACCATGTTGCTAGTGCTGACCATTTTGCTAGTGCTGACCATGTTGTTAGTGCTGACCATGTTGTTAGTGCTGTCCATGTTGCTAGTGCTGTCCATGTTGCTAGTGCTTTCCATGTTGTTAGTGCTGACCATGTTGCTAGTGCTGTCCATGTTGTTAGTGTGTGATGAAGGGTTTTGAAAACCGACAAGTTGAAGATTGAGGCACTTATGCAACATATGGGAATCTATATTTAGGAAACGTTTCGCCACACAGTGGCTTCATCAGTCCATTACAATGCAGAAGGGTGTAAGGAGAGGAGGAGTTTGAAGTAATCAGTCCCTCAGCCTGGAGTCGATGTGTTCAGTCCATCAATCTTGTGGAATGTACAGCATAGGGCCGTAGACGTGGCTTGTATACTGTAGTCAGGTGAGGCGAAGCAGGAGAAGGCGGGGTCATAGTGGTACCATCACTATTCGAAGTAGGTCTTCGTCCAAAGGTTGGACAAGTTTTGAAGAATTCTTTGTCATACACTGCATCATCATGGGATCTTGATACAAAGAATTCTTCAAAACTTATCCAACATTTGGACGAGGACCTACTTCGAATAGTGATGGTACCACTATGACCCCGCCTTCTCCTGCTTCGCCTCACCTGACTAGAGTATATAAGCCACGTTTCCTAAATAAAGATTCCCATATGTTGCATAAGTGTCTCAATCTTCAACATATTGTTAGCGCTGACCATGTTGTTAGTGCTGACCATGTTGTTAATGCTGACCATGTTGCTAGTGCTGACCATGTTGTTAGTGCTGTCCATGTTGCTAGTGCTGACCATGTTGCTGGTGCTGTCCATGTTGCTAGTGCTGACCATGTTGCTAGTGCTGTCCATGTTGCTAGTGCTGACCATGTTGCTGGTGCTGACCATGTTGCTGGTGCTGTCCATGTTGCTAGTGCTGTCCATGTTGCTAGTGCTGACCATGTTGCTGGTGCTGTCCATGTTGCTAGTGCTGACCATGTTGCTAGTGCTGTCCATGTTGCTAGTGCTGACCATGTTGCTGGTGCTGTCCATGTTGCTAGTGCTGACCATGTTGCTAGTGCTGTCCATGTTGCTAGTGCTGACCATGTTGCTAGTGCTGACCATGTTGCTGGTGCTGTCCATGTTGCTAGTGCTGTCCATGTTGCTAGTCCTGACCATGTTGCTGGTGCTGTCCATGTTGCTAGTGCTGTCCATGTTGCTAGTGCTGACCATGTTGCTGGTGCTGTCCATGTTGCTAGTGCTGACCATGTTGCTAGTGCTGTCCATGTTGCTAGTGCTGACCATGTTGCTAGTGCTTACCATGTTGCTGGTGCTGTCCATGTTGCTAGTGCTGTCCATGTTGCTAGTCCTGACCATGTTGCTGGTGCTGTCCATGTTGCTAGTGCTGTCCATGTTGCTAGTGCTGTCCATGTTGCTGGTGCTGTCCATGTTGCTAGTGCTGTCCATGTTGCTAGTGCTGACCATGTTGCTGGTGCTGTCCATGTTGCTAGTGCTGTCCATGTTGCTAGTGATGACCATGTTGCTGGTGCTGTCCATGTTGCTAGTGCTGTCCATGTTGCTAGTGATGACCATGTTGTTAGTGCTGTCCATGTTGCTAGTGCTATCCATGTTGTCGTTGTTCATCTTCATCACCATGTTGCATATTCATCCCTTGATACAGGTGAAGGGCTCCTAACCCAGGGAAGCGCAGCAACCCTTCTCTGTCCTCGGATCAAAACTGACGTTCATTGACGAGTTAAACGCTTCAGAGTGAAGGAAAAAAAGCCATCCTATAAGTTTTGTCACTTTTCTATACAGATCCAATAATAAAACTATTATTATTATTATTATTATTATTATTATTATTATTATTTTTTATTATAATTATTATATTATTATATTATTATTATTATTATTATTTATTTATTTTTAGTAGTAGTAGTAGTAGTAGTGTTATTGTCATTGCTTTTATTATTGTTTGTTGTTGTTGTTGTTGTTTTATTATTATTTGTGCTATTAGCTCTATTATTATATTTTTATTATTATTATTATTATATTTTTATTATTATTATTATTATTATTATTATTATTATTATTATTATTATTATTATTATTATTATTATATTATAAAGTCAAGTAGAAGAGAGTAAATCATACATGTCATACAGTTCCCGAGAAATGAGAAATATTAAGGTTTGATCCAAGGGATGGTTGCTCCATTTTCGATGGATCAAGAGCCATTTACTGGCTTGTTAATAAACCGTCTTTATGAAATTCGACTCAGTTTATTTACGTTCTCTTGTGCGTTTAATCCATATACGTAGATATACTGCATAGTTAATCCATCGAGATATACTGTAAACTTAATCCATTTAGATATACTGTAAGCTTAGTCCATAGAGATATACTGTAAACTTAATTTATAAAGATATACTGAAAATTTAAGTCATACAGGTATTCTCTAAACATAGATCATACACGTATTCTGTAAACTTAAGTCATACCGGCATTCTGTAAACTTAAATCATACACTTTTACTGTAAACTTATGTTACACAGGTATACTGTAAATTTAATCCATGTATATATCAAGTTAATTCACCTAACAATAAAAATCTTAATATTAATGTTTATTTACAAGACAGTTATTTCTATATAAATTTATTTTATGTAGATTATTACCAAACAATTAATATGATCAGATTTTTGCTTTTACATCAATGATTCAACAAATTCATTTATTTGTCTTAATTCCCTGATGACTGATGACGGACAAAGTTAATTACGGTGTTAAATATGCAGGAGCCTCACAGGCATAATTTTAAAGAAAAAAGTTCTGTGTGGATTACTGTTTTGTGGGTGAGTCCTGTGTGGGTGACTGCTGTGTGGGTGACTGCTGTGTGGGTGACTGCTGTGTGGGTGACTGCTGTGTGGGTGACTGCTGTGTGGGTGACTGCTGTGTGGGTGATTGTTGTGTGGGTGATTGTTGTGTGGGTGACTGCTGTGTGGGTGACTGCTGTGTGGGTGATTGTTGTGTAGGTGACTGCTGTGTGGGTGACTGCTGTGTGGGTGACTGCTGTGTGGGTGACTGCTGTGTGGGTGACTGCTGTGTGGGTGACTGCTGTGTGGGTGACTGCTGTGTGGGTGACTGCTGTGTGGGTGACTGCTGTGTGGGTGACTGCTGTGTGGGTGACTGCTGTGTGGGTGACTGCTGTGTGGGTGACTGCTGTGTGTGTGATTGTTGTGTGGGTGATTGTTGTGTGGGTGACTGCTGTGTGTGTGATTGTTGTGTGGGTGATTGTTGTGTGGGTGACTGCTGTGTGGTTGATGTCCGCCTGGAGCCTTGCAGTGTCTGCAATGGAAGACACTGTCATGCAGATTCGGGTGTCATCTGCAAAGGAAGACACGGTGCTGTGGCTGACATCCTTGTCTATGTCAGATATGAGGATGAGGAACAAGATGGGAGCGAGTACTGTGCCTTGTGGAACAGAGCTTTTCACCGTGCCTGCCGCGGACTTTACTCTGTTGACGACTACTCTCTGTGTTCTGTTAGTGAGGAAATTATAGATCCATCGACCGACTTTTCCTGTTATTCCTTTAGCACGCATTTTGTGCGCTATTACGCCATGGTCACACTTGTCGAAGGCTTTTGCAAAGTCTGTATATATTACATCTGCATTCTTTTTTGTCTTCTAGTGCATCTAGGACCTTGTCGTAGCGATCCAATAGTTGAGACAGACAGGAGAGACCTGTTCTAAACCCATGTTGCCCTGGGTTGTGTAACTGATGGGTTTCTAGATGGGTGGTGATCTTGCTTCTTAGGACTCTTTCAAAGATTTTTATATGGGATGTTAGTGCTATCGGTCTGTAGTTCTTTGCTGTTGCTTTACTGCCCCCTTTGTGGAGTGGGGCTATGTCTGTTGTTTTTAGTAACTGTGGGACGACCCCCGTGTCCATGCTCCCTCTCCATAGGATGGTAAAGGCTCGTGATAGGGGCTTCTTGCAGTTCTTGATGAACACGGAGTTCCATGAGTCTGGCCCTGGGGCAGAGTGCATGGGCATGTCATTTATCGCCTGTTCGAAGTCATTTGGCGTCAGGATAACATCAGATAGGCTTGTGTTAACCAAATTCTGTGGCTCTCTCATAAAAAATTCATTTTGATCTTCGACTCTCAGTCTGGTTAGTGGCTTGCTAAAAACTGAGTCATATTGGGACTTGAGTAGCTCACTCATTTCCTTGCTGTCATCTGTGTAGGACCCATCTTGTTTAAGTAAGGGCCCAATACTGGACGTTGTTCTCGACTTTGATTTGGCATAGGAGAAGAAATACTTTGGGTTTCTTTCGATTTCATTTATGGCTTTTAGTTCTTCCCGCGATTCCTGACTCCTATAAGATTCCTTTAGCTTAAGCTCGATGTTTGCTATTTCTCTGACCAGTGTCTCCCTACGCATTTCAGATATATTGACCTCTTTAAGCCGCTCTGTTATTCTTTTCCGTCGCCTGTAAAGGGAGCGCCTGTATCTTTCTATTTTACATATACTCCTCCTTTTTCTTAGAGGAATAAGCCTTGTGCATACATCGAGTGCCATCTAGGCATAAGCTGGGGTCTGTGTTGCTTAGTATATCTTCCCAGCTTATATCGGTTAGGACTTGGTTTACTTGGTCCCACTTTGTTTTTGTTATTGAAGTTGAATTTGGTGAATGCTCCCTCGAGCGCACACTACGAGCGCACACTACGAGTGCACACTACGAGTGCACACTACGAGTGCACACTACGAGAGCACACTACGAGAGCACACTACGAGTGCACACTACGAGAGCACACTACGAGTGCACACGAGAGTACACTACGAGAGCGCACTACGAGTGCACACTACGAGAGCACGCTACGAGTGCACACTACGAGAACACACTACGAGAACCACTAC
>NC_069414.1:9272166-9277166 GCF_026875155.1 Cherax quadricarinatus
TCTTGAGGGTTGGAACATGTGCACCAACAGTGGGGGGCTTAGGGGCCACATGCGCCTCTAAATACTTCGTTGCAAACCTTTAGTATTTTCTTAATTTCTTACGTGCTTGACCGGGTGGGGGTTTCCCAAAACTGCTTTACTCCAGTATGGGCTTGACGTACACGGTGTAGAGAGTATTGAACGATTCCTTCCTGAGTATTGGATTGCTATTCTCAGGTTTGCCAGGCGCCCATATGCTGCAGAAATTTAAATCGGGTTTAATGTGTCCTTCCGGAGACGTGCTCGGTATTATACTCCCCCCAAGACCTTTTCTCCTTGAGTGAAGCTTGCAGTCTTTGGCCACCTAGTTGTACTCACCTAGAAGTGGTTTGCAGGGGTCGAGTTATAGCTCCAGTCCCGCCTCTTCACTGTCTTACTGGGTCACTCTCCCTGCGCCATGAGCTTTATATACCTCTGCTTAAAGTTATGAATGGATCCTCCCTCCACTTCATCGCTTCCCAAACTATTCCACTTCCTGACTACTCTGTGACTGAAGAAATAATTCCAAAACATCCCTGTGAATCATCTGTGTCTTCAGTGCCCTCATGTTGTTGTGTCCCATCTCTGGAAACATTCTGTCTCTGTCCACCTTGTAAATTCTCTCAGCATTTTATATGTCGTTTTCATATTCCCCCTATCTCTCTTGTCCTCCAGCGTCGTCAGGTCGATTTCCCTTATCGTCTCCTCGTAGGACATACCCCTTAGCTCTGGGACTAGTCTTGTTGCAAACCTTTGCACTTTCTCTAGTTTCTTTACGTGTTTGGCTAGGTGTGGGTACCTAACTAGTCCCCGCACACTCTAATATGGGCCTAACGTACACGGTGTACAGGGTCCTGAATGATTCCTTTTTAAAGATGGCGGAATGCTGTTCTGAGGTTTACTAGGCGCCCATATGCTGCAGCAGTTATTGGTTAATGTGCGCCTCAGGAGATGTGCCTGGTGTTATGCTCACATCAAGATTTTTTTCCCTTTGAGTGAGGTTTGTAGTCTCTGCCCCCTAGACTGTACTCCGTCTGCGGTCTTCTTTCCCCATCCCCAATTTTCCCATGACTTTGCACTTGGTGGGGTTGATTCAGGAGCCAATTGCTGGACCAGGCCTGCAGCCCGTCCAGATCCCTTTTTAGTTCTGCTTTGGGCCTCGCCCGATTGAATTCTTCTCATAAACTTCACAAACATCTGCAAACAGGGAGACTTCGGAGTTTATTCCTTCCGCCATGTCGTTCACAAATACCAGAAACAGCACAGGTCCAGGACTGACCCCTGTGTAACCCCACTCGTCACAGACGCCCACTTTTGACACCTCGCCACGAATACCCCTGACTCCCTGCCGTCTTCCTGACAGGTATTCCCCTTTATCCATTGTAGTGCCTTCCCTGTTATCCCTGCCTGGTCCTCCAGTTTTGCACTAATCTCTTGTGTGGAACTGTGTCAAACGCTTTCTTACAGTCCAAGAAAATGCAATCTACCCAATTCTTCTTTTGTCTTACTGCTGTCGCCCTGTCATAGAACTCGAGTAGGCTTGTGATACAGGGTTTTCTGTCCCTGAAAACCGTGTTGACTATTGGTGATAAGCTCACTCCTTTATAGGGTGTTCACCACTCTTCTCCTGATTTCTCTTCTCCCTGACTTTCCATACTATACATGTCAGTGACACTGGTCTGTAGTTTAGTGCTTCATGTCTGTCTCCTTTTTTAAAAACTTGGACTACATTTGCTGTCCCTTTCCCTACCTCAGATAATGTCCTGTTTCGATAGATGTGTTGAATATTGTTGTTAGGGGTACACATAGCACCTCTGCTCCCTCTCTCAGGACTCGTGGGGGAGATGTTATCCGGCCCCATCGCCTTTTAGGTATCTAGCACTTGGTGGTGTACCCCCCCCTCTCCGTCTTTCTGGATCCATTCTGTCTCCTCTGTAGACACTTTCTTTGAATCTCATGTTGAGTGCCCCACTATTCGAGTCGTTTTTTTATCCCCCCTCCTCCCCCCTTCCTTTGGAAGATCCTTCTCTCCCATCTCTCTCTCTCTCTCTCTCTCTGCCCTCTCTCTCTCTTCTCTTCTCTCATCTCTCTTCTCCTCTCTCTCTCTCTATATCTCTCTCTCTCTCTCTCTCTCTCTTCTCTTCTTATTCTCTCTCTCTCTTAATTTCTCTCTCTCTCTCTCTCTCTTGAAATCCCACTCATAAAATTGCCAGTCTGCGCTTATTTCGTCGCATATGTGATATACAGCTTTCCTGTCTGACACGTTTAACTAATTCTTTTTTTTTCGGGCATTTTGAGAAATGTTGGCGTTCATAAAACACGTCGGAACGGCATTTATTTGCGCTACTCTTAGTCATGTTCCGAACGTATTTGTTGCTTTCATTCAGGTACGTTTCTAAACGCATTTGTTGGCGCTTCCCAGCGTGACGTTGTTAGAAATCAGCGATGATAATGATCTTGGGACTGATGTCGGGAATCCTGACTCAGCTTCACTGATTAAAAAAAAACTATGAATAAAAAATATGACGAAATTTAGTAGGTATCAGCAATATCTGGAGAGGAGAGAGAGAGAGAGAGAGAGAGAGAGAGAGAGAGAAAGAGAGAAGAGTGTGAGAGGAGAGAGAGAGAGAGAGAGACGAGAGATAGAGAGAGAGAGAGGGAGAGAGGAGAGATGAGGAGAGAGAGAGTGAGTGAGAAGAGAAAGAGAGGAGAGAAAAGAGAGAGAGAGACGAGAGACGAGAGAGTGGGAGAGACCCCTAGAGAGAGAGAGGACGAGAGAGAGAGAGAGAGAGAGAGAGAGAGAGAGACGAGAGAAAGAGAGAGAGTGAGTGTGCGCTAGACTGAGTAGAGAAAAGAGGAGTGAGAGAGAGGAGAGAGAGAGAGAGAGTCGAGAGAGGAAGAGATGAGAGAGAGATGAGAGAGAAGGGGAGAGGAGAGATGAGGGATCCGGAGAGAGAGAGAGAGCTGAGTGAGTGAGAGATGTTCTTCGAAGCTCTGTATAAAACACTGTACCTCTGTACTAGCATGTGCAATGTACAGACCTCAGTGGCAACATGCAGACCCTATCACCTATCAATTCCTATGGATAATATTGACTCTTCTGCTACAACACAACTGTCAACATATTATAATTGTGGTGACCTCAACAGCACCTTATACAGAGGGACTTTGATGACCTTTCTTGCAGTGTTTGACATGAGAAAACTTTGTTGATTTCATTCTCATATCCTCTGGCTCTCCCTTGACCAGTAGTGAGTGATCTGGCAGAAGCATAGTCACTTGTCAACCCTCGGCTTAGTTGGATCGTCTGACTACAAGGCTGTTTTTACCACTACTTAGACTCCCCACAGAAACGAGGTGTGGAGTACACACGCACAACTGGCTATGGGAATAGTGGTAATTGGCCAGCCCTTTGCTCTGAGCTGCCACCACGACTGGAATGCTACTTCTCCAGGGGGGATGTTGACAAACCAAGTGAAAAAGCCTTCATGGAAAATCCCTTAATCTGCCAACAAGAAAACATTCTCCATCGGCAATTGTGAAACAAAGCCTACAGAATCAGCCTTGGGTTTTGGTTTCGTTGTAGAGAGGCCAGCTATGCTAAGTACAAAAGCATGGCGAAGGTAATAAGAGACATCCTACACTATAACAGGAACTTGCACATGCAAGCCTGTAGGATATGGGTGATGTTCAAAAGTGGGCATTGGCTAAATGGGAGGTGGACACTAAAAGAAAGTTAGCATCAGGAGTAGGGGAGGCTCAAAACTGGGGTCCCTGGTTCAAGGACAGCAAGGTTATCTGCCTGATGAAACTTAATCCACCTCTAAATCGAAGGATGGGACCACCTCTATAGTAGTCAAGAGAAGGCGGACCTCTTTGCTGAACACTTGAACCAAAAATGCAAGTTCCTGATCCAAAAGGGACCCTCCTCGGCTAGCTGCAAGAACTGTGTCAAACTGTCAGTGTGACAATAAGGCAGGAGGAGGGGCATTTCCCTTTCTTAAATTCACTTGACCAGGAAAAAGGCGTGGGCCCCAGACATTGTTGAGCCCAAGGTTGTTGAGATGATGTGCAGACAGCTAGCAGCACTCTAACTGCATCTTTCAGCACTGCCTAGTACAGTGCAAATGGCCCTCTCCATGGAAGAGCAAATGTAAGTCCCTGTTCACAAATGAGAGCAGAGCAGAAATCAGCAACTACAGTCCAGTGTCACTCCGTCAATCATGGTAGATCATTGAGACAATATCTCAGGACAAATGAAGATTTTTGTAACTACCACTCACTACATTGTGATCGTCAATATGGCTTCAGGACAAGGATATATGCTGCCTGATCTGTTGGTTAAAACCTCCCTCACTAAGTGGCACCAGTCCACTGGATGAATCAAAGTCAGCTGTGTGGTAGCAAAGACATTGCTGGCGCCTGTTTCGACCGGGTGTGGCACCAGGGCTCTTAGCAAAACTTCAAGCACTGGAATTGCCTGCTTACGCATGTCTCCTCAGTTGATTACCTTCATGGTAGATCCTACGTGTAGTCCTCAATGGAACAGATCAGCAAGGCATCCTATTGGGGCAAGTGTTCCACAAGGAGTGTGCGGGTCCACTGTTATGGAATGTTCTACTTCAACGACTTCTTCATCTCATCCCAGGACACATGCTTATGCGGACGACTGTACACTGACATCACTTATCAAGAGAAGAAATGCCAGCGCTCTAAGCTACAATCAATCACCAGCTGGAGCTATATCAGCTTGGGGAAATTAGATGGCAAGTAACATTTGCACCTGAGAAAACGCAATGATGAATCGTTCTAGGCACCATGTGGTAATTGCTGGTGCAGTAGTAAGCATGAATTGGGACGATGTGGCAACCTGGAGAAGAAGTTGAGTTCCTTGGGGTGAAATATGATACAAACTAACCATGAAAGAAACCCTGTTGTAAATCTTGCAATCAGGCAGCCAGGAAGCTTCAGCACTTCGCCGT
>NC_069414.1:9279666-9295185 GCF_026875155.1 Cherax quadricarinatus
ATCAAAAGACTAAGAAGCGGGGATCGACACCCTTAAAAGAACCAGTAACTGTAATAATCCAAACCTCTTTCTGATAACACGTTTCACCATTGGAGGTTTGAAGCTGATCGGAAGAGGACTTTTTTCGGTTGTCACTCGGAACTAATGTTTCAGGTACATTTAATAAAATTCTTGAAATTGGAACTTGCACTAAACAAAGAAAATCTGAAAAACACGACCAGGCAATGCATTCCCAATTTATTTCAACACAGAAAAAAATAACTTACAGGTTTTATAAAACATTATCACGTCACACACTTCAATAAATAAACTAAGCTTTCCTGTAATTATTATTTCAGCCTGTGCTCAACGTTAGAATTTAAATGGGATGGAGGATTCTCACGTAGTGCAATTTGGCACTTTCAGTGCCCAGTTAGTTTAAACCTTCGACCCTTCCTCGTAACTATTATACACCAATGGATAGAGTTTAAATCCAGTCTGTATGGTTCGATAAGATGATCCTCAGGACGGAACCCATATAAACCAGATCTCAGTATTAAATCACCAGCTCTTGCAGGGTGGCAACAGTTGTGCAAAAACAGTGGCGGAGAGATTAGGGTCCACATGCATGCGCCTCTGAAATTACCTTCGTTGCATACCTTAGTTACTTTCTCTAATTTCTTGACGGTGCTTGAAAGGTGTGGGTCTCCAAACTGCATACTTCCAGTATGGCTGAAGTACACGCGTGTGAGAGTATTGAACCGATTCCTTCCTGAAGTATTGGATTGATATTCTCAGGGTTTGCAGGCGCCCATATGCTGCAGCAATTTATCTGGTTAATGTGGTCTTCGGAGTACTGCTCGGTATTATTACTCACCCCAAGACCTTCTCTCCTTGAGGTAGCTTGCAGTCTTTGGCCTAGTTGTATCACCTAGAAGTGGTTGCAGGGGGTCGAGTTTTAGCTCCCTGTCCCGCCTCCTTCACTGGTCTTACTGGGTCACTCTCCCTGCGCTGGCTTTATATACTGCTGCTTAAATGTTATGAATGGATCCTGCCTCCAATTACATCGCGTCCACAAACTATTCCACTTCATGACTACTCTGTGACTGAAGAAAATAATTCTTAACATCCTGTGAATCATCTGTGTCTTCCAGTGTCCTCATGTTGTTGTGTCCATCTCTGGAACTTTTCTGTCTCTGTCCACCTTGTAAATTCCTCTTCTGCTTTTTATAGTCGTTATTCATATTCCCCTATCTCTCTTGTCTCAGCGTCGTCAGGTCGATTTCCTTATCGTCTCCCTCGTAGGACATATCCCTTAGCTCTGGGATAGTATTGTTGCAAACTTTGCAATTTCTCTAGTTTCTTTAAGTGTTTGGCTAGTGTGTGAGGTACCTAACTAGTGCCGCACACTCTAATTTGGGCCTAACGTACACGGTGTGTACAGGGTTCCTGAATGATTCCTTATTAAGATGGCCCCGATGATGCTGTTCTGTGGTTTACTAGGCGCCCATATGCTGCTAGCAGTTATTTGGTTAATGGCGCACCTCAGGAGTGATGGGCCTGGTGTTATGCTCACATCAAGATCTCTTTTCCTTGAGTGAGGTTTGTAGTCTCTGCCCCCCTAGACTGTATACTCCGTTCTGCGGTTTCTTTGCCCATCTCCAATCTTCTGACTTTGCCCTTGGTGGGGGTTGAACTCAGGAGCCAATGGCTGGACCAGGCCTGCAGCTGTCACAGATCCTTTGATAGTTTCTGCTTGGTCCTCGCCCGATTGGAATTTTCTCATAAACTTCACATCATCTGCAAACAGGGAGACTTCGGAGTTATTCCTTCCGCCATTCGTTCACAAATCCAGAACAGCACAGGTCCTAGGACTGACCCTGTGTAAACCCACTCGTCACAGACGGCCCACTGTGACACCTGCTCGTACCATGACTCCTGCCGTCTTCTGACAGGTATTCCTTTGATCCATTGTAGTGCCTTCCCTGTTTTATCACCGCGGTCCTCCAGTTTTTGCACTAATCTAATTGTGTGGAACTGTGTCAAACGCTTTCTTACAGTCCAAGAAAATGCAAATCTACACCAATTCTCTCTTTTGTCTTACTGCTGTGCCCTGTCATAGAACCTCGAGTTTGCTTGTGATACAGATTTCCTTGTCCCTGAAAACCGTGTTGACTAATTGGTGAATAAGCTCATCTTTATAGGTGTTCACACTCCTTCTCTGATGCTCTTTCCATGACTTCAACTATACATGTCATGTGACACTGGTCTGTAGTTTTTTGATTCAGTCTGTCTCCTTTTTAAAAATTTGGATACATTTGCTGTCTTCCATACCTCAAATAATGTCCCTGTGTCGATAGATATGTGATTGATTATTGTTGTTAGGGGTACACATAGCTCTCTGCTCCCTCTCTCAGGACTCGTGGTGAGATTGATTATCCGGCCCCATCGCCTTTGAGAGTTCCTTAGCACTTGGTGGTGTACCAATCTCCGTCTTTCTGGAGTTCCATTCTGTCTCCTCTGTAGGACACTTCTTTTGAATCTCATGTTGAGTTGCCTCACATACTTCGCAGTCGTTTCTTGTGGGGATTCCCTCTTTCCCTCCTCCCTTCCTTTAGCCTGGATTACCTGGTCTTGACTGTTGTTTTCCTTCCGGATGTGGCTGTACAAACAGCTTCGGATCGATTTGGCTTTCGTGATATGTCATTTTCAATCTTGTCGTTGGGCCTCCATTCTTACTGTGCCATATTTCATTTCAGGGTCTTCGAACTGCTCTCCTTATTCTCCTGGGTCTTTGCCTTCTATAATTCTTCCAGTTCTTAGCACATTGGTTTTGGCCTCCATGCACCTTAGGGTGAACCATAGGATATCCCTGCGCTTTTCCATTATTCCTGTTACCTTGGGTACAAACCTCTCCTCAGCTTCCTTGCATATTGTTGTTACATATTCCATCATCTCGTTTACTGACTTCCCTGCCAGTTCTCTATCCCACTGAACTCCGGTCAGAAAGTTCTTCATTCCCGCGTAGGCCCCTTTTTGTAGTTTGGTTTCATTCGTCTGGCTCTTCCTGCTTCTCCCTCCACTTGTATACTCTGTTGCTATGTATTCGAATCTTAAAATCACTTGATCGCTGGCCTCAAGGGGCCAGCGAAATTCAGAACCCTGGAGGCTAGTAGGCGCAATGCGAGTGCGCATTCACTGCTTGGTATGCTTTCATTCGTTGTTCTTACGTGATATACACGATGTTCTTAGGGAAAGTCACGCCATTATGATTGGTCAGGTGTTATAATCGTTTTCTCCTGTAAATCTTCCGATATATTTGACTCTGGACATCTCACGGTGTGTTGCCTAGGTCATGCTATGTGTCCTGTGCAGGGGTTTTGACGGGTCAGGTCATATGCTGAGGTTATCTCGGTCAGGATGGTATAGTTCATTCATTATTATTATAGCCGTCGTTCTATCTCGTTTCTCGAGTCTTACCTTGCAGGTATTTATACAGGGTAATACCCGGGGTCTCCTGTGTCTGTGAGTAGTAAGGAAATCTGTTGTACATTAATCGCAGTTTCAGCCCTTTTCTTCTCCTTGAGTTTATAATCCGAAATTCATACTGTCAACTCTAGAATATAAATGTCAGTATATTTCGTCGTTGTTGTTGCATTTTGGTTGATGTGCAGCGCCTTCGGAATTTTTTGAAGGAACAGGGGGGACAGAATAACAGAAACTCACATATATAAATAATAATAGTAATATTAATAATAATTATTATTATGATGATTATTATTTTTATTATTTTTATTAATTACTAAAAATAATTAAATGATGGAAAAAAAATATTAATTATGTATACTTTTTGAGGAAATAAAGAAGGCGATGATGAGTATATGGTTTCCAAGGCAAAGCTTTATTTTTGGTAACATTAACATGGGTACCATGCTAATTATGGTAACAGTAACCTGGGTACCATGCTGATTATAGTATCAATAACATGGATACTATCCTAATTATTCGTAACATTGAACACGGATACCATTCTGATATATGGTAATATGGGAAACATGTTAATTATGGTACGTAGATACCTGTTTAATTATTGTAACATTCGGAGAGGTCAGCGAGCGTCTAACAGGGTTTTTCTAACAACATCGTTTAATTGGCAACGTTTAAACAAAGTCATTTATGGTACTATAAAAGTAGCAGATGCCGTTTAATATGGCTCTTTGTGACGTCATCAGTTTCCCTAATAAGGTTATCTTGGTACATTAACTGTGATATTTAACTATTATGGTACATGAATAGGGAGGCCTAACACAGATGTTATTTTATTGTGATTGTTAACATTGGTCAACAGGGAATGGTTAAGAGACTGTTTATAGTTAGCATTAAGAAGTAATTACAAAGTTATAATGGTATCATTAGCTTGGATCGTTAAGAAGACTGATATCATGGTAATCTTCTTAATGACCTCTAGTAACGTTACCTTATAAGTCATCTAACGACCCCTGATAATGGTACCCCCACCGATAATCTTATAAACATCTGTTAATGTTATCATGGTACCATTAACTTGGTCGTTCAAAAAAGACAGTTATCCATGGGTACATTTACAGAGGTCATTAATATGGTATCATGGTGCCATTACCAGAGGAGTCGACGGTCGACCATGCAACTTCCCCCCCGCCATATGTCTGACGGCCAATTTGGAGAGTTTTAATCAGCTTGGGAAAGTTCCCTGCCAATAATCTGGGACTGAGGCAGATTGTGATTACCTTGAGGATTTGTGGTGGCGCTTAAATCCCATGTTTGCGGGATTGATTGATTTTTCCGACTCCACTTGAGGTGGGCTTAAATCCCCTGTGTGTGGTTTTACTTGCATGATGTGTTCAATCACGCCCATTTGTAGTGGGTATAATTCCTTATGATTGGGGCATTTTCTAGTTGCTAGTGCCTATCATGTTGTTAGTGCGTCTTGTTGACTAGTGCTGACCATGTTGCTAGTGCTGACCATGTTGCTACGTGCTGACCCATGTTGTTAATGCTATCCATGTTGTAGTGCTGTCCATGTTGCCTAGTGCTGACATGTTGCTAGTGCTGACCATGTTATTAGTGCTGACAATGTTGCTAGTGCTGTGCATGTTGTTAGTGCTGGCAATGTTGCCTAGTGGCTTGTCCATGATGGCTAGTGCTGTCCATATTGCTAGTGCTGACACATGTTGCTACGTGCTGACCATTGTTGTTAGTGTGCCATGTTGTAGTGTGTTCCATGTAATAGTTGCTGCCATTGTTACTGTGCTGTCCATGTTGCTTATCTGTGTTGCGACCATGTTCGCTAGTGACTGACCATTTGCTAGATGCTGAATGCTGTTAGTGCTGACCAGGTTGTTAGTGCTGTCCATGTTGCTGTGCTGCCCATGTTGCTAGTGCTTTTCCACTGTTGTTTAGTGCTGAACTTGTGTAGTGCTGTCCATGTTTGTTGTGTGTTGATTTGAAGGTTTTGAAAACCCGACTAGTTGAAGATTGAGACACTTATGGCAACATATGGGAACTCTATATCTAGGAAACGTTTCGACACAGTGGCTGTCATCAGTCCATTAAATGCAGAAGGGGTGTAAGGAGAGGAGGAGTTTGAAGTAATCAGTCCCTCAGCCTGGTGTCGTTGTGTTCGTCCATCGATCTTTGGGGAATGTACAGCATAGGGCCGTAGACTGGCTTGTTTTACTGTTGTCAGAGTTGAGGCCGACGAAGCAGGAGAAGGCGGGGTATAAGTGGTACCATCACTATTCGAAGTGGTCTTCGTCCAAAGGTTGGGGACAGTTTTGAAGAATTCTTTGTCTTATACCTGCATATCATGGGATCTTGATAAAAAATTCTTCAAAAACTTATCCAACATTTGGACAGATACGAAGACTAACTTCGAATAGTGATGGTAACAAACTATGACCCCGCCTTCTCCTGCTTCGCCTCAACCCTGGCTAGAATATATAAGCCACGTTTCCTAAATAAAGATTCCCTATGTTGCATAAGTGTCTCAATCTTCAACATATTGTTAGCGACTGACCATGTTTGCTGGTGCTGACCATGTGTTAGTGCTGACCATGTTGTTTAATGCTGACCATGTTGCTAGTGCTCTGGACCATGTTGTTAGTGCTGTCCATGGTTGCTAGTGTGACCATGTTGCTGGTGCTGTCCATGTTGCTAGTGTGACCATGTTGCTAGTGCTGTCCATGTTGCTAGTGATGACCATGTTGCTGGATGTGACCATGTTGCTGGTGCTGTCCATGTTGATAGTGCTGTCCATTGTTGCTAGTGATGACCTTGTTGCTGGTGCTGTCCATGTTGCTAGTGCTGCCATGGTGCTAGTGCTGTCCATGTCTTGCTAGTGCTGACCATGTTGATAGTGCTGACCCTGTTGCTTGGTGCTGTCCTATGTTGCTAGTGCTGACCATGTTGCTAGTGCTTGTCCATTGTTGCTTGTGCTGACCATGTTGTAGTGTGGACCCATGGTGATGGTGCTGTCCATGTTGCTTAGTGATGTCCTTGTTGCTAGTCCTGAAACATGTTGCTGGTGCTGTCCATGTTGCTAGAGCTGTCATGTTGCTAGTGCTGTCCATGTGCTGGTGCTGTCCATGTTGCTAGTGCTGTTCCATGTTTCTTGTGCTGACCTGTTGCTGGTGTGTCCATTTGCTTAGTGGGAAACTGTCCATGTTGCTAGTGCTGTCCATTGTTGCTGGTTGCTGTCCATGTTGCTAGTGCCTGTCTCATGTTGCTAGTGTGACCTGTTGCTGGTTGTGTCCATGTTGCTAGAGCTGTCCATGTTTGTAGTGCTGTCCATGGTTGCTGGTGCTGTCCATGTATGTAGTGCTGTCCATGTTGCTACGTTGATGGCACCATGTTGCTGGTGCGTCCATGTTGCTAGAGCTGTCATGTTGCTAGTGCTGTCCCCCTCTAAATTGTTGCTTTTGCTGTCCATGTTGCTAGTGCTGTCCATGTTGGCTATGTCCTGACCCATGTTGCTGGTGCTGACCATGTTGCTAGTGCTATCCATGTTGTCGTTGTTCATATTCATAACCATGTTGCATTTCATTCCCTTGATACAGGGTGAAGGGCTTACCCAGGGGAAGGCGCAGCAACCCTTAGGGATTTCGTTCGGATTTTTACCCGGGGGTTAGCCACCCAGGAAACCCAGAAAAGTAAGTGCGTCATCGAGGACTGTCTAAACTTAATCTGGATCTAAAAACTGTCGTTTCATTGACGAGTTAAACCCCCCCTTCAGATGGGAAGGAAAAAAAGCCATCCAATAAGTTTTGTCATTAGTAAACAGATCCAATAATATAAAAATATTATTATTATTATTAGTGTTATTATTATTATTATTATTAGTAGTAGTAGTTGTAGTAGTGTATGTCTATTGGCTTTTATTGTTGTTGTTGTTAGTTGTTGTTGTTGTGTTGTTGTTGTTAATTATTATTATTAGTGCTATTTAGCGTCTATTATTATATTTTTTTTATTATTGATTATTAATATTTTTATTATTATTATTATTATTGTTATTATTATTTTTAATATTATTATTATTATTATATTATTTTTATTATTATTATTATTATTATAAAGTCAAGTAGAAGTGGTAAATATATTGTCATACAGTTCCCGAGAAATGGAAATATTAAGGATTTTTGATCAAGGGATGGTTGCTCTATTTTCCGATGGATAAAGAGCCATTTACTGGCTTGTTAATAAAACCGTCTTTATGAAATTCGACTCAGTTTATTTACGTTCTCTGTGAGTTTAATCCATATACGTGATTACTGCATAGTTAATCCATCGAGATTTACTGTACTTAATCCATTTAGATATTACTGTATCTTAGTCCATAGAGATATAAGTAAACTTAATTATAAGATTTACTGAAAATTTAATTCATACAGGATTCTCTAAACATAGATCATAACGTATTCTGTAAACTTAAATATACACTTTTACTGTAAACTTATGTTACACAGGTATAACTATAAATTTAAGCCATGTATATATCCAATGGTAACTTCCACCTAACAATTAAACTATTAATATTAATGTTTTTTACAAAAGGACAGTTATTTTCTATATATATTTATTTTCTGTAGATTATTACCAAAAATTATTATGATCGATTTTTGCTTTTACATCAATGTATTCAACGAATTCATTTAATTGTTCTTAATTCCTGTTCGACTGATGACGGACAAAGTAATTACGGTGTTAAATATGCAGGAGCTCACAGGCATAATTTAAAGAAAAAAGTTTCTTGTTGTGGATTACTGTTTTGTGGGTGAGTCCTGTTGTGGGTGCTGCTCTGTGTGGGTGACTGTGTGTGGGTGACTGCTGTGTGGTGACTGCTGTGTGGGTGACTGCGTGTGTGGGTGATGCTGTTATGGGTGACTGCTGTGTGGGTTGAATGCTGTGTGGGTGACTGCTGTGTGTAGTGACTGCTGTGTGGGTGACTGCTGTGTGAGTGACTGCTGTGTGAGTGGACTGCTGTGTGGGGTGACTGCTGTGAGGGTGAATGCTTGTGAAAGTGACTTCTTGTGTGGGTGAATGCTGTGTGGGTGGACTGCTGTATGGGTGATGCTGTGTGGTGGTGACTGCTGTGTGGGTGACTGCGTGTGAGTGACTGCTGTGTGGGTGATGCTGTGTGGGTGACTGCTGTAGTGAGTGACTGCTGTGTGGGTGACTGCTTTGTGGGTTGACTGCTGTGTGGGTGATTGTTGTTCGTGTGGTGTCTGTGTGTGGGTGTTGCTGTAGTGGGTGATTGTTGTGTGGGGGTGATTGCTGTGTGGGTGATGCTGTGTGGGTGACTGCTGTGTGAGTGACTGCTTGTGTGGAGTGGACTTGCTGTGTGGGTGTTGCGTGTGAGTGACTGCTGTGTGGGTGACTGCTGTGTGAGTGGACTGCTGGTGTGGGTGACTGCTGTGTGGTGATGCTGTGTGGTGACTGCTTGTGTGCGGTGAGTCCTGTGTGGGTGACTGCTGTGTGGGGGGACCCTGCTGTCGTGGGTGACTGCTGTGTGAGTGACTGATGGTGGGTGACTGCTGTGTGCTGGGACTGCTGTGTGAGTGACTGCTGTGTGGGTGAGTCCTGTGTGGGTGACTGCTGTGTGGGTGGATGCTGTGATGGGTGACTGCTGTGTGTGTGACTGCTGTGTGGTGACTGCTGTGTGGCGTGTCTGCTGTATAATGGGTGACTGCTGTGTGGGATGGAATGCTGTGTGGGTGACTGCTGTGTGAGTGACTGCTGTGTGGGTGGACTGCTGTGTGGATGACTGCTGTGTGGGTGAACTGCTGTGTGCGGTGACTGCCTGTGTGCGTGACTGCTGCTTGTGGGTGGATGCTGTGTGAGGGACTGCTGTGTGGGTGACCTGCTGTGTGGGTGACTGCTGTGTGAGTGTATGCTGTGTGGGTGGTAGTCGTGTGGGTGACTGCTGTGTGGGTGACTAGCTGTGTGGGTGGACTGCTGTGTGAAGTGACTGCTGTGCGTGGGTTGACTGCTGTGTGGGTGATGCTTGTGTGTGTGGACTGCTGTGTTGGGTTGAGTCCGTGTGGGTGACTGCTGTGTGGGTGACTGCTGTGTGGGTGACTGCTGTGTGAGTGATGCTGTGTGGCGTGAACTGCTTGTGGGTGACTTGACTGTATGGGAGACGCTGTTGTGGGTGGGACTGCTGTGTGGGTGGATGCTGTGTGGAGTGACTCTGTGTTGGGAGACTGCTGTGTGGATGACTGCTGTGTGGGTTGGACTGCTGTGTGAGTGACTGCTGTGTGGGTGACTGCTGTGTGAGTGACTGCCTGTGTGGGTGATGCTGTGTGGGTTGACTGCTGTGTAGGGTGGACTGCTGTGTGGGTGAATGCTGTGTTGGGGACTGCTGTGTGGGTGGACTGCTGTGTGGGTGATGATTGCTGTAGTGGGTGACGCTGTGTGGGTGACTGCTGAGTGGGTGTGACTGTGTGTGGGTGACTGCTGTGTGGGTGATTGTTGTAGTGGGTTGGACTGCTGTGTGGGTGACGCTGTGTGGGTGATTGTTGTGTTGGGTGGACTGCTGTGTGGGTGACTGCTGTGTGGGTTGACTGCTGTTGTGGGTGCCTGCTGTGTGGAGTGATGCTGTGTGGGTGTCTGCTGTGTGGGGTGAATGCTGTGTGGAGTGACTGCCCTGTGTGGGTGACTCTGGTGTGGGTGATAGGATGTGTGGGTTGCTCTGTGTGGGTGACTGCTGTGTGGGTGACTGCTGTGTGGGTCGAACTGCTGTGTGGGTGATGCTGTGTGGGTGACTGCTGTGTGTTAGTGACTGCTGTGTGGGTGATTGTTGTGTAGTGAGTGACTGCTGTGTGGTTGACTGGCTGTCGTGGGGTGACTGCTGCTGTGGGTGTCTGCTGTGTGGGTGAGTATTGTGTGGGTGACTGCTGTGTGTAGGTCGACTGCTGTGTGGCGGTGACTGTTGTGTGGGTAGACTGCTGTGTGGGTGACTGCTGTGTGGGTGGGATGCTGTGTGGGTGACTGCTGTGTGGGGTGACTGTTGTGTGGGTGAATGCTGTGTGGTGTGGGAAAACTGCTGTGTGGGTAATGACTGCTGTGTGGGGTGAACTGCTTTGTGGGTGATTGTTGTGTGGGTGAATGTGTGTGGGTGACTCTGGCTGTGGGGGGACCTGCTTGTGTGGGTGATTGTGTGTGAGTGGATGCTATGTGTGGGTGACTGCTGTGTGGGGGTTGACTTGATGTTTGGGTGGACTGCTGTGTGGGTGACTGCTGTGTGGGTGATGCTGTGTGGGTGACTGCCTGTGTGGGTGAGTCCTGTGTGGGTACTGCTGATGTGGGTGCTGCTGATGTGGGTGATCTGCTGTGTGGGTGACTGCTGTTTGTGGAGAGACTGCTGTGTGGGTGACTGCTGTGTGGGTGACCGCTGTGTTTAGAAGATCCTTCTCTCCCATCTCTCTCTCTCTCTCTCTCTCTGCCCTCTCTCTCTCTTCTCTTCTCTCATCTCTCTTCTCCTCTCTCTCTCTCTATATCTCTCTCTCTCTCTCTCTCTCTCTTCTCTTCTTATTCTCTCTCTCTCTTAATTTCTCTCTCTCTCTCTCTCTCTTGAAATCCCACTCATAAAATTGCCAGTCTGCGCTTATTTCGTCGCATATGTGATATACAGCTTTCCTGTCTGACACGTTTAACTAATTCTTTTTTTTTCGGGCATTTTGAGAAATGTTGGCGTTCATAAAACACGTCGGAACGGCATTTATTTGCGCTACTCTTAGTCATGTTCCGAACGTATTTGTTGCTTTCATTCAGGTACGTTTCTAAACGCATTTGTTGGCGCTTCCCAGCGTGACGTTGTTAGAAATCAGCGATGATAATGATCTTGGGACTGATGTCGGGAATCCTGACTCAGCTTCACTGATTAAAAAAAAACTATGAATAAAAAATATGACGAAATTTAGTAGGTATCAGCAATATCTGGAGAGGAGAGAGAGAGAGAGAGAGAGAGAGAGAGAGAGAGAAAGAGAGAAGAGTGTGAGAGGAGAGAGAGAGAGAGAGAGACGAGAGATAGAGAGAGAGAGAGGGAGAGAGGAGAGATGAGGAGAGAGAGAGTGAGTGAGAAGAGAAAGAGAGGAGAGAAAAGAGAGAGAGAGACGAGAGACGAGAGAGTGGGAGAGACCCCTAGAGAGAGAGAGGACGAGAGAGAGAGAGAGAGAGAGAGAGAGAGAGAGACGAGAGAAAGAGAGAGAGTGAGTGTGCGCTAGACTGAGTAGAGAAAAGAGGAGTGAGAGAGAGGAGAGAGAGAGAGAGAGTCGAGAGAGGAAGAGATGAGAGAGAGATGAGAGAGAAGGGGAGAGGAGAGATGAGGGATCCGGAGAGAGAGAGAGAGCTGAGTGAGTGAGAGATGTTCTTCGAAGCTCTGTATAAAACACTGTACCTCTGTACTAGCATGTGCAATGTACAGACCTCAGTGGCAACATGCAGACCCTATCACCTATCAATTCCTATGGATAATATTGACTCTTCTGCTACAACACAACTGTCAACATATTATAATTGTGGTGACCTCAACAGCACCTTATACAGAGGGACTTTGATGACCTTTCTTGCAGTGTTTGACATGAGAAAACTTTGTTGATTTCATTCTCATATCCTCTGGCTCTCCCTTGACCAGTAGTGAGTGATCTGGCAGAAGCATAGTCACTTGTCAACCCTCGGCTTAGTTGGATCGTCTGACTACAAGGCTGTTTTTACCACTACTTAGACTCCCCACAGAAACGAGGTGTGGAGTACACACGCACAACTGGCTATGGGAATAGTGGTAATTGGCCAGCCCTTTGCTCTGAGCTGCCACCACGACTGGAATGCTACTTCTCCAGGGGGGATGTTGACAAACCAAGTGAAAAAGCCTTCATGGAAAATCCCTTAATCTGCCAACAAGAAAACATTCTCCATCGGCAATTGTGAAACAAAGCCTACAGAATCAGCCTTGGGTTTTGGTTTCGTTGTAGAGAGGCCAGCTATGCTAAGTACAAAAGCATGGCGAAGGTAATAAGAGACATCCTACACTATAACAGGAACTTGCACATGCAAGCCTGTAGGATATGGGTGATGTTCAAAAGTGGGCATTGGCTAAATGGGAGGTGGACACTAAAAGAAAGTTAGCATCAGGAGTAGGGGAGGCTCAAAACTGGGGTCCCTGGTTCAAGGACAGCAAGGTTATCTGCCTGATGAAACTTAATCCACCTCTAAATCGAAGGATGGGACCACCTCTATAGTAGTCAAGAGAAGGCGGACCTCTTTGCTGAACACTTGAACCAAAAATGCAAGTTCCTGATCCAAAAGGGACCCTCCTCGGCTAGCTGCAAGAACTGTGTCAAACTGTCAGTGTGACAATAAGGCAGGAGGAGGGGCATTTCCCTTTCTTAAATTCACTTGACCAGGAAAAAGGCGTGGGCCCCAGACATTGTTGAGCCCAAGGTTGTTGAGATGATGTGCAGACAGCTAGCAGCACTCTAACTGCATCTTTCAGCACTGCCTAGTACAGTGCAAATGGCCCTCTCCATGGAAGAGCAAATGTAAGTCCCTGTTCACAAATGAGAGCAGAGCAGAAATCAGCAACTACAGTCCAGTGTCACTCCGTCAATCATGGTAGATCATTGAGACAATATCTCAGGACAAATGAAGATTTTTGTAACTACCACTCACTACATTGTGATCGTCAATATGGCTTCAGGACAAGGATATATGCTGCCTGATCTGTTGGTTAAAACCTCCCTCACTAAGTGGCACCAGTCCACTGGATGAATCAAAGTCAGCTGTGTGGTAGCAAAGACATTGCTGGCGCCTGTTTCGACCGGGTGTGGCACCAGGGCTCTTAGCAAAACTTCAAGCACTGGAATTGCCTGCTTACGCATGTCTCCTCAGTTGATTACCTTCATGGTAGATCCTACGTGTAGTCCTCAATGGAACAGATCAGCAAGGCATCCTATTGGGGCAAGTGTTCCACAAGGAGTGTGCGGGTCCACTGTTATGGAATGTTCTACTTCAACGACTTCTTCATCTCATCCCAGGACACATGCTTATGCGGACGACTGTACACTGACATCACTTATCAAGAGAAGAAATGCCAGCGCTCTAAGCTACAATCAATCACCAGCTGGAGCTATATCAGCTTGGGGAAATTAGATGGCAAGTAACATTTGCACCTGAGAAAACGCAATGATGAATCGTTCTAGGCACCATGTGGTAATTGCTGGTGCAGTAGTAAGCATGAATTGGGACGATGTGGCAACCTGGAGAAGAAGTTGAGTTCCTTGGGGTGAAATATGATACAAACTAACCATGAAAGAAACCCTGTTGTAAATCTTGCAATCAGGCAGCCAGGAAGCTTCAGCACTTCGCCGTATCTAGCATCTGCTTGACAGTAGGGAGGTGGCAAGATCCTGTACGAGGCACAAGTACGCTTCACACCTTGAGTATGCTCCACTTTCTTGGTTGCCTGCCCCCACCTCTCATCTGCGATGCTTGACAGAGTAGAGAAAAGGCAAAGACGTTCTCATCTCTCGCTGGACCCATCTTGGGATAAGAATCTGTCCATTTCAGCAGGCCTTAACATAGGAGGGATGTGGGTGGCCTTACTGTTATGTACCAAGGCCAATATTGTCAAATAAAAATACCACACTGCGATCCACTTCGAGGACAGGCGTGAAACAAGCTTTTTTGCATCAAGTCGGGAGAAAGCAGCAACTTCACTCTGGCTGTACCCTTCTCAGAACATCACTCCAATCTGAGATCTTACATTCCCAGGATGCTCGAGTATGGAACCATTCGCTACGCATAATGATGTAACGAGATAACGTCAGTTGATCAAATGAAATGCTTGGCCACAGATGGCTCCAATCTTCATCCTGTTCCCTACTTGTTATGGTCTCTCATAAAATAAAAATGCTTTCTACTGAGCTGATTGTAGGTAACGCTATTAGCTTGTCAATAAAGTTAGGAATCCTTAACCTGTAATTAGCTGTCAATAAAGCTAGGGATCCTTACCTTGTCAAACCCTGTGTAAAAAAAAAAAAAAAAAAAAAAAAAAAAAAAAAAAAAAAAACAAGAGTGAAAGTGAGGAGTGAGAGAGGGAGAGAAAGAGAGTGAGAGAGACGAGATGAGAGAGAGAGAGAGAGAGAGAGAAGAGAGAGAGTGAGTGAGAGAGAGAGAGGAAGAGAGAGCAGAGGAGAGAGAGAGCGAGAGAGATGAACGGTAAGGATGGAGAGAGAGAGAGGAGAGAGAGAGAGAGAGAGAGATGGAGAGAGAGAGAGAAAGAGAGAAGAGGTGACGTGAGAGAGAGAGAGGAAGAGACGAGAGAGGGAAAGAGAGAGAGAGATAGAGAGAGAGAGAGAGGAGTGAGAGAGAGAGGAGAGAGAGAGGGAGA
Source organism: Cherax quadricarinatus (assembly GCF_026875155.1). Lineage (NCBI taxonomy): Eukaryota > Metazoa > Arthropoda > Malacostraca > Decapoda > Parastacidae > Cherax > Cherax quadricarinatus. Next base: position 9,294,569 of record NC_069414.1, read on the forward strand.
GAAGAGAGAGAGAGAGAGAGAGGAAAGAGAGAGAGTGAAGTTTGAAGAAAAAGAGAGAGAGAGAGAGAGAGGAAAGAGAGAGAGAGGAGAGAGAGAGAGAAGAGAGAGAGAGAGAGAGAGAGAAGAGGACGGAGAGAGAGAGAGAGAGGAGAGAGAGAGAGAAGAGAGAGAGTGAGTGAGAGAAGAGAGAGTAAGAGAGAGAGATGAGAGAGACGAGAGGAGAGAGAGTGAGCAGAGGAGAGAGGAGAGAGAGGGAGAGGAGAGGAGGAGAGAGAGATATGAGAGAGAGATCGAGAGACCGAGAAGATGAGAGAGACGAGAGAGAGAGAGAGGAAGAGAGAGACGTGAGTGAGGAGAGAGAGAGAGACGAGAGAGAAAAGAGGAGGAGAGGAGTAGGAAGAGGTTCGAGAGAGAGAGAGAGAGAGAGAAGGTTGAGAGATGAGGAGTCCGTGAGAGAGAGACGAGGAGAGAGAGAGGGAGAGAGAGAGGACTGGAGGGAAGATTGGGAGTGAGGGAGGGTGGAAGCAAGCGAGTTTTTGAACTTTATGTATTACGGGTCGCTGCGCGATCCAGGAATGGTATCCCCGTGTGACCACAACCCCAGCCCCCTGTACATC
>NC_069414.1:9295685-9310907 GCF_026875155.1 Cherax quadricarinatus
CTCCATCTTTTTGAGTGGTTTTTTCGGCATACATCTTAAAGGGTATATCTGCCATTACCATCTCGAGTGGTTTTTTGGCCAGTCTCATCTCTGAGGGTAAGCGCCAACCATCTCTAGTGTATATGCTGCCAGTACTATCTCTGAGTGTAATGCTCCCCAAACCCAATTTTTGTTATGCGCCGGGCCAAATCCTATGGTATATGCTGCCAGAAAAAATCATCCTGAGTGGTAAAAAGCTGCCAACTCACTTAGTGGTATATGCTGCCATACTCATCCTGAGGGGATTCCCCTACCAAACCTGAGTGGTATATGCTGCCAGTACTCACTCTGAGTGGGTATATGCTGCCAGTACCATCTTGTGGTATATGCTGCCAGTACTCATCTCTGATGGTATATGCTGCCAGTACTCACCCTAGTGGAAATATGCTGCCAGTACTCATCTCTGAGTGGTATATGCTGCCATTACTCATCTCTGATGGTATATGCTGCCATACTCATCTCTGTGGTAAATCTGCCGGGCTCACTCTGTGTGGTATATGCTGCCATTTACTCATCTCTGTGTGGTATAGCTGCCAGTACTCATCTCTGTGTGTATATGTTTCCAGTACCCATCTCTGAGTGGATATCTGCCATACCATCTCTGGGGGTAATGCTGCCAGTACTCATCTTGATGGTATATGCTGCCAGTACTCATCTCTGAGTGGTATAATGCGCCAGTACCATCTGTGATGGTATATGCTGCCAGTACTCATCTCTGGTGGTATATCTGCAATACTCATCACTGTGTGGTATATGCTGCCATACTCATCTCTGAGTGGTATAATGCGCAGTACTCATCTTGAGTGGTATATGCTGCCAGTACTCATCTCTGAGTGGTATATGCTGCCAGTACTCATCTCTGAGTGGTATATGCTGCCAGTACTCATCTCTGAGTGGTATATGCTGCCAGTACTCATCTCTGAGTGGTATATGCTGCCAGTACTCATCTCTGAGTGGTATATGCTGCCAGTACCCATCTCTGAGTGGTATATGCTGCCAGTACTCATCTCTGAGTGGTATATGCTGCCAGTACTCATCTCTGAGTGGTATATGCTGCCAGTACTCATCTCTGAGTGGTATATGCTGCCAGTACTCATCTCTGAGTGGTATATGTTACCAGTACTCATCTCTGAGTGGTATATGCTGCCAGTACTCATCTCTGAGTGGTATATGCTGCCAGTACTCATCTGTGAGTTGTATATGCTGCCAGTACTCATCTGTGAGTGGTATATGCTGCCAGAACTCATCTCTGAGTTGTATATGCTGCCAGTACTCATCTGTGAGTGGTATATGCTCCCAGTACTAATCTGTGAGTGGTATATGCTGCCAGTACTCATCTCTGAGTGGAATATGCTGCTAGTACTCATCTGTGAGTGGTATATGCTGCCAGTACTCATCTCTGAGTGGTATATGCAGCCAGTACTCATCTCTGAGTGGTATATGCTGCCACTACTCATCTATGAGTTGTATATGCTGCCAGTACTCATATCTGAGTTATATATGCTGCCAGTACTCATCTGTGAATGGTATATGCTGCCAGTACTCTTCTCTGAGTGGTATATGCTGCCAGTGCTCATCTCTGAGTGGTATATGCTGCCAGTACTCATCTCTGAGTGGTATATGCTGCCAGTACTCATCTCTGAGTGGTATATGCTGCCAGTACCCATCTCTGAGTGGTATATGCTGCCAGTACTCATCTCTGAGTGGTATATGCTGCCAGTACTCATCTCTGAGTTGTATATGCTGCCAATACTTATCTGTGAGTGGTATATGCTGCCAGTACTCATCTGTGAGTGGTATATGCTGCCAGTACTCACTCTAGTGGTATATGCTGCCAGTACTCATCTGTGAGTGGTAAATGCTGCCAGTACCATCTCCGAGGGGTTTATATGCTGCCAGTACTCATCTTTTAGTGGTATATGCGGGCCAGTACTCATCTCTGAGTGGTATATGCTGCCAGTACTCATCTGTGAGTGGTATATGCTGCAAGTACTCATCTGTGAGTGGTATATGCTGCCAGTACTCATCTCTGATTTGTATATGCTGCCAGTACTCATCTGTGATGATATATGCTGCCATACTCATCTGTGAGTGGAAATATGCTGCCAGTACTCATCTCTGAGTTGTATATGCGGGCCATACTCATCTGTAAGTTTTATATGCTGCCAGTACTCATCTCTGAGTGGTATAGGTGCCAGTACTCATCTCTGGTTGGTATATGCGGGCCATACTCATCTCTGAGTGGAAAATGCTGCCGTACTCATCTATGAATGGGTATATGCTCCCAGTACTAAATCTCTGAGTGGTATAATCTGCCAGTACTCATCGTGAATGGTATATGCGGGTAGTTAACCATCTCTGATGGTATATCGCCATACTCATCTCTGAGTGGTATATGCTGCCAGTACTCATCTCTGAGTGGTAAATGCTGCCAAGTACTCATCTCTGAGTGGTATATGCTGCCAGACCCATCTCTGAGAAAATATGCTGCCAGTACCATCTCTGAGTGGTATATGCTGCCAGTACTCATCTCTGAGTGGTATATGCTGCCAGTACTCATCTCTGAGTGGTATATGCTGCCAGTACTCATCTCTGAGTGGTATATGCTGCCAGTACTCATCTCTGAGTGGTATATGCTGCCAGTACTCATCTCTGAGTGGTATATGCTGCCAGTACCATCTCTTAGTGGTATTTTGCCGCCAGTACTCCACTCTGTGTGGAAATTTGCTGCCAGTGCTCATCTCTGTGTGGTATATGCTGCCAGTACTCATCTCTGTGTGGTACATGCTGCCAGTACTCATCTCTGTGTGGTATATGCTGCAAGTACTCATCTCCGTGTGGTATATGCTGCCAGTACTCATCTCTGTGTGGTATATGCTGCCAGTACTCATCTCTGTGTGGTTTATGCTGCCAGTACTCATCTCTGTGTGATATATGCTGCCCGTACTTTTCTCTGAGTGGTATATGCTGCCAGTACTCATCTCTAAGTGGTATATGCTGCCAGTACTCATCTCTGAGTGGTGTATGCTGCCAGTACTCGTCTCTGTGTGGTATATGCTGCCAGTGCTCATCTCTGTGTGGTATATGCTGCCAGTACTCATCTCTGTGTGGTATATGCTGCCAGTACTCATCTCTGTGGGGTATATGTTTGCCAAAACTCATCTCCGTGTGGTATATGCCTGCCAGCACTCATCTCTGATGGTATATGCTGCCGTACTCATCTCTGAGTGGTATATGCGCCAGTACTCATCTCGAGGGTAAAATGCTGCCAGTACTCATCTCTGAGTTGTATATGCTGCCAGTACTCATCTGTGAGTGGTATATGCTGCAAGTACTCATCTGTGAGTGGTATATGCTGCCAGTACTCATCTCTGAGTTGTATATGCTGCCAGTACTCATCTGTAAAGTGTATTTTGCTGCCAGTACCCATCTGTAAAGTGGAAATATGCTGCCAGTACTCATCTGAGTTGTATATGCTGCCAGTACTCATCTGTGAGTGGTATATGCTGCCAGTACTCATCTCTGAGTGGTATATGCTGCCAGTACTCATCTCTGAGTGGTATATGCTGCCAGTACTCATCTCTGTGTGGTATATGCTGCCAGTACCCATCTCTGAGTGGTATATGCTGCCAGTACTCATCTATGAGTGGTATATGCTTCCATACTCATCTCTGAGTGGAATAGCTGCAGAACTCATCTGTGAATGGTATATTGCTGCCAGTACTCATCTCTGAGTGGAATATGCTGCCAGTACTCATCTTTTGAGTGGTATATGCTGCCAGTACTCATCTCTGATGGTAAAAGCTGCAAGTACTCATCTCTGAGTGGTATATGCTGCCAGTACTCATCTCTGAGTGGTATATGCTGCCAGTACTCATCTCTGAGTGGTATATGCTGCCAGTACTCATCTCTGAGTGGCATATGCTGCCAGTCCCCCATTCTGAGTGGTATATGCTGCCAGTACTCATCTCTGAGTGGTATATGCTGCCAGTACTCATCTCTGAGTGGTATATGCTGCCGGGTACTCACTCGAGAGGTATATGCTGGCCAGTACTCATCTATTAGTGGTATATGCTGCCAGTACTCACTCTGAGTGGTATATGCTGCCATACTCATCTGTGAGGGGTAAAATGCTGCCATTTATTTCATCGGGGATGGTATATGCTGCCATTTACTCATCTCTGAGGGGTATATGCTGCCATACTCATCTGTGAGTGGTATATGCTGCCAGTACTCATCTCTGAGTGTATATCTGCCATACTCATCTCTGAGTGGTATATGCTGCCAGTACTCATCTCTGAGGGGGTAAGCTGCCAGTAATCATCTCTGAGTGGTATATGCGCAATACTCATCTGTGAGTGGTAAAGCTGCCAGTACTCATCTCTGATTTTGTATATGCTGCCAGTACTCATCTGTGATGGTATATGCTGCCAGACACTCTCGTGAGTGGTATATGCTGCAAGTACTCATCCTGAGTTGTATATGCTGCCAGTACTCATCTGTGAATGGTATATGCTGCCAGTACTCATCTCTGAGTGGATATGCTGCCAGTACTCATCTCTGAGTGGTATATGCGGGCCAGTACTCAATCTCTGAGTGGTATATGCTGGCCATTTACTCATCTATGAGGGTATATGCTGCCATTACACACTCTGAGTGGTATATGCTGCCAGTACTCATCTTGAAGGGTATATGCTGTCAGTACCACTCTGAGTGTATAAGCTGCCAGTACTCATCTCTGAGTGGTATATGCGGGCCATACTCATCTCTGAGTGGTAAATGCTGCCAGTACTCATCTCTGAGTGGTAAAATGCCTGCCAGTTACCCACCCTGAGTGGTATACTGCCAGTACTCATCTCTGAGTGGTATATTGCTGCCAGTACCCCACTCTGAGTGGTATATGCTGCCAGTACTCATCTCTGAGTGGAAATAAGCTGCCAGTACTCATCTCTGATGGTTTATATGCTGCGAGTACTCATCTCTGATGGTATATTCTGCCAGTACCATCTCTGATTGGTATATGCTGCCATACTCATCTCTTAGTGGTATATGCTGCCAGTACCATCTCTGTATGGTAATGCTGCCATTTGCTCATCTCTTGTGGTATATGCTGCCAGTACTCATCTCCGTGGGGTTTCCCCTTTTGGCCCAGTACTCATCTCTGTGTGGTATATGCTGCCAGTACTCATCTCCGTGTGGTATATGCTGCCCCAGAAACCATCTCTGTGTGTATATGCTGCCAGTACTCATCTCTTTTGTGGTTTTTTTGCTGCCAGTACTCTTCCTGAGTGGTATATGCTGCCATGCTCATCCTGATGGTATATGCTGCCAGTACTCATCTATGATGGTATATGCTGCCATACTCATCTCTGAGTGGTATATCTGGCCAGAAACCCATCTCTGAGTGGTATATGCTGCCAGTACTCATCTCTGAGTGGTATATGCTGCCAGTACTCATTTTCTGATTTGGGATATGCTGCCAGTACCATCTCGAGTGTATAGCTGCCAGTACTCATCTCTGAGTGGTATATTCCCTGCCAGAAACTCATCTTTGAGTGGTATATGCTGCCAGTACTCATCTCTGAGTGGTATATGCCGCCAGTACTCATCTCTGAGGGGTATATGTTGCCAGTACTCATCTCTGTGTGGTATATGCTGCCAGTGATCATCTCTGTGTGGTATATGCTGCCAGTACTCGTCTCTGTGTGGTATATGCTGCCAGTACTCATTTCTGTGTGGTATATGCTGCCAGTACTCATCTCCGTGTGGTATATGCTGCCAGTACTCATCTCTGTGTGGTATATGCTGCCAGTACTCATGTCTGTGTGGTATATGCTGTGAGTACTCATCTCTGTGTGATATATGCTGCCAGTACTCATCTCTGAGTGGTATATGCTGCCAGTACTCATCTGTGAGTGGTATATGCTGCCAGTACTCATCTCTGAGTGGTATATGCTGCCAGTACTCATCTCTGAGTGGTATATGCTGTCAGAACTCATCTCTGAGTGGTATATGCTGCCAGTACTCATCTCTAAGTGGTATATGCTGCCAGTACTCACCTGTGAGTGGTATATGCTGCCAGTATTCATCTGTGAGTGGTATATGCTGCCAGTACTCATCTCTGAGTGGTATATGCTCCTAGTACTCATCTGTTAGTGGTATATGCTGCCAGTACTCATCTCTGAGTTGTATATGCTGCCAGTACTCATCTGTGAGTGGTATATACTGTCAGTACTCATCTGTGAGTGGTATATGCAGCCAGTACTCATATGTGAGTGGTATATGCTGCCAGTACTCATCTCTGAGTTGTATATGCTGCCAATACTTATCTTGAGTGGTATAGTTTGCCAGTACTCATCTGTGAGTGGTAAAAATGCTGCCAGTACTCATCTCTGATGGTATATGCTGCCAGTACTCACTGTGATTGGTATATGCTGCCAGTACCATCTCCGAGTGGTAAATGCTGCCAGTACTCATCTCTGAGTGTAAATGCTGCCATTTACTCATCTCTGAGTGGTATATGCTGCCATACTAAACTGTGAGGGGTAAAATGCTGCAAGTACTCATCTGTGAGTGGTAATGCTGCCAGTAATCATCTCTGATTTGAAATATGTTGCCAGAAACTCATCTGTGAGTGGTATATGCTGCCATACTCATCTCTTAGTGGTATAGCTGCCAGTACTCATCTCTGAGGGTAAAATGCTGCCAGTACTCATCTCTGAGTGGTATAGCGCCAGTACTCATCAAAGATGGTATATGCTGCCAGTACACATCTCTGAGTGTTATATGCTGCCAGTACTCATCTGTGAATGGTATATGCTGTCAGTACTCATCTCTGAGGGGTATAGCTGCCAAAACTCATCTCTGAGTGGTAATGCTGCCAGTACTCATCTCTGACTGGTAAATGCTGCCAGTACTCATCTCTGAGTGTATATGCTGTCATACCCATCTCTGAGTAGTTTAATGCTGCCAGTACTCATCTCTGAGTGGTATATGCGGGCCAGTACTCATCTCTGAGTGGTAAAGTGCCATTACTCATCTTCTGAGTGGTATATGCTGCCAGTACTCATCTCTGAGTGGTATATGCTGCGAGTACTCATCTCTGAGTGGTATATGCTGCCAGTACTCATCTCTGAGTGGTATATGCTGCCAGTACTCATCTCTTAGTGGTATATGCTGCCAGTACTCATCTCTGTGTGGTATATGCTGCCAGTGCTCATCTCTGTGTGGTAAAAATCTGCCAGTACTCATCTCTGTGTGGTACATGCGGGCCAGTACCCCATCTCTGTGTGGTATATGCTGCAAGTACTCATCTCCGTGTGGTATATGCTGCCAGTACTCATCTCTGTGTGGTATATGCTGCCAGTACTCATCTCTGTGTGGTATATGCTGCCAGTACTCATCTCTGTGTGATATATGCCCCCGTACTTTTCTCTGAGGGGAAAAATATGCTGCCAGTACCATCTCTAAGTGGTATATGCTGCCAGTACTCATCTCTGAGTGGTGTATGCTGCCAGTACTCGTCTCTGTGTGGTATATGCTGCCAGTGCTCATCTCTGTGTGGTATATGCTGCCAGTACTCATCTCTGTGTGGTATATGCTGCCAGTACTCATCTCTGTGTGGTATATGCTGCCAGTACTCATCTCCGTGTGGTATATGCTGCCAGCACTCATCTCTGAGTGGTATATGCTGCCTGTACTCATCTCTGAGTGGTATATGCTGCCAGTACTCATCTCTGAGTGGTATATGCTGCCAGTACTCATCTCTGAGTTGTATATGCTGCCAGTACTCATCTGTGAGTGGTATATGCTGCAAGTACTCATCTGTGAGTGGTATTTTCTGGCCATACTCATCTCTGAGTTGTATATCTGCCAGTACTCATCTGTGAGTGGTATATGCTGCCAGTACTCATCTGTGAGTGGTATATGCGGCCAGTACTCATCTGAGTTGTATATGCTGCCAGTACTCATCTGTGAGTGGTATATGCTGCCAGTACTCATCTCTGAGTGGTATATGCTGCCAGTACTCATCTGTGAGTGGTATATGCTGCCAGTACTCATCTCTGTGTGGTATATGCTGCCAGTACCCATCTCTGAGTGGTAAAATGCTGCCAGTACCCCATCTATGAGTGGTATATGCTTCCAGTACTCATCTCTGAGTGGTATATGCAGTCAGTACTCATCTGTGAATGGTATCTGCTGCCAGTACTCATCTCTGAGTGGTATATGCTGCCAGTACTCATCTCTAAAGGGGTATATGCTGCCAGTACTCATCTCAGAGTGGTATATGGTTTTCCAGTACCATCTCTGAGGGGTATAATGCTGCCAGTACTCATCTCTGAGGGGTATATGCTGCCAAGTACTAATGTCTGAGTGGTATATGCGCCAGTACTCATCTCTGAGTGGCTTTATGCTGCCAGTACCCATCTCTGAGTGGTATATGCTGCCAGTACTCATCTCTGAGTGGTATATGCTGCCAGTACTCATCTCTGAGTGGTATATGCTGCCAGTACTCATCTCTGAGAGGTAAATGCTGCCATACTCATCTATTAGTGGTATTTTACTGCCAGTACTCATCTCTGAGGGGTAATCTGGCCAGTACTCATCCTGAGTGGTATATGCTGCCAGTACTCATCTCTGTGTGGTATATGCTGCCAGTGCTCATCTCTGTGTGGTATATGCTGCCAGTACTCATCTCTGTGTGGTATATGCTGCCAGTACTCATCTCTGTGTGATATATGCTGCCAGTACTCATCTCTGAGTGGTATATGCTGCCAGTACCCATCTCTGAGTGGTAAAATTGCTGGCCAGTACTCATCTATGAGTGGTATATGCTGCCAGTACACATCTCTGATGGAATATGCTGCCAGTACTCATCTGGAAGTGGTAATTCTGCCAGCACTCATCTCTGAGTGGTATATGCTGCCAATACTCATCTCTGAGTGGTATATGCTGCCAGTACTCATCCCTGAGTGGTATATGCTGTCAGAAACTCATCTCTGAGTTATATGCTGCCAGTACCCATCTCTGAGTGGTATATGCTGCCAGTACTCATCTCTGAGTGGTATATGCTGCCAGTACTCATCTCTGAGTGGTATATGCTGCCAGTACTCATCTCTGAGTGGTATATGCTGCCAGTACTCATCTCTGAGTGGTATATCGCCAGTACTCATCTCTGAGTGGTATATGCTGCCAGTACTCATCTCTAAAGTGTATATGCTGCCATACTCATCTCTGAGTGTATATGCTGCCAGACTCATCTCTGAGTGGATATGCTGCCAGTATTTCATCTATTAGGGGTATTTTTCCTGCCAGTACTCATCTCTGAGTGGTATATGCTGCCAGTACTCATCTCTGAGTGGTATATGCTGCCAGTACTCATCTATTAGGGGTATATTTTTGCCAGACCCCATCTCTGAGTGGTAAATGTTTCCCAGTACTCATCCTTGAGTGGTATAATGCTGCCAGTACTCATCTCTGTGTGGTATATGCTGCCAGTGCTCATCTCTGTGTGGTATATGCTGCCAGTACTCATCTCTGTGTGGTATATGCTGCCAGTACTCATCTCTGTGTGGTATATGCTGCCAGTACTCATCTCTGAGGGGTATATGCGCCATTATCCATGCCCCTGAGTGGTATATGCTGCCAGTACTCATCTCTGATGTGTATATGCGGGCCAGTTACTCATCTCTAAGTGGTATATGCGGGCCAGAAACTAAATCTCTGAGTGGGTATGAGCGCCATTACTCATCCTCTGAGTGGTATATGCTGCCAGTACTCATCTCTGTGTGGTATATGCTGCCAGTGCTCACTCTGTGTGGTATATGCTGGCCAAAACTCACTCTTGTGGTATATGGTGCCAGTACTCATCTCTGTGTGGTATATGCTGCCAGTACTCATCTCCGTGTGGTATATGCTGCCAGCACTCATCTCTGTGTGGTATATGCTGCCAGTACTCATCTCTGTGTGGTAATATGCGCCAGAACTCATCTCTGTTGGTAAAATGGCTGCCAGTACTCATCTCTGAGTGGTATATGCTGCCAGTACTCATCTCTGAGTGGTATGTGCTGTCAGTACTCATCTCGGAGTGGTATGTGCTGCCAGTACTCATCTCTGACTGGTAAATGCTGCCAGTACTCATCTCTGTGTAGTATATGCTGCCAGTACTCTTCTCTGAGTGGTATATGCTGCCAGTACTCATCTCTAAGTGGTATATGCTGCCAGTACTCATCCCCGAGTGGTATATGCTGCCAGTACTCATCTCTGAGTGGTATATGCTGCCAGTGCTCATCTCTGAGTGGTAAATGCTGCCAGTACTCATCTCTGTGTGGTATATGCTGCCAGTACTCATCTCTGAGTGGTATATGCTGCCAGTTCGCATCTCTGAGTGGTATATGCTGCCAGTACTCATCTTTGAGTGTTATATGCTGCCAGTACTCATCTCTGAGTGGTATATGCTGCCAGTTCGCATCTCTGTGTGGTATATGCTGCCAGTACTCATCTCTCAGTGGTATATGCTGCCAGTACTCATCTCTGAGTGGTATATACTGCCAGTACTTATCTCTGAGTGGTATATGCTGCCAGTACTCATCTCTGAGTGGTATATGCTGCCAGTACTCATCTCTCAGTGGTATTTTGCGCCAGTACTAAACCTGATTTGGTATATACGCCAGTACTATCTCTGTGTGGTATAATGCTGCCAGTACTCATCTCTGATGGTAAAATGCTGCCATACTCATCTCTGAGTGGTATATACTGCCAGTACTCATCTCTGAGTGGTATATACTCCCAGTACTTATCTCTGTGTGGTATATGCTGCCAGTACTCATCTCTGAGTGGTATATGCTGCCAGTACTCATCTCTGAGTGGTATATGCTGCCAGTACTCATCTCTGTGTGGTATATGCTGCCAGTACTCATCTCTGAGTGGTATATACTGCCAGTACTTATCTCTGGGGTGGTATATGCTGGCCAGTATCATCTCTCAGTGGTATATGCTGCCAGTACTCATCCTGAGTGGTATATACTGCCATACTCACCCTTTTGAGGGGGATATGCTGTCAGTATTTCATCTGTGAGGGGTATATGCTGCCAGTACTCATCTCTGAATGGTATATGCTACCAGTACTCATCTCTGAGTGTTATATGCTGAAAGTACTCATCTCTGAGAGGTATATGCTGCCAGTACTCATCTCTGAGTGGTATATACTGCCAGTGCTCATCTCTGAGTGTATATGCTGCCAGTACTCATCTCTGAGTGTTATATGATTCCAGTACTCATCTCTGAGTGGTATATGCTGCCAGTGCTTATCTCTGAGTGGTATATGCTGCCAGTACTCATCTCTGTGTGGTATATGCTGCCAGAAACTCTCTGAGGGGAATATGCTGCCAGTACTCATCTCTGATGGTATATATTTGCCATTACTTATCTCTGAGTGGTATATGCTGCCAGTACTCATCTCTTAGTGTTATATGCTGCCAGTACTCATCTCTGAGTGGTATATGCTGCAGGTACTCATCTCTGAGTGGTATGTGCTGCCAGTAATCATCTCTGTGTGGTATATGCTGCCAGTACTCATCTCTGAGTGGTATATGCTGCCAGTACTCATCTCTGAATGGTATATGCTGCCAGTACTCATCTCTGAGTGGTAAAATGCGCCAGTACTCATCTCTGAGTGGATATGCTGGCCAGTGCTAGTCTATGATGGTATATTTTGCCAGTACTCATCTCTGAGGGGTATATCTGCCAGGTGCTCGTCTCTGAGTGGTATATGCTGCCAGTACTCATCTCTGAGTGGTATATGCTGCCAGTGCTAGTCTATGAGTGGTATATGCTGCCAGTACTCATCTCTGAGTGGTATATGCTGCCAGTGCTAGTCTATGAGTGGTATATGCTGGCAGTACTCGTCTCTGAGTGGTATATGCTGCCAGTACTCGTCTCTGAGTGGTATATGCTGCCTGTGCTCATCTCTGTGTGGCATATGCTGCCATTACTCATCTCTGTGTGGGTAACAAGCTGCCAGAACTCTCCTGTGTGGTATATGCTGCTAGTACTCATCTCTAAACAGGAAATATGCTGCCAGATACTCGTCTCTGAGTGGTATATGCTGCCAGTGCTCGTCTCTGAGTTGCATGTACTGCCAGTACTCATCTCTGAGTGGTATATGCTGCCAGTACACATCTCTGAGTGGTATATGCTGTCAGTACCCATCTCTGTGTGGTTCATGCTGCCAGTACTCATCTCTGAGTAGTATATTCTGTGAGTACTCTTCTCTGTGTGGTGTATACTGCCAGTACTCATCTCTGAGTGGCATATAATGCCAGTACTCATCTCTGAGTGGTATATGCTGCCAGTACTCATCTCTGAGTGGTATATGCTGGCAGTACTCGTCTCTGAGTGGTATATGCTGCCAGTGCTCATCTCTGTGTGGCATATGCTGCCAGTACTCATCTCTGTGTGGTATTTGCTGCCAGTGCTCATCTCTGTGTGGTATATGCTGCCAGTACTCATCTCTGACAGGTATATGCTGGCAGTACTCATCTCTGTGTGGTATTTGCTGCCAGTGCTCATCTCTGTGTGGTATATGCTGCCAGTACTCATCTCTGACAGGTATATGCTGGCAGTACTCGTCTCTGAGTGGTATATGCTGCCAGTACTCATCTCTGAGTGGTATATGCTGCCAGTACTCGTATCTGAGTGGTATATGCTGCCAGTGCTCATCTCTGTGTGGCATATGCTGCCAGTACTCATCTCGGGTGGGGGTATATGCTGCCAGTGCTCATCTCTGTGTGGTATATGCTGCCAGTACTCATCTCTGACAGGTATATGCTGGCAGTACTCGTCTCTGAGTGGTATATGCTGCCAGTGCTCATCTCTGTGTGGTATATGCTGGCAGTACTCATCTCTGTGTGGTATATGCTGCCAGTACTCTTATCTGAGTGGTATATGCTGCCAGTTCTCATCTCTGAGTGGTATATGCTGCCAGTTCTCATCTCTGAGTGGTATATGCTGCCAGTGCTCATCTCTGTGTGGTATATGCTGCCAGTTCTCATCTCTGAGTGGTATATGTTGTCAGTGCTTGCCTCTGAGTGGCATATGCTGCCAGTACTCATCTCTGAGTGGTATATGATGCCAGTGCTCATCTCTGTGTGGTATATCCTGCCAGTACTCATCTCTGAGTGGTATATGCTGCCAGTACTCATCTATGAGTGGTATATGATGCCAGTGCTCGTCTCTGAGTGGTATATGCTGCCAGTACTCATCTATGAGTGGTATATGCTGCCAGTACTCATCTCTGAGTGGTATATGCTGCAAGTACTCATCTCTGAGTGGTATATGCTGACAGTACTCGTCTCTGAGTGGTAGTTGTTGTATATGCTGCCAGTACTCATCTCTGAGTGGTAGTTGTGGTATATGCTGCCAGTACTCATCTCTGAGTGGTATATGATGGCAGTGCTCGTCTCTGAGTGGTATATGCTGCCAGTGCACATCTCTGAGTGGTATATGCTGCCAGTATACATCTCTGAGTGGTATATGCTGCCAGTTCTCATCTCTGAGTGGTATATGCTGCCAGTACTCGGCTCTGAGTGGTAGTTGTGGTATATGCTGCCAGTATTCATCTCTATGTGGTATATGCTGCCAGTACTAGTCTCTGAGTGGTAGTTGTGGTACATGCTGCCAGTACTCATCTCTGACTAGTATATGCTGCCAGTACTCATCTCTGAGTGGTATATGCTGCCAGTACTCGCCTCTGAGTGGTAGTTGTGGTATATGCTGCCAGTACTCATCTCTGAGTGGTATGTGCTGACAGTACTCGTCTCTGAGTGGTAATTGTGGTATATGCTGCCAGTACTCATCTCTGAGTGGTATATGCTGCCAGTACTCGTCTCTGAGTGGTAGTTGTGGTTTATGCTGCCAGTACTCGTTTCTGAGTGGTTGTTAATGATATGCTGCCAGAACTCTTCTCTGAGTGGTAATTGTGGTTTGAAGACTAGGTTCCGCCCCATAATTTATTAATGTGTTATTCCGCCACACAATTGGTTCCTTAGTTAGGCTCGCTTGATGGCTCCTGATATGCTCACTTGGTGGCACCAACTCGTGTTTGGTCCTATTGTTATGCTTGATCGGTGGCCTCTCGTATTATACTCGGTTGGTGGCACCTACACACGACTGGTTCCTTTGTTAGGCTCGCTTGGTGGCTCCTGTTATGTTGGTGTCACCAACATGCGACTGTTTTTCATTATGCTTCATCGGGCCTCTCCTATTATATTCATGTGGTGGCGCCAATATTTGATTGGCCACAAATCTATCTGAGCCTCTTCAGCTATTATGCTCAGTTAATGGCACCCTAACGAGCAAGGTTCTCGTGCTACGCTCACTCGGTGGCTCAGCCTACCCTTAATATTAATATTATGCTTGAGTGGTGGTCCCTCCTCTGATTGGCTGGCTTTCTATGCACACTCACGGGCCTCTGGCTCATTCTTGCTGTTCATAACGATAATTACATTCTGATAAAAACAGTTAACGATAATTGCCCGTAATAATGTTCCTGCTTTATTGGGCAGACTCGTTACGGATGATTTAATGACTCAATAAAAGGCGAGTCTTTGCTACCAGCGCTCACTTTCTCATATGACATTAATGAGTAAATTACAAATTATATAAATGACCTAATGAGGACAACAGTGATGTGTAAATAATGTTCCTGAAATTATAATGATAATACAGTAGTTGTTTGAAAATAGTATTCATAGTAATATTGAAAAACAATTATAAACAGAATAAATAAATAAATAATAGTAATAGTCTACTAAATATACATTAATGGGGTGATTTAGAAAGACACGAGAGCAAACGTTAGGGCATATTTATTAGAAAACGTTTCGGCCCTGGGACCTTGATCACTTCTAACATACAGATAGTATATATAGACGGAGAGTAAGGTGTGAGTGAAGCATGGTGACATGAAGAATGACATACTGAGATGAGGACAGGTAGACAACGGGATGGTGTGACTCCTGTGTTGTCAGGTTGGGGATGCGTTGCCAGAGTATCATGAATATTTGTAGTTTCCAGTGTGATGTTCTATGGTGTCGGTGACAGTTATTAGCTCAGCTTCCTGACAAGTGACTACCTTACCCCCCCATTCGTAACTTTACCAAGGTTTTTACCATTTTAAATAAA
>NC_069414.1:9311407-9313907 GCF_026875155.1 Cherax quadricarinatus
GTTATACTCACCCCATCTTTTTCCTTGAGTGGGTTTGCAGACTTGCAGATTGTGTCTGCGGTCTTCTTTGCCCTTCCCCAATCTTCATGACTTTGCATTTGGCAGGGTTAAACTCAAGGAGCCAGTTGCTGGACCAGCTTGTAGCCTGTCCAGGTCTCTTTGTAGTCCTGCCTGATCCTCATCCGATTTGATTCTTCTCATTAACTTCACATCGTCCCAAACAAGGACACTTCTGAGTCTATCCCTTCCATTATGTCATTCACATATACCAAGAACAGCACAGGTCCTAGGACTGACCCTGTGGAACCCCGCTTGTCACAGGCGCCCACTCTGACACCTCGTCCGTACCATGACTCGTTGTTGCCTCCCTGTCAGGTATTCTCTGATCCATTGCAGTGCCTTTCCTGTTATGTGTGCCTGATCCTCTAGCTTTTGCAGTAACCTCTTGTGAGGAACTGTGTCGAAGGCCATTCTTGCAGTCCAAAAAATGCAGTCGATCCACCCCCTCTCTCTCTTGTCTTACTTCTGTCACCTTGTCATAAAACTCTAGTAGGTTTGTGACAGGATTTTCCCTCCCTGAAATCATGCTGGTTGTCAATTATACACTTGTTTCTTTCCAGGTGCTCCACCACTCTTCTCCTGATGATCTTCTCCATGACCTTGCATACTATACATGTTAATGATACAGGTCTGTAGTTTAGTGTCTCATGTCTGTCTCCCTTTTTAAAAATTGGGACTACATTTGCCATCTTCCATACCTCAGGGAGTTGCCCAGTTTCAAATGATGTGTTGAAGATCTTTGTTAACGGTACACACAATATCTCTGCTCCCTCTTTAAGGACCCACGGAGAGATGTTGTCTGGTCCCACCGCCTTTGAGGTGTCAAGTTCGCATAGCAGCTTCTTCACCGCCTCCTTGGTTATATGTACCTCATCCAGCACTTGCTGGTGCACTCCCCTGCTCTGATTTCCTGGAGTCCTACTGGTTTCCACTGTAAATACTTCTTTAAATCTTGTGTTGAGCTCCTGACATACCTCCCGGTCGTTTCTTGTGAATTCCCCATCACCCTTCCTCAGTCTGATTACCTGGTCCTTGACTGTTGTTTTCCTCCTGATGTGGCTGTACAACAGCTTCGGGTCAGTTTTGACTTTCGATGCTATGTCATTTTCGTATTGCCGCTGAGCCTCCCTTCTTATCTGTGCATATTCGTTTCTGACTCTTCGGCTAATCTCTTTATTTTCCTGAGTTCTCTGTCTTCTGTACCTTTTCCATTCTCTAGTACACCTAGTTTTTGCCTCCCTACACCTTTGAGTGACCAAGGACTCGTTCTGTTCTTCCCATTATTTCTGTTTCCCTTGGGAACAAACCTCTCCTCTGCCTCCTTGCATTTTGTTGCCACCATAGTCCATCATTTCTTGTACTGGTTTTCCTGTCAGTTCCCTCTCCCACTGAATGTCTTGAAAGAAGTTCCTCAAGCCTGAGTAGTTCCCCCTTTTGTAGTTTGGTTTTTCCCACTCTATTCCTGCTGCTCTCTCCACTTGGAGCTCAACTATGTAGTCAAAGCACAGAACCACATGATCACTAGCTCCCAGGGCCTTTCATACATGATATCCTCGATGTCAGAACTACTCAAGGTGAATACAAGGTCCAGTCTGCTGGTTCATCCTCTCCTCTCTCTCTGGTAGTGTCTCTAACATGTTGATGCATGAGGTTTTCCAGTACCACATCCATCATCTTGGCTCTCCATGTTTCGGACTCCCAGGGGCTCCAGGTTTTCCCAGTCAATCTCCTTGTGATTGAAATCACCCATAACTAGTAACTTTGCTCCCCCCATGTGTGCTCTTCTGGCCACCTCGGCTAGTGTGTCGACCATTGCTCTGTTGCTCTCATCGTATTCTTCTCTTGGCCTCCTGCAGTTCTGTGGTGGGTTGTACATTACTGCAATTATCACCTTAGGTCCCTCAGACTGGATTGTTCCTACTAAGTAGTCCTTTTCGCCGTGCCATCCATTCCTTCCCTTTTCTCAAACCCCCACTGGTTTTTAATGAACAGTGCAACTCCCCTCCCCCTCTCCTCCTCTGTCTTTCTGAGGATTTGATATCCGGTGGAAAGATTGAATCTGTTATTATTCTGGTGAGTTTTGTTTCTGTGAGTGCTATTATGTCTGGGGATGTCTCCTTGATTCTTTTGTGCCACTCCTCATACTTATTTGTTATTCCATCTGCATTTGTATACCACACCTTCAACTTCTTTTCTAAGATTGTGGTTGGGAGGTTGTACTGGGGTTGGGGAAGCAGGAGACCTGATAAGGAAACTATGGGAGGTTGCTGTGGGGGTGGAGTTTGTAATGTAGTGGGTGGGGGCATTGGATGTGGTATGGGTGTTTTGGTTTAGAGTGTTTGGTTGCACTGGGGTTGACCTGGTTGGGAGGCTTCTATAGGAAGTTGTGAGGGAGGCTGTATTTGATCTTCCTGTGTCTGGGATCTCCTGTCTGTCTTCT
>NC_069414.1:9318907-9335455 GCF_026875155.1 Cherax quadricarinatus
CCAAAAAAGAAGGGGGGTTTGGGCAATCACAGAGGTTATGTGGATACCGCTCCCCTTTTTCCCCCCTTTTGTCTTCCCATTCTAGAGCGGGTTGGGCCCGGTTGCTATCTTGTGGCTTCTATTTCTCCCCTTGGCTTCCCGGGGAGTGCACTTTATTTAAATTAAAGGTACATAGTGTACTTTATTGCTGTTCAAAAATTGGTGAAGGTTTAATTTAAAGGGTCAAAAACTTTTTTGCTTTTGGTTTTTTTTTGTCCCTTTACCCCCTGGGGAAAAAGGGCCCTTTTAAAAAACCCTGGGTTGTAATATGGGTAGCCTTTTCCGAGAGCTGGAGCTGGACTTAGAGAAACGGTTGAGTTGGGGTTTGGAAGCTTTTAGCGGGAAAACTTTGTGTAGTTTGGGCAAGGTAGTTTTAAAAAATTTTGGGTTTGTCAGTTGTTATGACAGCCTTGCTATTGTGTGATCTTTTAAAACAGCTCGCAACAAAGTTTTTTCGTGTGCTCGTTTCGCTACGGCCCAATTTGTTTTGCATCGGCTTTGCTTGTATGCGTTTTCTCCCAATCTTTACTGTGATAGCTAAGCGTGTTTCTGAAAATTAACGTTTTAAACGTTGGGGTATTCGTACTGGCATAGCGAAAAAACTTATGCCCCCTTTGACAAAGTCAGAGCGGGTTTGTCGGCATATACTTTGCAAAACCCTCCCAAAATTGTCCCTACGCGTTTTTGGAAAATTTGTTTCGTTCCTTTGGGCCCCTTCCCTATAAAGACTCTCAAGTGCGCCAACTGCGTTTTTTAAATTTGTGACAAACTTATTGAAGAAGAGATGGCCACACCCAAAACCCCTCCCTTACGGGGGCTGGGGGCAAAAAACTTTTTATGTTCTCGATGAGGAAGTTTGAACACCTACGGGGGAAAAAATGGTCTGTATGGTGCAGCTGGGTTGTCTCGAGGTGAATCAGCGTCGTTGGCACTTAAAGTGGCAAAATCACGCTGGAGCAAATAGGGAACGGGAAAAGCATTCGAAAGGAAAAAATTTGTTTGGGGAAAGAGAAAGGAGGAAATTTTTGAATTTGAAAACGATTTCAGTTTAAAAAAAGCAGAAACAGTTTGGTTCCCCCCTTCCCAATGAGGCCGAACCAGCCCCCAATTTTTTCAAAAAGCTTCAAAAATTTCAGGTCGAGCCTTGAGGTGGGCCAAAACAGCACTGGGCAGGGGTTGGGTTTTCAACGGGCATTTTTGGGGGTAAGCCAGGAATTTACGTCGGTTTTAAACTGACGCTAAAATTCTTGATTATAAAGTAGTGAAGACCACATTTTTGGGAGCATATACATGTACCCCAAAGTTAAATATCGTAAGCCCTTAAAATTTGAACAGGCGGCAGCTGGTTCAACCCGGTGGATTTTGGTGAGACAGAAAACCCAAAGTTTTTTACAGCTGGTAAAAGCAGATGGGTCCTAATTTTGAGGAGCGGGTTTGCAGCTTTTTTTCTGTTTGAAAACCTGCTGGAGTTTTTGTGGGCCCAGGGGGTTCGTGTTTTTCTGAAAGGTCTTTGGACTTAACCACTGCATTGGAGGCGGCCAGGTTGGCTGATACCTTCGAAACGAACCCTCCTTGCCCGAGCGGTCCCGTCTTTTCTTTTCAAACAGTCTGGTTTGGGAGCAGAGATCGACAACTTTGGGAAAAAAGAGTGCCGCCGGGGAGGGAGAGGGTCTAGTCACCCAACCAAGTCACCTGGGGGAGCCACGCTTTCAAACAAATGGCCCCCCTCCCGGAGGGGAAAAACTACTTATGGGGCATCCGACAAAAATTTATCCAGAGAGGCACCAGCCAGAACGACACCATTGCAAGTCATCAGGGAGTAAAGGGCAACCCTGTCGTCTGCTTCAGGTGCAATAAAGTAGGTCACATTTAGTTCCCAAATGCCCCCAAAACCTCAACCCATTGGGAAAAACTCTTAAATCCCTAGTAACATGTCCCCCAGAGAAGTAGAAAAAAAGGTTTTGGCCCCTTATTATTTCGAAAAATCTTATTTCCCTTCAGGGGGAAAATCCCGAAAAAACCCAAAAAAAAGTAAATACCCCTTTTGAGATACTGGAGAAAATTGCCCCACTTGAAAAGGGGAATTTTTTACCCCCTTTTAGAGAAAAACCCTTCTTTGAATTCCTTTTGTTTTATTGGAAGCATATGGGGAGCAAAATATTCTGTTCCTTTGCATAAAATTTATGTACAGTGCAAATTTTTACACGTTTACTTGGGGTTGGTAGTGTCTCAAAAGGGTTCCCCAAAGGGAAAAAAGCTATGTTATTCTGGGTTTTAAAAAATTACTTTCTGTTAGTTCGTGTCCCTGAAACCCATAATGATTAATTCTTCTCCGGGGGTTGGGCCCTAACTCGGGCAAATCCCCAAAGGGTTTTCTGGAGAGGGGTTTACCCATCCTTGGGGCGACTCCGATCTCGGAATGCCACTTGTTTTTTCGAGGAAAAATGGCCAGAGCCTGTAGGGTCAAAATGAACAGGGCCCCGATCAAGCCTTTTCCCATTTCCCAAGGGGTTTCGGATTGCCCGAAAGTCCTGTTTCCTGCCCCAGGGGACCCGCCTTCCGGGGGGAACAAAAAAAAGGGGCCCTTCTTTAAAAATTTGTTTTGAGGGGGGGGAGCCCCTGGGTAAAATTTTCCCCTTTGGGGCATCCAAGTCAAGTATGAAAATTTTAAAAAGATTATTTTGGGTTTCCCCTGGACTGGGGAAGGAGACAGAGGGCCGGCAATTTTACGACAGGGGTTTGTGGTTCCAAACCCCAAATATAGAACCTCAGATATTAAAAATTTGTATTTTACGTCATTTGGAGGTTCCCCTTAGGAATTACAAAGCCTTGTATAGAATCACAAAAGAAATTTTTTTGGCCAAAAAACAAAAAAAATGGGAAGAATCATATTAGGTGTTGCGAGAATGTCAGCCAGGGTTTGGAAAACCCGGACATTCCATTAAACCTGCACCTCTCCAAACCCCTTTCCTGCAGATGGAGAACCTTTTTTCCCGATTTTAAATTTTAGAATTTTTGTAGGTCCACTACCTAAATCAAAGTCTTTTGGGAAAACCGTTTTATTTACAATTATGGGGTAAAATAACCAGTTTTCCTGAAGCAATCCCTATGCGTGTTCAATACTAAAACTATTTTCAAAGCTTTAACAAAATTTATTTCTTGTTTTTGGGATTCCTAAAACCCATTTTTTCAAAAAAAAAATGACAAAAGGGCCCAAATTCACTTTCCCAAAAATTTAGGGAAAGATTAACTTTGGTTAGGATAATTCAAACTTATCCCCTGCCCCATCACCCTCGTCCCAAGGCGCCTTGGAAAGGGTTTCCCCAAAAAAATTAAAAAAAATGATGAGAAGTTTTTGCATGGCCCCTTTCCGCAGATTGGGGTGAATCTCTACCCTTTGTTGCTGTTCTCCCGTAAGGGGGGACCCGGGGCAAGAGTCTAAGGGTTTAGTCCGTTTTTTAGCTGATCTTTTGGGCCCCAATTTTTCGAGGTCCTCTTCGGGTGCTCAAAAGAAGGATGGGGTGGGGGAAGACGTAAAACTAAAAAATCTACAACCCCCTCTTTAAGGGTTTCAGGTGGCCCCGGGGAGTTAGCCAAGGTAAAACCCAAAGAAAAGCTCAAAGTAAAAGAAACAGAGGGATGAAAAAGTGCCACAATTCCGGCCCCCTTCCCCCTCCAGGAGAAAGGTTGTTGGTTTTCGGGGCCCATACCTGGCCACACCTTGGGAAAACCCAGATTTACGGGACCCTTTCAGATAGTAAGTAGATTATTGATTTAAATTATTTTGGTAAACTCCCCTTTTTAAGACCCCCAAAAAAAAAAAACTTACCACATTTAAACAAATCAAGGCCTTTCATTTAAACCCGATAAAGGGCCCAGTAATGACCCCTGTCCTTACCTCTGAGGCCCAAATCTGACTCTTTGCACTCTATCTCTGAAATTAATACTAAAATTTTAAAATTTTGTCCCCCTCAAGGATCCTAGGGCCCGGGTTTTGGATGGTTTTTCTGAAAAAAACAAGCAAAAAAATTTAACTGAGCTTTTACAGTCAATTTCCTTAAAATTTTTTTTTGGGTGTGGCCGAAAAATGTTCGTTAGGTTACCATGATGTAGTTTTGGGAAAATCTAAAAAACCCAAATTTAAAATCTCCCCCCCCAGAGCTAATCCTGAAAAGCAAAGGCTACTTTAGCAGGAAATAGACTTCTTGTTAGAACATGGGTTTTCGGAGGAGTCTCTGTCCATGGGGTTTTAACCCTGCCAATTTTTAGGGAAAAAAAGGGGTGATGGAGGGGTTTCGTTTTGTGGGACAGGGCTACCGTAAAGTGAAAAGAGGTTTTCAAATTTCAGATGCTTACCCCCTTCCTCGTCTGGATGGCGTAAATTTACTTTTTGAAATCTGGGGTTTTGGGGGCGGTTTCTATTACAATCGGGAACCAAAGGGTGCAGCCAAACGCATACTTTTCAGCCCAAATTCCCGCCACATCAGAGAGCTTACCCCTAAAATTGAAAAAAGAAAGCCCTCGGGGCTGGTACTGGCTTTGGGCAAATTTTGATGTTTATGTGGCCAGGGCATGCAGGTGGTCACAGTTACCCGTGTTTACAACCCGTTAGTCTACTCCAAACCATGGAAAAAATCACAAACAAGGCTTAGCGTTGGACGCTCAGGCCCGCAGCCCTACAACATAAAAAAATTTAAAAATATTGCCGGGAAAGAAAAAGTGTTGGCGACTCTTTTTTCAAGAGGCCCAGTTTAAAATTTTTATTTTGGTTTGGTGTATTTGTGGTTTTAAACCCCCCCCCTTTTAAGCTCTTTTTTTTTTTTCCCCCGATGTGGGGTTTTTTTTTTTTAGTGAGGGGATACCCGGGTCCGTCCGCTTGTATCTTGGAAAAATGTTTACCCCATTTGGGCTGCTGTCTCGCCCGAGTTTTGGGTTTGGCTTTTGGGACTAGGAAAGCTGAGCTCTATCAAGAGTTGGTGGGGGAGAGGGGAAAAGGCGGTCCCCTTAATTTTGGGCCATGGGGGCACGGTTACCCTGGGGGGGTGGAGCCTTTAAACCTGGCCTTTTGGGGGGGGGGGTGTGGATTTCAAAATGTTCGGGAACCCCTTTTTTCGGCGCCTGGGGCACCCCCCTCATTTTTAAAGGCCCATCTCCCCCAACCAGCGAACCAGGTTGCTAAGGGGTTGATGGTGGGGGCCCCATTTGTTCAACTAGTGAAACCCGGGTTTTAGCCCAAAAAGAAGGGGGGATTGGGGGAACCAGAGGTTATGGGATAAACCGCTCTCCTGTCTGCCCTTGTCATTCCCATTCTAGAGCTGGTTGAAGCACGGTCTGCTATCTTGTGGCTTCTATTTCTGCCTTGCTTACCGTGACGTGCACTATACTTATTACTGTACATAGTGTACATATTGCTGTTCTAAATTGGTGAAGGATAATATAAGTCTAAACTTTTTCTGCTGTGTTTCTTTTGCTCCCATTACACCTGGGATAACAGGCCTTTGAAATCCTGGGTTGTAATATGATATCTGAATTCAACGCTAATGTATATAAAACTTGGGTGTCTGGTGTTGGTGACACTGCGTGTTGTTGAAATCGTAGCCGTTGCCGATGATGTGGGGGGTCGCAGGTGTTGGTGACAACCCACCGGCTCGTTCTTCACAGAGTCTATAGCCGTAAATAATCTATCCAGATGACAGGAAATCAGGTTCTTTGCCGCTGCAATGATGGGGGTTATGTCCTGATTTCTTCATACATGTGCACAGGTAAGTTAGATAAACATTGGAGTCTCAGGACGTTAGTCCGTTTCCTTCAATTCTACTCGTTGGTTGGCAGGTGACCCATTCTGTCATTCCAAGCTTGAAAGAGAGACAGGTTACCCACTGCTTAAGAAAAACACTCTCCATGATAAGTACAATACCTAAAAGATTTTGGTGGTTATTAAGACATTAACATAGAGCAAGACTGAAGGACAAGTTCATTATTGGTCAAAAGTGAAACTTTAAACCAATAAGTCCACAAAAATATGACCCGGCATGTTTTTACAGTAGTGCTGGGAGCTGTGAGTCGAGGGATTACTGTTTTGGCCCGGGCCCCCCAAATGTAACCCTTTGGGGGGGGGGGGAAGAGGGGGGGGAAAGGGGGAATAGCAGGAGCTAATTACCCAAACCTTAAAAAGTACCGGCAAAAAAACTTTTGGGTTACTAACACTCCCTCGCTTCCTTTCTTTGAATTTTTCCCCTAACAGTGGTTAATTTGAACTTGAAAACCCCACCCCTCCAACCACTCATAGGTGATAATTTACGTCCCAATGCACTGTAGCAGCCTGTAGATTGTCCAACCGATGTGGGTCCTGGCGTAGAATCCACCTCAATTTTTCTGTTAAAAAATTACCCTCTTTTTCTCAAAATTTCTTCAGGGACCCCAAGATTGTTTCACTTTTTTTTCTTTCTTGGGGGGAACACGTGACAACTTCGCCCATCCACCCCACCCTCCGCTGGTCGGGCCCCACGAAGGTTTTTTTTCTAGATCATTTACAAAATTGGGGCCCCCCCCACACTTATGTGGCTCAGGAGTTTGTAAACCCGTTCTAGATTGCCCATCCCCAAAACCACTTTGAAACAAATTGCGAACACTTGATTAGCCCCAAAAAACACTTATATTCGCGGGAGCACCGGAAGGCGGGGACTCGCCGGTGTGTGTGTTTTTGGTGTTGTGTGTGAATGAAAGGGCTCCAAAAACATTGTGAAGAAAGCCCTTTTCCTTTTTAAACTCAGGCTGATATTTTTCTTTTTAAAGAACAAAAAAAAAACCATAAAGGACTAGATTACCCTAAACGGGTCATTTTAACAAAAACCTTGACCTTTTAATTAAATGTAGGTATTAAAGAACCTTTTCAAAAAAATTTTATAGTTCTACTCAATTTAAACATTTTTACTTGTCAATCTATTTTTAAAAATTTCCCAAAAATTTTTTATTAATTAAAAAATGAATCCAATGTGTAAAACCCAAAAAAAACAATTTTCATATTAATTTCAAAAAAAATTTCTTTAAAATTTGATTCTATTATATTTTATATTTTTCTCAAACCTTTTAAAAAAATTTAATCGGTTTGGTTACGTTTCTCTCGGGGAATAAAAGTAGCATTAGAATTTTTGCCCCAATTTTTAATGCTAAATTTTATTTGTTAAAATTTTTTAGTTCGGGAAATTTTCCCAGTCTGTCGTAAAAAATTTTCCCCATCACTTTTTTTAAAAGGGGATTTTTAAACACATCCATCAGCATTTTGGGGGGTTTTTTTTTTAAACAAAAGTTTATTTACTCTACAAAATTTTTATAAAAAAACTTTAATAAAAAAATTCTAAGTGAAAAATGTATATCAAGAGGGTTTTTCAGGTGGGGGGAAAAAACCAATATTTTTTTTGTTGAATAAAAATGGTTGTCTTTTTTCAAATTGTAAAAAGTATTTCTAGAATTTTTTAAAATATTTACCAATTAAATTTTAGTGTATTTTAGATCACAGAAATATCAAAGATTTCTTCTCTATGAACTCTGGGCTGAAATTTTAAATATAAAAAAACCCCTTTTCCCTTTTTATTTTAAAAATACTCTCGCTTATTCCATAAATTTTACTGTTGGTTTAAAAGGGGGAAAAATAACAAATTTTTCTTTTTTTTTTGAGTTTTAATTATTACTTTTCCCTCACATCAATTGAAGAGTTAAATTTTCCCCTGTCCCCTCATAAAATTTTTTGGGGGTTTTTTTGCCCCAGAAGGAACCACACCGGGTTTAAAAACACGTCAAAAAATTTGGGACTGGTTTTTGGAGTGAGGGGGGGGTTTTTCCTTACGAGGAAAACTTTGGGGAACTAACCCTGCGCCCACTGGGGGGACGGGGGGTTTTGGGGGAGGACATAAAAACAAACAAAAAGGGTATTGGGGGGAAACTGAAAAGGTGGTTTGGGGGACAAAAATAAAATTCAGAAATGAGACACAGAAAAAAGGGGGCACAGCCTAAAATTTTTTTTTTTAAAAAAATTTCAGATGAGTCCGGGATTTAGGAGGTACTTCAGTCCCGGAGTTGCCCGGAAGTGGAACAGTCGGGAAGAGTGATGCGGGAGGCGGGACCAGTTATGGTTTTTTGAAAAGATACGATAACCCCCTGGAGTAGAGAAAGTAAAACCTAGTAGCGACAAAGCAAAGGGGAAAGGGGCCGGGAGCTTTTAATCGACCCTTGCAACCAAAAAATAGGTATATGCAACACAAAAAAACACACCCCACCCCCCAAATGAAAGATAATCACAAAATCATACACATATTAAACACCGCCCAAAAACACACCACACCCCAACCCCATCCCTAAGTGATTTATAAAATTTAATTCCCGGGTACAGCCACTATCATAAAAATAAAAATAAAAACAAATAATAATAATATAATAAAATTAATAATAATAATAAAAATAATAATAATAAAAATAAAAAAATTAAAAATAAATAATATTGATTAAAAAAAAAATAATAATAATAATAATAATAATAAATAATAATAAATTTTAATAATAATAATAATAATAAAATAATAATAAAAAATTATAAAATAATAATTTAAAAATAATAATAATTAAAATAAAAATAATAAATAATAATAATAAAATAATAATTTAAATTTTTAATAATTTAAATATTAAAAAATAAAATTTAAAAATTAAAAAATAAAAAATAATTATTGAAATTTAAAATTAATTTTAAAAATTTAAATAATAAAATAATTAAAAATTTATAATAATAATTTTAAAATAAAAATTTGATAAATTAATTAATTTAAATAAAAATAAAAAATAAAAAATTGAAATTTTAAAAAATAAAAATTTTTAATTTAAAAAAAAAATTCTTTTGTTATAATTTAATAATTTAAAAAAAAAAAAAATTTTAAAATTAAAATTAATAATTAATATTAATAATTAATTTTAAAATTAAAAATTTTTCTGCCGGGTTTTTGGAAAATTCAGAAATTAAGGGGGGTTTTTAATTTTGGAAAAAAAATTAATTATGAAATTTTCCCCAAAATTTTTCCAAACCCTTGTTTACCCGTTTTGGCCCTTTTCCCCCATTTTTTAGAAAAAACCCCCCCAAAAGTTTGGGTAACCCTTAACCAAATTAATTTTTCTTTCCCTTTTCAAGGTTTTGGGGCCGCAAGTAATTTAAACCCCCCCGCCCTTTCTTTGGAAAAATTTTTTCCAAAAAATTGGAAAAAAAATGTTTGGGGGGGGCCCCACAAACCAAGGAATTTAGGGGGAAAATTTATTTTTTCCCAAACAAAAAATTTAAGGAAAAAGGTTAGCGGCCGTTTTTTTTCAAATTTTTTGAAAAGGGCAAAACCAGAAAAAAACCTATCCTTTGTTCGTTTCCCCTTTTGGGGCCCAGTTTTTTTTGGCCCTTTTAGGGAATTTGTCCACAAGGGCCCTAATCTTGCACCCCAACTTAAGAGAAAAGACTTAGCTCAATGTGTAAATTTTGAAAAGGAAATTATCTAATTTGGGGATTAAATTTTTTTAAAGTTATTGTGACTCCGCCTCCCCAAAGAAACCCGGTAAAAAAACCCCCTATGACACAACACGGGAAGGTCCCGTCCGAGGGACCCGACTTTTCCCCCAATTCCCCCGGGGAAAAATTCCTCCCCCATATCTGGTGATAAGGGTTTTAGTGGTGGTTAAACGGGAAAAGGTCATCCTTCCCTCAATTCCCGCATTAAAAGATCCACATGGGGTATCGCTTCTCACGAAATAAAAAATCTAAATTTTTAGGAAAAAAAATTAATGTTTTTTTAAATTAAGTCTTTTGTATGAACGCATAACAATATTAAAAAACTATATAATTGGGTTTTGGGTTTTTAAAAGCTTTAAAGATTTTTCAGAGATTCTTTTTCCGGGGGAAAATAATCTGCCCCTCCCTCTCCTGGGGGAAAAAGTTACTCTCTTTCTTTCCTTAAAGGGGAAAGTCTGAAATATTTAAAAAAAAAATAATAATAAATAATAAATTAAGAAAAAAAAAATAATAAAAATAATTAAATAATAAATTTTAATAATAAATAAAAAATTTTAAAAATAATAATTTAAAAAATTTTTAATAAATAATAATTAAAAAATAAAATAAAAAAAATTTAATTTTTAATAAATAATAATAAAAAAAAATATTAATAATAAAAAAAATCAAAAAATAAAAAAACAAAAAATATAAAAAAATATGTTTTTTCTTTTTTTATTTAAAACACATCGGGCCGTTTCCCAAAGGGGGGGAAGGGTTTGGGCCCGAAAAAAAGAAAAAAAACCCGGGCCCTCATCATTCACTCCATCAGTTGGTCTTGCCCGAACCCCGCGTAACTGTAGCAGTTATTAAAAACGGGGAAAATTTTAAAACCCTCCTTTTTAGAAGTGAAGGCAACTGTACTTCCCACCCAGGAAATCAAATCCCCGGGCCCAACCCAGTGTCCCCCGAACCCCCTTTTTTTTTTGTTACTTTGGGGTCACAAACACCCACTTTAATTTAAAATAATAATAATAATAATAAATAAATAATAATAAAAATAATAAAAAAAATAAAAATAATAATAAGAAGAAGAAGGAAGAAAAAGAAGAAGAAGAAGAAAAAAGGAAAAAAAAAAAGAAGGATATAAAATTTTCACTGTACTGAATGAGAAGAAAATTGGATGTCCCTTTGGGTTTTGAGTTTAAACCGGCCCGAAAAAAAGGAGGGATTTTCAGTGGGAGGGAAAAAGATCGATTACGTGAGGGATTATGGGGGGAAAAAAGGGGTTTTAAGGGTAAGGGGAAAGGGTTTTAGCCAAAAATGATGAAGGAAAATTTCGTTAAGGAAGGGTAGCAAAAAATAAAAAAAGGGTACGGTTTTAAAGGGAAAGGGGTAAACAATAATGATGAAAAGGGTAAGTTTTGCAATGGCTGCTACCCGGGGAGACAGGCACCTAGCAACATAGTTTTTGGGGGAATGGAGGGAAAACCCCACTATGTTTTTTTAACTGCTCATTAAATCTGTAAAAATTTTTCAAAGATTTTAAACATGGCATTTAAAGTGTTTATCATTTTATTACCTTTTAAACTTGTCTGAATTTTGGGCCGCCTACCTGGAGCCCCATTAAATTTTTTAAATCTCAGATTTAAAGTGTTTAAAGATTTTATTACCTTTGCAATTATTAAAGAGTGTGACCAGTCAACCCGGAGCTCCTTACCTTTTTTAACTTGGGCATGGGTTAGACCCATCTAGTTTTTTTACCTTTGTAACTTGGCTCAGCTATCAAAACTTTGAGGCCCAGTCCCTGGACCAATTATGTACCTCTGTAATCTTTTGACTACCGCCCACAGGATGGGTATGGGGTGCATAATAAACATATTAAACTAACTACGTTAAGGAAGGTGTAGCAATAATGATGAAGGATACGTTAAGGAAGGAGAAGAGGGAATATAAATGCATTACTTCAAGATTATGTGGATTAAAATAAGTGTCAGATGTGAAAACTGGGTTATAATAAGTGTATATGTACTTGGAGAAGAGAGTAGTTAGAGGAGAGAGCGAGAGATTTTGGATATATTAAGCGAGTGTTTAGGAACTTTTGAACCAAGTGAGAGAGTAATTGTGGTGGGGGACATGAATGCTAAATTTAGTGGGATAAATTGTTATATAGGGAGTGGTAGGTAAGTTTGAGGTGCCAGGTGTAAATGATAATGGAAGCCTTTGTTGAACTTTGTATAGAAAGAGGTTTGGTAATAGGTAATAAATATTTTAAGAAAAGAAGGATAAATAAGTATAAGAGATATGATATAGGGCATAATGACAGTAGTTTATTGTACTATGTATTGGTTGATAAATGACTGATGGTAGACTTCAGGATCTGTAAATGTATAGAGGGGCTACAGATATATCATATCATATTTTATTTGTAGCTACATGTGAGTAACAGGTAGATGGGATACAAGGAGGATTGCATTAACAAGTAAGAGAAAGGTGAAGCTTTATAAATTAAAGGAGGAGACAGTTATGACAAGTTATAAACAAAGTATTGGAAGAAAATGGGCTAGTGACAGTATAGGCAATGAGGTTAAGATGTATGGGATAAATTTAATAATATACTGTTAGAGTGTTCAGTAGAAGTTTGTGGTTACAGGAAAGTGGGTGTGGGAGGGAAGAAGAGCGATTGCGGGAATGAAGAAAAGATAGTAGTAAGAGAGAAAAAAATAACATATGAGAGATTTTCCAAAGTAGAAGTGATACAAGAAGGGAGGAATATATGGAGAGAAAAAGGGAAGTTTTGAGAGTGGTGAAGGATATTAAAGGAGAACGAGTAAGTGGGTGAGGTGCTGTCAGCAAGTTTTGCTGAGAATAAGAGAAAGGTTTGGACTGAGAATCATAAATTGAGAAAGCCTAGGAAACTAGGAACTAATAGACTTGACAGTTTAAAAATACGAGAGGAGAGCTATTTGGGGAGAGTTGGAGATATTGGGAAAATGGAGGGAATATTTTGAGGACTATTATATGTTGACTGAGAAGTTGTGATTTCGTGCATTGAAGGAGTGAGGAAGAGCGTTTGTGAGTCTGGGGAGGTGTGTGTGGCAGTGGGGAGAATGAAAGGGGGTAAAGCAACTGGAATTAATGAGATAAAGAGATAAATGTTAAAGCAGGTGGGGATATACCTTTGGAATAGTTGGTGCTTTTTTTAATATATCTATGGAAGAGAGTTAGGAACCTAGGGACTGACAGAGATCGTACTTGGAGTTTACCTGGAGAGGGTTTCGGGGATCAACGCCCCCGGGGCTGGGTCTGAGACCAGGCCTCATGGTGGATCAGGGTCTGATCAACCAGGCTGTTACTGCTGCCACACACAAACTGTCGTACGAACCACGGGCCCGTTTGTCAGGTACTGACTTTAGATGCCTGTCCAGTGCCTTCTTGAAGACAGCCGGGGGGTCTGAATAAACAACCCATTATGTTAATCCCCATTATGTATGCTGAGAGGCAGTTGAACAGTTTCACGCCCCTGACACTTATTGTGTTGTCTCTTAATGTACTCGTGGCTCCCCTGCTTTTCAATCGGGAGAATGTTGCATCTCCTGCCGAGTCTTTTTGCTTACAAAAGGAGTGTTTTTCGTGTGCAGGTTTGGGTACCAATCCCTCCAGGACCTTCCAAGTGTATATTATCATGTATCTCTCTCGCCTGCGTTCGAGGGAATACAGATCAAGGACTTTCAAAATTTCCCCAGTAATTTGGGAGCTTTATCATATTTAAATGTGTGCTGTGAAAGTTCTTTATACACTCTCCGGGTCTGCAATGTCGCCAGCCTTAAAGGGGGACCTTTGTGTAAAGAAAAGGGAAGATAAAGGAGAATGTAAGAGTGTTCAGTATACCTGTTAAAGTAAATGCAGAGTTATTATTGAAAGAATTAAGAGTAAGACAGAGAGTAGGATAGCAGATGAACAAGGAGGCTTTAGGAAGGGTAGGGGTGTGTAGACCAAGTGTTTACAGTCAAGCATATAGGAGTAGTAGTAGGTAAGGGTAAAGAGGCGTTGTTGCATTTATGGATACAGAAAAGGCCTTTTATAGGGTGGGTAGGGGAACAATTGGCAGATGCTGCAAATGTGTGGAAATAAGGGGAAGTTTACTTAAAGCAGTAAAGAAAAGTGATGATCAGGTTAGAGTATGTATGAGAGACAGGATGTGTGATGTCACAATGGTTGTTCAATAGGTTTATAGATGGGTTTTTAAGAGAGGCGAATACTCAGGTGTTGGGAAGAGTTATATGATTAAACATAAGAAATCTAACACAAAATGGGAGTTGTCAAATGTTGCTTTTGCTGATGACACTGTGCTTTGAAAAAATTCTGAAAAAAGTTGCAGAAGCTGTGGACGATTTTGGAAGGGCATATAAAAGAAGGAAATTAAGGCAAACATAAAAAGAGCAAAGTGAGGAAGATTACCAAAAAAATTAGGTAATGAAAGTTTCATGTCAGATTGGAGGGAGGGTATGAAAAGGGAAATGAATACTTTCAGGGCATTCGGGAGTGGACTTGTCGCAGATGGGTCTATGAAAAAGATGTGAATCATTGAATTTATGAGGCGATAATTATTAGTCTGTGCTGAGGAATCTGTGGAAACAAACAACATTATCCATGAAAACATGCTTACAGTCATGAGCAAATTACAAAGTAATGAACCACTGATACGTCCACACCTGGTCACAATTGTAATGAGTTATAAATACAAATATTAAGTGGATCATACACCCACACTAGCGCGAGAGCGCACACATACACACACGAGGGCGCACGCACAGACATATGCACACGAGCGTACAAATATATGCATACACACAAGCAAGCACCAACCCACACACACACGAGCGTACAAAAAAAATATCATACACACAAGCACGCACACCACACACACACATGCACACACACACACCCACACACACACCCACACCCCACACACCCACACCCACACACCCACACCCACACACACACCCTCACACACACCCACACACACACCCCCACACACACACACACCCCCGGATCAAATGGAAGGGCAAGCACACCCCCCAGAAACACCTGCAGAAGGACTCCAGCCACGACACCCCCAAGGCAACTGAACAATCCAAACCAACCATCACACACCAAACCCTCTGTTTCCACCCCCCGCACCACAGTTACAGTATTAGAACAGAAGTTGAAAGGGCTGGTACACAAATGCAGATGGATTAACGAATAAACATGAGGAATGGCAAGAAAGAATCAATGAGAAGTCCCCAGACATCATAGCAGTTTTCAGAAACAAAACTAACAGAGACAATAACAGATGCATTCTTCCCACCAGATACCAGATCATGAGGAAAGATAGAAGGGGCAGGGGGGGGAGGTGGGGTTGCTCTGCTCGTAGAAAACAGATGGAAAATTCGAGAAAATGAAGGCAAAAGATGAAAAGGGGAGAAAGAGACTACATAGCAGGTACCTTCAGTCTAGGGAACACAAAGTGGTCATTGCAGTGATGTATAATCCACCACAGAACTGCAGGAGGCCAAGAGAGGAATATGAAGAGAGCAACAGAGAAACGGTGGACACACTTGCTGGGTGGTAAGAAGAGCTCACTCCACAGAACAAATTTTTGCTGGTTATGGGGATTTCAACCACAGGGAATTGACTGGGAAAACCTAGAGCCACATGGGGGTCCCGAAAAGGGAAAGCCGGGACTTTGGGACGGGTGCTGGAAAACCTCATGCACCAACATGTTAAGGACACTACCAAGTGAGAGGGGAGGATGAACCAGCAAGATTGGACCTTGTGTTCACCCTGGGCAGCTCAGACATTGAGGACATCAAGTGAGAGTCCCCTAGGAGCTAGTGACCACGTGGTTCTGTGCTTTAATACATAGTAAGCTGCAATGGGAGAATAACAGGAGTTGAATGGGAAAAGCCTGACTATAAAAGAGGACTACATAGGTTGAAGAACTTCCTGCGGGAGGTCCAGTGGGGCAGAGAACTGGCAGGAAAGGCATTAAATGAAATGATGGAAAATGTAACAACAAATGCAAGGATGCAGTGGAAAAGGTTTATTCCCAGGGCAACAGTAACAACAGGATACCAGCACGAGCCCCTGGTTTTTCCCGACGGTGTAAGGAGGCAAAAACAAAGTGCAATAGAGAATGGAAAAAGTACAGAAGGCAGAGAACAAAACGAAAATAGGGGGATCATCGCAGAGCCAGGAATGAGTATGCACAGGTAAGGAGGGAGGCCCAGCGACAGTAAAGAAAATGACATAGCAACGAAATCAAGACTGACCCGAAACTGTTGTATAGCCACATCAGGAAGAAGACAACAGTCAAAGACCAGGGGATCAGGATTAAGGACAGAAGGTGGAGAACTCACAAGAAAAGATCAGGAGGTATGTGAGGAGCTGAACAGGAGATTTAAGGAAGTTTTTACAGTAGAGACAGGAAGGGCTGTGGGAAGACAGCACAGAAGGGAAAAATCAAAAGGGAATATACCAACAAGTGTTGGATGACATACGAACAACTGAGGAGGAGGTGAAGAAGCTCTTAAGTGACCTTGACACCTCAAAGGCGATGGGACCGGACAACATCTCCTCATGGGTCCTTAGAGAAGGAGCAGAGATGCTGTGCATGCCTCTAACCACAATCTTCAACACATCCCTTGAAAAACTGGGCAACTACCTAGAAATGGAAGACCCGCTAATGTAGTCCCCATATTTAAGAAAGGAAACAGAAACGAGGCACTAAACTACAGACCTGTCTCTCTGACATGTATTGTGTGCAAAGTCATGGGGAAGATTATCAGGAGGAGAGTGGTCGAACACCTGGAAAGGAACAAGATTATAAATGAAAACCAGCATGGTTCTGAAGCAAATCTTGTACACAAACCCCGAGTTTTTTTGACAAGGTAACAGAAAGTAAGACACGAAGAAGGGGGGGGTAGATTGGTTTTTCCCCAGAC
>NC_069414.1:9335955-9381423 GCF_026875155.1 Cherax quadricarinatus
TCTCGTGGATGAGTCATGGCTCAAGACAGGAGCAGAGAGTGTCCATAAAGGGGGTTAAATCCGGGGGGTTCTAACAAGTGGCTTTCCCACAGGGATCAGTTTTGGGGCCCCGTTGTTGTTTTATAAAAATTTATAATGATTTGATGAAGAATTGCTAGTGATATGAGCAAATTCCCCCGATGACACGAAGATAGTAGGATAATTGATTCAAACGTAGAGTTGGGAACTTCAGGAGGATTTGCAAACTTATCTTGGTCAGAAAAGTGGCAGATGCATTTTCATTTTAGATAAATGCAAGGTTTCTGAAGCTCTGGAGTGTCCAAAACCCCTAGCACTTATAAGTTAAAAAATGAGAATTAGCCATACAAAAAGGAAAAAGGACTTGGGGTTATGGAAAGGAAACCTTTAAAACCAAGACAGCAACCCTAAGGTACGTATTTGGAAAATAGATTACTGGGATTTATATCAAGAAGTTAAGCAACAGAAGTCCAGAGGTCTTTACTGAGCTTTATAAATCATTAGAAAGGCCTCACTAGATTATGCAGCTAAAATTTCGGGTCTCCATATACAGAATGGAATAAATTCGTTAGAAAACATTCAGCGTGGATGACTAAATTAATCATAGCTTAGAAATCTTCCCCTTTAAAGAAAGATTGAAGATTTAAGTTACTTCACGGTTAGGCGAAAAAAATGAGGGGAGACTGATCAAAGTGTATAAGTGGAAGTGGGTTTAATAAAGGGGTATTAACAAGGTCTTGAGGATATCTCCCCAAGAGAAAACCCCGCAGTAATGGATTTAAATTGATAAGTTTAGATTTAGAAAGGACATAGGAAAGTTTTGGTTTGGAAATGGGTAGTTGATGAGGGGAAAAGTACTAGTTGGGTTATTGGGGCTAGGTTTGGGGTATTTTCAAATTTGGTTGGATATGTAATGGTGGGGGGGGTTGGATTTGAGTGGGACTTGCAATCGGAGCTTTTTCTTGGGTGGCATTGAAAATTGGGGTTGGTAAAATTTTGCTTGTTAGGGGGATGAATTGTAAAGGCCTCCCTAGTATGGGCCAACAGGCCTGCTGCAGGGTTCCCCCTTTTCTTTGTTCTTAGTTCTTAGAAAATGAATCTAGCAGGGGAATCGCGAGAGGTCTTCCTGCTGACAAAATTACTGCGTTTTCAAAGAACATTTTAGGAGTTGACAGTGATAAGGAATAGAAATTTTTTATTTGGTTTTAGTAAAGCCTTTGACAGAGTACTCACAAGAGACCCTTAAGAAAAAATGGCAGCTTGGTATAGGAGGTAAAGTTTAGCATGGATTGAGGATGCCCACCCCAAAAGAAAGAGAGAGTTACCTTAAAGGAGTGAAATCTGAATGGGGATTTGTCTTAGTGGCGTTCCACAGGATCGTTTTAGGCCCTTTTGTTCATAAAATTTTTAAATTAAAGCCTTGTGAAGGGATTACTAGTGACTGAGTAAGTTTTTGATGATCAAGATAGGGTATAATT
Source organism: Cherax quadricarinatus (assembly GCF_026875155.1). Classification (NCBI taxonomy): domain Eukaryota; kingdom Metazoa; phylum Arthropoda; class Malacostraca; order Decapoda; family Parastacidae; genus Cherax; species Cherax quadricarinatus. Next base: position 9,337,452 of record NC_069414.1, read on the forward strand.
CACTCTGAGGAGGATATCAAGAATCCAGGACGATTTGAACAAATTAAAGTCTTGGTTGAGAAAGGGGGATGAAGTTTAAATGTGGGTAAGTGTAAAGGGACTTGCCCTTGGGAATGAAAATAACCCTTGAAACTATAAATTGGGGAAGTGAGCTTGGTCATACAGAAATTTAAAAAGACTTGGGAGTCAGGTAAGAGAAATCTAAAGCAGACGCAGGCCCGTGTGCGTAACAGGCCAACAGATTACTTGGATTTATCTCAAGAATATAAGTAACAGAAGTCCAAAAGTTATTTTACAGCTTATAAATCACTAGTGAGGCCTCATTTTGATTATGTGTCGTTTTTGGGCCCCCTTTCTACAGGTGGACATAATCATTAGAGAAACATAAGAGAAGAATGACTAAAAAGATTTTTGTGTAAGGAACTCCCGTATGAAGATAGACTTAAGCTTAAACTCCATCTCTGGAGAGGCGTAGAATGAGGGAATATCATTAAAAACATAAGAACATAAGAAAAGGGGGAACACTGAGAGGCCTTTGGCCCCCCTACTAGGGAGGTCCCTTTTCAATTCATCCCACTAACAAAAAATTTTACCAACCCAACTTTCAATGCCACCCCCAAGAAAAAGCTCCCATGTGCAAGTCCCTCTCAAATCCAACCCCCCCCACTATTTTACTTATCCAACCTAAAATTTTAAAATACCCAAAATCCTAGTCTCAAAAACCCAACTAGGGAGACTGTTCCATCTTTAAAAACCTATTTCCAAACCGATACTTTCCTATGTCCTTTCTAAATCTAAACTTATCTAATTTAAATCCATTACTGCGGGTTCTCTCTTGGAGAGATATCTCAAGACCTTGTTAATATCCCCTTTATTAATACCTATCTTCCACTTATACACTTCGATCAGGTCTCCCCTCATTCTTCGTCTAACAAGTGAATGTAACTTAAGAGTCTTCAATCTTTCATCATAAGGAAGATTTCTAATGCTATGTATTAATTTAGTCATCCTACGCTGAATGTTTTCTAAACGAATTTATGTCCATTCTGTAATATGGAGACCAGAATTGAGCTGCATAATCTAGGTGAGGCCTTACTAATGATGTATAAAGCTGCAGTATGACCTCTGGACTTCTGTTGCTTACACTTCTTGATATAAATCCCAGTAATCTATTTGCCTTATTACGTACGCTTAGGCATTGCTGTCTTGGTTTAAGGTTGCTGCTCACCATAACCCCCAAGTCCTTTTCGCAATCTGTATGGCTAAGTTCTACATCATTTAACTTATAAGTACTAGGGTTATGGGCACTCCCAAGCTTCACAACCTTGCATTTATCAACATTGAACTGCATCTGCCACTTTTCTGACCAAGAACAAAGTTTGTTTAAATCCTCCTGAAGTTCCATAACATCTACGTTTGAATCAATTATCCTACCTATCTTTGTGTCATCGGCGAATTTGCTCATGTCACTAGTAATTCCCTCATCAAGATCATTGATATATATTATAAACAACAACGGGCCAACTGATAATTATGGTGGTGTACCTCCAGTACACTTTAGTAACATCATACAACACCATCATATTTATGGTGGTACACCTCCAGGATACTTTAGTAACATCATACAACACCATCATAATTATGGTGGTACACCTCCAGGACACTTTAGTAACATCATGCAACACCAGTGTCCATGCTCCCTCTCCACAGAATGTAAAAGCACGTGATAGGGGCTTCTTGCAGTTCTTGATTAACACAGTTCCATGAGTCTGGCTTTGGGGCAGTGTGCATGTGCATGTCATTTATCCCATTTATCGCCTGTTCGAAGTCATTTGGCGTCAGGATAACGTCAGATAGGCTTGTGTTTACCAAATTCTGTTAGGTAAGACACATATGCAACAGTTAGACAATTTTATTCCGAAACGTTTCGCCTACACAGTAGGCTTCTTCAGTCGAATACAGAAAGTAGGCAGGAACAGTAGAGATGTGAAGACGATGTAATCAGTCCATCACCCTTGAAGTCGTAGAATTTGAGGTTGTCAGTCCCTCGGCCTGGAGAAGTTCAGTTCCATAATCAGGAACTATCTGAAGATCAAGTGACAGTGCGGAGACTTAAATACTGTCGGAAGGAGAGGTGCAGAGTAGTACTAGTAGTGAGAATGTAGCCACTGAGAGATCATGGATCTGAGAGGGACATGACCTCTCAGTGGCTACATTCTCACTACTACTACTACTACTCTGCACCTCTCCTTCCAACAGTATTTAAGTCTCCGCACTGTCACTTGATCTTCAGATAGTTCCTGACTATGGAACTGAACTTCTCCTGGCCGAGGGACTAACAACCTCAAATTCTACGACTTCAAGGGTGATGGACTGATTACATCGTCTTCACATCTCTACTGTTCCTGCCTACTTTCTGTATTCATCTGAAGAAGCCTACTGTGTAGGCGAAACGTTTCGGAATAAAGTTGTCTAACTGTTGCATATGTGTCATACCTAACGACTTGTCCCCTGTTTTAAAAATAGGAATTACATTAGCCATCTTCCACATATCAGACACTACACCTGTTTGAAGAGATAAATTAAAAATATTAGTTAATGGTTCACAGAGTTCCATTTTGCATTCCTTAAGAACCCTTGAAAAATCCTCATCAGGACCCGGCGACTTATTTTGCTTCAGTCTGTCTATCTGCTTCACAACCATTTCACTAGTGACTGTGATGTTACATAATTTATCTTCTTCTAGCCCACTATAAAAATTAATTACTGGAATATTGTTTAGTGTCTTCCTGTGTAAAAACCAAGAGAAAATAATTATTTAAAATCAAGCACATTTCATTCTCTTTGTCAGTAAGATGCCCATAGTTATTTTTAAGGGGACCTAATCTTATCTCTAACTTTTGTTCTATAGACCTGGAAAAAAACTTTTTGGTTATTTTTAGAATCCCTAGCAACTTTAATTTCATAGTCCCTTTTGCTTTTCTTATTTCCCCTTTTTTAAAGTCCCTCTTAATGTCCAATATACTGATTCACAAGATGACTCTCACCTCTTTTGATACGCCTATAAATTCCTTTTTATGCCCTAGTAGATTTTGAGCCTTATTATTCATCCATTTTGGGTTTATTTCTATTTGATCTAATTTCTTTATATGGGATAAACGTTCTTTGAGCAGCATGTATAGTGTTCAGAAAGCTGTCATATTGATAGCTCTCTTCGTTACCCCAGTCAACAGATGATAAGTGTTCTCTAAGCCCATCGTAATCTGCTAAGCGAAAATCTGGGACTGTTCCTGAGTTATTGCTACTATCATACTTCCATTCAATGCTAAATATAATTGATTTGTGGTCGCTAGCACCCAGTTCCTTTGAAATTTCTAAATTATTAACAAGGGATTCATTGTTTGCCAGAACTAAGTCAAGCAGGTTGTTTCCCCTTGTAGGTTCTGTCACAAACTGCTTCAAAAAACAATCCTGAACTACTTCTAAGAAGTTGTATGATTCTAAATTTCCAGTCAAGAAATTCCAATCAATATGACTAAAGTTAAAGTCTCCTAGAATTACTACATTATTGTGCCTTGTGGCCTTAACAATTTCCTCCCATAGTAGTCTCCCTTGGTCCCTATCTAAGTTTGGGGGACGGTATATCACTCCTAAAATCAGTTTTTCATGCCCCTCTGAAAATTCTATCCAAACAGACTCTGTATGTGTTACTTCAGACTTAATACCCGTTTTTATGCAACAGTTCAAGCGATCTCGGACATACAATGCCCCCCCACCCCCCTTCCTGATACTTCTATCTACTGGAACAATTTAAAACCCTGAATATGACATTCTGCAGGCTTTGTCCCGACTTTTTGAATTCAACCACGTCTCAGTTAAGGCAAATACATCAATGTTACCTGCACTAGCAAACTAATCTCAACTCGTCATCTTATTCCTAGCACTACGGCAATTAGCATAAATAAACATTGAAAGGCTCTCCTTTTCTTTACCCTTCCTGCTCATTTCTGTTTTTTACTAAACCTATTACTGTCCTTATCACCCAATGTCACTGGCTTTTCAATATCTACCTCGTTCTGCTTATTACTAGTTCCCATAGAACTCATAATATTACTACACTGGGACTTCACTGTTTTCCTGCCAAAACCCATACCACTAACTATTCCTAGTTTAAAGTCCTAACAGCTCCCTCCACAGCAGTTGCCAGTGCTCCCACCCCAGACCTAGATAAGTGAACCCCATCCCTGGCATACATGTCATTTCTGCCATAGAAGAGGTCCCAGTTGTCAATGAATGTTACCGCATTTTCCTTACAGTATTTGTCCAGCCAGCAATTGACACCAATTCCCCTGGACAACCATTCTTTTCAACCCTCTCCTTGGCAAAATCAAAAACATATCAGGTTCCCACCTTCCCCTCCAATTATTTCTTTTGCGACTATCCCTGAAATTCAGGTCTTCACTCCAAGTCTGCTAAATCGTTGCCCCCCAGCACTGAGACGATAATAGGATTGCCCCCCATTCCTCTCATGATGTAATCAGAGGCTACAATATCGCCCATCCACCCCCAGGAAAGAAAAAATCTCTGTCCCCTACCCCTGCCCTTCAAGCGAACCCCCTTCCATATACTAATTTGGGCTTTCCCCAACAAAAAAATATTTTACATTCCTTGGTGTCTTCTCGTGACGTTCCCAGTAGTCCTCACATTGTGGGTAGCACTGAGATGTATTATAGTTTCCACAACAGTTTCAGGGCAGTCTTTTTTCTTCATCGTTTCTCCCTTTTCCCATTCGTTTTTGATCGTTAACTTCGTTCCTGCTGTCCGCCACTGACCGTTTCCTTTTTTGACCTGGGGACTCAAAACAGGGGGACTACTACAAATTTCTTGTTTTCCTGGTCGTCCCCGAATCCATCTCGCCTCCTCAATTCTTCCTAAGCTGTTGGAAATTTTTGCCGATGGGGGGATCTTGCTTAAATTTTGTAGTAGCCGAAAAACGGTTTCACAAGCTAATACATGTCACCATTATTTCTGGTTTTTACCGGGTTCGAAAAACCCTCAGTACTTTAAAATATCCCCCCTTTTTTATGCCTTTCATCCCTTATACATTCATGATATCTCCCCTCATTCTACGCCCTCCAGAGAGTGGAGATTTAAGGCTTTAAGTCTATTTTCATAGGGGAGGCCCTTAACAGAAAATTATTTTAGATTTTCTCTGTAGTTCTCTAATAGTTATATCCATCCTTAGTAAGGGGACCAAAACTGAGCAGGTAATCCAAATGGGCCCCTAAAAGTGATGTATAGAGTTGAAAAATAACTTTTTGGACTTCTGTTTCTTATACTTCTTTGGTAATCCAAGTAATCTGGGGCTTTGTTGTGAACCTAAGGCATGTGTCTTGGCTTTAGTTTTTGCTTTCCATGACTCCCAAGTCTTTTTCACTTTTGTATGATCAAGCTCTACTTCACCTGATTATAGCTTCGAGGGTTATTTTATTACCAAGGGGAAGTACCCTTTCACTTATCCCTTGAATTTATCTGCCATGTTTTAGCCAAGAATTAAATTTTTCCAAATCGTCCTGGGTTTATTGAAAATCCCCCTCGAGTAAATTATACGGCCCCACTTTGTATCACAGCAAAAATTACTATGTCAATCGTATCCCTTCATCAAGGCATTAATGTAAATTATGAACAAAAAGGGCTAAAATGATCCCTTTTGGGGAAAGCCAAAGTGACTAATCCCCATTGATTTCACCCTTAAGGGTAAATCTCTGCTTCTATTGGTAAGCCATGCCTCAATCCATGCTAGAACTTTACCTCCTATACCATGAGCTGCCACTTTTCTTAAGAGTCTCTTGTGAGGTACTCTATCGAAGGCTTTACTAAAATCCAAATAAACAATATCATATTCCTTATCACTGTCAACTGCCTCAAATGTTCTATTGAAGAACGTCAGTAAGTTTGTCAGGCAGGAACGACCTCTTGTGAATCCATGCTGAGATTCATTTATCAAGTTATGCTCTTCAAGGTGACTTCTGATAATATCAGCTATAATTGATTCTAACAACTTGCCCACTATAGATGTCAGGCATATTGGACGGTAATTTGAAGGAGTGGACTTATCCCCTGATTTGAATATAGGAACCACATTAGCCATCTTCCACAACTCTGGCACAACACTGGTAAGGATGGACGCATTGAATACACTCGTTAATGGCTGACTAAGCTCCATCTTGCATTCCTTAAGTACCCTGGAAAACAGCTCATCGGGTCCCGGGGACTTATTTTGCTTCAATTTGTCTATCTGTTTAATAACCATGTCCCTCGTGACAGTAATATTAGTTAACTTAAATTCATCAGGAACTAAATAATTGTTAATTACTGGAATCTCATTTACATCTTCCTGTGTAAAAACTGACAAAAAATAGTCATTAAATAAGGAAAACTTTTCCAGTTCATTATCCGTCAGCTGTCCATTCCCAATTTTCAGAGGTCCTACTTTTTCTTTCACCTTCGTCCTATACACTTGAAAGAACCCCTTTGGATTAGTCTTTGATTCATTAGCAACTCTAATTTCATAGTCACGTTTAGCCTTTCTAATCGCCTTTTTTACTTCTGTTTTAAGCTGAACATATTGGTCAGTAAGGTTAACCTCTCCTCTTCTGATGCACCTATGAATTCCCCTTTTCTCCCCTAATAGATGCTTCAACCTACTGTTAACCCATTTGGGATCGTTATTATTAGACCTAATTTATCTCTGGGGAATGTATATACTCTGGGCACGGTGTACATTATTAATAAAACAATCATAAAAGCAGATCCCTTCATAATCATAAGTATGATTATCGTCAATAAAATCATTAGCTAGATAACCCCAATCAAGATTAGACAGGTGTTCCCTAAGTCCATTATAATCTACAGAACGAAAATCAGGGATTTTTACTGTATTATCATTATTCTTGCATTCCCAGTTAATGCTAAAAGTGATGGATTTGTGATCACTTGCGCCAAGCTCTTCAGTGATCTCCTAATTATTTACGAGTGTTTCCTTATTTGACAAGACTAGGTCTAGCAAATTATTACCCCTGGTAGGCTCCGTTATGCACTGATTCAGAAAACAGTCCTGAACTGTTTCCATAAAGTCACTGGACTCTAGATTACCTGTCAAAGAATTCCAGTCAATTTGACCTAAATTAAAGTCCCCGACTATGACTATGTTATTGTGTCTAGAAGCCCTAACAATTTCGTCCAAAAGAAGTCTCCCTCTATCGTGATCCAAGCCTGGAGGTCGGTATATTACACCTAGAATTAGCTTTTCTTGACCCTCTACAAACTCTACCCAAACAGATTCTGTTACTGCTCCTTCTATTTTTATACCTGTTTTTATGCAACAATTAATATTTTCTCGAACATATAATGCAACTCCTCCCCCCTTCCCATTACATCTGTCCACATTGAACAACTTAAATCCCTGAATATTACACTCAGCAGTCATATCCCGACTCTTTAAATCATACCACGTTTCAGTTAATGCAATGATATCAAAGTTCCCAGCACATGCTACCAAACATAGTTCATTAATTTTATTTCTTGCACTTCGACTGTTAGCATAAAATACCATCATATGTTTTTTCTTCTGCACATTTTTCCTATTGATCTTTGATTTTACACAATTTCTGAAATTATCATTACCCAGAGTTACTCCATGACAGTTACTATTAAGGTTCTTAATATCAGAGCGTAAGTCAATATATCCATACTCATTATTTATCATTTCTAAACCCATACCTCTAACTAATCCTAGTTTAAAGTCCTAACAACCCCCTCAACTGAACTAGCAAGAAAACCCACACATGCCCTGGATAAGTGAACCCCATCCCTGGCATACATGTCATTTCGGCCATAGAAGTTGTCCCAGTTGTCAATGAATGGTACTGAATTATCCTTACAGTGTTTATCCAGCCAACAATTAATACCAATTGCTCTGAACAACCATTCATTACCACACCTCTTCTTGGCAAAATGCCACATATAACAGGGCACCCCCCTTCTTCCTAATGATGTCTATAGCTGTCCTGAACTTTCTAACTAAATCCTCACTTCTATGCTTGCCTACATCATTGCCTCCAGCACTGAGGCAAATAATAGGATTGATCCCATTACCGTTCATGATGTTGTCAAGCCGGCTAACAATGTCCTCCATCCCAGCCCCAGGAAAGCAAACCCTCTGTCTCCTACTCCTGTCCTTCAAGCAGAATGCCCTATCCATGTATCTAACCTGGCTATCCCTAACAACAACAATATTCTTACCTTCCTTGTTGTCGTTCGTCGTGACGGTCCCAGCAGCCGACTCACATTCATCGGGTAGCACCGAGAATGCATTGGAGGTTTCCACAAGAGTTTCCACAGCAGTCTCCTTCTTCATCGTTTCTGGCTTTCCATTCGTCTTCTTGATCGTCAACTTCGTCGTCCCCTGCTGTCCAGCCACTGACCACGATCCCTTCTTGACCTGAGGACTCGAAACAGGGGGACTACTACGAATCCTCTTGTTCTCCTCGGTCAATCGCCGTATCTCCATCCTCGCTACCCTCAATTCTTCCTTAAGCTGCTGGTAAAGTTGCTCGATGGATGGCATCTTGGTTCAGTCCATGGGGAGCACACAAGACACTTCTTCACAGAGTTAAGTACAGGTCACCACTGAGTTAAGTACAGGTCACCACTGAGTTAAGTACAGGTCACCACTGAGTTAAGTACAGGTCACCACTGAGTTAAGTACAGGTCACCACTCCAAGTTAAGTACAGGTCACCACTGAGTTAAGTACAGGTCATCACCAAATCCAACCACTCCCACTCATGTACTTATCCAACCTAAATTTGAAACTACCCAAAGTCCTAGCCTCAATAACCCAACTAGGTAGACTGTTCCACTCATCAACTACCCTATTTCCAAACCAATACTTTCCTGTATCCTTTTTAAATCTAAACTTATCTAATTTAAATCCATTACTGCGGGTTCTCTCTTGGAGAGATATCCTCAAGACCTTATTAATATCCCCTTTATTAATACCTATCTTCCACTTATACACTTCGATCAGGTCTCCCCTCATTCTTCGTCTAACAAGTGAATGTAACATAAGAGTCTTCAATCTTTCTTCATAAGGAAGATTTCTAATGCTGTGTATTAATTTAGTCATCCTATGCTGAATGTTTTCTAACGAATTTATGTCCATTCTGTAATATGGAGACCAGATTTGAGCTGCATAATCTAGGTGAGGCCTTACTAATGATGTATAAAGCTGCAGTATGACCTCTGGACTTCTGTTGCTTACACTTCTTGATATAAATCCCAGTAATCTATTTGCCTTATTACGTACGCTTAGGCATTGTTGTCTTGGTTTAAGGTTGCTGCTCACCATAACCCCCAAGTCCTTTTCGCAATTTGTATGGCTAAGTTCTACATCATTTAACTTATAAGTGCTAGGGTTATGGACACTCCTGAGCTTCAGAACCTTGCATTTATCTACATTGAACTGCATCTGCCACTTTTCTGACCAAGAATATAGTTTGTTTAAATCCTCCTGAAGTTCCCTAACGTCTACGTTTGAATCAATTATCCTACCTATCTTTGTGTCATCGGCGAATTTGCTCATATCACTAGTAATTCCCTCATCAAGGTCATTGATATATATTATAAACAACAACGGGCCCAAGACTGTTCCCTGTGGAACGCCACTTGTTACAGATCCCCACTCGGATTTAACCCCATTTATGGACACTCTCTGCTTCCTGTCTGTGAGCCATGACTCGATCCATGAGAGCACTTTTCCCCCAATGCCATGAGCTGCCACTTTCTTTAACAGTCTTTGGTGTGGAACTCTATCAAAAGCCTTACTAAAATCTAAGTAAATAATATCAGACTCTTTATCGTGGTCAACAACCTCAAAAGCTTTACTGAAGAAAGTTAATAAATTAGTTAGACAAGACCGGCCTCTTGTGAATCCATGCTGAGTATCATTAATCAAGCTATGCTTATCGAGATGGCTTCTTATAATCTCAGCTATAATTGACTCTAGTAATTTGCCTACAATTGAGGTCAGGCTTATTGGGCGGTAATTTATACACTTCAATGATATCTCCCCTCATTCTACGCCTCTCCAAAGAGTGGAGATTTAAGGCTTTAAGTCTATCTTCATATGGGAGGTTCCTTAAACAGTAAATCAATTTAGTCATTCTTCTCTGTATGTTCTCTAATGAGTCTATATCCATCCTGTAGTAAGGGGACCAAAACTGAGCAGCATAATCTAAATGAGGCCTCACTAGTGATGTATAGAACTGTAAAATAACTTTTGGACTTCTGTTACTTATACTTCTTGAGATAAATCCAAGTAATCTGTTGGCCTTGTTGCGCACACTGTTACTTATACTTCTTGAGATAAATCCAAGTAATCTGTTGGCCTTGTTGCGCACACTGGCTTTAGATTTCTGCTCACCATGACTCCCAAGTCCTTTCCACATTCTGTATGATAAAGCTCTACTTCACCTAGATTATAGCTTCGAGGGTTATTTTCATTACCAAGGGCAAGTACCTTACACTTATCGACATTGAACTTCATCTGCCATTTTTCAGACCAGGACATTAATTTGTCCAAATCCTCAGCTTATATCATTTAGGACTTGGTTTACTTGGTCCCACTTTATGTTCTTGTTATTGAAGTTGAATTTGGTGAAGGCTCCCTCGTTACTGATCACATTTTGTCGGTCTGGAGCTCCGCGCATACATGTTTGAACCTCCATTTTGTTGTGATCTGAGTATATTGTTTTTGATATGGTGACATTTCGTATCAGATCATCATTGTTAGTGAAGATGAGGTCCAGTGTATTCTCCAGTCTAGTAGGCTCTATTATTTGCTGGTTTAAGTTGAATTTTGTGCAGAGATTTAATAGCTCGTGTGTGTGTGTGAGTTGTCATCTAAGCTGCCTCCTGGTGATATCACTGCAACAACATTATTTGCTATATTCCTCCATTTTAGGTGCCTCAAGTTTAAATCCCATAGGAGCAGTGTCAGAGACAGGAGAGGCATTGCAAGTAAAGGTTGGAGTAACTATGGAGGCGACGAAAGAGGTCTGGGGAGGGCTGAGAGTATAAGCCTGGAGAAATGCGATGGCTGGGGGAGAAGAGTCCTGCAGTGTAACAGGAGAGAAAGGATGTTGGAGGGCAATTATAGAAGAAGATGGGGATGAGGAACAGGGGAAGAAGGAACTGCACTCGGGGAGTGAACCTCCACCTTTGTGTGAGAGCTGAAAGGGGGTGAGAACTTTAGTTTCCAAGGTAGAAGATAGAATCTGTACAAAAGATGGACACAAAGAAAGTGTAGGTCTGCGAGGTCTAGTAGACTGAGAAGTAAGCGAACAAGATGAAGAAGTAGAAGTAGAAAGTGGTGCAGAGGTAGGAGTGCCAGAAAATAAGACTGCAAAAATATTAGAAGACACAGATGCAGAGGGACTGGGAGGCGGGAGGACTGTCGAGGTTGGAAGTCTGCGGTCTACTTGAGCATACAGGACACGAGGAAGTTTTCCTTGAAGGCGGAGGTGGGAGACTGCCATAGTGTAAGACCCTCGCGCTCTCGTTCATTATGATAGACCTGGCAACAGCGGGAAAAGGAAGGATGAGGTTCCTTGCAATTGAGACAAGAAGGGAAAGACTACAAGACATATTGGAATGAGCTGCTGCACTGCAGATCGGGCATTCTGCCGCAGATCTGCAGTGTTTAGTAGGGTGCCCAAAACGCTAACAATTATGACAGAGGACAGAAGTTCACGGCAGTCGAAGGTTAAATGAGCGATGTTACTAGGAAAGCACCTCTGCCCATGAGTGGGTAGGATGTATGTATCTACCTTAAGAATAAGGTGGTTTTGAAGGACTAATTGTTCTAAAATATCATCGCTGCAAGACAAAAAATCACTCTGTACATTGGTACGCGGTAAGACCACAGTACCGCTGCAAGAATTAAGAGTAGCATGGTTATGAACGGTGACTGGTATGTTATCAATGAAAGTGATGCAGGAGAGAACATGAGCTTGCTCTGAATTTTGTACAGTTATGACACATGCACTACTTCGAAGAGTGTGGAAAGATATATTCTGCCCAACATGCCTTAAAAGAGTTTTACCAATTCCATGATCAGACAGATAATCCATTTGTGACGTTGTTTGTAAAGAAAAGAATTTTGTCCATTGCTCACTCGTTAACCCAGTATGCAAAGGTAGTGAGTGTCGTGTAGGTTGTTTTTGAGTGATCATCGACGAACTGTCATCAGTAGGTTTTCCTGGACATTTAGGAGTAGTACCGTGGGCGGTCTGACCCGAGGGAGGCGGGCGATCCGAAAACCATTGAGCCATATTTGAGGAAGCTGGATGCATTGTGAAAGGTGTGCTAGAAGTAGCGGTATGGACAAAAACAGGTGGTGCCACAGTATCTGTAGCAGGTGACGAAGCGTCACCAACAGAAGGTACAGAGGTATGAGAAGAGTCAAGAGAATGGACCGATAATGAAGCCGGGTCAGAACAGGGTGTGGGATCAGAAAGGGGTCTGGGGGAAGGGAGGGTTTCATTAGGTGAAGATTCCACAATAAAGGTGATTCTTCCATGATATCTCCTTTTTTTGTTATTTTTAGAAAAAAAGAAAGAAGGAAAGAAAAAAAAGAGGGATGGCAGAGGGACAGTCACTAGGAGGCACGGAAGGGCCGGAAGTTCACCTTCTCATTTTAGAAGGCCCCGAGCCCACAGGCAGTGAAGATGCAGCATGGAATCCGTGCTATACCCCACCCTTCATGCCAGTAAACCGCCAGTAAACCGCCATTTCTTTTGTCTGCCGAGCCACCTCGGTGGACAAAAGGGCATTTGAATACCTAACACAAAGCATACCTCCTTCGGCTGCCACCTCCCAGAACCAACAGGCAGCTTCTGGAGATATACCCATTATCCGAAGGGCACCCCGCTCACTACTAGTAAATCTGGGAAAGGAGCAGGGTACCTACAGACAATTCAGATTCCACAGCTAACCACATCACCCCAGTTGATCAGACCCTGATCCACCATGAGGCCTGATCTCAGACCAAGCCGTGGGGGTGTTGACCCCCAAAACCCTCTCCAGGTAAACTCCAGGTAAACCCCTGAGGGACCCCATGGAGTGGGATGAACCCCGGCACATTTCCCCTTATTAGAACCGTGATGCCTGAGGGGAGGAAACCCAGAGACTACAAAATGGGATGGGAAACGAAGGGAGAGTGGGGAGAGATAAGATAAGATAAGATTTCGTTCGGATTTTTAACCCCGGAGGGTTAGCCACCCAGGATAACCCAAAAAAAAAGTCAGTGCGTCATCGAGGACTGTCTAACTTATTTCCATTGGGGTCCTAATCTTGTCCCCCAGGATGGACCCACACCAGTCGACTAACACCCAGGTACCTATTTGCTGCTAGGTGAACAGGACAATAGGTGTAAGGAAACGTGTCGAAATGTTTCCACCGCCGGGAATCGAACCGGGCCCTCCGTGTGTGAAGCGGGAGCTTTAGCCACCAGGCCACGGGCCAGCCGGGGGAGGGAAAGGGAAAAATGGGGGGGGCATAAGGGGAGGGTGGGATGGGGAAGGAGGATTGGGGGGTTAATAGGTTTTGATCTGAGGAAGGAGACGAAAAGGTCTAATTCCTCAGACCAAGAGCCTCTTCACTCCCCAAAGGGAAAGCCCCCCTTGAAGGAAGGTATGCAGAGCTTTTCAGGCAAATTAGGTCAGTTTGTCCCCAGGAGGGCGACCCACCCCAGTCGACTAACACCCAGGTTCCCATTTTACTGATGGGGAACAAAAACAACCGGTGTAAAAAAACACACCGAATGTTTCTACCCTCACTGTGAATCAAACCCAAGATCCTCGTCGTGTGAAGTTTTAGCCACAGGCCATGGGCACCATAAACAGAACACACTGGACAATTCGGCAATTTCCGACACCTGGTCTGAAGAGTCCATCAACCTCCTAAAAGATACAGTTACTCAACTGAACACCCAATATAAAGAATGAAAGAGAAAGAGTGGACTTACAACTTACTGATGTTCTGAACAATTTCCAAGACCACTTCGACCAACAACTGTCCGACTCAGGTTGTAGTGAATAGCAAACATCTTCCAGCAACTATAATCAGGAAAATGTAAACAAACAACCTTAAAATTTTACCCAGGGACCATCTTCATCTAACATACCAATTGATGACATAAAGGAGTGTAAGTTGATAGGCTATCAACTGGAAAAGAAATAAGTAATACTAAAATTCAACTGTAGCTCTCAAAGAAAAATTAAACTATTAAATACGTCTTTTAAATGGGAAAGTGATGAACTGCTGGATAAGTACAGGTCAGCCATAGAAGTAGTTAGGTTAGATCTTAAGGGAGGGATCCAAGTCGTATATAGACTTTCTCAGAAAAGGGATGTGGGCAAATGAATGGATGTCTAGAGCAATTGCTATAAATTTCTGGCTAGACAGGTACTGCAAGGAACTTGCAATCTCATTCATTGATAACTGGGACCTTTTTTTTGGATTAGATTTTAGATTTGCCACCGAAGTGGCTAGTTTATTGTGCCCCCATATCCATTTCCTGTGGACGGTTTGCGCGAGAGCATATGGATACAACAAAAGGCCTAGGAACTAGGCCCAAAGGGTTAACAGGAAAAACATATGGATTTATATCTACATATCTATAGTTCACTTATCTGTTACAAGCAAATTTAGGAAATTTGCTTAGTATATCTGGTATCTTATTTTCAACTAAATGTAAATTATGTGATCAGGATATGGTCAATCTCTTGAAACACTATGTGCTTAATTGTCCACTTATTGGGAATACAGAGACAGACAGTTTAAAACCTATGTGACATGTCAAGATATCTTATTAATGAAAATAAGATCCAGATATACTAAGATATCTTGTCATGTCACATAGGTTATTATACTGTCTGTCTCTGTATTCCCCATAAGTGGACAATTAAGCACATAGTGTTCAAGAGAGTACCATATGCCTGATCAATAATTTACATTTAGTTTGATCATCAATCTGTTTTGTCTCCCAAACTGCCAGAAGTACTTGTAACCAAGCCTAAGCCTGGCCACTACAACATCAGTCAGTTGTTCACATTGCAAGTTCTCCATTTAAAAATAATCTACGTTCATGTTATAAAAGTGGGTTTTTAGATTACTCAGGCTTCTAACTGCATTCTATAACAATCATTTTCCCTTTTTTCAATTCTCTCCTAATTTATTCCTAATGCTAGACACGTTATACCAAAGTTATATTTTACGTTCTCCTTCTGGATACTCTTCTTGGCTAACATATCAACTTTATCATGAAGGAGTAATCCAATGTGTGATGGGATCCATAGCAATTGTACATTAATTCCTTTGTCCTAATTTTTGAGTATCTATACCTGGCTTCCCCAATGAGCATGTTGTTGGAAATCATTATATGAGCCAAGAGCCTTCAATGATGACATAGAATCAGTAATGATGATAGAGTCAAGCTCAGTGTCATAGGTTAGCTTTAGCGCCATTAGGATTGCAAACAATTCAGTTTGCAGTGTAGACGCCCAGTTGTTAATTCTTATGCCTAACTCAACAAATTTATTATCGTTCTTAACTAGGGAGGTGGCAACAAGAGCAGATGCAGCCCTGCCAGAAGGCTCCTGTTTAGATCCATCAGTGTATATAACTTGTGATAACTTATTACTACCAGCTAGGCGAAAAATTTCTTCTTGAGCAGTTGCTCTAACAAGAGATTTGGCAAACGTGATGTGTATGCAAGGGATGGGGTTCATCTCTCTGGGGATGGAGTGGTTGCATTAGCCAATTCGATTGCGAGGGTAATTCATGACTTGTCTAGGAATTTAACTGATAGATTATAGAGGTATGGGTGTTTGTGAGAAACAATCAGGCTGCAGTATTAGGGTTAAAAACAGCAATTACCGGGATACCTCAGGGATATGTTTAAAAGACAATATTCAAAATAAAGTTGCTAGTAATGGCAAAACAACTGATCAACAAACAAAGAGAGATGGTAGAGGGCAACGAGTGACTAGTTCCCTTAAGGTTTACTATACAAATAATAGGAGTTTAAGAAATAAGATAGATGAGCTAAGATTACTTGCAAGTGTAGATAATATAGATATTATTGGTATAACAGAGACCTAGTTCAACCTAAAAGATAGAGAAATGCCTTCTGAATGCAACATACAGGGTTATAAACTATTCCACACTAATAGGGTCAACAGGAAGGGTGATGGAGTGGCGATGAATGTCAGAGAAAATTTAAATTGTTGTCTTAGACATGATATAAGATTAGAAACATCGAACACAGAATCTGTTTGGCTACAGTTTCTCGTGGGTCGTAACAAATTAACTTTGGGTGTGATTTATAGGCCCCCAAACCTTGATAGGGAGTGCAGTAAGCTGTTATGGGACGAAATTCATATGACATCTAGATATGAAAATGTTGTGATAATGGGAGTTTTTAACTTTAGACAGATTGATTGGAACAATATGACAGGAAATCATGAGTCTAGTGACTTTCTTGATATAGTTCAGGATTGCTTTTTAGAACAGGTTGTGGCAGAACCAACTAGAGGAAACAATCTGCTTGACTTGGTTCTTGCCAACAAAAAGTCACTAATTAATAATCTTGAGGTTAATGATGAGCTTGGGAAAAGTGATCACAAATCACTTAGTTTCAATATATCATGGAATTACCCAGATAACTGCAATCAAATCTCTGTCCCAGATTTTCGCTTGGCCGACTTCATGGGACTGAAAAATTACCTGGGTGGGTTAAATTGGGATGTCCTGACTATGGACCCAGTAGGTGATCTTGGTTGCCAATATGACGTTTTTCAGAGTATAGTTCTAGCTGCCCAGACAACTTTTGTTCTGAGTAGGGAAATTAGATCTAACAAAAATGATCCCAAATGGATGAACAATAGATTAAAACATCTCATAGGTCAAAATAGAGGCATATATAGGCGTATCAAAAGAGGGGATGGGCAGTTAAGAAATCAATATATTCAATTAAAGAGAGAAATAAAGAAAGGAATAAGAAAAGCAAAAAGGGATTATGAGGCTAAGGTCGCAAGGAATTCAAAGACTAACCCAAAAGGGTTCTTTCAGGTATACAGGGGTAAGATTTAGGGACAACATAGGCCCACTTAGAGTAACTCTGGTAGATCACTGACAGTGATAAGGATATGTGTGAAATTCTCAATACCTACTTCCTCTCAGTTTCACCCAGGAAAAAAATAGTGATATTCCTGAAATAAAGATTTTGTAGGAACAGGGACGATAATAAACTATGTACGATTGCGGTAACTAGTGACTGGTCCTCAGACAAATAGAGAATTGGCTAATCTTTTTAAATATCACTAGGGAGACACTGGTCAGAGAAATAGCAAGCATCGAATTTAAGCTAAAGGAATCTTATAGGAGTCAGAATCGTGGGAAGAACTAAAAGCCATAAATGAAATCGAAAGAAACCCAAAGTATTTCTCTCCTATGCCAAATCAAAGTCGAGAACAACATCCAGTATTGGGCCCCTACTTAAACAAGATGGGTCCTACACAGATGACAGCAAGGAAATGAGTGAGCTACTCAAGTCCCAGTTAGACTCAGTTTTTAGCAAGCCACTAACCAGACTGAGAGTCGAAGATAAAAATTATTTTTTTATGAGAGAGCCACAAAATTTGGTTAACACAAGCCTATCCGATGTTATCCTGACGTCAAATGACTTCGAACAGGCGATAAATGCATGCCCATGCACTCTGCCCCAGGGCCAGACTCATGGAACTCTGTGTTCATCAAGAACTGCAAGAAGCCCTTATCACGAGCCTTTCCATCCTATGGAGAGGGGAGCATGGACCAGGGGGTCGTCCCACAGTTACTAAAAACAAAAAGACATAGCCCCACTCCAAAGGGGCAGTTTAAAGCAACAGCAAAGAACTACAGACCGATAGCACTAACATCCCCTATCATAAAAATCTTTGAAAGGGTCCTAAGAAAACAAAATTACACCCATCTAAAACCCATCAGTTACACAACCAGGGCAACATGGGTTAGAACAGGTCGCTCCTGTCTGTCTCAACTATTGGATCACTACGACAAGGTCCTAAATGCACTAGAAAAACAAAAAGAATGCAGATGTAATATATACAGACTTTGCAAAAGCCTTCGACAGTGTGACCATGGCGTAATAGCGCACAAAATGCGTGCTTAAAGGAATAACAGGAAAAGTCGGTCGGGTGGATCTATAATTTCCTCACTAACAGACACAGAGAGTAGTTTGTCAACAGAGTAAAGTCCGAGGCGCTACGGTGAAAAGCTCTGTTCCCCAAGGCACAGTACTTGCTCCCATCTTGTTCCTCATCCTATATCCGACAGACAAGGATGTCGCCACAGCACCGTGTCTTCCTTTTCCCGATGACACCCGAATCTGCATGACAGTGTCTTCCAAATTTCAGACACTGCAAGGGTCCAGGCGGACATCAACCAAATCTTTCAGTGGGCTGCAGAAAACAATATGAAGTTCAAAAGATGAGAAATTTCAATTACTCAGATATGGTAAACATGAGGAAATTAAATCTTCATCAGAGTACAAAACAAATTCTGGCCACAAAATAGAGCGAAACACCAACGTCAAAAAACCTGGGAGTGATCATGTCGGAGGATCTCACCTTCAAGGACCATAACATTGTATCAAACGCATCTGCTAGAAAAATGACCCGGATGGATAATGAGAACCTTCAAAACTAGGGAGGCCAAGCCCATGATGACACTGTTCAGATCACTTGTTCTATCTAGGCTGGAATATTGCTGCACACTAACAGCACCTTTCAAGGCAGGTGAAATTGCCGACCTAGAAAATGTACAGAGAACTTTCACGGCGCGCATAACGGAGATAAAACACCTCAATTACTGGGAGTGCTTGAGGTTCCTAAACCTGTATTCCCTGGAATGCAGGAGGGAGAGATACATGATTATATACACCTGGAAAATCCTAGAGGGACTAGTACCGAACTTGCACACGAAAATCACTCACTACGAAAGCAAAAGACTTGGCAGACGATGCACCATCCCCCCAATGAAAAGCAGGGGTGTCACTAGCACGTTAAGAGACCATACAATAAGTGTCAGGGGCCCAAGACTGTTCAACTGCCTCCCAGCACACATAAGGGGGATTACCAACAGACCCCTGGCAGTCTTCAAGCTGGCACTGGACAAGCACCTAAAGTCA
The DNA here is from genome assembly GCF_026875155.1 of Cherax quadricarinatus. Lineage (NCBI taxonomy): Eukaryota > Metazoa > Arthropoda > Malacostraca > Decapoda > Parastacidae > Cherax > Cherax quadricarinatus. The sequence goes on from NC_069414.1 coordinate 9,356,762, forward strand.
GTTCCTGATCAGCCGGGCTGTGGCTCGTACGTTGGTTTGCGTGCAGCCAGCAGCAACAGCCTGGTTGATCAGGTTCTGATCCACCAGGAGGCCTGGTCACAGGCCGGGCCGCGGGGGCGTTGACCCCCGGAACTCTCTCCAGGTAAACTCAGGATATTCCTCCATTTTAGGTGCCTTAGGTTGAAATCCCCCATGAGGAAGATGTTGGGGGCAGGAGCTGGAAGATTTTTCCAGACAGTGGTCAATTTTCAAACACTGTTCCTGGAATTGTTGGGACGTTGCATCCGGAGCCTTGTATACGACCACAATGACCAGGTTTTTGTTCTCGATCTTTACTACTAAAACTTCAACTACATCATCTGAGGCATTTAGTAGTTCTGAGCATATAAGTGACTCAGTGATATACAGCTCCCCGCCCCCTCCTTTTGCCTGTTCACTCTGTCACAGCTGTATAGGTTGTAACTCGGGATCCATATTTCATTGTTTTACTCTAGCTCATTCTAGCTCTATACATAGTCAATACCAAATTCACTATACTAGACCATAGTGCAATTACTAGTGAGAGACTGGTGCTATTTGTAATTTGTATTTTTATATTATTAGACTAAAGTTGTTGTACTATAGCTCTTTCTAGCTCAATACATAGTCAATACCAAATTCACTATATTAGACCATAGTGCAATTACTAGTGAGAGACTGGTGCTACTTTTAATTTGTATTTTTATATTATTAGATTAAATTCAGTTGTACCATAGCTCATTCTACCTCAAGACATAGTCAATACCTATATTAGACCATAGTGCAATAACTAGTGAGAGACTAGTGCTATTTTTAATTTGTACTTTTTCATATATATTAGATTAAATATTGTACTTTAGCTCACTCTTGCTAAAAAACATCGACTCCACAAAAGTCATTATTAGACCTTAGTGCAATGTACAAGTGAGAGTCTTTTTCTATTTTTAATTTGTATTTTTATTTACTAGTTTATACTAGAAACTTGTACTTTAGTTACATTCCAGCACAAACACACAGAACACATCAACTTAATTATGTGTAGTAGTGACTATACCCTGACATGACCAAAATACTCTAGTATATACTTGTCCAAATTCCAACCAATACAGATATCAGTAGTAGAAAATCAACACACAAATCAGGATAATAAATATCCAAATTTTAAACACTAGAAGATGATTGATCCACGTTGACCCTGATCTATACCCCATAATCCTGAACCCAATCAAAAACCTATTGGAAAGTAACTGCCTTTATTACAACGCATCAACAAAGCCACCAACTGTCCTATACAATGCTAAAAGGGTCTATCAGTACTTTAACTACATCTTCAGGTCCTTTATGCAAACCATTATGATGACCTCTAGCACTCCTTGATTCACTAAAGACCACCCTTCTCCTGCATTATTTTTCTTACTGATACCTCAGGCTTAAGCAGGACACTATAGATATTACCCTCTACCAGGATACACAGCATTCACACTGCAGAACAAACCCAAGGTGGGTGGTTGGTATTGCAAGCTATTACTCTACCAATTTATTTGTCTTTGCACCACTTATTTAGTGTATGAATATGGGGAATTATTTTTTGCTTATTTTACTGTAAAAAACCTTAAGAAGCTTTAACCAATCGGTGCCTTTTACCGGATGCCTCACACAAACATCCCAAATTTCAGTGAGAAATTAAAGTCACTGAATAACAACAGACAAAGAATAAGCACCACCTTCTCTTAGTGGAGACTTCAACAATTCAACCCTTGCTTACTAGATGATCCGCTGTAAAATGATTTCTTCAAAAATATGAAAACTCACTTCTCATCACCAACAATAATAAACAAACCAGCTCACTGAGACAATGCAACCATAATAGACCACATATGGACAATATACTAGCCCCCTTAATCAGGGATAATCACAGATAGCACTAAGACACTACCCTACCTTCATCCTGAACAAACATTAGTAAACACCACTTGAAATTACAACAAAGTCTCTTTAGACTCCATGACGAAGGCTCAGTAGAGGAAGTCACAAGCTGACCTAGAGACTGTTGATTGGCCTACGAAATTCTCAAGGCCAATTGGTAGTTGATGACTGGTCAGGACACTCTTTCTTAACAAATACTTAGACTATTACAACAAACATGTCCTATAAAAACAAAACAGATCACAAACAATGGCTTGGTTGCCCATGGCTATCAGCACCATTCTGAAATCCCATTGACAAGAAACACCAATATGAAAAGCAATATAGGACAGGGCCTTAATACACAAAGATACTCTTAAAAACTATATTCTATCAGCTCTCACCAAGTAATAAAAAAGCCAAACCAAACCCTATACTACTCCAGTAGATTCACAGACACTAGTGAGAGATATAAAAAAAGGTCCTGGAAAACACTCTCTCAGATTCTAGGTGACCCACAAACTGAGAGAAAAAACCAAGAATATTGTCCTAACAAAACCTAATGAAACACCACACATCCCACTGACCAGTAAAAAGAAAAAACGACTTTTCTCAAACATGGATCTAATCTGCCAGAAAAATCCCCAACCAATGCCCTGCGGGGACTCCCTAGATGGAAATTTCCCTAACCCTTCATTTGCACCAACTGAGCCCAGGAAGCTTGGATCATAAAGTCATTAAAAAAAACTCGGGAATCTTCTCATTCCCACCATTACTGTCAACGGGGGGCCCTGTCCTTTCGCTGCTTTTCATTATTTTTTTAACAAGTCAATAGAGACTACCCCCTTCCCCGAAATACTCAAGTGGCAAGGGTTACACCAATAAAAAAGGTGGTGACCCACAGATTAAAAAACTATAGGCCAATATCTAATTTTCTTGCTATCCAAAATTTTTGAGAAACTCGGCCAGGAGACTGGATTTTCCCTGGGTTTCCCTGGGAGGGGGTTTGGGGGTCAACCCCCCCGGGGCCCGGTCTGTGCCCGGGCCCTCTGGTGGATCAGCGCCTAAAAAACCCAGGCTTTTGTGCTGGCTGCACGCAAACCAACGTACGGCCACAGCCGGCTGATCAGGAACTGCCTTTAGGTGCTTGTCCAGTGCCAGTTTGAAGACTGCCGGGGGTCTGTTGGTAATCCCCCTTATGTTTTGGGGACGAGTTAAAAACAGTTCGGTCCCCTGCCCTTTATTGTATGGTCTCTTAACGTGCTAGTGACCCCCCTGCTTTTATTGGGGGGAGGGTTTGCATCGTTGCCAAGTTTTTTTGCTTTCGTAGTGGTGATTTTCGGTGAAAGTTCGGGTTTGTCCCTCTAGGATTTTCCAGGTTTATTAATTTATGTATCTCTCCTCCTGCGTTCCAGGGAATAAGGTTTGAAACCTCAAGCGCTCCCCGTAATTGGGTGTTTTTTTCTCCGTTTGCGCGCCGTGAAAATTCTCTTTCATTTTCTAGGTCGGAATTTCCCTGCCTTGAAAGGTGCTGTTAGAGTGCGCAATATTCCGCCCAGATAGAAAGTGACCTGAAGAGTGTATCTGGGCTTGGCTCCCTAGTTTTGAAGGTTTTCATTTTCCCTCCTGTCTTTTTCTGCAGATGCGATTGATACAATGTTTGGTCCTTTTAAGGTGAGATCTCCGACATAAACACTCCCCCGGGCTTTGCGTTGGTTTTTTTCGCTTATTTTGTGGCCAGATTTGTTTTGTACTCTGATGAAGATTTAATTTCCTCATGTTACCATATTGAGTAATTGAAATTTCTCATCTTTTGAACTTCATATTGTTTTCTGCAGCCCACTGAAAGATTTGGTTGATGTCCGCTGGAGCCTTGCAGTGTCTGCAATGGAAGACACTGTCATGCAGATTCGGGTGTCATCTGCAAAGGAAGACACGGTGCTGGGGCTGACATCCTTGTCTATGTCGGATATGAGGATGGGGAACAAGATGGGAGCTAGTACTGTGCCTTGTGGAACAGAGTTTTCACCGTAGCTGCCTCGGATTTTACTCTGTTGGACAAACTCTCTGTGTTCTGTTAGTGAGGAAATTATAGATCCATCGACCGACTTTTCCTGTTATTCCTTTAGCGCGCATTTTTTTGCCTATTACGCCATGGTCACACTTGTGGGAAGGCTTTTGCAAAGTCTGTATATATTACTTTCTGCATTCTTTTTGTCTTTAGTGCATTTAGGACCTTGTCGTAGTGATCCAGGAGTTGGGGACAGAAGGAGCGACCTGTTCAAAACCCCATGTGCCTGGGTTGTGTAACTGATGGGTTTCTAGATGGGGTGGTGATCTTGCTTCTTAGGACCCTTTAAAAGATTTTTATGATTGGGATTTTTAGTGCTATTGGTCTGTAGTTCTTTGCTGTTGCTTTACTGCCCCCTTTGTGGAGTGGGGCTATGTCTGTTGTTTTTTAGTAACTGAGGGACGACCCCGTGTCCATGCTCCTCTCCATAGGATGGAAAAGGCTCGTGATAGGGGCTTCTTGCAGTTCTTGTTGAAACAGAGTTCCATGGTCTGGCCCTGGGGGCAGAGTGCATGGGCATGTCATTTATCGCCTGTTCGAAGTCATTTGGCGTCAGGATAACATCGGATAGGCTTGTGTTAATCAAATTTTGTGGCTCTCTCATAAAAAATTCATTTATAACAGCTCAAAACATACTCAACCCCTGCCAGTTTGGATTCAGGAAAAATAAATAGCACTAATGATGCAATCATAAAAAATGCTAGATCTGCTTTACACAGCATTGGAAAATAAGGAATATCCACTAGGAATTTTTATTGACCTAAGAAAGCTTTTGACACAGTAAACCACGAAATCCTACTCCACAAACTTGACCATTACGGTATAACAGGCCATGCGCTTGCTTATTTCAAATCTTACATTACTAATAGGTATCAGTACGTCACCATTAAAGACACAGCATCAGCAACACGGCCACTTGATACTGGGTTCCGCAGGGAAGTGTCCTTGGTCCCTGCTCTTCCTCATATACATCAATGACCTTCCAAACGTATCCCAACACCTGAAACCCATTCTCTTTGCTGATGACACGACTTATGTCATCTCTCACCCTAATCTTGCCACCCTCAAAACCATTGTGAATGAGGAGCTGATTAAAATATCGACATGGATGACAGCCAATAAACTTACGCTTAACACTGACAAAACTTACTATATTATGTTTGGTAGCAGAGCAGGAGATGCACAAATTAACATTAAGATTGACAACACTCTAATTACCAGAAATAATGGGGGAAAATTCCTAGGCCTATACCTTGACAACAACCTGAATTTCAGCACCCATATCCAGATATTAGCCAAAAAAAGTATCCAAACGGTTGGGATCCTCTCCAAGATACGATACTACGTGCCGCAAAATGCCCTTCTCACACTATACCACTCAACTTATTTATCCATTACCTCACCTATGCTTTGTGCTTGGGGATCAACTGCAGCAACACACCTAAAACCAATAATAACCCAACAAAAAGCTTGCAGTAAGAATAATCACTAAATCCATTCCCTGGCAGCACCACCCCCCCACTCTTCAAAGATCTAAACTTACTCCCAGTTCAGTACATCCACACTTACTACTGTGCAATCTATTTCTACAGGGCCTTAAACTCTAATATCAACCTTGACCTAAAACGCTTTCTTGATAGTTGTGACAGAACCCACAGGCATAACACCAAAACAAACATCTCTACGACATTCCCCGTGTCCGACTAAACCTTTACAAAAATTCAATGTATGTCAAAGGCCCTAAAATCTGGAATACCCTACCTGAGAACTCTAGAACTGCAGACACATTCATCACCTTCAAAACTACCATTAGAAAACATCTTATCTCCCTGATACACCCCGTCAACTAACTACACGAATACCACCTGGTGGTTCACACTTACACTCGCTCACTCATTTGACCATAAACAGAAATATTAATCTCAGTCTTAAAATAATGAATCCTGTGATACTCCAATACTGAAACTATATACTGTGCCAAAACAAAAGCATTCACATTGCTAAACTCACAAACTAGTATTTAGTCACTTAGCCATAATACCAACTTACCTCATAATTTGTAATATTTTACAATTAAGAATAAAACTAAGTATGCCCGAAATGCCTAGCCATGCTAAGCGTTCTAGTGGTACACTCTGTAATCACAATTTTACTACATGTAAACCAAACAATAACCAAATTTCTGTAAACTCAGCATTGTAATCCTTATAGAGAATAAACTTTGAATTTGAATTTGAATTTGAATTGTCCAAGTAATAATTTATGTGGGTCTCTGTGAAAACCACGAACATTGCATATGACTCTGTAAGCAGTCCACGGATGAAAGGTATTTTGTTGCTCGTTGCTTGCTTTAGACCCTGTATATTTGCAAAGATGAATGTCGTCGGATTGGTGATATTGGTGGTATTTTTTTTTTCCTTGGCACTAATATCTATTGTTTTGGAGTGGAGGCCAGACTTTGATTCCAGTCCACGACAACCAGCACGGATTCATGGAAGTCAAATCCTGTGTCACAAATCTTCTGGAGTTTTATGACAGGATAAAAGAAGCAAGACACGAGAGAGAGGGGTGGGTTGATTGCATTTTCTTTGACTGCAAGTAGGCCTTCGACACAGTTCCTTACAAGAGATTAGTGCAGAATCTAGAGGATCAGGCATATATAACAGGAAGGGCACTGCAGTGGATCAGAGAATACCTGACAGGGAGGCAACAACGAGTCATGGTACAGGATGAAGTATCACAGTGGGCGCCTGTGATGAGCGGGATCCCACAAGGGTCAGGCATAGGAACAGTGCTATTTTTGGTATATGGGAATGACATGATGGAAGGGATAGACTCAGAAGTGTCCCTGAGGATAATTAAATCAAATGAGGATCAGGTAGGACTTCAAAGAGACCTGTACAGGTTGGATGCCTGGTCCAGCAACTGGCTTCTCGAATTTAACCCAGCCAAATGCAAAGTCATGAAGATCGGGGAAGGGCAAAGAAGACCGCAGACAAAGTATAGGCTAGGTGGCCAAAGACTGCAAACCTCGCTCAAGGAGAAAGATCTTGGGGTGACCATAACACCGACCATGTCTCCAGAAGCACACATCAACCATATAACTGCTGCAGGATATGGGCGCCTGGCAAACCTGAGAGTAGCATTCCAATACCTTAGTAAGGAATCGTTCAAGACACTATACACCGTGCACGTCAGGCCCATACTGGAGTATGCAGCACCTGTTTGGAACTCACACTTACAATACAATAAAATACTTTATTTGGACATGATACATAGTTGTACAAGGAATTATAGTTGGGTGTACATGCCAAAAGCCCCTTGTATGCAGAACATTATGGACAGGCTTAAAATTAACTTAAGATTAAGTAAGCAATGATATATTCAGTGGTAAAAATTACAGTAAACAAAATACAACATGAAGTACAAATGAGTATTTTAAAGAATGAAATTTGAACATATAAATTAAGAGGCATTATAGTTGTACAAATTTATAGCATAACAATGTGTGGAAAATTACATTTATCTGTATGTAACTCATAATGTACATACCAGTAAATAACAAAGATAATTATTATTTATCAGAGTTACATAGACAAGTAGGAATTTGGGACACCTAGGTCGCAAAAATGTCCCCCTTCGATACCTACAACTGTTATATCCACAAGTTGCTCTAGACCTATTAATTACAAATGAAATATGTATCACCAGGAATTCTGGTAAATATATAAATTTGTGGACTGTATATTAAAATTAATAATTGATTATATATATACAATTTACATAACAGAAGGAGAATATATCTTAATATCACTCACCAATTTGACTGGAGATTAAGGTATATCATACTCAGAAAACCTCACTGTCTATACATGAAAATAACACTGGCCAGAGTTAAACATTAACAGACTTATCTGAGGTTCCTGGTACTGTCTTGTCCAGTCGTCTGATATCTCAAGTTATGCAGGGCTGCACCTCCAACAATTTCGCCTCCTATTTGAGAGGTGTCAGCCCAATTTTACCTCTAGAGCACGAAAATTCTTCTTAATTTCACTAACGTTTTTTTGGCTCATTCAAACAACAATGGCCAGTCTCGTTTGTGCAGGCGCAGGCTTCCCAATTTTTATAACATAATTTTTATTAAATACAATATATTTTATTAATTTACATACCAATACACTATTTTCGGAAAATATACTATATATTTTCCACACTGCGGCAGGGCGGAGTTCGTTGCTAAATGACTCAAATTACTCCTTCCTTTAGGAGACGATTCCAGCCGGTTCTGGCTTGAGTGGCTGTTTTCCTAGTAGGTCTTACTACGATTTCCTCTTCCTGCATCACTTGGTCAGCGTTACCTTCCATATCACTCGTGTCACTTTCTTCCAGATTATCTCTATAGACAGGGGCAGCTTCCAATTTCCTTCCACATATTAGGTGAGAAGGTGTTAATACATCTGCATCAGGTGTATCACTCATGTACGAGAGAGGCCTATTATTTATACGATTCTCTGCCTCCACTAACACTGCATGGAATTCTTTCAAATTAATTCTCTTCTGGTGTAGTACTTTACGGAGACACCTCTTCACTGTGCCTATCAGTTTTTCGTACAGCCCCCCCCCCTGCCAAGGGGCTCTAGGAACAATAAATTTTCAGGTACACCCTTGCTGGGTTAACGGAGATTGAACATTGTTACTATTATTTAATTCTATCAAGTGTTGAGCACCTGCTACAAAATTTGTGGCATTATCCGAAATCATCAATTTCGGACAGGATCTCCTAGCTGCAAATTTTCGAAACAGCTGTATAAACTGTTCTGCAGACAAATCCTGTTTGTTCACCTGTAGCAGTACAGGTGAACAAACATACATACACTTTCAGTGGAACACCATCTGAAGTACCTGTTAAAATTATTGGACCACTATAGTCTACACCTGTTACATCAAATGGTTTCACTAATTGTACACACTCCTTTGGCAATGGTGGAGGACCTGGGTACATATAGGATCTGGCATTCACACGGCGACATATTACACAAGATTTAATCACCCTTTTTACACTTTGCCGACCTTGTGGAATCCAGAAAGTTTCCCTAATACAATTTAAGGTATCTTGTACCCCACCATGCATTACAATTTTTATGGGCATTAGAACAATTAATTTGTTAGATGATGAGTTTTGGGCAGTAAGATAGCGTGTTTAGCATAATCACCCAATTCAGCATTTTGTAACCTATCTCTGCACCTAATTACATTGTTCTCTAAATACAGCCCCAATTTCTCTATTATGGAACCTTTCACAATTTTTCTTTCCATCATCAATTTAATCTCATTTCCATAGATTTCGTCCTGTACCCTCTTTATCCAATATTCAAAGGATGTGAAAACTTATATGAGATATTCGTCTTGTTTAGAAATTTAAACATCAACTTAGTTACATTGATTAGTTTGGGTAAAGAGGAATACCTATTTATATCAATGGCTAATGAAGGACAAACTATTGGAGCGGTGGTCACAGTAATTTCACCAGGAGCAATATACGCCTTTTGTACAGGCCAATTAGCTTTATTTACCAACCAGCTCGGTCCTTTAAACCATGATACAGCATTTACAAATTTAGCATAAGGTAAACCTCGAGACAAGAAATCAGCTGGATTCTCCTCACCAGGTATATGATTAAATGTTAACATATGCTGACCCAAACTATTATACTTCTCTTGCATCTGATTAATTTCAGCGACTCTGTTTTGTACATACACAATTTTACTGTTTCCATTACGAATCCACTGTAAGGATACCTCATTATCAGACCAAATTACAGTGTCACTAATATTTATCTCCTGCAACTTATTTCCTATATAATTAGCTAATTTGACACCTACATAAATGGCTGTTAATTTCAACTGAGGTAAGGTACGTGATTTAATTGGAGACACTTTAGCCTTAGACATAACAAGAGAAATAACTCTATTACATTGAAGGTAAACAACTGCTTTTTATGCCAATTTTGAAGCATCACAAAAAATGTGGAATACATTTTTCCCATTTGTATTGGCCACCTGGCGTGGGAACTCCAACATTGGAATTTTTTCATAATCACCAATTAATTCATCCCACCTGTTAATGAATTCCTCAGGTAGAATTTCATCCCAAGCACATTTAAGTTTCCATGCTTCCTGAATTAATAATTTTCCTCTTATAGTAAGGGGTGACACTAAACCTAGTGGATCAAAACATTTGGAAACTTCAGCATGCAAGAACTCTCTTAGTTAATTTATTGGCATACTGTAATTATTGGTTTTAACATTAACAAATCTCTCTCAGTAATCCCAAGTTAATCCCCAATACTTTACTACATTTTGGCACTACTCATCTCCAGGGAAATCTTTACTTAGTTTGTCCTTTAAAAATTGGAACGAATTACTATTCCATTTCCCTCAGAGGCATATTTGCACATTTTTTTGCATTATTTTTATTAGCCTCTCCATATGTCAGTAACAGTTCCTCTTCATTGACGTCAAACCCAGAAAAATTGTCCACATAAAATTCTTGCCTCATTACTTTACTCACTGGACTTTTCGCATACGTTTTTAAGGTGTGCATTTATCGTCGCTTAAGTAGGAACGGACTGGATGTAGCACCAAATAATACGCTCCTAAAGCGAAAGTTTTCAGAGGGCTAAGTGGATCACTAGATTCTCAGCCATATGAAGCGGTTACAATCCCGGTCAGCCGCTTGTAAACCCACTCTTAGGAAAGCTTACATGTCAGCCGTACCGGCATAATTTTCCCATCCTGAAATTTAAGAAGATAACTCCTAATTTTTTCTGTCACGACGGACTGTCATCAACAGTCATTTAAACTAGGTACATTTTTTGTTTACTCCTGGCACACAATTAAACACAATCCTCAAAGGAGTGGTCTTAGAATCCTTCTTCCACTCCGGATGTGGAAATAGTGACCATAAATTTTGGCTTGCTCCAGGAGGTACCTCTTCTATAAATTTATTAATTAATTGTTTCAGTAATTAGATCATTATAGGCAGTCAACAATTCTTGGTGCTTACTCAGTCGCAGAGCTGAGGCTTTAATTGTCCAATATGCCATCTGTAATGATGGGCAATTCCCTGGATTGTTTCAAGTCTCCACGGATGTCGTACCCATATTGTTCCAGATTCAAAGTTACATCTCTCAGGTACTGTTCCTGAGTAAAAGAATCGTCTGGACTTTCTTCATTTCATTTATTCAATGCATGTCTAATACCCACAATTTTGCACTGGCTCTACACCAACCGCTATGAAAATTAATACTGGGGTACGATTTCATGAGTAAGACACGACATTATGATATTTGTAGTTTCCACCCTATCGTGAATTATTTATTACGAGGAATGCTACCATACATTACATGGCCTCCTGCAGTCTTTCAAAGGAGGGTGACAACACATTTCTTTACCATATACCCTTTACAAAGTAGGCATAACAGTCACTATACCTATCAAAATATTTATTGGGCCTACAAATCATCACTTACAACCGAAGGTGCTAAATTTACATTAAGTGAAAGTCTTTCTGTACTTTACTAAGCCCTACATGTAGAGAATTTCTCTGGAAGTCTACTACAATTACTGCGTAACACGTTTTTTTCTCCTTTGCCCAAGCTAGAAAGTTACATTAAACAGTGTCCATACAAGTAGATGAGATTTTGCCCACCGAAGTGGCTTAGTTTTATTGTGCACAACCCCATATCCATCCTGTGACGGTAGCGCGAGAGCATATGGATTCACAAAAGGCCTAGAACAGGCCAAAAGGGTTAACAAATACATATGGATTTATTATCTACATATCTATAGTTCACTTACTGTTACAAGTCAATTTTAGGAAGTTGCTTAGTAATCTCTGGTAGCTTATTTTCATTAATAAGATATCTTACATGTCATCATAGGTTATTATACTGTCTGTCTCTGTATTCCTCAATGGAGTGGACAATTAAGCATATAGTGTTTCAAGAGAGTGAGCCTATGCCTGATCACATAATTTACATTAGTTTTGATCATCATCTGTGTGTCTCCCAAACGGCCAGAAGTACTTGTAACCAAGCCTAACCTGGCCACTACAACATCATCAGTCCGTTCACATTGCAAAGTTGCTGCCATAAAGCATAGCTTTATCTACTCATGTTATCATAGTGGGTTATAATCTACTCAGGCTTCCTAACTGCATTCCTATAACAATCATTTTCATTATTTACTTCTCTCCTAATATTATTCCTAATGCTAACAACAGTTATACCAACGTTATATTCTACATTCTCCTTCTGGGTACTCTCTTGGCTAACATATCAACTTTATCATGAAGGAGTAATCCAATGTGTATGGGATCCAAGCAATTGTACAATAATTCCTTTGTCCTATTTTTGAGTATCTATACCTGGCGTCTCTCCAATGACATGTTGTTTGGAGTCCGTATATGAGTCAAGAGCCTTCAAGATGACATAGAATCAGTAATGATTGAACAGAGTCAAGCTCAGTGTCAATAGGTTAGCTCTAGCGCCATTAGGATCACAAACAATTCAGTTTGCAGTGTAGATGCCCAGTTGTTAATTCTTATGCCTAACTCAACAAATTTGTTATCGTTCTTAACTAGGGAGGTGGCAACAAGAGCAGATGCAGCCCTGCCAGAAGACTCCTGTTTAGATCCATCAGTGTATATAACTTGTGATAACTTATTACTACCAGCTAGGTGAGAAATTTCTTCTTGAGCAGTTGCTCTAACAAGAGATTTAAGGAAGGGATTACTAGCAATGAGTGTTATGGGGCTATAGGACCCAACATGTATTTATAAGTAACAGTTACTCTGGAATACCTAATTATATTGAATTGATGGGGACTTTGCTCTAAATGTCAGAAGGACTGATCAACCTTATGACTGAGAGGCAGCTGGGTCAAGCCTATTTTTCTCAATATAATAGGTTATACTATAGACACATAAACACACAATTTAAATAAGTAGTTTATAAAGTTGTATTTCTTTTTGTAAAAGTAAAATTAAGGTGTGGGTAGAATTGTGGTAAACTGGAGAATTGTGCTTGGCAACAGTCTTTTGTTTTGGTGGGAGGAGCTTAGGACAGGCTCTCTCTCTCTCTCCCTCCCTCACTGACTCCCCTCTCTCTGTGGCCTGACCTTCAACCTGGCAGGATCTCTGGGTCCTTCCTTCTATCTTTTGGGCATTAAGTTGTGCTCAGAGGTGGTTTTATAATTTAAGTTGGTCCACCATACCCAGGATGACTAAAGTGTGTCAAACACTGGTTAGCCGAGTTATGTCAAGAGAGAAGACAAAAAGTTAATAAGGTACACCATGTGGAGAACAGCTATGCAGTGTGTAGATCGTTGTTCTTGAAAATGGAAGCTGTAATTGATATTTCTTACATACTATTGAGAATACAGTTTATTTTTTAGGGGGAGTAGTATTTACATAAACTGTGAGAGGGCTGGTGAAAGGGTTCAGAGACACTCAGTAATGATCACCTGATGTAAGTAATTACCCCTATACAAATAAGACCATGAAGTAAAAGCTCCCCACACTAGACATGCGTGAGAACCTACTATCAAAGTAATAAGGGACAAACCCAACGGAACATGGGAGCTTGACCGGAGAGTTATTTGAACTGCCTTAAAATAACTCACAACATTCCCTTTGAACTATATATTGCGGTATGGGGTAATAACAGTTGCATTTCTGGTAAAGATTTACCCAAGGTGGGGTCAGTGGAGAGTGTTGTATTCATATATTATTTACAGGTTGTTTTTTTCTCCTAAGGTAGGAGAAAGGTTGAGTAACATCATTTTTGTTGTGGTTTATGGTAAGTGCTATGTGCAAAGTTTACATTCAATTTGTGTTATTTTATGTGCCTGTGGGAACTTTGTCCACTGATACTGTAAGAGGGAAGCAAGTGTAAAGATAAAACTATGTCAGAAGAGAGTCATCAAAATTTTATTTAGGCTTCATGAAAAGGTAAAATCATCATAAACATGCCTGTTAACAGTGGAACAAGAGGGATCACCTACTCCAGGTGATATGGAAATGAGAGAATGAGACTGAAATAGCTGTACTAGAGGCTGAAATGAAATTAATGAAAGCTAAGAGGAAGAACGTCAAAGATTAGGAATGTACTGAACAAGAAGCCTGACAGTACTTTAACATAACTAAAGCTGCAAATTTTGTCCCTAAGTTTTACAGAGAGTGACCCCAGATAATATTTTTCTTTTTTTGAGAAGCTGCTTTGGAACCAAGGTGGCCCAAACAGAAGTGGCTACCCTAGTTACGCCACACAACTTGTGGGTAAAGGAATTCCAGAGAGTAGCACTCTGAGGGGCAAGATTTTCTGATTATGATAAATTAAAGAGTAAGTATGCTTGCATACCAAATATACCTGAGAAATATAGACAAAAGTTCAGGAATCAAAAATTTCAGGACGGGCAACCTTACTGAGTTTGGGAATGAGAAAACGTTCCGTTTTAAAAATGGGTTGTTTCTAAAGAGTTTAATAAAGAACTAAATAACAAATTAGTAAGATCCTGATGGTTCATGAGGATTTGTACAATACAATCCCTGTGACCCCAGAGAATATTTGGAGGACAAAAAACCCAGATAATCTTTCAGAAGCACTGGATTCTAGGTGACCATTTTTGGCTCGCAAGGGAATTGGTAAGTAAAAACAGTCATGCTGCTTCTTGAAAAATTTCCCCACTCATTCTGAACCTTAATCCAAGTCTTATGGTCATAAGGTCAGTGGACAAAAGAATTTTTCAGGAACAAATGAAGGCTGAGTGCCCTATAAAATAGAAGGAAAAGGTAAGTCAGCTGGATCAAAGTTATACCTAACAATCAGAAAAATGTTTCAGGTCCTCGAGTAAACAGTACCATCCTACACCAAATGGTAAAATACCTTTAAGATTATGCCTTTACTACGTAACAAAATGGACACTACTCAAAAGTTTTGCGGTCAGGCGGCATATCAGGAAAGGGAGGAACCACCCCAGAGGACTCTAACGCAGAGGACATCCAGTTTGCCTGCATTAGGTCTTCAAGGCAAGGTGAGAGGAACCTTTGGATCTTAGACCCCAGAATGTGTATATTTTTCTAGTAATTCCGCAGTTGGTTGCAAAAGGATGTAGGCAGAGTTTGAGAAATACTGTCCTTGAGAGATGGATGGTAGCACCTACTCTTTGCCAACGTGCTGAGTGCTGCCAGTGTCTAAGGATACCTATACGGGGTTGATTATTGTTGAAGGTATTACGGGTTCCAACCATAAGGACACCTGTACACAAATTATGGGTAGAATCTTCATACCAAGTTGCTATCTCCCTGTAGGTATCTCTGCAGAGGAAATTCCCTCAAAGGGGTTTGACCTTTATGAGGGAATAATGTTATGGGTCCTTGTTAGACGTGAGGACAACTATGTGGGGGAAACCAAATCCCAAATGTTGGGAGAAATGGCTATGAAAACCCTGCCAGACCATCTCCCTGATGGTTTCCACCATGGAAAAGTATGGCTCATGACATGCTACCAACTTCGTCATTGATATTTCTCATGAGGAAGTGAGGGCTTAAGTTTGGTAACTTCTGCCTTTCTGATGTTGAAATGCAGTCACTGAAGAAAAGGATTTCCACCAAGCTGAGCATGATTGAGAATGGATCGTTTAAATAGTGTGAGAGAGGCTGCACCTACTAGGGTGCAATTAATATTCTTGCAGGAAAATTCCGCTGTTGCCTGAGAAGAGATTTTTACGGGTAAATAGTGTTTTCATTTCCAGGGAGGAATCTCTTACAAAGAATCACCTCTGTTTGCAGTATCGAAGGAAGGAGAACAAGGGTTTTTGTCCCCAGGGTGATGTCCAAGGTTTCCAGGCATTTCTTCCTGGTCTCAGCTTGGGAGACGTCAGAGAGTATATTGGAGACCTACCATGACTTTAATTTATAGGAAACCTAGTCGAAGCATTAAACCTGTCCCCTTCGACCGATTGTAGCACCAGGTGAACCCTCAGCAAGCTGGTTAGTGGATGTCAGTTGGCCCACTCCCAAGGACCAGAATGGGAAATACTTATTTACTAACAATAATTTTGCTCCACTACCAGGACCTGGAATCAGTCCCCCTCTCTTAAGATAACTGCTCATGTAGTCTTAAGGGTTTGATGAAGTTCTTTTTTTCATGTGGTTTTCCTTTCAAGCACACAAACAGATCAAGGATCTAACTTACCTCAAAAGTCTTTAAAATGTTTTTGAAGGGACTAAAAGTAGAGCCTCAGTGTCAACTGTGTATCACTCTCCATCTCAAAGGGGAAATAGGAGAAATTACATTCAAACCCTCAAGACAATGATGCAAGCCTATGGTATAGACAACACCTAACAACTGGGATGAGAGGAATCCCTTTCTTTGTATTTGGCTGAGTGGGAAGCACTCTGGAATCTCTGAGCTATTGGCTTGGGGAGGATGGTGATGCTTCCCCCTCGGAGCTTTTTCTCAGTATCATGCAATACTGTTTGGGCTCGATGAGGTGGATGACCAGTGAAACGTGCTCATAACCAGACCCAGGATGAATGATGTGGGACCATAATGTGGACCATGATACTCTGAAGCTGGAGAGGAAGTGCCGATACTGGAGCCAATTCATGTAAAATCTGTATGGCAAGTTGCTGTG
Source organism: Cherax quadricarinatus (assembly GCF_026875155.1). Taxonomy (NCBI): domain Eukaryota; kingdom Metazoa; phylum Arthropoda; class Malacostraca; order Decapoda; family Parastacidae; genus Cherax; species Cherax quadricarinatus. The sequence goes on from NC_069414.1 coordinate 9,373,454, forward strand.
AGCAGAACATGTTGTGGGGGAATTCCCCAGGGGTTAGATATAGATAAACCCACAAGACCCCTGAGCAAAAAAGAGAATGAGTATATGTACACAGTAACCGGACAAAGGGTTTGAAGTTGTGTCAAAAATTCAGAGAGAAACCCAATGTTTTAATGGAATGTAAAGGGCTGCAAAAAAATAATCTGGTATGAAATAACCAAAACGTCTTAAGAAATAACATGTGTGTTAAAAGATTTTGGGAAATGCATGCTTGGGTCTAATGAGAAAAAGTGGAGAGTTGCTCAACCACCTTGGAACTTTATACAAGTTTTGGATGTCAGAAATGGGGAAAAGTTTTTGAAACTCAATAAGAAATTGTTAAGGAAGCCGAGCCAATTCAACAATTTTTGTGTGGGACAAATCTGTAGGAAAAAATGGAGATGGAGGAAGAAGTGAAATTCTTCCAACACCAGTTTGTATGCTTGTGAAGTCATGGGCATTCCCATGCTTCATGGTTCCCAAATTCGATGGGCACCCTGGGCATAAGCACTGACTACCACAAAGTACGTTTAACAACAAGGTTTACGGCTTAGAAAGATTGATACTAAGCAACTAAAGATGCAAACATTTTAAATAAACTAAAACATGGGCAGCAAGATGTGATTTCCATGGCCTGTGTTCAGTACCATTTTCAAGGTGTAATGTAAATTGTGCTCATTCTGTGCTTAAAATTTGTGTGTGAGATGCCGAACGTGAGGTATATGTGTAAACTTAATGTATCCAACCCCTGGGTGCAAAGAGATGACTTTGGTGTTTTTGTTGTACGGCGAGAGGTTGCAGAACTGTTACTATCATGAGCAACCTTCTAAATTTCAATGTAAACATTTACCACAGGAAAGAAAAAATTTTCATTTTGGGGCTGCTTATCAGCATTTGTACATGTCTCAGGATCTCTTCATCCTTTCCGTGTATGGTGACTAAAAATCAGACTCTTAAAATAGGCTCTGATCCTTACAGCCTTTTAATTTGGAAGTCAAAATATATAAAAGGCTCAGAGACTTTGTTGCTGTGCTCTCTCTAGATTTTCATGTAGAAGCATGGTGCGTACTTTGTACATAGGGTTTTGTCTTGTGCTGACCTTGTTGTTTTTGCAGTGGGTGGACTCTCGGCGAGCCTGAGTACTCTCTACCAGCCATCTGACTGTGAAGGAGTGAGTCAGAGCCAAAAGTGTGAACGAGGGTTCAGGGTGTTCGTAAATGTGAGTTGAGGCAGTGGTTGACCACCTTCGGTAACATGAGACGTTCAGAAGGTGATGTTGTTCTTGTGTGCATATATACACACGGTCCCGACGGTTTTGCCTTTGTTGGTCCCCCTGGACCCCTCCATTTTCTTGTCAGCCTCCTCTCATAAGTTTTTGGAGGATCTGTGTGGAGTGACCTCGGAGATGGCTTGATGCCTGAACCATGTTAAGGATCGTGAGTGTTGACTGGAAGTCCACGTTTGGGTTCGGATTCGGCCACCAAGTGAGAGACACCTTGACATGATTTTTGTGAAGTTTTCTGCCTGGTGTACACCTGACTGCTCTGGGTTTGGCTCTACCCTCGTCTCCTGATCAGGAAGATGCCACCCTGGAAGTACCATTCTTGCTGGATTACCGAGCAGAGGCACAGTGCCTGTTGGTGCGGGCTTTCACAGTGGGCATTGTGTGCAATTTTTGCTTTGTAATTGTGTTATTGTTTAAAAGTCACTAAAATAGTAAATAGTTACTACCCTTGAGTATATGGGTATAGGTTAAAAATGCTTTTATTAAAAATCTTGCCAATCCTGTTGTAAATAACAGTAAAGTGACGAGTAGTTATGGTGCTGGGAAATATGTAGCATTACTAGTAGTCATTTCTGGTTACCACCTTCCAGACTTTAAGCAATATACTTTTTACTAGCATATCCTGAGGGACAAAAAACAAAACGCTAGCTTTTGTGAGACTCGTCTGGAGTGGGGGTGTTATGGGGCTATAGGCCCAAACATGTATTTATAAGTAACAGTTACTTCTGGAATACCAAATTATATTGAATTGATGGGACTTTGCCCTAAATGTCATAAGGACTGATCAAACCTTAGACTGAGAGGCAGCTGGGTTCAAGCCCTATTTTTCTCAATATCATAGGTTATACTATAGACCACATAAAACACATTTAACTAAGTAGATTTATATAGTTGTATTTCTTTTTGTAAAAGTCAAAGTAAGGTGTTGTAGAATTGTGTAACTGGAAATTGTGCTTGGCAACAGTCTTTTGTTTTGGTGGGAGGAGATTAGCCAGGCTCTCTCTGCTCTCTCCTCATCACTGACTCCCTCTCTCTGTGCTGACCTTCATGACCTGGCAGGATCTCTGGTCCTTCTTCTATCTTTTGGGGCATAAGTGTGCTCCAGGAGGTGAGTTTTATATAATTTCATTTTGGCCACCACCATACCCAGGATGACTAAAGTTGTTCAAAACACTGGTTTTAGCCAGAGTTATGTCAAGAGAGAAGGAACAAAATTAATAAGGTACACCATGTGGGAGAACAACTTATGCAGTGTGTAGAGCGTGTTTTGTTGAAATGTGAGCTGTAATTTGTATATTCTGTACAGAATCTATGAGAATACCGTTATATTTTTAATAGTAGTAGTTTACATAACCTTTGAAGAGGCTGGTAAAGGGTATCAGAGACACTCAGGATGATCACCCATGATGTAAAGTATTACCCCTAGACAAATAAAAAAAAAGACCATTAAGTAAAAGCACCCCACACCCTAGTACATGAAGTGAGAACCTTACTATCAAAGTAATAAGAGAACAAACCAACGTAACAATGAGCTTCTTGGGAGGGACTTGTAGGTATATCTGATATAAATGAACACATCTTCCTTGAGGGGTGAAAATGCTCCTTGTTGCCTACAGTGAAACAGTTCAAGCAGGTTATAAAACGTAATAATTGCAACGTTCTCACAATCTCATTTAGATCTGTGTGTATTAACCTCTAACACTTGGGAAGATTCACTGTGACACTGTCCGGTTCGTTCTCAACATTCCAATACCGAGGTACAGTGTTAATTTCAACAATCATACCACTGATACTAGAAATACCAAGCCTCCTTCCTCATGTTAAGAAATTTTGTAGATCGGGACAGCCAAGAATATCCCTGAGAGCTTCATTATTTTGCATTAACTCCACGGGTCGAGAGAACTTTCTCTAGCTAATATCAACATGGGAGCAAGCAAAATCAATTAAGGAACATAATATAGGCTATGTACATCATTCTCTTCCATGATTCTCACATTAGCACCATAGTTGGGATTTGTAAGCCCCACAACAGCTTTGAGAGCATTTAGCCTAGCTTTACATTTCTTGTTTAGTGTGGTAATAGTGGATTTGTTAAAGGGTTAACATCTACACCAAGATATCCTGTAAGTTTTAACGTACTAATGATTCACAACTCCTGGCAAAATAGATGGGTGGGGGTGTCGTTTGCTTGTTAATATCTTTGATTTTAGAGAAGATATTATGAGGCCTAGTCGATTACAAATTGCATGAACTTCATTAGAATGATATTCATCTTCTTATGCCCTGTTGTATGGATCATGGAATCACATCAGCATAGCTCTAGCTGTATGTTTAGGTGAGGCAGGTAAGCATTTTAGGAGAGCATTAATCAGCTATTAAATAGCATGGGACTAAGAACTCCTCCCGGGCGGGTACCTAAAGACATTTCTGATAGAATCACTTCTGAAGCCTGGTAGAGGACAGAGGGAAACTCTATTTTGACAGGTATCCTAAATATCCAGCAGATAACTACCACCAATATTCATTTGGCAGTTCAGTAGTAACACGGTTCTGTTCAGCCATATCAAATGCGATTTTAGATCAAGAAAAGTGGAAAACTAGTAAGGTGTGTGCAGTGAGAAAGGTTGGAAATACAGTTCTGCACACTTTTACCTTTCATGACCCATAAGAGGTAGGGGGAAAAGTTGATGTCTGATTCTGTGTACTCTGTTAAGCATCAGTCTTCAAAAGTTTACAAAGACAACTAGTTAAGGAGATCGGCCTAAATTATCAGGCAGTTGGGGCTTAGGGATAGGCACAATGAGACATTGTCCAGGAAGTAGAAGAAAACGCCCTCAATGTAACTGAATTATACCGTGCCAACAAGGGTTATCAGGCCACGTGCTAATAGTTCTGAGAATATCATAGTTATACCACCTCATCCAGGAGCATTGATCGACCTTTGTTACTGCATTATCTAATTCATACTCGTAAAAGAGGGCAATCACTACCATCAATATTTTGGGCTCCTAAAATTAATCATCAACATTTCTTCAGAGGCTGCAGAAAACCATATGAATTCAACGATGAAAATATTCAATTACTCAGATATGGTAACATGAGAAATTAAATCTTCAACAGAGTACAAAACAAAGTCGGGCCACAAAATAGAGCGAAACACCAATGTCAAAGACCTGGAGTGATTATGTCGGAGGATCCTTCAACCTTCCAAAGCCCATAAATTGTATCAATCTCATCTGCCAAGAAAATGACAGATGGGATAATGAGAACCGTCAAAACTAGGGAGGCCAAGCCATGATGACACTCTTCAGGTCACATGTTCTATCAGGCTGGAATATTGCTGCACTCTAACAGCAACCTTTCAAGGCAGGTGAAATTGCCGACCATAAAATAACAGAGAACTTTCACGGCGCGCATACGGAGATAAAACACCTCAATTACTGGAGCGCTTGAGGTTTCCTAAAACCTGTATCCCTGGAACCAGGAGTGTGAGATACATGATTTATATACACCTGGAAAAATCCTAGAGGGACTAGTACCGAACTTGCACACGAAAATCACTCACTAACGAAAAGCAAAAAGACTTGGCAGACGATGCACCATCCCCCCAAATGAAAGCAGGGGTGTCCACTACACGTTAAGTAGACCATACAATAAGTGTCCAGGGGCCCGAGACTGTTCAACCTGCCCTCCCACACACATAAGGGGATTACCAACGACCCCTGGCAGTCTTCAAGCTGGCACTGGACAAGCCCTAAAATCAGTTTCCTGATTCAGCCGGCTGTGGCTCGTACGTTGGTTTGCAGCAGCCTGCAGCAACAGCCTGGTTGATCAGACGCTGAATCCCACCAGGAGCCTGGTCACAGACCGGGCCGCGGGGGTTGACCCCAAACTCTCTTCCAGGTAAACTCCGCAGGTAAACTCCAGAGTACTCTCTAAATTTTTTCTAATAGGAGATGGAAGGTTTTCATGCCCCAGGGATGTTTTGGACCAGTCCATCTATGAGTCATTTGCTTTTTCAAGAGGAAAGGGATGAGCACTCATTGCCAGTCTTTTTCCTGGAATTTTATTTATACCTTTCCAAGCCAAAACTCAAAGGGTGGACCTATTAAATCCCACTAACAAACTGTTCCCATTCCTGTTGCCAAAGTTTCTTCCTTTCTATTCCTCATTGTTAGTGCAGCTTGGAACGTCCAGAGGCAGGTCGGGGTTCTACATTCACGGTAGCTTTACCAATCCCCGCCTAGCTGCATGGGTTAGATTGCCAGCTGTGATCATTATAGTATTTACATTGGTTTTTATTGTTAATTATATGGAGGTCTTTGTTTCCTAATCCTGCCCACTTGATCTGTGAAACACTCTCAATATGGTAATTAATCATCATTAATTATTGTGTGCCAATGGGCTCGTAATTCTCATACCATTGATCCCAAGTGGTTAATAAAGTTGTCCTCTGTGTTTCTGTTGAGATAAGTTTTCCTCCTTCTGTATTAGCTCCTTGATTGCTGGAGATGTGATCAAGATTGACAGTTGTTAGTCTTGGAATGAACAGATAGAAGATCATCAACTATGAACAGAGTCATGCATCGTATATGATGTTATTAAATCCAATACACAGATCTAGTATCCACCAGTGTCAAGATCGTCACGGAGGTCACAGACCCTGTGCTGCTTTGGGATTAGTGTGGACGGTTACAAGCATTGGCTGCTCCTGCCGCTTTTTAAAAATAGAGGTTGGAGAGTTGAAGGAGGAGGTCTTAGCTTCTCCAGGAGGAGATTAGGAGGCTGAAGGTCCACCTCAAGGGTCTGGGAGAGAGTGTGATGTGGCTGGGAGTTTGTGGGGAATGAAGGCTTCTAGCAGTGAGGTGCAGTCTGTCTCTCGCTGTGAGGAGGCTGTACTGGGGAGTAACAACGCTACCAGCAGTGAGTGCAGTCCAGCACCTCTTACAAGTGGCGAGTGGTTCACAGTAATGGAAGGCGCATCAGAGTAAGGAAAGTTAAGAGTGAGAGATCTGAAGGTAGGAAATCGCTTTTCTCTGTTCTTTCCTTCAGGATGAATGTACTTCAGTGGGCCATGAAGGTAAGGGTACTACAGCCCCTGCTAATAGAGCAAGCGCATTCTTGTGGATGGTGACTCTCAGGTAAGAAATATTGACCGTGCGTTTTGTAATAGGAATAAAGAAGATGATGAGATAGCTGTGCTTCCCTGTATCTGGGTTGGGGACATTGACAACAAGCCTGGATATATCACGTCAGGTAATGGGGAACAGCCCATTACCTGTCTCAGTGCTGGTGAAATGATATTGGGAGGGTAGGAGAGAAGAGCTGCTAGATAAGTAACAGGTCAGCTATAGATTCATTAAGTTCCCCCTAAGGGAAGGATCCCATCATAATGTAGCATCTTGCCTAGAAGGAGTAGGAAATAATGGTGTCTAGGGCAATTGGTGGTAAATTGCTGGCTAGACAGATACTGCAAGGAACTTGCAATCCATTCATTGACAACTGGAACAAACTTTTATGGCACACAGATAATGTATGCAAGGGATGGGTACATACGCTCTGGGGCTGGGGTGGTAGCACTTGCAGACTCGAATGAGAAGCCATTGGTGAATGCCTATGATTTTAAACAGAAGGAAGATAGAGGTATGGGTGTGTGTGGGAAACAAGCAGGTTGCAACACTTGGGGTTTTGGGAACAGTAAAGTAAAAAAGGCATTCAGCATAAAGTTATAAAAAAAAGAAAAAGATCGGTCGCAAACAAAGGGGGACAGCAGGGGCAAAAAAGGGGACTAGCCCCCTTTTAAGGTTTACTTAACTAATCCCGGGAGTGAAAGAAAAAAAGATAGTGAGCTAAGATTAATTGCAAGTGCGGGAAACAAAGATATTATTGTATACCAGGACCGGGGTTAATCTGAAAGATAGAAAAAACCCTCTGAATGTCACATACAAGGCTATAAAATTATTTCCACACTGACAGGGGTCAAAGGAAAGGTGGTGGAGTACGATGTTGTCGAGGGAAATTTTAAATTGTTTGTTTAACAAGTATTAATTAGAAGCGTCCCCACTGAATCTGTTTGGTTTTCAGCTTCTCGGGGCCGAGAAAAAAATATTTTGGGTGTGATTTACAGGGCCCCAAAATTTATAGGGGAGTGCAGTAAACTTCTTGGGGCGAAATTGTAAGGCTCACCTACAAAATGTTGGGGCTAATGGGGAGATTTCAACTTAAAGATTGCTGGGCAAATTTGGGGCAGGAAATTTAGAGTCAGGGGGACTTTCTTGATACGACCAGGGTTGTTTTTAAAACGTTTGTGAAGACCCAAATTGGGAAAAAACCCCCTTCTTGGGTTCTTCCAGTAGGGAAAACTAATTAATAATCTTGAGGTTAATGATAGCTTTGGGGGGAAAATGTCACAAAAACACCAGTTTTAATATTCATGGAATTCCCCTAATAAGGCAATAAGTTCCCCTCCCTAACTTTCGCTTGTATTTCATAGGACTGAAAAAATTACTTAGGTGGGCTGAATGGAAGACCTGACTAAGGGGCAGGTAGGTGGTGATGGGTTGCCGATATGATCTTTCCCGGGTGTTCTAGCTGCTAGAAAATTATGTTCCAAATGGGAAATCAGTCAAAAAAAAATGATCTAAAAAGGATGAACAATAATTAAAAA
>NC_069414.1:9381923-9439108 GCF_026875155.1 Cherax quadricarinatus
TTGTGGATGATCCCACTGTTCGAGGCAGGATGGGGGGATTGCGACGGTGGAAATGGTTGGGCTTTCGGGAGGGCATCAGCATGGGGTGAACAGAGCAAAAGCAAGTTTGCTGGAGGTGGTGCCTGGAGGGGGGGGGGGCTTGGGTTGGAGTTTGGGTGGGAAGTAGTGGATAGGCAAAAAATTTGTGGAGTTATATACATGGCAGATGCGCGGAGGCTAGGCAGGTGAATTCGGAGGTGGTGGTGGAGAAGGCAGTAAAAAGGTTAAGGAGTTTACGGGCAGGGACGTCCCCTTACAACAGGGGGGCGATAATTATAAATTCATTAGTTTATAGTAAAGTATGGAGTATGGCGTGGTGTATCCAATGAGGACTCCAACATACATGAGATTCAGAGGAGGGCATTACTTTATGTTTGGGTTTTACGGGAGGGCATGGCTAAGCAAGGAGGTGGTGATGTCAAATATACGCAGTGGAGGAGTAGGTCTTTTAGCGTTGGGGCCGAGAGTAAAGGTTTTATATTGAAACAAAAGGTTCGTTAGGGAGGGGGGGGAAAGAGGGGTTAGAGGGGGGAAAGTGATGAAGGATGTGCGGAAGGGTGGAGCGGAAAAGAAATAATTGAATGCGAGGATATGCTGAGGTTATTGTTATTGATTAGGAGGTGGAAAAATTTAGGGTGGGTGTTTGGTGACGATGAGTAGAAGGCAGAAATCATACAGGGGGTATCGGTTTATCCCTTGTATGATTGGGGTTATATAAGGAAGACTTTCGAAAGCTTAAGTTAATGCCGAGAGTACGGGAGTTTGTATAAAGGTTTATAATGGGGAATTAGCATCGAAACCCTGTTTTGTGTTCAATGGGATGGTGAAGGAACAGACCTGCGATCACGTGGAGAACAGGAAACAGCTTTTCATGCGGTTTATTTCTGTGAAGAGTTGAGGGAGGTAAGGGTGTGGTTAGCGAAGGTTTTTAGGTTGAGGGGTGGGGGTAATGTAGGGACCCTCGAGCCTTAACATTAGAAGTACGCGGGGTCTCTAGAGAAGTGAAAAGGGCAATTATGTATGTAGTGGTGGTTTTTTCTGTATATTTCCTGGGGGATGAGGGACACGGAGGAGGAAGAATTAGGATTAGAGCAATTGCGGCGGGCATATATAGAAGGGTTTGCAGAAACAAACTTTTTTAAAGGGAACAGTGGAGGACAACGTTTTTCCGGAGACCCTCCTGCAAACTTACGGTCAATGGCCTCATTCAGTTGCGAGATAATTATACGTAAAGGATTTGGTTCCCTTTATAAGCGGGTTTCATTAGTTTTTTCAGAGGGAGAGTGAATAAGGTAAAGGACTGGTGAAGGAATGTGTGGGTCGGGAAGGTATGTACTGGTGGTCCCTGTGTTGACATGTAAGTTTTGTGTGCAAGATTTTGTTTAGCCTAGATTTTTTATAAAATAGGTCCTTGAGATTAAAAGAGTTATAGAAGTAAACTGTCCATGTTAGCCCTACCAGTTGTTGCAAAAATAATTTTTCTGGTATGTAATTTCGAAGTTTTTTTTTGTAAATTTGTAGGGAATTTCTTTTCGCTTAGACGAGGTTTATATTCTTTTTTAACATAATTGTTTTCCATCACTTTTGTAATGTTTTTAATTTCGTAGCTGATGAAACGTATGCTGAAAAAATTTTTTGCAGTTGTTGATGCTTTATTGCACTTATGCAATTTGTGTAATGCTTATTTTTGTTATAGAGAAATGTTTTCGGATAATTACCAACTTTTTTTTAATTAAATCTCATAATCAGTTGCATGTATATAAAAAGTTACGAAAATTTATGTTTGATCACTGCTGTGATCAATACGTTGCAAATAAATGTGTGTGTATTTATAGATGAGTTTCCATGGGGGGGGTTCCCCCTCCAACAGTTTTGTGAGTATGTGTCAGATATATTATCATTTTGTATAATGTGTGTCAGTGCAGGGTGTGTATGTATTTTGCATTTTCAAAAATTTTCCTTGCACTTTTGATATAATTCTTCGTAATCTTGTTCAGATCCTGTATTATTGTGGTATTTAACATTTTATACTATCTTGTAATTTATGATGTTTTAAATAAAAAAAAAAAAACTACGAAAGAATGTGTGCGTATGTGATAAATGGTATGAAGGTTTTTGGGAAAAGGAAGGTGGGGTATGGATTTAGAGAAGTGTGGAGTATTGACGTTAATTTAGGGAATAGTGATAGAAAGCTTTGGGGGGTAATAACGGAAGAGGAAATAGAGTTGGCTTTAAGGGGAATGAGGGGGGCAAAGCACCGGGAATAGACGGTCTCCCGCTGAATTTACCTTCAACATTGGGGGGTATAAGGGGTTTCATGAGTAGGTTATTAATCAATGAAGAAGGTGTGATGGGGGACAAGCAAGCAACACAGTTGTAGGTTGGTCCAAAAAGGTAAGGGGCCACCCCCCCTCAAGAGCACCGGCCATATCCTGTTATTGCTATTATAAGTTTCCTAAAGTCCTGGGTAATCGTTTAAATGTTTTAGGGAATGGTTTTTGAAAACCCCATATGGTTTGCCTGAAGGTCGATATTGAGGTCATGAATACTGAGAATTTGTGGAGTCAAAAGGGGGGGGGGGAGGAGGGCGCGTTTTTGGCCTTAGACTGGCAGGGGCCTGTGACAGGTTTGGGAAAGGGACATTGGAAGGGTATACTTAGAAGCAGGTTATGGGAAATAATATTAATTGGGTAACCACGTGTACAATGGAGCCAAGATAGGGGACAGATTAATGATGCTTGGGGAAGGAGATTTTAATGGGTTTGGGACTTAGCAAGGTTTCCCATGTCACAAATGTTGTTTCGTGCTTCAGGACCCCTTCTATAGAATGGTTTTAAAGTTGTGATTGACCACGATGGAGGTGTGGGGGTCGGGAAAGTGGCCTGGAATAATAGGATGTAGACGATACAACATCCTGGTTTTAAGGGATGGCGTTGAGTGTTTTTGATGTTTGTGCAACAGTCTTCGGAAATGCAAAAGGATGCAGGCCCAAAAAGAGAGAAGTCAATGATCATGGTTGGTGATTGGTGGAGGGGGGGGGGAATGTAAAAGTTTTTGGGGAAACAAAACGGGTCCTTTAAAAATTGGGTATCACCTAAAGGATGACTGGATGCTGCTCGAGAGGAAAACCAATAGATTAATGGAAAGGGTTCAGGGCCCTTGGTGTATTGCGACCTCATCTCTGAACTCTCGTGCAACGAGTGATGTATAAAGTATTATGTATAGTAAGGTTTGGCACGTAGCAGCCGTGTTCCCATTAAAAGGGAGGCGAAATTTTGGAAATCTGAGACGAGTGTTTTAAATTTTGTGGGTTCAAGGTGCGATTGGCTAGAGAGAGGGTGTAATGGGTTTCCTGTGCCCAGGGTGGATTGGGTTGTGGATCTGAGAAGGGGATTAATGTTATTCTTAAATGGAGGTTTTGCGCGAAGGTGTAGTGGAGGCACTGGAAAAGTACATGATAGTTGGTAAGTTTTATGTGGTAGTGAGTTGAGGAATGGAAACTGTTTTTGAGCTTTGAGTTGGTTGAGACCCAGGAAAATTCGAGTAGGGGTTTTGTGTAGGCTGCTTGCAGAAAGGATTTTTTTTTTATATTTTATTAAAAAAGTACATCACAGCACATAAAAATAACAAAACAAGCCTTATCTGTCAACAGATGTAATAAGCTTTCCATGGCCATATAATACCACATACAAATGTAATAATTATACATCATGTAACAAATATTATCTAAGGAGAACACAAACAGTAACCAAAGTAAGGAGAGAATTGATACATACTGCCGTACTAACTACAGCAAAAGTAAAACCAGATATTCTGTACTATGACTGAACGTTATAAGGTACTAACTCAAAAGAGGACAGTATGGTACATACCGTAACCCTACAAACTAACCCCCCCTCCTTCCCCAGACAGAACTCCCCCTATCTGAAAAAGACAACATAAATCAGAACTGCAAGAGTGCACAATAAATTAAGTTAACCCTAACACATCTATAATGCTAACCAAAAGCATGAATCTTACGACACGTAAGAATATGAAGCATAAACAACAAAGATACATCTGTTCCCTAAACTTAAAACGGTAAAGGTTATAACTGCCTCACGACTTACAATACAAACTGCAAGTGCAATAAGTACATTATGTAAATATGGAACAGTTTACTTTCTAACATTGGTTATAAAGAAGTTCCTGTAATCAAATTACATTAACAAGATCCGTCCACATCATAATCTCACACGACCAACGATACCGTACAATATAATGGTAATACACCTTACACACAAAGTATTCACAATGGTTTTATACTCAGACACAACACATTATACATTATTAACGAACATGTCTAACTTTGTTGTATATACAAATGACAAGCACACATGGGTAAGTATATAGACTGTATAATAAATCATTGTGTTAAAATACACACACACACACACACACACACACACACACACACAAGCACACTCAAACCCACCAACATAGACATAGGTATTAATGAAGCTACGACAAAAACATCCAAATAGAACAAATACGATGTGTTATATGACATCTCAACAAATAATGTAAGCAATTACATGCAATATCATATATTACATGTAATAGGAAAACACATCTATACAAACACCAATGATTGGTGTACAAGAATAAAAAGGGCAAAACTCTTAACGTTCTGCACATACAAAATTTACATTTCATCATCACATTGGAGACATACATACAACATTGGAGACATACATACAATACTCACAAACACTAGACATTTACACACAATTAAACGCAGCTGACCAGCCGGTTAGATTACCCACTGAACAACAAATTATCTCAAATCCTTTAACTCTAACGCTCTATATGCAGACGGGAAATCTTGCTCCCATCTCCCCTCATATACCAACCGATTTCGACACTTAGTTCTAAGAATTGTTCCCGCTAAAACCCGGATTCTGCTATTCCCTTCAGCATGTCTCATAGTCCATGACACATAAATATAATCGGCTACGACATACGACACCGCACGTTGTACACAGATGTCAACCCCACCCACATCAAAACTCAACGCCCTAAGTACCGACAAACCTCTCCCCCCTACCATTCGTAAAACCCTGCTGAACCACGCACGTACTATACCTAAATTTTCACAGAAATACACAACATGAAACGCTGATTCGTCCTCCCCGCACGCTGAACAACTCCGGTCCTCCACTACACGCCGATTAGACAACACCACCTTGGACGGCAGAATCCCGTGCAAAAATTTAAAAACCACTTCGCGTACTCGAGGAAGGAGACGTAACTGATGAACCCGCTTCCATATATCACACCACGCGTACATGGGGAACATTCCCTGAACTCTCACCTCCACTTTCACCATACCCACTCTTTCCAAAGTACTCAATTTAACGCTCCGCACGTCTCGCATGCACAGCAACACACGTAGCATCGTATCGCACCTGATTACATCTGCCGTCCCCACCACCTGCGCAGGTCACGATACATTTCTGTTAAACCACCATGCCTGCCACCCGTTGGAGAAAAACGACGTTTCACATAACAAGCATGACTCGGTCTCTTAAAGGAACAAGACCTAACCCTCCTTGACGCATTGGTGTCTCTACCACCGCTCTTGTGAGCCAGTTGCACCCTGAGCCCCACAGAAATCTATAAACTCTATGTAAAAGATGTTTGATATCCCCCCTGTATTAGTGGATACTGCGCAGCAACGTGCCAAACTTTACTATAAAGAAGAAGATTAATTACTATCGCCCTCTGATGTAGGGTTAAATGTCGTGGCCTTAAACTATGTAAACGCCTGAAAACGCTATTTACCACCCTCCCCGAATTACAAGCCCTCGTCTTATCAACCTCTCTCATATACTGTAAGATAAAAGATAAGATTCCGTTCGGATTTTTAACTACCCGGGTTAGCCACCGGAAACCCAGAAAGTCAGTTGCGTCATCGAGGACTGTCCTAACTTTTTCCATGGGCCTTAATCTGTCCCCCAGAACGACCCCACCCAGTCGCTAACACCCAGTACCTATTTCTCTGTGAACAGGACAATAGTGTAAGGAAACGTGTCGGAATTCCACCCGCCTGGAAAACCGGCCTCGTGTGTGAAGCGGGAGTTATTACACCAGACCACGGACCAATATGTTAACACAGTCAACCACCGTCCACGATCTATACCTACCTCCTCCTCGCCCAATCTCCCAGACATCATAATCTTTGATTTTTCTTTGTTAACCCGCATTCCTGTTCCTTACCAAACATCTACAAGTCTTCCCACTAAACGTAATTGCTCCTCGTACGTAATTAGGACAGTTGTATCATCCAATAACCACTTTTTTTTTTATATTTTATTTAAAAGATCATACAAGTACATAAAAATAACGACAAATTACATAGTGAAAACAGTGATGAAAAATTCTGCATAGTACATGTACTTTTCAATTAACATATTACATCTGAACAAATCTGTACAGTAAAAACAATTGACACCTCCATCTTGAAGTAATGACATTATTTGAGAACACTAAATCTAACCTAATGACTCTCAAGTACCCCATTCCTGATTGTACATCATGCCACGAATGTACACCTTACATTCTGAAAACCAACTACCCCCCCCCTTCTTGCATGTCAATCCACCTGACACGTAACAATCTTTATATGTAACTTATATTGTATGAAATTACTTCTTATTCCATATTGAACAACAGGATATTTTCAGTAATCACTCAATGTATTGAAAAATAAAAAAATTCCCAATTTTCTACAGATTCATGTACAACGAAATTTTCTACTAAAAAAACCCCAAACATAAAAACCTTCTCGGGGAAGGTATAAATAAATACATATTTTTAACTTACACTTTAAAAACAAAAACCATTGAAACTAAAAAAACCCTTTAATCTTAAAATAATCCCATAAATTACCCTATAATAAAATATAAATTCAAGGGAAACCCCAAAACCTAGGGGTTTCATAGAGCTCCCTTTAAAAAAAACAATATGTTTAAGAAAACGGGAAAAGGGCCCAACCCTTTTTCTAAAAATATTTCCCCCCAATATCTTTAAAACCACAACTAAGTTTAAAAGCCCGTTAGCACAAAACTAACAGTGGCAGACTTTCAGCGTCGATAAATAGGAAACCCTTCCAAACCACCCCCGCAATACCCCTGTGTAATATAATTTCCCCCATTCACACAGTGAAACCCCAAATTTTGTTTTTCCCCTTACACACATCCCAAAATAATTTCGTTGCAGATATATAATTTTCCATCCCCTTAGGGACTTTCTGTCGTTTTTTTTTTGCCCAATTTGGCAAAATTTTAATAATTAAATTGAAGAATATGTATGGGTTCACAAAACAAACCCCCCTCATCAAAACCAGTCAAAGGCACTTTTGTCTCAGTACTATATTCATTCTCTCCACCCTAAACCCTTTCACCCCTGCCTTTTATGGGGAAACCCCCAGCCCGCCGCGCCCCCTTTAAAATTGCACGTAAATCCCATAAATCCCCCCCTAAACCAAAAACCCCCCGATAGCCCTCAGAAAAAAGCATTTTTCCCAAAACTCCCTCCAAAATTTTTTTCCCTATTACGACATTTTATTCGTAAAATGCCCGCAGCTAACACCTTTAATTCCTCTCATCCACCGCCCACCCCCTCAGGGCCCTACGTAAAAATAAACCTAAACCAAAAAAAACGCCACTCCCATTCTCCCCCCATCTTACTCACCCCCCACCAAATATCCAAACTTAAAGCCCGCAACACCTGCAATCCTCCCCCCCCCCCCAAAAAACCCAGAAAAAACCTTTCCTAACTAGACCCGCCCCCACTTCTATACAGCCCAAAACAAAAATAAACCGCATAAAAATTTGTCCCCATGCTTCCACACGCTCTTACTTTTCCCCCCCTCCCTTTCCTCCTTTTTAAATAACAACCCCAAGGGCAAAATCCCATAAAAAAATTCTAAACATTACCCCCCGAACACCCTTTTACACGTAATTTTTTTTAGACGCGCCCAAATTTCGTTCCACGCATACAGGGGGTTTAATCCCCCCAATTAAAACAGAAACCCCCAATTTGCCTACCTTCCCCTCCTTCGGGGGCCCCCCGAAATTTTAACACACGACGGACCCCTCCGTAAATTAAAACCCAACATGGCCCCACCAACTATTAAACCCCTACCCCCCCACCACCGTTGCATACCCTTTACTTTACCGCACAAGTCCCCCTCCCCTCCTGCTCCCCCCCCCTTTTTTAACTTCGTTTTAGGTACACGCCACATCCTTTTTCCAGGGGTTAAAAGCCCCCACCCCCTCCCCCCAAACGGCCCGGGAAGTGTTAACACCGCTCTACTTAAAACCATTCAAGCCCGACCCCCCATTAAACCAAAAACCCCCAAATTTTTTTGAAAACGTTTCAACCCTAAACGTCCCCATCACGGGTAAATGACAACGACATGCCAAAATCTTGCTGAAACAATAGCACGTTCGTCACTTTTAAACTTTTTGATCCCAACCGTTAGTTGGGGCCGCCCTAAAAAACCACCAAGTTTTTTCAATACCCCCCACTATTCCCACCGAATTCACCTCTGACCACCCGGGTTTTTCCCACATAAATTACCCCCATATCTTTAGTTGATCCACCACCTTCCACCCACCCCCTACCACCTCACCCCCAAATTTGTACTATCCCTTAAGTCTAAAAACCCCTTAGCTTCTCAACATTAATTTTCATACCTGAACCTCCCCAAACACATCCCCCACCTTCCCCCACCCAAAAGAAAACCCCCTTTACCTCTCACCAAAACAGTCGTGTCATCCACAAAACCCAACAATACCAGCCCCCCCCCCCCCCCGGTCAGTACCCCCCCCCCCACCCTCCCCCCAACACCCCTCCAAATTTGGCCCTATAAAATGGTTTCCTGTATCCCGCAAAACAATTTTTGTGATAGGGGGCCCAACCCTTTTGGCGCAGTCCCCGCCGCATCTGTTTTTTAACTCCAGCCTCCCCTTTAAAACCTGCACCCTCATCGATCCCCCCTGATAAAATTTAAATTTTTGCCCAAGATAAAAATTTTTTCCCCCAAAAAACCTTCCCAAACCCGCAAAAACCCTTTTCCAAAAAACCCTTCCCTTTCTACACAAACATAAGCACCCTTTCCCAATCTAACCCCAATAAAACCCTCCATCACCCAACCCCCCCTTTTCCTCTAAAATTCTCAAATAAATTCCATGCCCTTCAAACACGCCCTTTTCCTTTGGCCCCCCATTTTTGCCCCCTAAAAAATTAAAAACCTTTTGCCTATTACCCCCTTGATTCTGTTCCCTTTTTTATTCTCGCAAACAACTTATAACTCCACCAAAACGAAATCCCGAAAATTTCCTTTAAACCTTTTGACTGCTCCCCTTTCGGAAACCAACCCCCAACAACGGCCGCCTTTTTCGCTCTCCCTTCCCTTTTAAACCTAAAGCCCCCCTTTAAAAGCTGAAAACAGCCTTACTAAAAAAAAACCTAAAGCCCCCCCCCAAAATTCTTTACGAAAGAAATCATTTGGCAGCCCCGTCAAACCCCGGGCCCCGGCCTTTTCCCCAAGCTCACTCCTGAAAATCCCCGGGCCAAAATCTCACATTTCCGTAACCCCCCCAAAGTCCCCCACCTTGACCACCTCAAACCTCAAGCTCACACGCACATACTCTCCCTTTTCCCTCAATGCCACCTCACGGAAGCCCCCCGCTTTGCGTATATGATTTAAAACCCCAAGCGTCTACTATCCACAAAAACCCCCTCTGTCTTTAAACCAATGCTTGCCCCCGCTCTTCCCTTTCCATCCCTAAAATTACTTTTTAAACCCCCATCTTTCTCCATGCCCACTCCCCTTTTTTCCCTCGGGCCCTTTTTTTAAAAACGAAAAACCGAGGGGGCCTTTCCCCCCCAAAAAAAAGCACTTCTTCCAATCCTCCCAAAATTCGCAAAACCATAAAAACCCGCCGTTTTCAATACCCAAATACTCCCTTTTAAAACCCCCAAATTTCCTGCACTGGATAGCCCTTTCTCCTCCTCTTCATAACAGCACGCAGCTGCCCTTTCAAGATATCTTTGAAACCCCCTACTTTAACCGATTTTCTTTTCCCCCCCCCGACAAATATAATATTCTCTGATACGATTTTTTTAAAACCACGAAAACCCACCAATTTACCAGTTCCCTCATCCCCCCCCCTCATCCCCCCAACCCTTCCCCCCAAATTTCGCAAAAGACTGACGACAATTTCCCCACCCGCAAAAAACTTTACATTTAACTTCCAAAAACCTTGACCCCTTCTAGGCAATCCCCCCCCAAATTTTAGGGCCACCATTACTCCTCTGTGACCCCCAAAAAACCCCCGTTCAAACCCCACGCACTCGCTCCCCTATTACTGTTCGGGGCAATACAATCGAACCGTCTTTTTCCGCATATCCACGTCTAACAAAAGTAAGTTCAAAAACCCCACCCCTTCCCCCCGTCCAATTTAAACCCCCCTCCATTTAATTTCCCCCCAAAATCCCCCAAAAAATACCCCCCCTCTAAGTTCCACATCCTTTCGCCCCTTTTCACACAATTTTTTTAATCACCCAACCCCCCAAAACAGCTACACCCGGGAAAGCACGGGAAAAATTTCAAAAAACATTTCCCTTTACAAATTTATTTTTAATATCACAAACTCCCCGCTGGACCCTAAAACACACACCAAACTCATCTGTACCCAAACCCCCCCAAACCCCCCCCACACGAAATCACCCTCCCCTCCCCACCCCCACAATGCCTCACAAAGAAGGGCCCAGTTTTCCCCTTTCCAGGGTGGCAAAATCCTCCTTTCAACCTTAATTTGCATTCTTCCCCCAAAAACAAAAATTTAACCCCCTTTTCCCTTTAAACCCTTAAAACCCGGTCCCGTATTTTTGGGTTCCCCGCCCCAACAAACCCCGTCAACACTATTACGCACCAAATAATTTACTAAACCCAAAACCCCTTTTCTCCTGAAACCTCAATCCATTAAAGTTCAATGTCATGCACTTGAAGCTTTCAGAGTGGGGTTTTTTCCCTTTTTGACCCTGGGACGTCTTGCCCCCCCAATCGTTTTTGTGACACCTCGGTCCCTCTCCCCCCCCCCCCCTTTTGAAATGCTCTTAACCAACCCTGCCCCCTTTGGGGCCCCTTGTCCTCTCTGGGGTAACTTCCGGGCCCCGGACTTTTGGGCCCGTGCCCGACAGGGGTGACACGCCTCGGGGCAGATACGCAGCACGCCTTCCGTGAAGCCCCTCTTTCATTTAAAAACGTCTGATAAAATTTCCCGGTGGAAACCCCCACCTCCCCCCAGCTTGCAAACAAAATATTCTTATCCCCCACTGCGCAGACCTCAGATCCTTTTCCCCGCCCGGTCCCAACAAAACCCCAAAAAACTAGATCCCGGACTCCCAACCTTCCCCAAAACCCCCTTTTCAGCCAATAAAAACATTTAAACCATGGCTAAAAGAGTTTTTCCCCCTCACAGCACCTCGCAGTCGGGGGGTCCCTTTTCCAACACCTGACTGCTTCAATGAAGGGGGGTCCCCCCCCCCCGTCCCCCCTGCTGGGCCCTTTCCCCCTCCCTCTCTCCCACCTCCTCCCCCTCCGGGCCCCCCCCTTTTTGGGAGGCAAAAGTCACATAAGGCCCAAAACCTCCTCTTCTCTATTTCTGAAGGGCGTTGCCTTTGTTCCATGTTGCCAAAGCCTCCTTCCCAAAACACAGCCGCTAGGGGGATCATATTACCCAAAAACCGACAGGTCCGGCGTTGCCCAGGGGTATTTCACAAACAAAACCCGGGTTTCGAAATTCTGGCAGCACTACGTAAGACCCAATAAAGGGAAAGTAACGTATCTTCACAGAATAAATTTTTCCCTTTGAGTTTCCCCCGCGTATTGGGCCCCCCGGCCCCCTTCCCAAAAAGTGGCCATATTTACTGTACCATATTTTCCCATCGCAAGAAAGGAAGTAGAATCATCCGCCCGAATGGCCCCATTTCTAATCTTAACCCATGTGTAATGGCCCCAGAAACGGGCGTGAAGTCGCCAAAGGGCACAGCCCGGGGTTAAAATGTCAAAGAACCTCCTGGTACTTGTCTACCACCGCCTCATAAAACACTTGCCAAAATTTAAAATTGACAAAGATCCTCGTCGTGCCATTCACGCTACTCCATAAAAAAAAATCTCCTTTGTCAGCAAAACCAAAATTGTTTAAGGGGGGATTTTTTTCCGGGAGTATCAGTCCAAAAAGTTTTCCCGTCACAGCCCCCGGATAAGCTCAACACAACTGTGTTTTTTGCGTCTTTCCCGGGTTGCCTGCCCATGCTGTGAAAATATAACTGCCCCCTAATCAAAAGCCAGGGGCAGCAAACAGCCACGTCCCCCACTACCAAAAGGTTTTAGTGACGAAACAAGGGAGCTCGCCGAAAACGCAGGAAGGGGGGCAGGGCACAACCGCACTCCCCCTGTTGGGGCAGGCAGCGGGAAAGTACCTTCTATGGCAGGTGATCCAACCCCAAACCCAACCCCACGACGAACTACTCCCCGCCCACAAACTGTCCCCAAAAAAAAGGGTTCCCCGCAAAGCAACAAAAAACTTTGAACATAGGGCAAACCCTGTCGAATGCCTCATTCCCAAATTTTACAAAAACCCTAACTTCCCATTAATTTGGGACTTGAAACCCAGCACCATTATACCAAAAAAAAAGGGGCCCACAAAGTTTGACCTTTAATTAAACCCAAAAACCCCCCGGGCCCTCCCCATAAACTTTCCCCAGCACATCCCCTTCCCCTTTTTACACTTACAAAAGCAGCTTTCCAGCTAACGCCAAAACACCACCCCCCCCCCTTTCGTTCCGCATTCCTCGACAAACTCCCTGATATTCCCATGACCATCATACAATGTCCACCTGGCACGCCAAACTGACCCTTATGTTTTAAACCTTGTCAAACACTTTCTTAATCCGATTCATTAAAATTTTTGCATATAATTTATAATCACTACACATTAGTGATATTGGTTCGGTAACCCTTTAAGTGATACGGGTACATCACATTTTTTAACTAACACCAAAAACGCCATACTCTGAGACAAACCTAACTTTCCCCCTTCCTTCATCGCATTAAGTAAACGTACCAGAAAATTTCCGTATGACCTCCCAATGTTGAATATAAAATTCACACGGAATACCATCCAATACCTGCGCCTTACCCTTTACACATACCCTGCAAAGCCTCCCACACCTCAGCTTCATTTTATAGGCCCCACCATGAGAGAGCGATCATTATCATTAAACTCACATCGTACATTCCGCCCCAATTCCCGTATTGCATCCACGCTTACATCTTATTTAGCTTTTTGAGATTAAACCATTTATCAACATAAGAGCTTATTCCTTCAGTTGTTGTTACAAACCTGACCCTCACTATACCCTTCAACCGCCATCCGGCACCACAAAAACGCACGATTTCGGTCGCCTTCCTCCTTTGTGTCTATGTAAAGACACAAGCGGACGGCTTATCACCCCACACAGCCTCCTCGACTCCACTCAAAATACGCGCCCCATCAAAAACCGTATTTTTCAGCACCTGGATGTGTTCCTTTAGGTTGTCAATCTCGTCCACGGGGAAATTTTCCAGATACCTCCCCTTGCGCATAACAGTGCCGAAAGATCCCTCCAGGTACCTCAAAAATCCATACTCAATCGAGAGGCCTCCTTACCCCGATGTACATAAAAATCCTTAATGCGAGGCTTCATAACCACGTCCCAGTGTCGCACTAAATCACTACCTTCTAAGGAGTCTACGCCCTAGACGTCCATAAGTGCGTGAAGATTGTTTTATCTTCCGCACTTGAAGTAAACGAGTATTTAACTTCCAATATCCTTTAAAAACGCTTTCGGGAGACCTCTCCAGTCGAGCTCTACGAGAACACCGCGATGGTCGGAGAAATACACATCTAACACACCGCACTTTGGTTACAACTACCCGCCGAGACACATATACCCTGTCCAAGCGCGCAGCATAATCTTTACGCACGAAAGTGTGCTCAATCCCTAAGTCACTGCTTCCACTTACATCCACCAACCCAGCCCAGACAACAAATCGCCCAAAAATCGAACAAAAAACCGGGCTCCCCTCGGTTCTACGTCTTTACGGCGCACCACACAGTTCCAGTTGCCACCAACTACTGTTATATCAGGCAGAGATCTCAAATAGTACACAAGAACATCTTTAAACCCAAAAGTATTTTTAATATTAACATCATGTTCAGCTGGCCCATATACTCCTACAAAACCCACCCGTTGAGTCCCCCACTCACCTATGACGCGCACCACGCGACCCCCCCCCCCCTTCCTCCCAATGTTTAAATCATGAACGGGCCCGGTCGCTTTTATTAATAACAGCCACACCACCTTTCAAACGA
This sequence comes from Cherax quadricarinatus, assembly GCF_026875155.1. Classification (NCBI taxonomy): domain Eukaryota; kingdom Metazoa; phylum Arthropoda; class Malacostraca; order Decapoda; family Parastacidae; genus Cherax; species Cherax quadricarinatus. The sequence continues at coordinate 9,396,434 of NC_069414.1, forward strand.
CTCAAGTGAGCCATATAAACATCATAACCTTCTATCGCAAACGAACTTCCAACTTTATGGTTATGTTCTTGCACGAAACATACGTCTACTGCAAAGGGGATGCAACCACTCATGTACCTGCACTTGTCTGTTATTTTTCATACCATTAACATTTATGGTTATACACCTAACTTGCGAACGGGGGCTTTCCTCGAGGGACCACCACACCCTTTTTTCCCTTTACGTTGACTAACGCCTAAGGCGCCACCTTTTCCTTGTACATTCTCTGTTTTATTAATAGCGTCCTGGAACCACGCGACGCCCCACCGTGACTTCCGACCACGTCTTCTTCCCAGAGCGCGTCCAGGGTCAAGACATTGTCGGAGTCGGCGGGGTAGCCGCACGCTTCCTAGAAACAGCATCCTCAGCTTTATCAGGGCCTGTAATGTTCTCCCTGTGAAATTCTACCGCAACAGTATGAACTCTCGGACCTTCCTACCTCACTTACGTTAATTAACTGATCGACATCCTTTTAAATGGTGTTCTCTCCTCACCTGAACACTCCAACGCAGGCACACACGCAAGAATTATACTCCTGCGAAGCTATTAGGTCCCTCATGTCGATACAATGTTAGCATCCATGTCAGCATCCACTCTTCTTGAGGGCTCTCACGTCCACCATGTTCTACCACATCGGGTTGACCTACCAGGTAGAGTCACGCAGGATGACTCCACGAGCATGGCCCGATCCACCTCATCACTCCACGATTTCAGGCGCGGAAATCCCCCCGACTACTTCACTGCCAGATTTCCCGACGAGAAGCCTCACCATCCGGGTGACTACTACTTCCTGGGGGGCGGCTGGCGCTTAAAAGCATTGTGCAGCAATGTGGTCCAATGCGCCGCAAAGGTGACAAGTTCGTCTTTGTCCAGGATAACGTAACATACACCTGGGTACGGAACCCTCCCGTTTATGTACGAAGGTATTGGTTGGCGCAGGGACATTTTTAACGTGAAAGACCCTTCTTGTAATCCAGCAAAGTGGCCATCAAACCACCGATCCATTTGTAACCTTGTGGATCGTCCCATAGTATTTGAAGGCGTCACGTATGTCAACTTCGTGAGCCTCAAAAGGCACGTTTCGCACACGTACCCACGTATAGTATTGTGAAACGTCGCGCAACTTAACTGTGACGCTGGGGTGACTTGCTTGCTAAAATCCTGATACTGGTTGACAAAACTGCTCGTAGGTCTTGGTATCACAAAACTTGACAAAGATCCGGATAGTCCATTTAAGGCAACGCCACACAGGGATTCACGCTGGATGCCATATACATCGCAGATGATCATCGGCACCAACACATTAATCGATGCGCTGGGGATTGTGTGCTCTATAAGGTCAATACACACAGTATTAACTCTTCGTCGAAAACCAGTTGCCATTGTTGTCGTCTCAAAGCTCCTCCACCAGGTGTCGGGACTGAGAGAGACAGCTGACGACCGCTCAGCACAGCGTCTGAGCAGAGAGTGTGCAGAAAGGATTGTTGTACCAGTTGAGGGATTGTTCCCCATGTACGCATGGAAGAGTATTTGGTATAGGTTTAGCAAGTTGAAGTTAAAGCCTAGGGTAAGGGAGGTAACGTATCGTTTTCCGCATGGCATATACTACCGTCGGGGGAGGTACTAAGAACCAGAGGGGTAATTGTGGGCGGAAGGTGTGGAATCTGTGGGGAGGATGAGACGGCGTTCCATGCAGTATACTTTTGTGGGGGACTGGAGGGTGTTAGGTATTGGTTAAGTAGGGTTGTACAGGGGGTGGGGGGCCGAGGGGTGTCGTTCTGCGTGCACTAAGACTAGATGTGGGAGGGTTCGATGAGAGTGTTCTAAGAGCTTTGGATTATATAATAGTGGATTATATATATATATCGTGGGTGATGAGGGGGAGGGGGATTGTGAGGTGCGGAGGCGGGTACTGGCGGTAACGGTTTATCGTACGATGTGTCGTAATAGAGAAACTGTATGGGAGGAGGTGGGAGAAGGATTTTTCGGAAGGGTATAGAATGTTAACGTTAGGGTTTCTCATGAATCTACGACTTGGGCTGAGTGAGTAAGGGGGGGGGTTGGGGATTACATACGAGAAGGGGAATTCAGGGGGGACAGCGGGTCGCCTCCTGGGGAGGGGTGAGAGTGAGGTGTATGTGGGTATAGAAGGTGTAGATGTGTGGCATACGTGTATGTAGCATGCAAGTGGGCACAGAAAGCAAAGGTGATATCAAGTAATTACGTAGTAACGAATGAAGAATTCTGTGTTTGATGTGTCAGGGTCGTCATGACCTTCTTCATGTATTAAGTGTGAATGGTGTCAAGATTATAGGTGTAAGACCTTGAAGAGCTTTTGGGCTTCTGTAGAGTGTGCGTTTATAGCCTTTATTGGGCATATTTCATGTGCGATAATTGTATCGCAATGAAAGTTATTTAAATTATGTTGTTTGTGTTTAGTGTTGGGGTTTTTAGCGAGTGTACTGACATTTTATTTTAGCATTATATAATGTGCTCATCCAGTTGATGAGAGATGGAACGCTAATGACTTCCATTAATTTGTAATGCCTCGTTAAAAATTTGTAATGGGAGAGCATGGTTTAGTCTCTTACTTTATATAATGTGCTCAGCCGGTGGAAGAGGCTGTATTAATATTTAGTAATATTTATTAATATTTATTTAGTATAAGTGTGAGGCTTAGGATTTTCATTTTTTTTTTCAATGATTGAAGAGGGATTGTAGTGAGGCACGTATGTATGTTTTTAGGTAATTCTTATTGTATAGGGGTTAATTTTGGGAAGTGCATGTATTTTATTTTTTTTTTAACTGAGATTGTGATGTAGGTCATTCCTCAGATTATCTACTGTGAAGGTGTGAACCTTTGTCATATGCCAGTCATAGTATGTTAACTATACAAATCTGAAAGGTTTATATAGTTTATATTTTATATAGTTTATATAGTTATATAGTTTATATTGTTTATATTATAGTAGTATGTTATATGGAAAAATTTGTGAGTGTTTATGGGTAACCTCTTTTATGTCAATTACAATGTGTTGTTAAAACTTGTTAGTGTATGTTGTGTAGGATTGAGGATCCTACTGTACCCATTTTATATCTTTTTATTTAATATTAAGCTGTAAAGTTTTTAAATAAAATATAAAAAAAAAATTTATAAGGTGTATGTGGAGTAATAAGATATTCTTGAAGGGGTATAATACTAACCCATCAGAGTCACATAGATATAACAGATATATAAGTACATGACTCTAATTGGTAGTAAATATACAAGTTGCAATTGGCCTTTTTTCGATTGCACAACGGATATTTAAGCGACAATGAAGCAATAATTTCCTGGCTAGTTTATAAAGAATTACTTGACAATGGCTTCTTACAAGGTGGTGTCCCACCATAGTAAACGTGCATAATTTTTACAGCAAAATGTTATATAAGATGTCTCCCTAATTGGGGGCGATGATTTTCTCAGGAAACATAGAAGGGTTCTGGTGTTACCCAATCATCTTCATTTGCAGGGAGGTTGCTCAATATCATTGGTCGATGGTAATCGTCTTTATGGATATAACGACGGACCCTCTGTGGGAGAGTCATTCTTTGAGTCCTGTGAGGAGTATTGATGATATAATCCTGTGGTATTTTCAACTTGTAGAGGATGTTCTCTATCTGGCATGTAGAGTTCTTGCACTGCATACAGTTTGTTTCTTTTTCAGGGTGTCAAGGCGTACATTTAAGGCAGTAATATCTTGTACGTGTAAATATGCCATTTTAACTCTGTCTCTCCTCCTGGTACCCGTAATGAAGCGAAGAGCTCTATTCTGGACCCGTTGCAACCGTAGCATGTTGGTCTTTGTTGTTAATGACTTTGGGGACACATGGGTATTCGAGTATAGGTCTTATTATCATTTTATACAGATGTTTTTTGACATGTGGAGGGGCTTGATTGAATCTAAAGAGACTGATAAGACCGGCTTTGGCTATGTTGATCTTTTTAGTTACATGAGATGTTGAGTGGAGCAGCCTGTCTGTTCCATATCCCAAGATCTTGTTAGGGTTTCTAATGACTACAGGTGTACCTCTGATGGAGATACCCCCTTTATCTTCGATGGTTGATGCAAAACTTCCTATCGTGCTAACAAGGACTTTGTCAGGGTTAGTCGTAATTCTCCTTTCTTTTCCCAATTAGATTTTCGACGAAGTTCACTATTAATTTTTTCTATGGCTCTCTCATACTTGTATTTTCCTGTTACCGGAGTGATGAGACGACATGGATAACATCATCTGCAAATTGCGTTATAACTGTATCATTAAACTCTGGTTGAGGAAGGTCATTCACATAAATGTTGAAGAGAATTGGACTAAGACAAGAACCTTGTGGGACACCAGCTGTTGGTATAAAAGGCTCTGTCGACTGCCGTGAAAGGTGGGAATGATTTTTCTTTGAGTTAAGAAATTATATATTAATCTGAGAAAAGTCCAGTTATGGTCTTGTGAGGGAAAAGTTCAATAGATAGGAGTAGCGAGGGGGTATATAGTAACAATAGTTTCATTGCCCGGCTACTTGTTAAGGTAGGGTAAGTCAAGCTCCCGCTATTCCCGCGTTTTTCCCCCTCCCGAAATTGATAGTTTGCTTGCCGGCTACTAGTTAAGGTAAGGTAAGTCTAGCTCTCACTGTTCCCACCATTTTTCCCTCCCCCCCCTAAAGTGATAGTTTGTTTGCTGGCTGCTTGTTAACGTAGGGTCAGTCTAGCTCCCACTATCCCTTCCCTTCCCTCTCCCCCCCCCCCGGAAAGGTGACGTGTGGGGCTCTGGTCAAAACAGAAATCACTCGACTCACAGCTCCAACACTACTGTAAGTACATCCCTGCCTTGTATTCTAGTGGATTTATTGGCTGAAAGCTTCACTTTTGACCAATAATAAAACTTAGTCTTTTCCACCTTGCTCTAAGTTTACTGTTGTAATAATCACCACGTTTTTTTAGGTATTGTACTTATCATGGAGAGTGATTATTTAAGCAGTGGGGTAACCTGTCTATCTTTTCAGCTTGGATGACAGAGAGGGTCCCCTGTCAATCAACGAGAAAAAACTGAAGGAGACGGACTAACGTCCTGGGGGACGTCCCATATTGGGATTTACTTGCCTGTGCACTTGTATGAAGAATCAGGACATAACCCCTCATCATTACAGTGGTCAAGAACCTGATCTCCTGTCATGGGGAAAGATTACTTACGGCTACTGAACGAGCCAGTGGGTTGTCACCAACAACTGCGACCCCCCCCCCCACATCATCAGCAACGGCTTCTATTGCAACAAAAACGTAGTGTCACCAACACCAGACACCCAAGTTTTTAGCGTTGAATTCAGATATCATTTATATTTTAATTTTTCATTTTCTTTCATGTAGGATCATTTATTTCATATTTAAGTGTTTATATTTCATATTTCCTAAATAATAAAGTGTTTATATTTGTCAGTTTTTGTTCTTTTTCTATTCATTAATTTTCCTGAGGAGGGCCAGCCTTAGTAATACTGACTGAAGTTGTTACAGGGCTGAGTAAGCCTTCACAAGTGGCGACCTTGCCAGGATCAACTCGACTGAATCAAGATTCAATTCCATCTCGAATCTACCATTGGAACTTCAACGCCGCATACCACAGACGGTTACCATCAGCCATGAGTAATCATTCTCTATGGTAGGACTACAGTACAGGTATTTAAAGATTTGGTGATTGTTATAGTCTCAATTTATTGTAAGTCAAGTCGGGCAGGATATAATATTTAATTCTGCCCCCTTTTTTGGGTGTGAGCTTGAAACGCATTGGAGGATTAGACTCTAGGGACCCGAGATTTTCCAGTGACAATTTGTTTCATTGAGCCCTTTTTTATATTAAGGGAACTGTCGTAGGACACTCTTGATTTGTTGGTGAGAAGTTGGGATGGTCAAGGGAACCCCATTCTACTTACTGTTTGCTGGGAGCCGGATAGAACCCTTCGTTTTCATTAATACATATTGCTTAATTAAAGGGTAGGATCGAGCCCTCTGATTTATTTACAGTTTGAGCGGAGCAGGAATTGAACCCTCCATTTTCTTTAATATCCGTTTCATTTTCCCCTGGTAGTTTAAGTTATTCTTGCAAATATGGAGGAATACCAGTTTTGGATGAACGCTGGAAGTAAGTTGGAATAACAGGGAAAAATTTAGTCTTTCATTAGTGCTAAATCCAGGAAAGAATTGAAAAGGAGAGCGAGAGAAATCGAAAGAGAAAGGAAAAGGAGAGATTGAAAAATCGAAAGAGAAGACAAAAAAGAGCGTGATAGACTTGATCGTGAGGGAAAGAGCTAAAGTACGTGAGGAACAAGTTAAATTTAAAAGGGAACTTGAGGAAAGAGCAAAGGATAGAGAATATGAGTTAAGGGAGAGAGAAAAGGATCGCGAGCTCGAACAAGCTCACCTTTGAATTAGAGAATAAGAAAGTTAACTTTCTCACAACAGCAATTAGAATGAAGGAGAAATTTGAAACTACGTGCAGCTAGTGCACATATTCCAACAAACCTAATTTTTCCTCCCTTCACAGAGGGGGGGAAAACATAACTTCCCTACATTATCAGGTTTGAAAATACCGCTACCCTCTGTGAATGGACTGCTGACACCTGGGCTACCAGGTTAGGAATGTTATTTTCGGTACAGCTTTGAATATCTATGCAACTTTGTTGCACGATTTCATATGTAATTATAACCTAATGAAGAAGGCAAATCCTTAAACCATATCAGAAAACCACTAATTCTTACAGGAAAGATTTCAGGTATGCCACCTACAGCCTGGCCAGAACTTTCAGGGAGTTACAGGTAAAAACTCTTTCGTTTGTTCGACTTTTGGATAGAGAGTTCAGGAATCGATCGCAGTTGTGAATCTCTTAGGGGAATTCATGGTTGCGACCAGTTCCCCCACAGCTCTTCCCCATCATATACGAACATTCATCAAGAAACGTAACCTGATTAAACCTGAGGAAGTTGCTGAGGCTGCTGACCTGTATGCTGAGGCTCCAATTCCCATAAAGACCTAAAGGGATCGAACCCTAAGGGTAAGGGTTCATCAGACCTTAAGAAATCAAAGCCTCTAGTGGAAAGTAAAATGACTTCTTTTATTCCGTTTGTCATTTTGTGTGGTTTTAAGGAACATAAACGTCGAGATTTTCCTTCTAAGAAGGTCCCAAAAAATTGGAAGATGTTTTAAAGACTGTAATGACCAAGCACCCCTTTTGTTCAGGAACAGTTAATGGCTTTAAAGTATCTACCATTATTTCGAGGGCACTGGATGCACATTGTATAGTCATTTCTGATAAGCTGTTCCCTAATCTTAAAAGAAATTCATTCCTCTGCTATACTTTCGATTACTTTGGGCCGTACAGAAAACTTCCTACCATCCGTTGTTACATTAGGTCTAAATGGTTCACAGGTTGGTCTGAAGCCGTACTTGCTCCCATCATTCTTTCTCAGTACTAATAGGTAATGTAAACGGTGCCATTCTTCCTTCTGAGGTTGACCTTTCATCACCAAAGATGGATATAAGTGTTTCAGATCCTCTTTCCTGTAGAGTCAGAGAAGCCCTCGAAAAGTTCAGATGAGACAATGTCTCACGATATTCATGTGGGGTTAAAAACCAGTGATGCTACTCTCGAAAGCGAGGAAGTTTGAATCACCGGTTTCCTTGTTAGATGAAAGTGAAGATATCACCTCCCATATATAAAAATGTCTTGACTAGGGGTTTAGACCAAAGCCCAGGCTTCTCCTACTGTCCATCCTTTGATTTTCCCTACTTCAAGCCTTTAGATATATCAAAGGAAATCTTTTGTCAATTTACAACGTAATTGCCCTTCCCTTCGAATTGCCTTAAAGCCGCTAAACAAAATCAAGTTATCCAAAGGAAAAACTTTTCATATAAATTTGAATATATAAAAGGTATCTTGTACAGCCAGTATTCAAATTAAATTCAGATGAGACAGACTAATCCATCTTAGTTGTTCCAAGTCAATGCAGAGAGACTGTTCTTAAAATGGCTCATGACCTGCCCCGTTCCCGGACATTTCTCGCATCGTAAAACCTTATAAAAAAAAAATAGGGAAACCATTTTTGGCCAAAAATGTCCTCAGATGTCCCCTACCTATTGTAGATCGTGAAAGTTTGCCAATGTCTCCTCCCGAGTACCAGGCGGGGTACCTATGGTCAAAATGCCAGTCTTTACGGTAAACCCTTTTGAAAAAGTAGCTATTGACACGTTGGTCCTTTATCTCCACTTTCATCGGGGGGACAATATATTAACATTAGTTGATTATGCTTCGAGTTTCCCTGAAGCCTTCCCTTAAAGACCCTAACTACTACAGAGGTTTGGGTGAAGCACTTTTGTCCATCTTCTCCAAAGTTTGGAATCCCTAGAGAAATTTGTCTGACCGTGGGACACAAAATTTACATCTGACTTAATGCAACATCTATACCAACTTTTGGGAGTGAAGCCTCTCTTCCACACACCCTATCATCCCAGCTGTAATGGGAGGATTGAGCGCCGCATTCGATTCTCAAGTCCATTTTAAGGAAACTTTTTCCTTAAACCTAAGGAGTGGCATCGTTCCTACCCTGTGCTTTGTTTGCCATGAGGGAAGTTCCCAGTGACTCTTTAGGGTTTTCACCTTTTGAACTTCTCTATGGTAGACAGGCCAGAGGCCCTTGTCCATCCTTCATGACTTATGGACTAATGAGGAAAGGTAAATGTTGAGGTTCAGTCTTCTTACCAGTTTCTCCTTGACCTTAGATCCAAACTTGAGGAGACCTCTGACATAGTTTAGAAAGACTTAAGCTTGTCAATGGACCAGTACAAAACTTATTTTGATTCCAAAAGTCACGAGGAGAAGTTTTAAAGTAGGGGATGAAGTTCTGGTACTTTTGCCGATAAAGTCAAATAAATTATTAGTAGCATGGAAAGGTCCATATAAAGTATTAAAAATTTGTGGGAAAGTTGACTACTTCATAGAAGTCAAGGGGAAACCTAAGCTTTATCATATCAATATCCTTAAGAAATATTACCGAAGAAATTCGGCTAACTGCCTTAATAACTTTGACTTAGTTTTTCCACACGAACTTGATAAGACAACTGAAGAATGTAAAGTGTGCGTAATTGACACCTCTAACTCAGACTATGATGAAGAACTACATGACTTGGAGACTCTTGACCACTCGGATGCAACCAACATTAATATTAATGAATCCTTGGATGACCATAAAAGACATGAACTACTTCAATGTGTGAGTAACTTTTCAGACGTCTTTACTGATATTCCAGGTGTTACCTCCACGGTAGTCCATAAGATTGACTTAGTGACGGACAATCCTATCAAACGAAAATTATACCCAGTTCCAGTTCACCTTAGGGATGCATTTGACCGAGAGGTAGACAAATTATTAAAACTAAGGATCATTGAACCTTCAGTATTTTCATATTGTTCACCAGTAGTTATGGTTAAGAAGGAGGATAATTCATATAGACTTGCTATTGACTTCAGAGGCCTTAATGCTATAACTCGGTGGGATGCTGAGCCTATGCCCTTAATAGATAGCGATCTACACAAATTTTATGACTCTTCCTTCTTTTCAGAGATTGATATTGCGCAGGCATATCATCAAGTAATGTTAATCCTTCTAAGCAGTACAACCGCTTTTCCTACTCACCAAGGACTGATGCAATATAGAACTATGCCCTTCGGTTTAGTAACTGCCTGTGCTACCTACGTGAGACTGATGAGAAAGGTCTTGGGTAATATGCCAAATGTTTCAGTTTATTTTGATAACATTTTACTAATGACATCCACGTGGGGCGAACATATCCAAATATTAACATCAGTTTTGCGTAGGTTACGCTCGCATGGCCTCACTGCCAAGCCGAAGAAATGCTTCCTTGGGTATAACAAGATTAGATATCTTGGACTGATACTTTCTAATAACACTCTGCAGCCTCTCCCCATTAAGATCAAAGCTTTATTAGAATTTAAATTCCCCAAAACCAAGAAGCTCATGCGTAGTTTTCTTGGTTCTGTAAATTTTTATGCACGGTTTATCCCGAACCTTACTGATCTTACAGGCATCTTATCCAACTTCCTTAAAAAGTCTGTGAAGGAACCTCTTGAACTTTCTGACGTAGCTCGGGAAAAGTTTAATGAGATTAAAAGCATCTTTTCGAAAGATCCTATACTTAAGATTCCAGATATTAATAAAACATTTTGCTTAAGAACTGATGCCTCCAATACTGGCTTAGGTGCAGTGTTACTACAATACCATGATGGTACTCCCTTCCCTGTATGCTTCCTAAGCCGGAAACTCCTTCCCGCAGAAACAAGATACTCCACCATAGAAAAGGAATGTTTAGCCCTTGTGTGGGGTATCTCCAAACTTAAATTTTATTTGCTGGGAAAAGAATTCATTTTAGAAACTAACCACAAACCTTTCATATACCTAGAAACTTTTAAGGGAACCAACAGTCGCCTCTTTAGGTGGACATTGGGCACTCCAGGCTTTTAAGTTCCATATTGTGTATATCATGGTTCATCCAATTATTTCTGACTGGTTAAGTCGTGAGTCAGTAGAAGATTTGTTGCCTTACGTGACTTCCACATGTTAGAACTTTTTCCTCGCCTATTCTTCTTATACTCCTTGACTATAGTGTCACCAACACCAGACACCCAAGTTTTTAGCGTTGAATTCAGATATTTATATTTTTAATTTTTAATTTTCTTTCATGTAGGATCAGTATTTCATATTTAAGTGTTTTATATTTCATATTTCCTAAATAATAAAGTGTTTATATTTGTCAGTTTTTGTTCTTTTTCTATTCATTAATTTTCCTGAGGAGGAGCCAGCCATAGTAATACTGACTGAAGTTGTTACAGGGCTGAGTAAGCCTTCACAGGCCTGGTAGGTCAATGAGTTTGTATATAAGACCATCATGCCATAAGCTATCAAAAGCTTTATGAACATCTCTGGTGGCAATTAGGGCAAGATTGCCCTGATGTTTTAGACTTGCTACAGTATCGAAAATAATATTTATTGCATGATTGGTACCTCTGTGTTCTAAAACCAAATCGTTTTTCAGTAAAAAGGCGATTAAACTCCATATAGTAGTTCAGTCTGTTGGAAATGATCTTCACAAGAACTTTTCCAGTGACTTCAAGTGAAGACATAGGTCTATAGTTCCCTGGTTGGTGGATGTCTTTATTGGGCATAGCAAGAAAGATCTTCCTAGCAGTCTTAAAAACCACTGGAAAATGTCCTGAGGCCAAGATGGCATTAAAAATATTAACCAAAGACTGTTTACAATTTCTGAGTAGGAACTTTATTTGTTTCATTGTTATTCCAGAGAGACCAGGGGCTCTATTTCGCATTCTTCCAATAACCTTACTCATCTCGAGTAATGTAATAGGTCTAGTAAGCGGGTGGGCATCTTCAAGAGTTGATGTATCGATGGAAGGTAGTGGTTGTAGATCATCTAAGTTCTCATCTCTCCATTCATTTACCAACTGATAGTGATTATTGTTAAATCGACGACTGTTATTGTGGGAGAGAGTTTTCTTCCATACATCACCCATCAAATTAGCCTGGTCCTGTGGATCATCAAGTTTAATCTCAACATCTTTATCATCCTCATCAGTGAAGGTATGAATTGGGTGGTTAGGAGCCTTGTGCCTTGCCCCTAACAGTTGTCGGATCTTACTCCAAAATTTTGCTGGCTTACGTTTGTACTGATTAGCTTGAAGAACTAACAGTTTCCTTACATCACGTTTGTGATGACTAATCATGTTGGTTAATTCTTGCCTCAATCTGTGCAATGTAGCTACTGGTGGTTGTCGCGTGTGAAGATGCCTTCGACATTCTGTTTGATAATTTCTCAAAGCTTCTCTAATTTCCCTCGTAGGTTTATATTGTTGGTAGATCTTTGTGGAAGCTAATTGACAGGTTGCATTAGTAGCATTAATTATGCGATTGTGAAGGGACCTGATCGCGTCGTCAATTGCAGTGGAAGGTAGATTTTCCAATGTCACAATTTCATCGTCACCCAGAAATGCCCTGAAGGGGTCAAATCCTAGGGTGTTGAGATTGGGTTTAGAAGGTACAGGTATTCTAAATGGAGAAGTTTGTAATTGTATTAAAACAGGGATATGATCAGATCCTACGTTTCCACCAGGAGAGATACGACAATGAAAGAGGTCAGTCTCTGTTTGTCAGGACTATATCTGGTGTCCCTGCATGAGGACCAATATACGATTTAAAGAATGGGCCTTGAAATGACAAGTTTCTGGCTGTCATGATATTAAATAGTTGTTTTCCTTTTAAGTCACCCAGTGGATTACCAGCTCCACAGTTAAAGAGGGCAGGGTGATGAGCATTAAAATCTCCCGCTAGAATTGTTGGAATATTCCTGCTTAATATCCTATGTAGAGGAATTGACTCTATATATTGTCTCGGGGGAAAATATCCAGTTGCTATCAATAGTTGGCCATGAGACGTTGTCATTTCTATTGCAAGAATGTTATCTTCATCAACATGAATATTTTTAAATGTATAGCCTAATTTAACTAAGATGGCTACGCCACTATAGTGTCCTCTAGATTTCTCCACAGTAGAGTAACCACGTAATTTAATATGTAATTATGTAGTTCAACTTCAAGGAGGTAACGGTTATTAAAGAAATGTTGAATATTAAGTTGGAAAATTGTAATCCCCATTATTTCGTGCTCTTCGGACGTGTACTGCAGACTGAACGCCTGCAAGTAATGTCTTTTTTGGTATACTCACTATCCCTGCTGGACTCGTCAAGGGGAGGAGGTTAGTTCTGCGTAGCTGCTTGTGTATTAAAAGTGTCATCATCTTCACTAGAATTGGTATTAGTAACAGAATCATTAGTCATTAGAGTCATCATCAGAAAACTGGGGTGTGATATTCCCAGTTACAGGAAGCAGAGGCTCGTGAGAGTTAATGGGAGACTGTGGAGGCTCCAAGAGAAAATTTGGTAGGCAAGGCGAATTACCCTGGGAAAGTTTCTGTTCAACAGGATCAGCTTCAATAGCGGAAGAATAAGCACCAATCTCTGGGGCATCGTTATGGTCAGGTATTGACTCATCGGGTTGAGGGGAGTTGACAACCTGGGTATGCGAGGTGGGTGATCCCTGGACAAGGGATGACTTAGGCTTATTTGCAGAAGTAGAGTAGGGTACATACTTCTTGTTATGAGAAGGCTGGGCCATAATAACCTTCACATTATCTGGGATAGTGATGGGAGTGATCCCATTAGCCATTAACAAATCATTTAAAACCTTAGAGCAGAGTTGAATGTCACCACCTGCTATGTCTTTGGTCATCATATACATTAGTTGCGCTCTCGTCATATCCCCGGCTGTGGATACCTGAGACATAGGAGATGAGACTGAACCTTGTTGTTGCGTTTGTGTATGTTGTAGGTGAGGGTTAGATTGGGGCACTCCAAGAGGGGCAGAATTCCAAACATTGGAACCAGTGGAAGAGACCTGAGGAGTCCCACTATATCCAGGCAAAGCTGGGAAGGAAGTTTGGGACATTGTTGGAGGTGCCTCAGGAGTGTTCTTCTTAGAATTATACAGTTTCTTAGCTTCTAGAATTTTCTGCATTTCCTTTTTCCTCTCGGGACAGATAGCAGAAACAGCATGATGTTTACCATTGCAGAGTACACACTTGGGTTTAGTTTTGTTATCACAAGTTTTGAAAGAATGTTGCCCAGAGCATATGCTGCAAATCAGTGCTTGGGTACTGCATTTGTCGGTGGTATGCCCAAATGCGTAACATTTGTAACATTGTGTCACACTGACAAACCGCTCAAGAGAGATTTGGTCAGGTGTACATCTTGTGCCAAAACATTTGAAGCCATTTTGGCACGCTAGTTTGGCTTCTTCAGGTGCCTCAAGTATTAATTTTAATGTTTCCTGTTTGTTGCCAGGTTTAGAAAATTTATGTGCTTGGACTGCATGAAATTCTGAATTCTCTGCATTAAAGTCGACAAGAAGTTCATTCACTGTGCTATCTCTCATGATGCTGTTAATTCTGGCAACAAAGACCGTTCGTTGTGCTTGATAGCTTTCAGGTGCAATTGGGTGGATACCCAAAGTCTTCAGTTTGTCCAGGACGTCCTGCTTAAGTAGTTGAAGTAATTCTTCTTCAGAAGAGAGGAGAAGTACTACCCCAGCGAGAGTTGTAAAAACATCCACTGGAGCAACAGCTGAATTTGAGCAAATGCATGCTAGAATTTCTTTCCTTGACTTTTGGTTGTCATCGACCCGTAATCTTACTCTTATCCGCGTCATGATGTCCAGGAAGGTACATCTGGCACATAAGTTACTTTAACAAAAAGGGTCTTTCCTTAGTGTTAGTCTAACATCCTATTTCAGCTGGCTTATGAAGGTCAACCCCTAAGATAGCCTACCCTCGAGTGGTGAGGTGAAAAGGGCCCAAGGCAAAGATCGGCCGGATTTTAAAAAACCACACTGGCTACCGGATGGTCAAAATGCCTTGTGTTAACTCGCCAAAGCGAAGTTTCCGAAAAAGAAGAAGATAGGAAAGTCAGAAGGATAGCAATGTAAGTAGTGTGTTAATGTGTGGGCCAGTGTAGATGTTTGGGTGAGGGGAGGAAGGGGAAGGATGGGGGGATGGGGAAGGGAGGGGTGAACAAGCAAGCAAGTCACCGCCTTACCCTCTTAATGGGATGGGGCTCGAAGTGACTGCAAGCAAGTTTCCTCTCAGCTCTGGTGAAGAACTACTCACGATAACCCAAGAAAAATCTCGAGTAACAGTGTTCAGAGTTGCTCAGCTCGAGAATTACTCAGGATAACTGAAGAGCAGGAACGACGACGTCTTCTCTCCACGGTGGCTGGGCGGCTTCCTTTGGTTCTGTGTCACCTCTGATAATATGGGACAAACAGGCCCAGAAGATGGAAAGATGCCATCAGAGTAGATTATAGATTACTACTACTACCTTGGGTCTCCAGCCCATTATTGTCCATTACAGTACGTATAACTATTAACTTCGCAATGCATACCTTTCATTTTAATACGTCACTGGGTACTAATCAATAATTTTCGATTCTTCTCCATATATCTCCTTTCTTTCTTTGGTACATAGTTGTCTACAGGAAATACTGCATATATAATCACCTCATTTTCATCTGATTTCTGGTGCCCTGACTTCATGGCAATTACTCCTAAGATGTTAAGGTTGAGACGATGGTCAGACTAACGAAATCATTTGGGCTGAGTGCAGTTTCCGGGATTTTTTTTTTTTTTTTTTTTTTTTTTTTTTTGCACACAAAAGTTATTTACGTAGAAGAGCAAACGTGAGAGTTATTTGAAGTTCATTGAAGAGGGGCCGGAGAGAAAGAGAATATTCTGCCGAGTTATAGTTCTTGTGTATTGGTTTTAAAAGTCACTCAACTGCATGAGTAACCTACACACAATGAAACTTTGATCCATAAAACATTGATTATAGCTAACTTTTAACACATAAACTGAGTTACATGCCCCTCTGTCGGTGTATATTTCTTTTAACTTAAGGCTGCCATTTTCATGTATTCTGAGTGATACAGCATAAATTTGCATTAATATATTTTTTCCTACTCATAAAGCATTGTAAGAAAACGTCAACCACAAATTTATTTTTAGGTCTTATATTTTTATTTATTTTATCAATCTGAGAAACATTAATTAAAGAAAACGACATCATAGGGTCTTGAGAGAATGTTTACGGATTGACGAACGAACGAACAAGTTTAAGTAAGATCCCAAATGGGATGAGCGGGGAAGACGGGACAGGCGAAGAAGAGCATTGGAGAGGAGTGTTCTTAGTCGTAGAAATAGAGTCAGGGCTTAACCCAGCAGCGAAGGCGATCGTGGGACAGATATTGAGAAGAGAAATTCAGGCTCTTCTGTTGGGATTCCGTTGGAGTGAGCAGGGAGGAAGGGACAGGCGAAGTTTAGCGCTAAAGAGGAGTGTAGAACTGAGCCATGTCTTAACCCAAAAGCTAAGGCGAACGTGGGTCAGAGAATGGCACCTGTCAGAGAAGGTACCTCTCAGAGAATCCAAGGTTATTTGTAAATAGGGTTAGGAGCAGGATCATGCAAGGAGTAGAAAAGGTTGTGTTGGTTTGTGGGTCTGCAAAAGTCTTCGCCAAGGAGAGAGGTCCAGTAGTCATGTCGTGTCTCAAGTTTGTCTATCTGTCTGTCACTGAGCGTCTTCCAGTACAGATTCAGCGCAGGGATGTCTAATTGGGCATGGAGAGATTCGCTTGTGGCGAAGTCCTCCCATCTGACATCAAGCACCCAGCGCAGCGCCTTGTTCTGGACACGCTGCAGTTTAAGTAAGTTTGTTTTAGCTGCAAGAGAGAGGGCGTATTAGGGATTTGTAGAGGTGTAGTTTGGTGCGCTGGGAGGCATGTTTCAGCTTTTAGAGGCCCGCAAGGGCCTTACTTGCTATTGCATTCCTTGAGTGAATATGACCGTGTAAGCGAAGAAGGTAGCCCAGATTAACGCCAAGGACAGTGCCAGATTGTGTGATGGGGATGTAAGTGCGGGTGTCAGCTGTTTTGAGCTCGACAGGTAATGGAGGATCACGTTTCCTGTAGTTAAAATATGTAATGCTGGATTTAGCTGCATTGGTTTTGATCCTCCATTTTTGTTCCCAGACGGCTATCCTGTCGACCTCATTTTGTGTATTGTGTGTGAGTGCATCTATATTGGCGTGAGTGATGAGTTGTGTAATGTCGTCTGCATAGGCTAGTGTGATGGAGTTGTGGTATACAGGTGTTGAAATGTCGTTAGTGTATAAAATGTAGAGGGTAGGGGAGAGGACAGATCCCTGGGGTACTCCAGCATTTAGTGTGAAGTAATCAGAGTAACAGCCTTGGAATTTGATTCTCATGGTACGGCCGTCTAGGAAATTGCAGAGGAGTTTACGAGTAGTGAGAGGCAGGCTAAAGTTAGTGCAGAGTTTGTACTTGACCCCTTCGTGACAGTGTCAAAAGCTTTTTCAACGTCTTTTGCAACCAGGGCTGTCCTGTTTCTTTGTTTTGTGTTTATGTGGATTTAGTTGAGAATGATGTTAATGGCATCCTGTGTGGATCTGTGTGTTCTGAAGCTAAACTGACCATCAGAAAGTAGAGTTGTGTTCCAGGTATCTGCGAAGGCGATGGTTGATGAGTTTTTCAAAGAGTTTTCCTAAAGTTTCGAGGAGTCTCATAAGGTGATAGTTTCTAGGGTCAGAGTGGTCTTTTTTGGGTTTCGGAAGGAGGATAGCAGTAGCAGCTTTGAAGAGGGAAGGGAAGTATCCAGAGGCAAGGGAGGCATTGAGGAGGTTTGTGTAGGCAGTAATGATAGAGTCAGGAAAGTGTTTTAGGATAATATGGTTTAGATCAGAGGTACCAGGAGCCTTGGGAGGAAGGTGTCTGAGGAGAGTTTTAATGTCTGTGTTGGTGAAAGGAGTGTCGAGTTCTTGGGAGGAGGTAAGAGAGTCCAGATGGATGTGGCTATCTGGTGTTGTTTCTTGTGTGTGTGTAGTGTTCCAGTTTTCTATGTTTTGAATGTGTCGAATAACGTTAGGGTGAGGAGGGTGAGGGTGGAAGATGTTCTCCCAGACGTGTTTGAAGATGTTAGTGGCAGCCTGTGGGTCTGAGATGTGTGTGTTGTTGTGGGTGATGTGTTTGAATTTGTTGGTGGGAGTTGTGCCTCTAATTTTTTTGATAGTTCCAGAAGGCTTTAGTGTTTTAATATGCTGTTTGTCTGCTTGTTGTATGAGTTGTGACCAGTGATTGTTTTGGTCTTGGTCTAGGCTGTGTAGAATGTTGTTTCTAAGGTGAGAGAGATCTAATTGGACTTGATTAAATCTATATGTGTTGTAGAGGAAGCGGTTGTGGTAGCAGATAATTAGTCTTCTTGTTCTGATTGAGGGTTTGAAGGAATAACGAGTGGTGTGAGTTTTCTTTGGTACTGCGATGTTGGCTGCTTGGGTAATGGTATCCTGGATGAGATCAAGTTGAGTGTCGATGTCAGAGATAGGTTTATTGTTGTAGTCATAGGTGAGGTTAGTACTGTCTATGTGTTGTTTGAAAGCATCCCAGTCAGTGCTCTTGTAGGAGAAGGAAGGTGTGACCGGGATGAGGATAGGGTTGGAGGAGATGTGTAAGATAACTGGGATGTGATCAGAGCCTGTAATAGGGCCAGGTGAGATGTAGTGTTGAAATAGAGAGCTGGCTCGGTTTGTCAGAATGATGTCCGGTTTGCCTTGGCCAGTGTGGTTGTAGAAGGTGTTGAAGTCTGGGCCGAGATGAATTAGGCGTTTATAGTTTGTGAAGTTGAGTAATTGGTGACCAAGTTGGTTGTTACTGGTGTGATGAAAGGCTGTGTGTTTGGCATTCATGTCAGCTAGTAGGTATGTTGGTGTGTTGGTGTAGTTGAAGACTAAGGAAAGATCATGTTTGTTGAGAATAGTGTTTGGGCGAGCATAGGTGGTGAAAAAGATAAAGGGGCCAAGGTGGGTGTGTATTCTGACTGCAAGACAGTGTTGGTGTATAAAAGGGATTGGGAGAAATTCATGTTTTATGTTGGATTTGACAAGGATGGCAACCCCATCGTGGGGATCATAGGGGGACTGTAGTGTAGTATAACCATAATGGCGGATACGTTGAGGGGCTTTGAGGCAGGTACTGTTTAGCAAAACAATATCTGGCCTCCCTGCTTCAAGGAGCTCGGCCAGTACGTGTCTAATTGTAAAGTAAGAACGTACGTTGAATTGAATCACCTTAAACATGATTTAATGGTTTTGTCATAGCAAAGTTAATGTCGGGCGAGGAGTTTGGATTAAAGCCCGTGATAGTGGTGCCATCAGTGGATGTGTGTTTGTAGGTGTTACGACCCGTTTCCTGGAGGGGGAGGAAGAGATGGATCTGTTTTTATGTTCTTTGGTCTGTCTGTCAGAAGTTGGGGCAGGTTTAGGTTTGAGTGGGTTTTGTCTGGAGGAGGTGGAGTTGGACCTGGATGAAGTTTTGGTTGTGGTTGAGGAGTGGGCGAAGGTGGATGCAGAGGAAGTGGAAACTTTGGTAGGGGATGAGGAAGAGGAAGCTATGGTAAGGGATGAGGAAGTGGGTAAGGAGGTGGGGGGAGGGGTGGTCGTAGCAGCAGGACTAGGGGTGTGGTGGGAGGGGTGTTAGAAGTAGTGATGAGGGGGTAGGGGAGGAGGAGAGCTGGTGGGAGTAGGAAGTGAGGGGGTGGGAGAGAGGGAGGAGGCAGAGGTTGTAGGAAGCTTAGAAGAGAAACAGGAATGATGGATAATTAAAGAGGGAACATTGTTAGCAGACAAGATTAGGTTAAGGACATGTGAGTAGTCTGACTGTTAAGCTTGAGAGATTACCATCGCAGAGTGGGCAGCAGTGGCGAGTTGACAGTTAGTTTTGTAGTCTAGTGTGGGTGTAGGTGTAGAAGAAGTGCTTGTAGTCTGTGCATTGGTGTTTGATGTGTGTAGAGTAGAAGAGGTAGACCAAGTGCGTGGGGAGGCCCAGGCATTGGGGGTAGGGGAAGGATGTATGGAAGGGGAGGGAGGTGCAGGGAAGGATTTGGGGAGGGAGGGAGGTTGGCTTGCACTGAGGGAGGAGAGAATGTGCTTTCTAGAAGGGCAGGAATTTGTAACTGCAGTGTGTGACCCACCGCAGTTAGAACATTTAAGGTGGAAGTTGCAAGTATTCCAGAAGTGGCCAGTTGCTGAACATCTGGAACAGATTTGTGTGGATATGCTTGAGTTTTTGTCGTGGCCGAGTTTGTAGCATTTCAGACATTGTGTGATGGGGTGAAAATTGGGAGTGAAGAGAGTGTTTGGAGGAATGCGGATGGTCTTGGCAAGGATTCCTTGATTGAAGAGTGTAGAGGCGTCAGAAGGAGTTGAACAGCGTATTTTGAGGATGGCAGAGTTTGCAGGTCTGTAAATATCGTCAACAGAGAGCTTGTTCTTAGTAATAATGTCTTTGATTAAGTCTTTTTTGTCTGTGTCATGGGCAGTCAGGAGAGAATAGTCTACGTGTTTTGCGATCACTGTGCATTTGGCGCGGTGCTCAGGAGTCCAAATAATAGTGAAGCCTGCGTTGAGAATTTTTTGTCTGGTCTCGGTTGAGGTGTACGTTTCGTAAGAATGTCTGTCAAGAAGGAGTTTGAAGCCTTCTAAAGACTTTCAGCTGAGGTGCCCCAGTGATCTGGTACAATAAATTTCCAGGACAGATAGTGGCATGATCAGAATTAGAGTATTTGAGGTTAAGCGAGAAAGAATTGGGTTTGGAAGAGGTAGAGGCAGGTGTTGGCGGTAGAGGAGGAGTGGTAAGGGGGAAGAAAGTGGAAGGCATTGAAGGCATCGTAAATCAGATGTGGCGGCCAAATCTGTGAGAATACTCGGCTAGGCAAGTACGTGTGAAGTAGACACACGTACTTGCCTGGCTATAACTTTAAAGTTTTCTTGTGGAGCCCGTCGCTGGAGGCACAGGACACTGAGGAGGTGAGCTGTAGCTTGATGGAGCACTGTATGCCCTGAACGGCGAGAAGAGGCAACACTGGCTGTGAGCGGCGAGTAAAAGGCAGCACTGGCTGCATGGCGTGG
The DNA here is from genome assembly GCF_026875155.1 of Cherax quadricarinatus. Taxonomy (NCBI): domain Eukaryota; kingdom Metazoa; phylum Arthropoda; class Malacostraca; order Decapoda; family Parastacidae; genus Cherax; species Cherax quadricarinatus. The sequence continues at coordinate 9,417,164 of NC_069414.1, forward strand.
AGACTTCAGGGGTAATTAGCACGTACTCAGCGCGAACGAAAAATTGTCGAAAAATTCACAAACTGAGTTAATCTTATAGAAAAATAGCTTAACTCTCTGGCAACATAATGGTACCAGAATCATTGTTCGACGACATTCCTACAAGGAATTATGGTCATTTTTAAAAAACCTAGGGTGACGTCACCACCGCGGCAGGTGTGCTCACCTGTCGTCAATTTTTTTTTGTTTTTTCCGGTTTTTTTCGTGTATTTATTGTATTATTCTTTCTAAGATAATAATTGACGATTTGGCATCATAATACAGTGGGTGGGACTTATACGTAGAGTTCCAACCAACCAGGAACCTCCCGACACCATTTTGCTGACGTCATGGAAAATTCCAGTCTCGGGGTGGCCGGGGAATATGGCTCAATATAACGCTATTATAGCTTATTTATCTATCACAATTGATCTAATATGACATAATAAACAATATAAATAACAAAGAAATATGGTAAATACTCCAGAATGAATAATATATGGCATATTCTCAGAGCGCTCCATCGGGAACAATAGATTCCCATTCTCAGAGAGGGGCTTCCATTCTCTTTCTTTCACCTCCAGGGTCCTTATATTAAAGAAAATGAACATGGGTAACTATGATATACACTCGTAATGCAGTATAAGACAGAAAAATGCTATTTTCTCGAAAAAAAAAAAAAAATCGGTGGTCCGGCTGTTTCGCGGATTATCTCGGAAGTAAGTTATTCACATATATGAGCCACTAAATTCGGTAATAATAGCAGGAATGTAATGAAATTCACAGAGAACATAAAGGAAAGATTGTTTTACAAGCTAGTGGTTAGGTTTTTGAGATATCATAATTTGTTTTTGATTTTTGTGAGGGCAAAAGTCAGATATTTGGCTGAATGTCAAAACCATACAAACTTTATTTTTTTTAAGAATGAAGAAAGGATAAATTACAGAAAGGATAATCATTGGAAATACAGTTTAGCATTGTTTTATGCGTAGATAATGCCAAAACAGCTTCTCCAAGTCCCATTACGAAGTTACTGTTTAATATGTATGATTATTAGTAAATAATTTTTTTCTCAGTTGTTTTTTGAGCTATCTTATTGAAACTTGGTCACATTACTATTGAAAGGTGCTTCTTTACGTACAAAAAAAAATGAAAGAAATCGAACGAAAAATAAAAAAGTTCATGTGTTAACGCTAATCACCCCTTCAGACAGCAACAGGAGTGCAGAGGGAGGCTTCCTGCTCTTGGGTAGGCAGCCACCGACGCACCAATCCTGATGGTGAAGACGAAGGTCCAGCAACCACCACTCGGTGAAGAGAGGCAACACTGGCTGTGAGCGGTGAGGAGAGCCAACACTAGGTGTATCGCGTGCAGACTTCACATACAGGCTGAGGCGTGGAGACTTCAGACAACGGCAAGGAGAGGCAACACTGGCTGTATAGCGTGTAGACTACACGTACAGTCTGAGACGTGGAGACTTCAGACAGCAACAGGAGTGCAGAGGGAGGCTTCCTGCCCTTGCGTAGGCAGCCACCGACGCACCAGTCCTGAAGGTGAAGACGAAGGTCCAGTAACCACCACTCTGAGGAAAGTCACTCAACACGGGGTAATTAGAGACGCGAGATCGTTGGTCGATGTGTTGTCGAATGTGAGCGATTGTGACCAAGACTGGTACAATGCTCGTCATGGGAGACGCCGCAGTGGAACTTGTCGTGTTCATCGTGTTTGGGGTCGAAGCAGTGATCACGGTGGTCGGTCGCGTTCAGACCATCTTCCGTCGACTGTCAATAGAATAATCTTATTAAAATCACTCTTTTAATGTTATCACTCTCACGCTTGCTTGTTTGCATGCGCACACACACACACACATACACACACATAAACACACACACACACACACACACACACACACATGCACACACACACACACACACCAGTATGCAACACCAGTCTGGAACCCACACCTGGTCAAGCACGTCAAGAAGTTAGAGAAAGTACAAAGGTTTGCAAAAAGGCTAGTTTCAGAGCTCAGGGAAATGTCGTACGAAGAAAGGTTGAGGGAAATCGGACTGACGACACTGAAGGACAGAAGGGTCAGGGGAGACATGATAACGACATACAAGATACTGCGGGGAATAGACAAGGTGGACAGAGACAGGATGTTCCAGAGAGGGGACACAGAAACAAGGGGTCACAATTGGAAGCTGAAGACTCAGACAAGTCACAGGGACGTTAGGAAGTATTTCTTCAGTCATAGAGTCGTCAGGACGAGGAATAGCCTAGCAAGTGAAATAGTGGAGGCAGGAACCATACATAGTTTTAAGAAGAGGTATGATAAAGCTCAGGAAGCAGAGAGGGAGAGGACCTAGTAGCGATCAGTGAAGAGGTGGGGCCAGGAGCTGAGTCTCGACCCCTGCAACCACAATTAGGTGAGTACACACACACAGCTTATCAACGACAGAGTGTAGACAGCCTGTACTGTCAGAACACACGGCCTAGCCGTCTGCTTTGACTAGTTCATATTTCGCGGCATTTAGGTGCTGCCCTCTGTAGCCTCACCCAGGTCACTGGGAGGCTCAGCCCAACTGCTCTCACTCCTAGGCCGACCGACTTGAGAGACACAAGTGCTCCCCCTCCATGGACTGGCTTGCGGTCACTCCCTCACACTGCCCGTTGTGTACTCACTCCTATCCAATTAAAGCCAAACTAGTCCACGGCCGTATCATTGCTACTTATGCTACCTTCATCGGCACTAAACCGCTGTTCAGCAGTAAGAACAGCAATAACAGTGGTGACAGTGGAGTCAACGGCATTGTGAGCCTCTTCAGGGTGGAGGGGTCAACACCATCAGTCGACCCCATCAACTTTCATCCGTCTTTATCCAACGCACCTTGCGGGCCTAAAGAGTTATTTGTTACTCCCATTTGTCTTGAGGGGACCTGAGATAGATCTTCGTCCTAGATTTTCCCCACAAAATCTGGACATAGGTCTCAGGGCGTCATCTCTAGCAGTAAACGTGTTCACCTCATCACCCTCTCTACAGCCCTTCAACACTCTCCCACACCATTCTCCTGCCTCCTACAGCGTCCCTACGCCCTTCTCAGCTACAAGAAGTAGAGGTGAGGTCGTTTAGTGTGTTGGGCTTCGTGTGGCTCCACGTTTGACCATGAGGCAGCTCTGGGGTTGGTTGATACCCTAGGGAGCGTGTAAACCAAACCCGCCTCCTCTACAGCCTCCTCTGCTACGCAACGACGTCCATCTCGCCGTCCATGTGTGTTGTGTTCTTCCCATTTCCCTCCCAAAAAGTTCTACCTGGCTTAACCACATGGGAACCCAGTTGGCTTAGCCCTAACCCGCATTAGTTCACCCCCACGCCGTCTAAAAGCACTCGTGACTCTCATTGTGGGCTACAACTACCCCAGTGTCTACGTATCTCCAGCCAGTTTCAGTTTTTTTTTGTGTTTGCCCAGTTAAAAAATTTTTTTTTTTTTTCCCTTGCTGTTACATTCCCAGTTCATCACCAGTTTTTGTTTTCCCCAGTGATTTGTTACAGTAAAATTTACTCGTCCCCGTTCATAGTTTTTACTTAAGCTTGTTTTTTGCACGTTCGAGTAGGCAGTAAATGTTTTGTTCTTTCCCTGTGCTGAAGCCGCAGTCAGTCACGCGCCCAGACACGCTTGCCAGTGTAAACAACCCACGCACAGCTGTGGATCACGCCGAGTAAACCACGTTCTTTTAATATCTTATACCTCCACAGAGTAACCCCGGTCTTTCCTGTTCTTCCCAAGTCTATTCTGATAATTTTTCCTACGTCATTGAAGCCCCATAAACAGTATACAAATCTACGAGGCGTGTAGTGTTACTAGTCATCACTGAAAGTTTCAGGACCTGCAGCACCAGTACCTTCGCCATTCCCCGCACTCAAAGTTAAGTAAACAGTGACTTACCTAGCATTTCCTAATATTTTGTGACATTATTTAACTGTCCTGCACCAATACAGTTACAGTTACTGAAGCCATACTTCAGTAAATTGTTCAGTTTGTCATCAGTGCACATTTTGCCACTTACCTACAGCTTCTTAAATTTTGTAAATTTATTTTGCACTCCTACATTTTAAATTCCAGTATTTTATTCTGCATCTTGCACCTCAGTTATTGATTTCATTTATTCAGTGTCAACCATTTATACAATTTACCTCTCACACACAGTTTGCTAGTAATTCCTGTGTGCTGTTAATTTTGTTAGTTGCACCTGCAAGTTAGTCACAGATTGTTGACACCCCTGCACTGTTTTGTTTGTTAGTTTTTTTTTTCTTTTAATAGGTGTAATCTTCAAGTACTTAAGCATTAGTTTATTCTACCTGCAGTGAAACAATCTATGCCTAGCCCATTACACTTTCCTCCTGTTTCCTCATTTATTTGCTCTACATATATTCTATGTTTTATCTGTGAATATTCACCTATGTGCATTACATTTTGCTATTTTGTATACCCAAGTCATTGAGTGTATTTTTGGGAACCTGCTTATTTACCATTAATTACCAAAATTACTTGTGAAGTTCATTAATTTTGACCTTGAGATTGTGAAATTTTTGTTTTGCCAGTGTACACCCTGCTAACACCAGTGTACACCCTGCTAACACCAGTGTACACCCTGCTAACACCAGTTAACCTTTGCCCTATTCTTGAATTTAATAATTTGCATTTTTATTAATTTTATTTTGTGTGCAATATAGCATTCCTTGATACAGTGTATTTTTTTTTCTGTGATTTTTGGCACAGTCCCATTCTCTGATATCTTTGCTGTGCCAACTTCCCTTTGTGCAAGTGAATTGCTTTTTTTTTGCATTCCAATTTGCAACTGCTAGCACCTGCTTGTAATGGTAGATAACTTGACGAGGTACAGTGAATTAGTACCCATTCCTGATAAAACCGCCGAAACGGTCGCTAGTGCTTTCCGTGAGCATGTTGTTCTTTGTCATACTTGCCCACGTGTCCTTCTGTCAGACAATGGGTCTGAGTTTATAAATGGCATAATGCAGGATCTTTGCTCCAGATTCAACATTCACCAAGCGCCAGTAGCTCCACGCCACCCTGCGAGTAATGGTCTTGCTGAACGTACAAATCGCAAAGTCCTGGAGGTGCTCAGAGTAACTGTTAACCCAAGTTGTACTACATGGGATGAGGCTATCCCAGATGTTCAGTGTACATTAAATTCCTCCCTCAACAGCTCGATCGGTGAGACACCTCATTTTGCTTTGTATGGTTATGACAAGCGCTTACCATATGAAATTCTGTTTGCTCCACCTAGACCTACTTACGATACTGATAACCCCAGTGTAGTAAAGATGAGGACAACACAGCTTGTCTTCCAGCGGGTACGAGAGAACCTTATGAAAGCTACTGATAGGTTCATGTCTGAGCACAATGCCCGCGCCAAGGAAAGCAAAGTGGAACCAGGTTGCAAAGTTATGTTGCTGAACCCAGTGCAGACTCCAGGTATGCACAAACTTGTCCCAAAATTTGTGGGTCCTTACCGTGTCCTACGACAGCTCCGTGGCAATAAGTTCGAGGTGAGGGAGATTGCTACGGAAACTATCAAGGAAGCCCACCTTGATCACATGAAGTATGTGGACCATATGCAGGCCGAAGCAGAGCTGGAGTCGCGTGCGTTGCAACGCCACAATCAGACTAATGCTAGGGACAACCCGTCTATCCCTTCTCCCACTACTACTGGTACGGAAGACGGCCCAGTAAGGCTCCATACTTATGGCCTGCGACCCAGGACAACAGTACATTTCTGTGACATTGACGTACCTACTGACTTGCCCGACTCCTAAGCTAGTTATGCTAATTGTTTGCTTGCAGAAATGGGTATAAATGCACACACATTGTATAACTAGTCGATAATGGAGTCAGGGTGGACAACATCATGTAATTATGTAAATACTTTTAGAAGGGTACCCAGAGTGTAATGAATTCCATGGATATAGTATTATTGTAGGTATGTGCACCCAGTGTTTTTATATAAAAAAAAAGAGCCTGTATTACAGTCAGGGCAGTGCTGCCCTCTGAGTCACATGTCACACCTTAGGGAATGCTACTGTCAGTCATTGTTTGCAGATGTGAGGGTGCAACAACGTTCGTAGATGAGTGGTCAACTGATGTTCAGCCCTGCGAACAACCTGTATATAGAAGATTTTAGTTCCAGTGCTGACGTCTCCGGACTCTCTCCTCAATGAAACAGCGTGGGCAAACCAGTTTTCTCTTCCCCTGGATGGGAGAGTTTTTTTTGCCTGTTGCATTTTTATGTCCATTTTTGATTTACTAGTGAGCAAAAGCCAGTCCCTCTCTGGGGTAGCTAGTGTAAGTAATTCCTTTATACCTGCGGGCCCACCAGTATTGTCACGTCGGGACGACGCGAGGTGCGTGGCCGAGCAAATGTAGACAGCCTGTACTGTCAGAACACACGGCCTAGCCGTCTGCTCTGACTAGTTCATATTTCACGGCATTTAGGTGCTGCCCTCTGTAGGCTCACCCAGGTCAGTGGGAGGCTCAGCCCAACTGCTCTCACTCCTAGGCCGACCGACTTGAGAGACACAAGTGCTCCCCCTCCACGGACTGGCTTGCGGTCACTCCCTCACACTGCCCGTTGTGTACTCACTCCTATCCAATTAAAGCCAAACTAGTCCACAGCCGTATCATTGCTACTTACGCTACCTTCATCAGCACTAAACCGCTGTTCAGCAGTAAGAACAGCAATAACAAGAGTACAGTTTCAGGGACGGGAAATCCTGTGTCACAAACCTACAGAGTTCTGTAACAAGGTCACAGCAGTAAGACAAGAGAGAGAGTTGGGTGGGTAGATTGCATTTTCTTGGGCTGTAAGAAGGCGTTTGACACAGTTAAACACAAGAGATTAGTACAAAAGCCAGAGGACCAGGCAGGGATAACAGGGAAGGCACTGCAGTGGATCAGGAAATAACTGTCAGGAAGACAACAGCTGGTCATGGTACGTGGCGAGGCATCAGAGTGGGCACCTATGACGAGCGGGGTTCCACAGGGAACAGTCCTAGGACCGGTGCTGTTTCTGGTATTTGTGAACAACATGACAGAAGGAATAGACTCCAAAGGGCGGCTGTTTGCAGATGAAGTGAAGTTGATGAGAAGAATTCAATCGGACGGGGGACCAGGCATAACTACAAAGGGATCTGGAAAGGCTGCAGGCCTGGTTCAATAACTGGCTCCTGGAGTTCAGCCCCACCAAGTGAAAAATCATGAAGATTGGAGAAAGGCAAAGAAAACCGCAGACGGAGTACAGTCTAGGAGGGTCAGAAACTACAAACCTCACTCAAGAAAAGGACTTGGGGTGAGTATAACACCGGGCACATCTAAGGAGCACAGCAACCAAATAACTGAGGCAACTTACGGGCGCCTGGGATTCCGAACATCCTAATAAGGAATCGTTCCGGACCCCATACGCCGTGTACGATTAGGCCCATATTGGAATATGCAGCACCAGTTTGGAACCCACTCCTAGCCAAGCATGTAAAAAACTAGACAAAGTGCTAAGGTTTGCAACTAGACTGATCCTGGAGCTAAGGGGTATGTTCTACGAGCAGAGATGAAGAGAAATCGACCTGACTACACTGGAGGACAGAGAGAGAGGCGGGATATGACAACGACATACAAAATACTGAGAGGAAGCGACAAGGTGGCCAGAGACAGGATGTTCCGAGAGATGGGACACAGCAACAAGAGGTCACAGTTGAAAGTTGAAGTCTCGATGAATCATCTGGGATGTTAGGAAGTATTTCTTCAGTCACAGAGTTGTCAGGAAGCGGAATAGTCTGGGAAGTGATGTAGTGGAGGCAAGATCCACACATAGCTTTAAGAAGAGGTATGATAAAGCTTATGGAGAGAGAAGAGTGACCTAATTGCGGCCAGTAAAGAGGCGGGGCCAGGAGCTGTGAATCGACCCTTGCAACCACAACTAGGTGAGCACACGCACACACACACACACATACACACACATCACATACACACACACACACACACACACACACACACACACACACACACACACACACACACACACACACACACACACACACACACACATTTTTAAGAAAGGTGGCAGAAACGAGGCACTAAAGTATAGACCAGTGTCATTGACGTGTATAGTATGCAAAGTCATGGAGAAGATTATCAGGAGCACCTGGAACAGAACAAGATTATAAACGACAGCCATCATCGATTCATGGAAGGTAAATCCTGTGTCACAAACCTTATTGAGTTTTATGACAAAGTAACAGAAGTAAGACACGAGAGAGAGGGGTGGGTTGACTGCATTTTCTTGGTCTGCAAGAAGGACTTCGACACAGTTCCCAGGAGAGAGAGGATATGACAAAGACATACAAAATACTGCGAGGAATAGATAAGGTGGATAGAGACAGAATGTTCCAGAGATGGGACACAGAAACAAGGGGTCACAATTGGAAATGAAGGCTCAGATGAGTTAAAAAGATGTTAGGAAGTATTTCTTCAGTTACAGAGCTGTCAGGAAGTGGAATAGTCTGGCAAGTGAAGTAGTGGAGGCAGGATCCATACATAGCTTTGAGACAAGGTATGATAAAGTTCACGGAGCAGGGAGAGAGAGGACCTAGTAGGGATGAGTTAAGCGGCGGGTCAGGAGTTGATTCTCGACCCCTGCAACCACATATAGATGAGCACATAGGTAAGTCCATGCGCCACACACACACACACACACACACACACACAGTAGGGACAGCGAGCGCGCTAGTCACGCCTTCCGTGCTCCGGGAATATAAGTGTTTTTGAGGGCTACCTAAGTGTTCTGCAAGGGTTGCTAAGTGTGTCAGGGTAGTGAACAATCCTAGAAGTGATTTTTAATCTGCCTAAGCCACATAAGTGTGGGGAGAGCCACAATTTTGTAAGTGATCTAGAAAATAAAAACGTTGTGGTGCAGAGTGGGCAGGCTAGTGTGTAAGGCGACGTTGTCAAGTGTCACCCAAGAAAGATAATAAAGTGAAACAATCGTGTGACCAGTGAAAGAAATACAGTGAATAGGGTAATTATTAACGAGAAGAAATTGAGGTGGATCTACGCCAGGACGTACATCGAGCTGGATCTACGCCAGGACGTCACATCGAGCTGGACAATCTACAGTGCTACAGCTGCACTACAAGTACTGTATCATCTATGAGTGGTTGTTTGGGTGTGGGGTTCCAGGTTCCAATTAATCGCCAAGCTGAATGTGAATGGTCTAACTCTCATAGCACGTTAAAGAATGGGCACTAAAGTATTCAAAAAGGGTTTAGCAAATGGTATCATTGAAAAGGGTTATCTCATTTAAAAGCAGGTCGAGCATAGGCAACACTGTAAGGGTGGGGTCAGGCCCAAAAAGAGGTTGTGGACACAAGCGACAATGAGAATTACATTACACTCCAGAAAGCCCCCTATTTTCAACCACTAAAAAAACCCACACAAAATTCGAAAATAATTACATAAGAAATAAAAAATTTAAGAACAAAGGGAAACACTGCAGAGGCCTAGGGCCCCATCGAGGCAGGCAAGTCCCCTACGGCTTAAGCCAATGCCCCCAACCTAGTCAGGTAGGTCACATTGACTTAAGGGAGGAACCCCGGAAACGACCTGGTAGCACAAGCTATCGGGTCAAATCACACCCCCCCACATCCTCATGTTTTATCCAACCTATTTTTAAAGCTACACAACTTTTGGGCCCTCTATAAGGGGGATTTGGGGGTTTTTTCCACTCATCCACAACTCTATTACCAAAACCGTATTTCCTTTCCTTCCTGAATCTGTTTTTTTCCAACTTAAAACCATTGCTGCGATTTCCTGTTGGTAATATTTTCGCACACTTTTTACACCCCCTTTATTTTTCTGTCTTCATTTTTACCCCTAATCATACCCCCCCTAATTCTACGTTTTCTAGAGGTGCAGATTCAGGGCCCTTAGTCTTCCTATAGGGAGGTTTTGATACATGGATAAACTTTGTCATCCTCCTTTTCATTTTCCAGGAATTTTTTCCCATTCTGAATAAGGTGACCAAATGTGCAGCTAATTAAATGAGGCCTAAAAAAAGGATGATGAGTTAAAGAACCCCCTGAGGACCCCAAAATTATTTATGTTCTTGATATAAACCCAAGGTTTTTTTAGTTTTTGCAAAACCTTTGCACTGTTGTTTGGGTTTCGATACTGTAACCAAAATTAAATTGTTTTTGCAACCCGATATTAAGATCTAATTATTTGTTTATATGTGGCGTTTTTGTCCTGCCCAAACTTTTAAAAATTTGCATTTGTCTATTTAAAAAGCTTCTGCCACTTCTCGCCCACTGATCATCTATTAATTTTCCCGGGGAGTGCTCGAATGCCCTCGTCAGAAGAATTCGAGGCCTTTTTTGGGTGTATGGGAAAACTTCCCGATGTGCTCTTTATCCCTATCTTGTCGTTTTGTAGAGTAAACGAGGGGGCCAACATGACCCCTGTGGAAACCCCGCTGTGAATTTCCCCCACTCTGATTTCTCCCCATTTTGGCTCTCTCTGCTATTTGTAAACCATCCCTCTATCCAGGAAAAAATTTTCTCCCCTATTATGTGCTTTTTTTTTTCCTATAGTCTCTGTGTGGGACCCTGTAAAAACCCCTTACTGAAGCCCATATACCAATTTTTCATTACCTTGATTCCCTCCTAAAATACCTCAGTAAAAAATTTAAATAAATTGAAAAGGCAGGAACCCCCCTTTGTAAAACCTGCTGAGATTCGTTGATTAATTTTTGTTTTTCAAGGTGGCTCGAACTGCCTGGGCAATTATTGTTTCCAAAAAATTTCCACTATGGGGTTAGGTTTTGGGTCTATATTTCGAGCAAAGGGACCTGCCCCCGTTTTTAAAAATAGGTTTTCCATTTCCTTTTTTCCACTTATCTGGCACCATCCCATTTTGTAGTGATTGTTGAAAGATTACCCAAAGGGTGTGCTAAGCCCCTCTTTACTTCTTTAAACCTTGCTACTTTCTGGGGCCCCTGGGGATTTGTTGGTTTTAATTTTCTTTTTGCAAAGGCCTTGTCATTGGACCCTAATAGTGCACAGTTTATTATCGCCCTGTTTAAAAATTTATCATTATGGAATTCGTGGTTCCCCCTGGAAAAAAACTGAGGGAAAGTTGTGTTAAATTCTAACATTTTTTTTACCCGTCAGGAGCTGACCCGGGAACTTTTGAGTGGGCCTATCGTTCCTGATTTATTTCTGTATACCTAAAGAATCCTTTTGGGTTGTTTCGTTCTCTGCAACTTTAACCTCTAATTTTTTTTTGCTTTTCAAATTCCCCTTTTTTATTTCTCTCTTTAACGTATATCATTTCTCAATTGCCCTCCTTTTTTGATTTGCCTTTATTGCCTCTTTTTTGCCCCAATCAGATTTTTTAAATTATTTTTTCCATTTAGGATTTTTTTGTTTGACTGATTTCCCTTTTTGGGAAACAAAATTTGACTGAGCGCTAGAATTGCCTGGAAAGTCATATGGCAACCTCACCACCCCGCCCCTTTAGTGGTCATTCCAGTTCAGCCCCCCAAGAAATTTTCAGTTATGAAATACCCAAAGCAAAAGGCAGGGGCGGAGACTTGTTTCCCATTTTTAGGGGTTTTTCCATGATATATTAAAACTGAGTGATTTGTGATCCCTTTCCCCAAGTCTCATTAACCTCAAGATTATTAATTAGGTTTCCCTATGGAAAGAACCAGTAAAGGGGGTTTTTTCCCCTATTTGGCTCTGTCACAAACTGTTTTAAAAAACAACCCTGGATGTATCAAAAAAAGTCCCTGATCTAAATTTCCTGTCAAATTGCCCCAGTAATCTGTTTATAGTTGAAATCCCCCATTGCACAACTTTTTTCGATGTGATCCTTAAAATTTTGTCCCATAGAAGTTTACTGCACCCCCTATCAAGATTTGGGGCCTGAAAATCCACCCAAAAAATTATTTTTTCTCGGCCCTCGAGAAGCTGTACCCAACCCCAGTTTCAGTGGCTGACGTTCTAATTTAAATATCTTTTTAAACCCAACATTTAAAATTGTCTTGACTATCGCTACTACCCCCTTTTCCCTGTTGCCCCTTCAGTGTGGAATAATTTTTACCCTTGTATGTGACATTCAGGGGCTCTCTCTATCTTTTGATTGAGCCAGGCCTGTTTTAAACAAAAAATTCTTGTTTCTGCACTTGAATTAATCTTAGCTCATCTTCTTATTTTTCATCCTGCTATTGTATAGTAAACCCTTAAAGGGGGTAGTCCCCTTTTGCCCTTGTGTCCCCCCTTTGTTTTTCTGACCTGATCTATTGTCTTTATTTATATTCTGTGATGCCTTTTTACATTTACTGTTTTCCCAAACCCCCGTGTTGCAACCTGTTGTTTCCCCCCACCACCCCTACTCTATCTTCCCTCAGTTTAAAAAATGGCATTTTTACCAATGGCCTTCTCAATCGAGTCTGCAAGTGTACCCCCCAGCCCCCGGAATGTACCCATCCTTGCATACATATCATGTTTGCCTAAAAGTTTTTCCAGTTGTCAATGAAAGGGATTGAAGTTCCCTTTCAGTTTGTTAGAGCAAATTTCACAATTGCCTGAACCCTTCATTTCCTACTCCCCCTTTAGGAAGTGACAATGTTTGGGGGCCCCCCCTTAGATTAATGGAAAAAATTTTAGCGACCCGTATTTTCTGCAGCTTTCTCTCCTACCTTCCAATAAACTTTCCACCCGCAAGAGAAGTAATGGGCTTGTTCCCCTTTCCCGACATGATATTATCCGCCGTTGCAATGTCCCCAATACCCGCTCCGGGGGAAACCATCTATCTTTTTTTTCTTTTTCCTATTCAAAAGCACGGGCAAAGTATCTTTCCTGAGAGTTCCCAACCACAAGAAAGTGCTTACCCCCATTAGCAGGGCGTAGACCCCTTACCCTTTATGGCCAATGAAGTACTTCATCTGAAGAACAGGAAAACGATTTCCCACCCTTTGATTTTTCCCTTAACTTTTCCCTTTCTCTGATGGCCTTCCATTCTTGGGAAAAATCGCCCTTGTAGCAGGGCTGGGCTGCACCCCATGCTGGTGCCGTTGCGCCCCCCCAAAATAAGCCCCCTCCAGCGAGAGACAGATGCACCCGTGCTAGAAGCCCCATTCCCCCCAACTCCGCCATAACATCTCTCCGCCCCTTGAGGTGGACTTCAGCCCCCTAATTCTCCCGGAGAAGCAAGACCTCCCCCTTCAACTCCCAAACCCCAATTTTTTAAAACCTGGAAGCAAGCCATCTTGTAACGTCCCCATAATCCCCAAAGCGTCAGGGTCTGTGACCCCACGTACGACTGACAGAGTATCAAAAACAACCCCCACACACACACACACCACACCACACACACACACACACCAACACCCACACACAAACATATTATACCAACCCTACAAAACACACACACAACCACACACACACACCCCCCCCACATACACACACCACACCTACTTTCACACAAACAAACAACCACACCTCACTAACCCCCACACACACACACACCACCACCACACACCAAAACCACCACACACCACAACACGTAAGAAGTGTTGGTAAGTCCCCGGAGGTTGGGGGTAGGTCCAAGAAGTGTGGGCAGCCCAAAGGGCCCCGAGACTTTCATTCAAAACAAGATCCTTTCAGAATAATTTAAAAACCCCAATAATTTCCACAAAATCCACAAAATTACACCCCAACACCACACCAACACCCACCAAACACATATCCCGCCAATCATCCCCCCGACCCCCGACATTCACTATATCCCCGACCCTCCCCCCCTCGCACCCCCCCCCTCCCCCCGTTCACCCTAAAACCCCCCCCACCCCTCCCCCCTCCCCTCCCACTGCCCCAAATTCCCCCACTACTTCCCCCCCCACACTCTGCATAAACTATAACTAACTACGAATCATAGGTTTCCCTCTGAGGCAATCAGGATAAACAAAAAGGGTTTCCCGAGGCAAAAAGAAAAACCCCAAAGGGGCAGGGAGGAAAACCAAAGAAAAAAATTTTTGGGAGCAGGTCTAAAAAAGGGGTCGAATGGGAAAAAAAACTAGAAAAACTTTGCTGGAATGGAAGAGAGGATAGAATGGAAAACAGGAAGTGGGAGGTGCAGTAAAGCAGCAGAAGGGGGATTTCAGAATTTAGAAAAGGAATTGAAAAATCGAAACAGCCTAAAAAACTAAAGAACATTTTGGGATTGACAACGGATGCTACCTCAGCCACAAATTTAAAGGGGCTGTGGAAAGAAGGGGCCAACTGCATGGGAAAAAACTCTTCAGAGGAACTTAGCAAAAGAAAGAGTAAGCTTTTTGTGGGGCCCCCCAAAACAACAACAGAGCCCAAAGGAAAAACCCGGGGGGAATTGACAGGCCCTGGCCAAGTCATTAGCCAGTGAAACTGATGAAAAGGAAAAAAATGCAGTGGAGGAAACCCAAATTAAATGAGGGGGATAACAGGGATATGCAAAATTGGGGAATGAAAGGGTGAGGTCAGTCTTTGTGTTGGGTCGGAAGTCGAAAAGGGGGGAAAATATGAAGCAAGAAAAACAAGGGGAAAAAAAAGCAAATTTAAAGTTCTGAAGCAATAGGGGAGGAGTATGCCCGCTGGAAAAAATTTTTGGAGAAAAGGGGGGGTTTTAAAAAAAAAAACCGGCGTGGAGTGACCTTCAAGGGAGAAGCGATCGGGCCAGGATCCTGCAGGAGAAAGCACGATTTTAAGGGGCTGAGGCTCAGGGAAGGTGTTTCCGACCCCCGGGCAGAAACCCAAAAGAAAGGGAGAAAATGAGAGAGATGATACAAAAACGAAAAGGGGGAAAGAGAGGGGATGGGGAAGACAGAAGGGGATCCCGACAGAAAAAAAAATCAAATCGCCCCTCACAACTTCCCCTAGAAGTCCCAACCAGGTAACCCCCGTGCAACCAAACATTAAATCAAAAACCCATGCCACATCCAAAGCCCCACCCCCTCATTACAAACTCCACCCCCACGCAACAACCATAGTCTTACCAGTCTCCCCCTTTCCCCAAAACCCCCCTTACCTCCCGACCCCAGTTTAAAAGGAAAAATTGAAGGTTTTTGGGATACAAATGCGTTGGGGAAAAACAAAAAAGTATGAGGAGTGGGACGAAAGAATCAAAGGAGTCCCCGAATAATAGATCCAGAAACAAACTACCAGAATAATAACGATTTAATCTTTCATCCGATATCAAATCCTCAGGAAAAGACAGAGGGGGGGAGGGGGGGGGGAGTTGCAATGCCATTAAAAACCCGTGGGGTTTTGAGGGGAAAATGGAAGGAATGGATGGCCGGGGGAAAGGGGCTACTTAGTAGGAACAATCCGTTGAGGGAATAAAGGGGATAATTGCAGTAATGTACAACCCACCCCAGAATCAGGGGCAAAAAAAAATTCGTAGAGCAACAGACATATGACACATAGCCCCAGGGGCCAGGAAAAAGGCCACTTGGGAGGAGCAAGTTAGTTATGGGTGTTTTTAAAAAGGAGATTGTGGGGGAAACCCGGAGCCCTGGGGGGTCCCGAAACATGGGGGACCAAGTTTATGGATGTGGTACTGGAAAACCCATGTCAACTGTTAGGACATACCAGGGAGGAGAAGGGGGATGAACCGCAAGGTTGGACCTTGTTTTCCCCTGAGTAGTTGGGACATCGAGGGTTCATGTATAAAAGGGCCCCCCCTGGGTTTAGTGTCTGTGGTTCTGTGCTTGAACATAGTTGAGTCCAATGGAGAGATAGCGGATGGGGGGGAAAAACCCAAACTAAAAAAGGGGGAACTATCGGCTGGGGAATTTCCCTTCAGACATTCAGGGGGAGAGGGAAGACGGGAAAAAACCAGTACAAAAAATGATGGACTATGTAGCAACAAAAGCAAGGAGGCAGAGGGGGTTTTTTCCCAGGAAAAAAAAATAATGGGAAGAACGAACGGTCCTTGGTTACCCAAAAGGTTTTAGGGAGGGGAAAAACTAGGTGTACTAGGAAAGGAAAAGGTAAGAAGCAGAGAACTCAGGAAAATAAAGAAATCGCGAAGAGCCCCGAACGAATATGCCAGATAAGAAGGGAGGCTAGAGACATTTTGAAAATGCATAGCATCAAAGTAAAGACTGACCCCAAGCTGTTTTTCGACATAGGAGGAAAACAAAAGTCAAAGGGCCAGGTAATCGACTGGGAAGGGGATGGGGAATTACAAAAACGACGGAGGTTTTTTAGGGCTCAACACAAAATTTTTTAAAAAAAGGTATTTACAGTGGAAAACCGTAGGACTCCAAAAATCAGAACAGGGTGCACCCCGCAAGTGCGGACGGGTAATATAACCAAGGAGGAGGTAAAGAAGTGCTATGGAACTTGGACCCAAGGCGGTGGGGGCCCGAAAAAACTCCAGGGTCCTTAAGAGGGAGCAGAAATATTTGTGAGCTATTAAAAAAAGTCTTCAAAATATTTTAATGGGAATCCCCGAGGTTGGAAAAAGGCAAAATTTGTCCCCAAATTTTTAAAAAAGGGAGACAGACAGAGGCACTAAATAAGACCCGTTACTAAGTGTATAGTAGCAAAAGGGCAGGGAGAAGTATCAGGAGGGAGGGTGGGGACCCGGAAAGAACAAGTGTATAATTGACAACCGCAGGTTTAGGGAAGGAAAATTTTTGTCACAAACCTCTAGAGTTTTATGAAAGGTGACGAAGAAAGAAAGAGGGGGGGGTGGATCGACTGCATATTTTTGGGGACTGCAAAAAGGGCCCTTCGAACAGTTCTCACAAGAAGTTACGCAAAGTAGAGGCCCAGGCCACATAACAGGAAAGGCAGAAAAGGACAGAAATATTGACAGGGAGGCAAAAAACGGTCAGGTACGCGCGGGGTGTCCAGTGGGCCCCCTGTGAAAAGCGGGGTTCCCAGGGGTCAGTCCTAGGCTGTGTGTTTTGGTATATGGAACGAAAAAAGGGAAGGGATAGACTCAAAATTTCCCTTGTTTGCAGATGATGTGAAGTTAATGAGAAAAATCAAATCGGAGAGGATCGGGAGGACTTCAAAGAGACCTGGAAGGCTACAACCCTGGCCGCAATGGTTCCTTAAATTTTAAAAACCCTCCCAAATGAAAGTATAAAGATTGGGGAAGGGAAAAGAAGACCGCAGACAAAATATAGTTTAAGGCCAAAGCGAAACCCCCCTAAAGGAAAAAGATCTGGGGGTGAGTTAACCCCGAGCTATCCCTGGGCGACATCAATCAGATAATGAGCAGCATACGGGCCCCTGGCAACCTAGGATAGCCCCCAAACCTCAGAAAGGTTCGTTTAAGACTCTGTATACATTAGTCGGGCCCCATATGGAGTATGCGCACCAGTTTGGAAAACCCACACCTAGTAAAAGCACGTCAAAAATTAGAAAAAGTGCAAAGGTTTTGAAACAAGACTGTCCCAGAGCTCGGGGTTTGTCCTATAAGAAAGGTTGGGGAAAAATCGGGCGACACTGGAGGGACAGGAGGGTCGGGGGGGGCATGATAACAAAAATAAAAATATGCGGGGAAAGACGAGGGGGCAAAGAGGGGATGTTCCAGAGATGGGAACAGACACAAGGGTCAAAAATTGGAAGTTAAAGACTCAGATGAATCAAAGGGTGTTGGAAGTATTTTTCGTCATAGAGTGTCAGGCCATGGAATAGCCTACGAAGTGGGGCAGGAACCATACATAGTTTTAAGGCGGGTATGATAGAGCCAGGGGCGGGGGGAGAGAGAGGACCTAGTGCAATCAGCAAGGGCGGGGGCCGGAACTGTGACTCGACCCCTCAACCCCAAATGGTGAGTACAAATAGGTGAGTACCCGACAGAGCAAATTTTGGTTTTGGGCGATTTTTTAATCAAGGGAGCGACTGGGAAAACCCGGGCCACCTGGGGGCCGAAAATGGAGAGCCAAGGTGATGGATATGGTAGGAAAAAACCCTTTGCATCAACATGTTAAGGGAATTTCGAGAGAGAGGGGGGGATGAACCAGCAAAATGGGCCCCTTTTGTTCCCCCTGAGTAGTTCAGAATTGAGGCATTACATGTGAGAGGCCCTTGGGGTTTTGTGATCACTGGTTCTGTGTTTTGAATACATAGTAGATTACAAGTAGAGAGGGTAAAGGAGTTGGTGGGAAACCAAACTATAAAAAGGGGGACTACACAGGTTGGGAAAAGTCCTGTGGGGGGTTTTTGTGGGGCAGAAAATTGGCAGGAAGAGTAAATGAAATGATGGAATAGTAACAACAAAAGCAGGGAGGTAGGGGAAGGGTTTTTTTCCCCAAAGGGTATAGAAAAAAAAGGGAATCCAAAAGGGGTCCTTGGGTTTATCGAGGTTAGGGGGGCAAAAATAAGCGCAACAGAGAAAGAAAAAAAAAAGGGGGCAAAGGCCTAAGGAAAAAATAGGGAGACAGTCGAAGAGCCCCGAAAAGAGTATGCACGGTAGGAGGGAGGCCCCGCAAGAGTATGAAAACGAATTTCTCGAATGCCAAGTTTGACCAAAATTCTTTATGTCACTTAGGTGGAAGCAACAGTCGAAGACGGTGATCAGGCTGAGGAAAGAAGGTTTCGGAATCCCAGAAGCGATAAGGGTAGTGAGAAACTCAGCGGATTTAAGGGAAATTTCAGTGGAGCAGGAAGCCCCTGGGTGGAGAGAACAGAGGGGGGCGCCAAAAAGGAAATACCCAAAAAATGTTAGATGCATCACACAATAGGGGAGGGGAAGTGCTAAGGAACCTTAATACTCAAGGCAATGGGGCCAGACAAAAATCTACCCTTGGGGCCTTACAGGGGAGCAGAAAAGCTGTGTGTGTCACTAAAAACAATCTAACCATCCCCTTTAAATAGGCAATTTTGAGGTATGGAAACGGCAAAAGTAGTACCCTATTTAAAAAAGGGGACAGAAAAAAGGCCCAAACTATGACCGTGTCCTGACGGCATAGTAGGGGAAAAATAATGGGAAGATTATCAGGGGGGGGGTGGAGCACCTGGAACGGAACAGGAGTATAAACGCCAACCAGCATGGATTTATGGAAGGCAAATCCTGTGTCACAAACTACTGGAGTTTTTGATAAACTAACAGAAGTAAGACACGAGAGAGAGAGGGGTGGGTTGATTGCATCTTCTTCGACTGCAAGAAGGCCTTCGACACAGTTCCTCCAGGAGATTGGTGCAGAAGCTAGAGGATCAGGCGCGTATTACAGGAAGGCCCGCTGCAATGGATCAGAAAATACCTGACAGAGAGGCAACAACGAGTCATGGTACGTGATGAGGTATCACAGTGGGCACCTGTGACGAGCGGGGGTCCCACAGGGGTCGGTCCTAGGACCGGTGCTATTTCTGGTGTATGTGAATGACATGATGGAAGGGTTAGACTCAGAAGTGTCCCCGCTCGCAGATGTTTTGAAGTTAATGAGAAGAATTAAATCAGTGAGGATCAGGTAGGACTTCAAAGAGACTGGACAGGCTGGACACCTGGTCCAAAAAACTGGCTTCTCGGATTTAAAACCCCGCCAAATGCAAAGTCATGAAGATCGGAGTAGGGCAAAGAAGACCGCCCGAAGAGTATAGGCTAGGTGGCCCAAAAATTGCAAACCCCGTCAAGGAGGGAAAAATTTGGGTGAGTATAACACCGAGCACGTCTCCGGAGGCACACATCAACCCGATAACTGCTGCAGGGATATGAGAGCCCGGCAAATCTGAAAATAGCGTTCGATACCTTAGTAAGGGGAAACGTTTAAACACTGTACACCGTGTACGTTTAGGCCCATATTGGGATATGCAGCACCTGTTTGGGAACCACACTTGATCAAGCACGTTCAGAAATTAGAGAAAAATGCAAAGGTTTACGACAAGGTTAGTTCCAGAGTGAGGGGAATGTCCTACGAAGAAAGGTTAAGGGAAATCGACATGACGACACTGGAAGACAGGAGGGTTAGGGGAGATATGATAACAAAATACTGCGTGGGAATAGACAAGTTGGCAGAGACAAGATTTTCCCAGAGAGGGGACACAGAAAAAGGGGTCACAATTGAAATTTTGAAGACCCATATGAGTCAAAGAGATGTTATTAAGTATTTCTTCAGTCATAGAGTAGTCAGGAAGTGGAACAGCCTAGCAAGTGAGGTAGTGGAGGCAGGAACCATACATAGCTTTAAGATGAGGTATGATAAAGCTCATGGAGCAGGGAGAGAGGGGAACTTAGTAGCACTCATTGAAGAGGCGGGGCCAGGAGCTATGACTACCCCTGCAACCACATATAGGTGAGTACATGTAGGCGAGTGCATGTAGGTGAGTACACACACACACACACACACACACACACACACACACACACTCTCTCTCTCTCTCTCTCTCTCTCAGTATTCGTGTTTACCTTTTCAGTCTTCCTTAGTAGTATTTTGAACTGCAGATATTGGAAGAGTCAGACAGGTTGTCGCCGACAGACAGATGGAGAGGGACAAATGGTTGTCAGGGAGACCAGCAGATACCAGGTATACACGTGGTCGTCAGATAGACGGGTGGATGCCAGACAGACACGTGATCGTCAGACGACGGGTGGATGCCAGGTAGGGAAAGGTGGTCGTCAGACAGACGGGTGGATGCCAGGCAGACACGTGATCGTCAGACGCGGGTGGATGCCAGGTAGACAGGTGATCGTCAGACAGACGGGTGGATGCCCGGTAGACAGGTGGTCGTCAGACAGACGGGTGGATGCCGGTAGACAGGTGATCGGGCAGACAGACGGGTGGATGCCAGGTAGACAGGTAGTCGTCAGACAGACGGGTTGGATGCCAGGTAGACAGGTGGTCGTCAGATAGACGGGTGGATGCCAGGTAGAAGGTGATCGTCAGACAGATGGGGGGATGCAGGTAGGACAGGTGATCGTCAGACAGGACGGGTGGATGCCAGGTAGACAGGTGGTCGTCAGACAGACGGGTGGATGCCAGGTAGACAGGGTGGCCGTCAGACAGACGGGTGGATGCCAGGTTTGACAGGTGGGGCGTCAGACAGACGGGTGGATGCCAGGTAGACGGGTGGCCGTCAGACAGACGGGTAAATCCCAGGTAGAAGGTTTTGTCAGACAGGGGTGGATCCCAGGTAAAAACATCGTCTACAATTTTATCCATTTAACATTTTTTAAAACCCAAAAGGGGGAAATCCTAACATATCTCAACAATATGCCCAAAAACATTCGTCAGAAGACGGGGGGGGTGAGGTAGACAGTGGGTTTCGTCAGACAGACGTGTGGATGCCAGGTAGACAGGTCGTCAGCAGAGGGGTTGTGCCAGGTAGACGGTGGTCGTCGACAGAGGGTGGTTCCAGTTGACAGGTGGTCGTCAGGAAGATGGGTGGATGCCAGGTAGCAGGTGGTCGCGAAGAGGGTGGATGCCAGGTGAAGGTGGTCGTACACAGACGGGTGGATGCCGGGTGACGGGGTGGTCGTCCGACAGAGGGGGGCCCAGGTAGACAGGTGGTCGTGCAGACGGGTGGACCCCAGGTAGAAGGTGTTCGTCAGACAGCGGGTGGATGCCAGGTAGGGGTGGTCGTCAGACAGCGGGGGATCCCAGGTAGACAGGTGGTGTCAGACAGAGGGGGGAAAACCCCAGGTAGAAGGTGGTCGTCGCAGGGGTGGACCCAGGTAAAAGGTGGTCGTCAGACGACGGGTGGATCCCAGGTAGAAGGTGGTCGTCGACAGGGGTGGACCCAGGTAGACAGGTGGTCGTAGACAGAGGGGGGGGATGCCAGGTGAAGGTGGCCGTCAGACAGAGGGTGGATCCAGGTAGCGGTGGTCGTCAATTTTCCCAAAGGGATAATGTTATTAATATTTG
>NC_069414.1:9439608-9465316 GCF_026875155.1 Cherax quadricarinatus
GGTTTTTTGGCCACCTCTGATAATAGGGGACAAACAGCCCAGAAGAGGGAAAATCCCATCAAGTAATTATGATTACACACTACCTGGGTCCCACCCATTATTGTCCATTACAGTACGTAAACTTTTAACTTCGCAATCAACCTTTCATTTAATACGTCACGGGGGTACAAATCAATAATTTTTCGATTCTTCTCCAAAAATCCCTTTTCTTTCTTGGTACAAAATTTGCTACAGGAAATCGCATAAAATCACCTCATTTTCATCTGATTTCTGGTGCCCTGACTTAATGGCAATTACCCTAAATGTTAAGGTTAACATGGTCAGACAAACGAAATCTTTTTGGGCGAGTGCAGTTTCCCCGGATTTTTTTTTTTTTTTTTTTTTTTTTTTTGCACACAAAATTTTTTTACGAAAAAAAAACGTGAGAGTTATTTAAGTTCATTAAAGAGGGGCCGGAGAGAAAGAAATTTCTCCCATTTAAATAGTTCTTGTGTTTTGGTTTTAAAACCTCAACTGCATGAGTAACCTACACACAATAAAACTTTAAACCATAAAACATTGTTTATGCAAACTTTTAACACATAAACGAGTTACATGCCCCTCTTCGTGTATATTTTTTTTTAACTTAAGGCTGCCATTTTCATTTTTCTGAGTGATCCAGCAAAAATTTGCATTAATATATTTTTTTCCTACTCATAAACATTGTAAGAAATCCCAAACCCCAAATTTTTTTTTTAGGTCCTTATTTTTTATTTTTTTTATCAATCTGAGAAACATTAAATTTAAAAAAACGACATCATAGGGTCTTTAGAGAATTTTACGATTGACGAACGAACGAACAATTTAAAAATAAGATCCCAAAAGGGATAGCGGGAAAGGGGACGGCGAAGAAGAGCATTGGGAGAGGAGTGTTCTTAGTCGAGAAATAAGTAAAGGGGCTTAACCCAGCAGCGAAGCGATCGGGGGACAGATATTGAAAAAAAATTTCGGGGCTCTTCTGTTGGGTTTTCCTTGGGAAATGAGCAGGAGGAAGGACGGGCGAAGTTTAGCGCTAAAGGGGATGTAAACGAGCCAGTTAAACCCAAAAGCAAAGGGCGAACGTGGGTCAAAAAATGGCCCTGTCAGAGAAGTCCCTCTCAGAGAATCCAAGGTTTTTGTAAATAGGTTGGGACAGGATCATGCAAGGAGTAAAAAAGGGTTTGTTTTTTTTGGGGGTCGCAAAAGTCTTCGCCAAGAGAGGGGTCAGTAGCCCATGTCGTGTCCAATTTTTGTCTATTTTCTTCACTGACGTCTTCCAGTCAGATTCACGCAGGGATGCTAATTGGCAGGAGAGATTCGCTTGGGGCAAGTCCTCCCATCTGACATAAAGCACCCAGCGCAGCGCCTGTTCGGACACGCGCAGTTTAAGAAAGTTTTTTTTACTGCAAGAGAGAGGGCGTTTTAAGGGATTTGTAGAGGTGTAGTTTGGTGCGCTGGAGGAAATTTCAGCTTTTAGAGGCCCGAAAGGGGCCTTACTGCTATTGCATTTCCTTGAGGAATATACCGGTAACGAAGAAGGTAGCCCAGATTAACGCCAAGGACAGTGCCAATTGTGTGAGGGGATGTAAGTGGGGGTGTCACGTTTTGAGCTCGACAGTAATGGAGGCACGTTTCCTGTATTAAAATAGAAATGCGGATTAGCTGCATTGGTTTTGATCCTCCATTTTTGTTCCCAGACGGCTACCCCTGTCGACCTCTTTTGTGTATTGTGTGTGAGTGAAACATATTGGCGTGAGTGGGGTTGTGTAATGTCGTCTGCATAGGCAGTGGAGGGATTTGTGGATACAGGTGTTAAAGTCGTTAGTGTAAAAAATTAGGGGGGGGGGAGAGGACAGATCCCGGGGTACCCCCCAAGCATTTAGTGGAAGTAACAGAGTAAAGCCTTGGTTTTGATTCCTGGTCCCGGGGCCCGTCTAGGAAATTGCAGGGGATTTACAGTATGAGAGGCAGGCAAAAGTTAGTGCGATTTGAACTTGACCCCTTCGGACAGTGCAAAGCTTTTTAAACCGTCTTTTGCAACCAGGCTGTCCGTTTCTTTGTTTTGGTTTATGTGGATTTAGTTAGAATATTTAATGGCATCCTTGTGGACTGTTTTTTCTGAAGCAAAACGACCACAGAAAGTAATTTTGTTCAGTACTCGAAGGCGATGGTTGATGAGTTTTTCAAAGAGTTTTCCTAAATTTTCGGGGAGTCTCATAAGGGATAGTTTTGGGTCAGTGGTTTTTTTTGGGTTTGGGAAAGGGGGATAGCATAGCAGCTTTGAAGGGGGAAGGAATATCCAGAGGCAAGGGGAGGCATTAGGGGGTTTGTTAGGCAGTAATGAAGAGCGGAAAGGTTTTAAAGGATAAAGGGTTTAGCAAGGTCCCAGGACCCTTGGGGGAAGGTGTCTAGGAATTTTTAATTCTGTGGGGGAAAAGGGAGTTCAGTTTTTGGGAGGAGGTAAGAGAGTCCAGAGGATGGGGCTAGGTTTTGTTTTTTGTTGTGTGTAGTTTTCCTTTTTTATGTTTTGAATGTTCGATAACGTTAGGGTGAGGGGGGTTGGGGGGTGGAAGATTTTCCCCCAGACGTTTTTTGAAGATTTAGGGGCACCCTGGGTCGAGATGTGTGTGTTGTTTGTGGGGAGTGTTTAAATTTGGGGGGGAAATTTGTGCCTCTAATTTTTTGTAGTTCCAAAGGTTTTATTTTTTTAATATCTTTTTGTCTGCTTTTTTATGATTTTTTGACCAGTGATTGTTTTTCTTGGTTAGGCTGTAGAATTTTGTTTCTAAGGTGGAGAGATCAAATTTGGGACTTGATTAAATCTATATGTTTTAGAAAGGGGTTGTGGTACAGAAAATTATTTTCTTGGTTCGTTGAGTTTTGAAGGAAAAACGAGTGGTGGGGTTTTTTCTTGGTACTGCGATTTGGCTCTTGGGGGTAATGGGTACCTGGAGAGACAATTTGATGTCGATGTAAAGGATAGTTTTTTGTTGAGTCATGGTGAGGTTAGACTGTCTATGTGTTTGTTTAAAACCCCCAGTCAGTGCTCTTGGGGGGAAAGGAAGGTTGACCGGGAGAGGATAGGGTTGGAGGAGAGTGTAAGATAACGGGGTGTGATCAAGCCCGTAAAAGGGCCAGGTAGATTTTGTTTTTAAATAGAGAGCTCTCGGGTTTTTCAAAAAGTTGGTTTGCCTTGGCCCTGTGGTTGTAAAGGTGTTGAAGTCTGGGCCAGATGAAAATTTGGCGTTTATTATTTTGAAGTTGAGTAATTGGTGACCAAATTGGTTGTTACTGGTTGATGAAAGGGGTGTGTGTTTTCATTCAGTCAGCTAGTAGGGATGGTTGGGGGTGTTGGGGTATTTTTAAGACTAAGGAAAAACTTGTTTGTTTTAAATAGTTTTTGGGCACAAGGGGGTGAAAAAAATAAAGGGGCCAAAGGGGGGTGTTATTCTGACTGCAAACAGTGTTTTTTATAAAAGGGATTTTGGGGAAAAACATGTTTTTTTGTTGGATTTTACAAGGATGGGGAACCCCCTCGTGGGGATCATAGGGGACGTAGTGTATAAAAACCCTAAAGCGGATACGGAGGGGCTTTTAGGAGGTACTGTTAAACAAAAAAATATCGGCCTCCCGCTTTTTAAAGGGGCTCGGCCAGTACGTGTCTAAATTGTAAATAAGAAAAGTACGTAATTGAATCACCTTAAAAAAAATATTTAAGGTTTTTTTCATAGCAAAAAATTAATGTCGGGCGGGAGTTTGGATTTAAACCCCCTGATATGGTGCCATCAGTGATTGGTTTTAGGTGTTACGACCCGTTTCCTGGAGGGGGGAAAGATGGATCGTTTTTTTTATGTTTTTTGGTCTGTTCTTCAGAAGTTTGGGCAGGGGTTTTGTTTTAGTGGTTTTTTCTGGAGGGGGTGGAGTTTACCGGGTGAAGTTTTGGTTGGGTTGGGGGAGGGGGGAAGGTGGATCAGAGGAAGTGGAAACTTGGGAGGGGATGAGGAAAGGGAAACTATGGTAAGGGGGTGAGGAAGTGGGGAAGGAGGGGGGGAGGGGGTCGAGCACAGACTGGGGGGTGGTGGGGGGGGGAAAAGTAGTGATGAGGGGGAGGGGAGGGGGAGAGCGGGGGGGAGTGGAAGGGGGGGGTGGGAGAGAGGGAGGGGCGGGTTTAGGAAGCTTAGAAGAAAACGAAGATGGGTAATTAAAAAAGGGAACATTGTTAGCGACAAATTAGAAGGACATTGAGTAGTCGACTGTTAAGCTTAGAGATTACATCGCAGAGTGGGCAGCGTGGGGAGTTGCAGTTAGTTTTGTGTCTATGTGGGTTAGTGTAGAAGAAGTGCTTGTAGTCTGTGCATTGGTTTTTGTGTGGTAGAGTAGAAGAGGAGACCAAGGGGGTGGGGGAAGGCCCAGGCATTGGGGGGGGGGGAAGATGTATGGAAGGGAGGGAGGGGCAGGGAAGGATTTGGGGGGGGAGGGGGGTTGGCTTTCACGAGGAGGAGAGAAAGGGCTTTTTAGAAAAGGGGAGGGAAATTTTTAACTGCATGTGTACCCCCGGGGGGGGGGGGGGAAACATTTTAAAGGGGGAAGTTGCAAAAATATTCCCAGAAGTGGGGAGTTGCTGAAAATCTGGGCAATTTTTGTGGGTATGCTTTATTTTTGTCGGGCCGGTTTTTAGCATTCAACTTTTGTGAGGGGTGAAAATTTGGGGGTGAAAAAAGATTTTGGAGGAATGCGGATGGCTTTTGGGAAGGTTCCTTATTGAAAGGGGTAGAAAGGGGTCAAAGGGGTTGAACAGCGTATTTTGGGATGGCAAGTTTGCAGTCGTAAAAAACGTCAAAAAAAGCTTTTTCTTAGTAATAATGTCTTTGATTAAGTCTTTTTTGTCTGTGTCATGGGCAGTCAGGAGAGAATAGTCTACGTGTTTTGCGATCACTGTGCATTTGGCGCGGTGCTCAGGAGTCCAAATAATAGTGAAGCCTGCGTTGAGAAGTTTTTGTCTGGTCTCGGTTGAGGTGTACGTTTCGTAAGATGTCTGTCAAGAAGGAGTTTGAAGCCTTCTAAAGACTTTCAGCTGAGGTGCACCAGTGATCTGGTACAATAAATTTCCAGGACAGATAGTGGCATGATCAGAATTAGAGTATTTGAGGTTAAGCGAGAAAGAATTGGGTTTGGAAGAGGTAGAGGCAGGTGTTGGCGGTAGAGGAGGAGTGGTAAGGGGGAAGAAAGTGGAAGGCATTGAAGGCATCGTAAATCAGATGTGGCGGCCAAATCTGTGAGAATACTCGGCTAGGCAAGTACGTGTGAAGTAGACACACGTACTTGCCTGGCTATAACTTTAAAGTTTTCTTGTGGAGCCCGTCGCTGGAGGCACAGGACACTGAGGAGGTGAGCTGTAGCTTGATGGAGCACTGTATGCCCTGAACGGCGAGAAGAGGCAACACTGGCTGTGAGCGGCGAGTAGAGGCAGCACTGGCTGCATGGCGTGGAGACTTCAGGGGTAATTAGCACCTACTCAGCGCGAACGAAAAATTGTCGAAAAATTCACAAACTGAGTTAATCTTATAGAAAAATAGCTTAACTCTCTGGCAACATAATGGTACCAGAATCATTGTTCGACGACATTCCTACAAGGAATTATGGTCATTTAAAACACCTAGGGTGACGTCACCACCCGCGGCAGGTGTGCTCACCTGTCGTCAATTTTTTTTTGTTTTTTCCGGTTTTTTTCGTGTATTTATTGTATTATTCTTTCTAAGATAATAATTGACGATTTGGCATCATAATACAGTGGGTGGGACTTATACGTAGAGTTCCAACCAACCAGGAACCTCCCGACACCATTTTGCTGACGTCATGGAAAATTCCAGTCTCGGGGTGGCCGGGGAATATGGCTCAATATAACGCTATTATAGCTTATTTATCTATCACAATTGATCTAATATGACATAATAAACAATATAAATAACAAAGAAATATGGTAAATACTCCAGAATGAATAATATATGGCATATTCTCAGAGCGCTCCATCGGGAACAATAGATTCCCATTCTCAGAGAGGGGCTTCCATTCTCTTTCTTTCACCTCCAGGGTCCTTATATTAAAGAAAATGAACATGGGTAACTATGATATACACTCGTAATGCAGTATAAGACAGAAAAATGCTATTTTCTCGAAAAAAAAAAAAAATCGGTGGTCCGGCTGTTTGGGCGGATTATCTCGGAAGTAAGTTATTCACATATATGAGCCACTAAATTCGGTAATAATAGCAGGAATGTAATGAAATTCACAGAGAACATAAAGGAAAGATTGTTTTACAAGCTAGTGGTTAGGTTTTTGAGATATCATAATTTGTTTTTGATTTTTGTGAGGGCAAAAGTCAGATATTTGGCTGAATGTCAAAACCATACAAACTTTATTTTTTTTAAGAATGAAGAAAGGATAAATTACAGAAAGGATAATCATTGGAAATACAGTTTAGCATTGTTTTATGCGTAGATAATGCCAAAACAGCTTCTCCAAGTCCCATTACGAAGTTACTGTTTAATATGTATGATTATTAGTAAATAATTTTTTTCTCAGTTGTTTTTTGAGCTATCTTATTGAAACTTGGTCACATTACTATTGAAAGGTGCTTCTTTACGTACAAAACAAAATGAAAGAAATCGAACGAAAAATAAAAAAGTTCATGTGTTAACGCTAATCACCCCTTCAGACAGCAACAGGAGTGCAGAGGGAGGCTTCCTGCTCTTGGGTAGGCAGCCACCGACGCACCAATCCTGATGGTGAAGACGAAGGTCCAGTAACCACCACTCGGTGAAGAGAGGCAACACTGGCTGTGAGCGGTGAGGAGAGCCAACACTAGGTGTATCGCGTGCAGACTTCACATACAGGCTGAGGCGTGGAGACTTCAGACAACGGCAAGGAGAGGCAACACTGGCTGTATAGCGTGTAGACTACACGTACAGTCTGAGACGTGGAGACTTCAGACAGCAACAGGAGTGCAGAGGGAGGCTTCCTGCCCTTGCGTAGGCAGCCACCGACGCACCAGTCCTGAAGGTGAAGACGAAGGTCCAGTAACCACCACTCTGAGGAAAGTCACTCTCAACACGGGGTAATTAGAGACGCGAGATCGTTGGTCGATGTGTTGTCGAATGTGAGCGATTGTGACCAAGACTGGTACAATGCTCGTCATGGGAGACGCCGCAGTGGAACTTGTCGTGTTCATCGTGTTTGGGGTCGAAGCAGTGATCACGGTGGTCGGTCGCGTTCAGACCATCTTCCGTCGACTGTCAATAGAATAATCTTATTAAAATCACTCTTTTAATGTTATCACTCTCACGCTTGCTTGTTTGCATGCGCACACACACACACACATACACACACATAAACACACACACACACACACACACACACACACATGCACACACAAAACACACACACCAGTATGCAACACCAGTCTGGAACCCACACCTGGTCAAGCACGTCAAGAAGTTAGAGAAAGTACAAAGGTTTGCAAAAAGGCTAGTTTCAGAGCTCAGGGAAATGTCGTACGAAGAAAGGTTGAGGGAAATCGGACTGACGACACTGAAGGACAGAAGGGTCAGGGGAGACATGATAACGACATACAAGATACTGCGGGGAATAGACAAGGTGGACAGAGACAGGATGTTCCAGAGAGGGGACACAGAAACAAGGGGTCACAATTGGAAGCTGAAGACTCAGACAAGTCACAGGGACGTTAGGAAGTATTTCTTCAGTCATAGAGTCGTCAGGACGAGGAATAGCCTAGCAAGTGAAATAGTGGAGGCAGGAACCATACATAGTTTTAAGAAGAGGTATGATAAAGCTCAGGAAGCAGAGAGGGAGAGGACCTAGTAGCGATCATGAAGAGGTGGGGCCAGGAGCTGAGTCTCGACCCCTGCAACCACAATTAGGTGAGTACACACACACACAGCTTATCAACGACAGAGTGTAGACAGCCTGTACTGTCAGAACACACGGCCTAGCCGTCTGCTTTGACTAGTTCATATTTCGCGGCATTTAGGTGCTGCCTCTCTGTACCTCACCCAGGTCACTGGAGGCTCAGCCCAATCTGCTCTCACTCCTAGGCCGACCGACTTGAGAGACACAAGTGCTCCCCCTCCATGGACTGGCTTGCGGTCACTCCCTCACACTGCCCGTTGTGTACTCACTCCTATCCAATTAAAGCCAAACTAGTCCACGGCCGTATCATTGCTACTTATGCTACCTTCATCGGCACTAAACCGCTGTTCAGCAGTAAGAACAGCAATAACAGTGGTGACAGTGGAGTCAACGGCATTGTGAGCCTCTTCAGGGTGGAGGGGTCAACACCATCAGTCGACGCCAGTCAACATCATCCGTCGTTATCCAACGCACCTGCTGGCCTAAAGAGTTATTTGTTACTCCCAGTGTCTTGACGGGACCTGAGATAGATCTTCGTCCTAGATTTTCCCCACAAAATCTGGACATAGGTCTCACGGCGTCATCTCTTAGCAGTCACGTGTTCACCTCATCACCCTCTCTACAGCCCTTCAACACTCTCCAGCACCATTCTCCTGCCTCCTACAGCGTCCCTACGCCCTTCTCAGCTACAAGAAGTAGAGGTGAGGTCGTTTAGTGTGTTGGCTTCGTGTGGCTCCACGTTTGACCATGAGGCAGCTCTGGGGTTGGTTGATACCCTAGGCAGCGTGTAAACACACCAGCCTCCTCTACAGCCTCCTCTGCTACGCAACGACGTCCATCTCGCCGTCCATGTGTGTTGTGTTCTTCCCAGTTTCCTCCAAGAAGTTCTACCTGGCTTAACCACATGGGAACCCAGTTGGCTTAGCCCCTAAGCCAGCTTAGTTCAGCCCCCACGCCGTCTACAGCAGCTCGTGACTCATCATTGTGTCTACAACTACTCAGTGTCTACGTATCTCCAGCCAGTGCAGTTTTTTTTGTGTTGCCCAGTTAAAATTTTTTTTTTCTTTCCCTTGCTGTTACATTCCCAGTTCATCACCAGTTCTGTTTTCCCCAGTGATTTGTTACAGTAAAATTTACTCGTCCCAGTTCATAGTTTCACTTAAGCTTGTTTTTAGCACGTTCGAGTAGTGCAGTAAATGTTTTGTTCTCCGTGTGCTGAAGCCGCAGTCAGTCAGCGCGCCCAGACACGCTTGCCAGTGTAAACAACCCACGCACAGCTGTGGATCACGCCGAGTAGCCACGTTCTTCTAATATCTTATACCTCCACAGAGTAACCCCGGTCTTTCCTGTTCTTCCCAAGTCCATTCTGATAATTTTTCCTACGTCATTGAAGCCCCATAGCAGTATACAAATGCTACGAGGCGTGTAGTGTTACTAGAGCATCACTGAAAGTTTCAGGACCTGCAGCACCAGTACCTTCGTCCATCTCCTGCACTCAAAGTTAAGTAAACAGTGACTTACCTAGCATTTCCTAATATTTTGTGACATTATTTAACTGTCCTGCACCAATACAGTTACAGTTACTGAAGCCATACTTCAGTAAATTGTTCAGTTTGTCATCAGTGCACATTTTGCCACTTACCTACAGCTTCTTAAATTTTGTAAATTTATTTTGCACTCCTACATTTTAAATTCCAGTATTTTATTCTGCATCTTGCACCTCAGTTATTGATTTCATTTATTCAGTGTCAACCATTTATACAATTTACCTCTCACACACAGTTTGCTAGTAATTCCTGTGTGCTGTTAATTTTGTTAGTTGCACCTGCAAGTTAGTCACAGATTGTTGACACCCCTGCACTGTTTTGTTTGTTAGTTTTTTTTTTCCTTTTAATAGGTGTAATCTTCAAGTACTTAAGCATTAGTTTATTCTACCTGCAGTGAAACAATCTATGCCTAGCCCATTACACTTTCCTCCTGTTTCCTCATTTATTTGCTCTACATATATTCTATGTTTTATCTGTGAATATTCACCTATGTGCATTACATTTTGCTATTTTGTATACCCAAGTCATTGAGTGTATTTTTGGGAACCTGCTTATTTACCATTAATTACCAAAATTACTTGTGAAGTTCATTAATTTTGACCTTGAGATTGTGAAATTTTTGTTTTGCCAGTGTACACCCTGCTAACACCAGTGTACACCCTGCTAACACCAGTGTACACCCTGCTAACACATTAACCTTTGCCCTATTCTTGAATTTAATAATTTGCATTTTTATTAATTTTATTTTGTGTGCAATATAGCATTCCTTGATACAGTGTATTTTTTTTTTCTGTGATTTTTGGCACAGTCCCATTCTCTGATATCTTTGCTGTGCCAACTTCCCTTTGTGCAAGTGAATTGCTTTTTTTTTTGCATTCCAATTTGCAACTGCTAGCACCTGCTTGTAATGGTAGATAACTTGACGAGGTACAGTGAATTAGTACCCATTCCTGATAAAACCGCCGAAACGGTCGCTAGTGCTTTCCGTGAGTGTTGTTCTTGCATACTTCCCCCACGTGTCCTCGTCAGACAATGGGTCTGGTTTATAAATGGCAAAAGCAGGATCTTTGCTCCAATTCAAATTCACAAGCCCAGTAGCCCACGCCACCCTGCAGTAATGTCTTGCTGAAGTAAAAATCCAAAGTCCTGGAGGTGCTCAGAGTAATTTTAACCCCAAGTTGTACTACATGGAGAGGCTATCCCAGATTTTCATGTACTTTAAATTTCCTCCCTAAACAGCCGATGGGTGAGACACCTCATTTGCTTGTTGGTTATGAAAAGCGCTTCCATATGAATTCTGTTTGCTCCACCAGACCTACTTACATATGAAACCCCAGTGTAGTAAAGAGAGGACAACACAGCTTGTTTTCCCCACGGGTACGAAGAACCTTATAAAAGCACTGTGGGTTTCATGTTACACAATGCCCCGCCAAGGAAGAAAAGGGGAACCGGTTGCAAAGTTATGTTGCTAAACCCCATGCAGACTCCATATGCACAAAACTTGCCCCAAAATTTGGGGTCCTTACCTTTCCTACGACAGCTCCGGCAAAAATTTCGGGTGGGGGAGATTGCAAAGGAAACTATCAAGAAGCCCCCTGATCACAGAAGTATGTGGACCAATGCGGGCCCGAAGCAGAGCTGGAGTCGCGTGCGTTGCAACGCCACAATCGACTAATGTAGGGAAAAACCCGTCTATCCCTTCTCCCACTACTACTGGACGGAAACGGGCCCCTAAGGCCCAACTTAGGCCCGCGACCCAGGAAACATACATTTCTGTGACATTGACGTACCACTGACTTCCCGACTCCTAAACTAGTTATGCTAATTTTTTCTTTCAAAAAGGGTTTAAAGCACCCATTTATAACTTCGATAAGGATCAGGGTGACAACATCATGTAATTATGTAAATACTTTTAGAAGGGGACCCCGAGTGTAATGAATTTCCCTGGATATAGTATTATTGAGGATGTGCACCCAGTGTTTTTATTAAAAAAAAAAAACTGTATTACAGTCGGCATGCCCCTCGAGTCACATGTTTCCACCTTAGGGAATGCTACTGTCAGTCATTTTTGCAGATGTAGGGTGCAAACAACGTTCTAGATAGTGGGCAATGATGTTTTAGCCCTGCGAACAACCTGAAAAATAGAAGATTTTAGTTCCAGTGTGAGTCTCCGGGGCTCTCCCTCATGAAACAGGTGGGCAAACCAGTTTTCTTTCCCCTGGATGGGAAGTTTTTTTTTTTCCCGTTGCATTTTTTTGTCCATTTTTGATTATAGTGAGCAAAAACCCTCCCTCTCTGGGGAGATGTAAGTAAATTTCCCTTTTTACCGCGGGCCCCCCCAATTGTCACGTGGGACGCGCGAGGGGCGTGGCCGAGCAATGTGACAGCTGTACGTCAGAACACAGGGCCCAGCCGCTGCTCTCTAGTTTATATTTCACGGCTTTAGGTGCTGCCCCCTTAGGCTCCCCCAGGTCAGTGGGGGGCTCACCCAACGCTCTCACTCCTAGGGCCACCGACTTGAGAGACACAAGGCTTTCCCCCTCCACGGACTGGCTTGCCCGGGCATCCCTCACACTGCCCTTGTTACTACCCCCTTCCAATAAAGCCAAACAGTCCCCAGGTACATTGCACTTCGCTACCTTTTCGGCACAAACCGCTGTTCAGCAGTAAGAACACAATAACAAGAGTCAGTTTCAGGGGGTGGGAAATCCTTTTTCACAAACCCCCAGAGTTCTGTAACAGGGGACCGCTAAGACAAGAAGAGAGATGGGTGGGGAGATTGGGTTTTCTTGGGCTGTAAAAAGGCGTTTTTAACAGTTAAACACAAGAGATTATGCAAAAAACCCGAGGACCAGGGAGGGGTAACAGGGGAAGCACTGCAGTGGGTCGGGAAATTTAAATTCAAAGACAAACTGTCATGGTACGTGCGAGGCATCAGAGTGGGGACCTTACGACGGGGTTCCACAGGGAACAGCCAGGACCGGGCGTTTCTGGTATTTGTGAACAACATACGAAGGAATAGACTCCAAAGGGCGGCTTTTGGAAAAAAGTGAAGGAGAGAAAATTCTGGGGGGGGACCCGGGATCACAAAAAGGGTCTGGGAAAGGGTGCAGGGCCCGGTTTAAAAACTCTCCTGGATTTTAGCCCACCAAGTGAAAAATCATAAAATTTGGAAAAAGGCAAAGAAACCGCAGACGGTCCAGTCAGGGGGGTCAGAAACTACAAACTCACCGAGAAAAGGGACCTTGGGGGAGTTAACCCCGGACACACTAAGGAGCACAGCAACCAAAAAACGAGGCAACTTACGGCCCTGGGATTTCCGAACCTAATAAGGAAATCGTTCCGGCCCCCATACGCCGTTACGTTAGGCCCATATTGGAATAGCAGCACCAGTTTGGAACCCACCCCTAGCCAAAATGAAAAAAACTAGAAAAAGTGTAAGGTTTGCAACTAGATGTCCTGGAGCTAAGGGAAAATTTTCTACGAGCGGGGTGAAGAAAATCGCCGACTAAAACTGGAGGACGGGAAGAGAGGGGGGGATATGACAACGACATCAAAAATACTGAGAGGAAGCGACAAGGGCCAAGACGGAGTTCCAGAGATGGGACCAGCAAAAAGGGGTCACATTGAAATTTAAGTCTCAGTTTAATCATGGGGTTTAGGAAATATTTCTTTTGTCACAGAGTTTTCAGAAGCGGAATAGTCGGGGAAATGATGTGTGGAGGCAAGAACACATAGCTTTTAAAAAAGGTATGATAAAGTTCACGGAGCAGGGAGAGAGAGGACCTAGTAAGGGATGAGTTAAGCGGCGGGTCAGGAGTTGATTCTCGACCCCTGCAACCACATATAGATGATCACATAGGTAAGTCCATGCGCGCACAACACACACACACACACACACAGTAGGGACAGCGAGCGCGCTAGTCACGCCTTCCGTGCTCCGGGAATATAAGTGTTTTGAGGGCTACCTAAGTTTCTGCAAGGGTTGCTAAGTGTGTCAGGGTAGTGAACAATCCTAGAAGTGATTTTTAATCTGCCTAACCACATAAGTGTGGGGAGAGCCACAATTTTGTAAGTGATCTAGAAAATAAAAACGTTGTGGCAGAGTGGGCAGGCTAGTGTGTAAGCGACGTTGTCAAGTGTCACCCAAGAAAGATAATAAAGTGAAACAATCGTGTGACCAGTGAAAGAAATACAGTGAATAGGTAATTATTAACGAGAAGAAATTGAGGTGGATCTACGCCAGGACGTACATCGAGCTGGATCATACGCCAGGACGTCACATCGAGCTGGACAATCTACATGCTACAGCTGCACTACAAGTACTGTATCATCTATGAGTGGTTGTTTGGGTGTGGGTTCCAGGTTCCAATTAATCGCCAAGCTGAATGTGAAGGGTCAACTCTCATAGCACGATAAAGAATAGGCACTCAAGTATTCAATAAGGTTTAGCAAATGGTAATCCATTGAACAAGGCGATTATCTCACTATAAGCAGGTCGAGCATAGGCAACACTGTAAGGTGGGAGTCAGGTCACAAGAGGTTGTGGACACAAGCGACAACTGAGAATCTACATTACACTCCAAGCACAAGCCACCTACTTTTCAGACACATAATAAACCCACACATAATTCGACACATAATTACAACACACATGCACACACACACACACACACACACACACACACACACACATATATACACACCATACACAAACACACACACACACACACACACACAACACACACACACACACACATACATACACACACATATACACACATACACACATACACACACACACACACACACACACACACACACACACACACACACACACACACACTGTAAGTAAGTGCTGGTAAGTCCCAGGAGGTTGGGGTCAGGTCACAAGAAGGTGACCTGACCCCTGACCACTGAGACTTACATTACAAGCACAAATACCTACCTTTCAGTACATAATAAACCCACACATAATTCCACACAAAAGTACACACAAAATTACACACACACACACACACACACACACACACACACACACACATACACACACACACATATCCAGACACACATACACTCCCCCCCTCACCACCGACATCTCACTACATCCCCTGATCCCTCCCTTCCCTCGATCACCCTCCCCTCCCCCCGTTCACCCTAAAACCCTCCCCACCCCTCCCCACTCCACTCCCACATAGCCACAGTTCCTCCACTACTTCCCCCCCCCACACTCTGACATACACACTACTAACCTAACATACAGAACTACATAGGTTTCCCACTCTGAGGCAATCAGGATAAAACAAAAATGGGTTGCCAGAGAGCAACAGAAAAACCAAGGGACAGAGGAGGAAACTGCAAAGGAAGATTGGGCAGCAGACTCATAAAAAGGGATCATGAATGGGAAAAGAAACTAGAAGAACTTAGCATGAGAATGGAAGAGAGGATAGATATGGAAAGCAGGAAGTGGGAGGTGCATGTCAAAGCAGCAGAAGCTAGGATACAGAGTTTAGAAGAGGAATTGAAAAGTCTGAAACAGCCTAAAGAACTAAAGAACATTTTGGGATTGACAACAGACTGCTACCTCAGCCACAAATAAGGGGACTGTAGGGAAAGAAGGGGCACAACTGCATGGAGAAGCTCTATCAGAGGAGACTGTAGCAAATGAAAGAGCTAAGCTTTATGTGGAGGCCCTAACAGACAACAACAGAGCCCAAGGAAAGCCGAGAAGGGAAAATGACAGGCCACTGAGCCCAAGTACATTAGCCAGTGAAACTGATGAAAGGAAAGCTGCAGTGGAGGAAACCAATTAAATGAGGGGATACACAGGGAATGCAGTGGGAGAATGAAAGGGTGAGGTCAGTCTTTGTGTATGGGCTCCAGGAAGTCGAAGGGGAAACATATGAAGCAAGAAAAACAAGGGGAAAAAAAGCAATTGAAAGCATCATGAAAGCAATAGGAGAAGACGATATGACCCAGCTGGAAAATTTTCGGAGACTAGGAAGTTTGTAAAAAAAAGAACCCGGCCATGAGAGTGACCTTCAAGGCAGAAGCCACTCGGACCAGGATCCTGCAGGAGAAAGCACGATTAAGGTACATGACGGCATACAGGAAGGTGTATCTCGACCGCGACAGAACACAAGAAGAAAGGCAGAAACTTAGAGAGATGAACAAAGGTGAAAGGAGGAAAGAGAGGGGATGGAGAAGACAGACAGGAGATCCCAGACCCAGGAAGAAGATCAAATACAGCCTCCCTCACAACTTCCTATAGAAGCCTCCCAACCAGGTCAACCCCAGTGCAACCAAACACTCTAAATCAAAACACCCATGCCACATCCAATGCCCCCACCCACTACATTACAAACTCTCCACCCCCACAGCAACAACCCATAGTTCCTTACCAGGTCTCCCACTCCCCCAACCCCAATATACCTCCCAGACCACAGTCTTAGAAAAGAAGTTGAAGGTGTGGTATACAAATGCAGATGGAATAACAAACAAGTATGAGGAGTGGCACGAAAGAATCAAAGAGACATCCCCAGACATAATAGCACTCACAGAAACAAAACTCACCAGAATAAAACAGATTCAATCTTTCCATCCGGATATCAAATCCTCAGGAAAGACAGAGGGAGGAGAGGGGGGGAGGAGTTGCACTGCTCATTAAAAACCAGTGGAGTTTTGAGAAAATGGAAGGAATGGATGGCACGGGCGAAAGGGACTACTTAGTAGGAACAATCCAGTCTGAGGGACATAAGGTGATAATTGCAGTAATGTACAACCCACCACAGAACTGCAGGAGGCCAAGAGAAGAATACGATGAGAGCAACAGAGCAATGATCGATACACTAGCCGAGGTGGCCAGGAGAGCACACATGGGAGGAGCAAAGTTACTAGTTATGGGTGATTTCAATCACAAGGAGATTGACTGGAAAACCTGGAGCCCCATGGGGGTCCCGAAACATGGAGAGCCAAGATGATGGATGTGGTACTGAAAACCTCATGCATCAACATGTTAGAGACACTACCAGAGAGAGAGGAGAGGATGAACCAGCAAGGTTGGACCTTGTATTCACCATGAGTAGTTCGGACATCGAGGGTATCATGTATGAAAGGCCCCTGGGAGCTAGTGATCAATGTGGTTCTGTGCTTCGACTACATAGTGAAACTCCAAGTGGAGAGAGTAGCAGGAATAGGCTGGAAAAACCAAACTACAAAAGGGGGAACTACTCAGGCATGAGGGAAATTCCTTCAAGACATTCAGTGGGAGAGGGAACTGACAGGAAAACCATACAAAAAATGATGGACTATGTAGCAACAAAATGCAAGGAGGCAGAGGAGAGGTTTGTTCCCAATGAAAATAGAAATAATGGGAAGAACAGAACGAGTCCTTGGTTCACCCAAAGGGGTAGGGAGGCAAAAACTAGGTGTACTAGAGAATGGAAAAGGGACAGAAGACAAAGAACTCAGGAAAATAAAGAAATCAGCCGAAGAGCCAGAAACGAATATGCACAGATAAGAAGGGAGGCTCAGAGACAATATGAAAATGACATAGCATCAAAAGTAAAGACTGACCCGAAGCTGTTGTACAGCCACATCAGGAGGAAAACAACAGTCAAGGACCAGGTAATCAGACTGAGGAAGGGTGAGGGGGAAATTCACAAGAAACGACCGAGAGGTTTGTCAGGAGCTCAACACAAAATTTAAAGAGGTATTTACAGTGGAAACCAGTAGGACTCCAAGAAATCAGAACAGGGGGGCACACCAGCAAGTGCTGGATGAGGTACATATAACCAAGGAGGAGGCGAAGAAGCTGCTATGCGAACTTGACACCTCAAAGGCGGTGGGACCAGACATCATCTCTCCATGGGTCCTTAAAGAGGGAGCAGAAATATTGTGTGAGCTATTAACAAAGATCTTCAACACATCATTTGAAACTGGGCAACTCCCTGAGGTATGGAAAATGGCAAATGAGTCCCAATTTTTAAAAAGGGAGACAGACATGAGGCACTAAACTACAGACCTGAATCACTAACGTGTATAGTATGCAAGGTCATGGAGAAGATCATCAGGAGGAGAGTGGTGGGGCACCTGGAAAGAAACAAGTGTATAATTGACAACCAGCACGGTTTCAGGGAAGGAAAATCCTGTGTCACAAACCTACTAGAGTTTTATGACAAGGTGACAGAAGTAAGACAAGAGAGAGAGGGTGGATCGACTGCATATTTTTGGACTGCAAGAAGGCCTTCGACACAGTTCCTCACAAGAGGTTTTCTGCAAAAGCTAGAGGACCAGGCACACATAACAGGAAAGGCACTGCAATGGATCAGAGAATATCTGACAGGGAGGCAACAACGAGTCATGGTACGCGATGAGGTGTCAGAGTGGGCGCCTGTGACAAGCGGGGTTCCACAGGGGTCAGTCCTAGGACCTGTGCTGTTCTTGGTATATGTGAACGACATAACGGAAGGGATAGACTCAGAAGTGTCCTTGTTTGCAGATGATGTGAAGTTAATGAGAAGAATCAAATCGGACGAGGATCAGGCAGGACTACAAAGAGACCTGGACAGGCTACAAGCCTGGTCCAGCAACTGGCTCCTTGAATTTAACCCTGCCAAATGCAAAGTCATAAAGATTGGGGAAGGGCAAAGAAGACTGCAGACACAATATAGTTTAGATGGCCAAAGACTGCAAACCTCACTCAAGGAAAAAGATCTGGGGGTGAGTATAACACCGAGCATATCTCCTGAGGTGCACATCAATCAGATAACTGCTGCAGCATACGGGCGCCTGGCAAACCTACGGATAGCATTCCGATACCTCAGTAAGGATTCGTTTAAGACTCTGTATACCATCTACGTCAGGCCCATACTGGAGTATGCAGCACCAGTTTGGAATCCACACCTAGTCAAGCACGTCAAGAAATTAGAGAAAGTGCAAAGGTTTGCAACAAGACTAGTCCCAGAGCTACGGGGATTGTCCTATGAAGAAAGGTTGAGAGAAATCGGCCTGACAACACTGGAGGACAGGAGGGTCAGGGGAGACATGATAACGACATATAAAATACTGCGCGGAATAGACGAGGTGGACAAAGACGGGCTGTTCCAGAGATGGGACACAGACACAAGAGGTAACAATTGGAAGTTGAAGACTCAGATGAATCAAAGGGATGTTAGGAAGTATTTCTTCAATCATAGAGTAGTCAGGCCATGGAATAGCCTAGAAAGTGATGTAGTGGAGGCAGGAACCATACATAGTTTTAAGGCGAGGTATGATAGAGCTCATGGGGCAGGGAGACAGAGGACCTAGTAGCAATCAGCGAAGAGGCGGGGCCAGGAGCTGTGACTCGACCCCTGCAACCACAAATAGGTGAGTACAAATAGGTGAGTACACTCGAGCAGAGCAAAGTTACTGGTTTTGGGCGATTTCAATCACAGGGAGATCGACTGGGAAAACCTGGAGCCACCTGGGGGTCCCGAAACATGGAGAGCCAAGGTGATGGATATGGTACTGGAAAACCTTATGCATCAACATGTTAAGGACATTACCAGAGAGAGAGGGGAGGATGAACCAGCAAGACTGGACCTTGTGTTCACCCTGAGTAGTTCAGACATTGAGGACATTACATGCGAGAGGCCCCTTGGAGCTAGTGATCACATGGTTCTGTGTTTTGAATACATAGTAGAATTACAAGTAGAGAGGGTAACAGGAGTTGGATGGGAAAAGCCAAACTATAAAAAGGGGGACTACACAGGTATGAGGAACGTCCTGTGGGAGGTTTAGTGGGGCAGAGAATTGGCAGGAAAGTCAGTAAATGAAATGATGGAATACGTAACAACAAAATGCAGGGAGGTAGAGGAAAGGTTTGTTCCCAAGGGTAATAGAAATAATGGGAATGCCAAAGCGAGTCCTTGGTTTACTCGAAGGTGTAGGGAGGCAAAAATTAAGCGCAACAGAGAATGAAAAACATACAGGAGGCAAAGGACCCAGGAAAATAGAGAGATTAGTCGAAGAGCCAGAAACGAGTATGCACAGGTATGGAGGGAGGCCCAGCAAGAGTATGAAAACGACATTGCCTCGAATGCCAAGTTTGACCCAAAACTTCTTTATAGTCACATTAGGTGGAAGACAACAGTCGAAGACCAGGTGATCAGGCTGAGGAAAGAAGGTAGGGAACTCACCAGAAGCGATCAAGAGGTATGTGAGAAGCTCAGCAAGAGATTTAAGGAAGTATTTACAGTGGAGACAGGAAGGCCTCTGGGTGGAGAGAACAGAGGGGGACGCCAACAAGGAATATA
Organism: Cherax quadricarinatus; assembly: GCF_026875155.1. Classification (NCBI taxonomy): domain Eukaryota; kingdom Metazoa; phylum Arthropoda; class Malacostraca; order Decapoda; family Parastacidae; genus Cherax; species Cherax quadricarinatus. The sequence goes on from NC_069414.1 coordinate 9,459,398, forward strand.
CCAACAAATGTTAGATGACATACACACAACTGAGGAGGAGGTGAAGAAGCTGCTAAGGAACCTTAATACCTCAAAGGCAATGGGACCAGACAACATCTACCCATGGGTCCTTACAGAGGGAGCAGAAATGCTGTGTGTGTCACTAACAACAATCTTCAACACATCCCTTGAAACTAGGCAATTACCTGAGGTATGGAAGACGGCAAATGTAGTACCCATATTTAAAAAAGGAGACAGAAAAGAGGCCCTAAACTATAGACCAGTGTCACTGACGTGCATAGTATGAAAAGTAATGGAGAAGATTATCAGGAGGAGAGTGGTGGAGCACCTGGAACGGAACAGGATTATAAACGCCAACCAGCATGGATTTATGGAAGGCAAATCCTGTGTCACAAACCTACTGGAGTTTTATGATAAACTAACAGAAGTAAGACACGAGAGAGAGAGAGGGGTGGGTTGATTGCATCTTCTTCGACTGCAAGAAGGCCTTCGACACAGTTCCTCACAGGAGATTGGTGCAGAAGCTAGAGGATCAGGCGCGTATTACAGGAAGGCCGCTGCAATGGATCAGAAAATACCTGACAGAGAGGCAACAACGAGTCATGGTACGTGATGAGGTATCACAGTGGGCACCTGTGACGAGCGGGGTCCCAGAGGGGTCGGTCCTAGGACCGGTGCTATTTCTGGTGTATGTGAATGACATGATGGAAGGGTTAGACTCAGAAGTGTCCCTGCTCGCAGATGATGTGAAGTTAATGAGAAGAATTAAATCAGATGAGGATCAGGTAGGACTTCAAAGAGACCTGGACAGGCTGGACACCTGGTCCAGCAACTGGCTTCTCGAATTTAACCCCGCCAAATGCAAAGTCATGAAGATCGGAGTAGGGCAAAGAAGACCGCAGACAGAGTATAGGCTAGGTGGCCAAAGACTGCAAACCTCGCTCAAGGAGAAAGATCTTGGGGTGAGTATAACACCGAGCACGTCTCCGGAGGCACACATCAACCAGATAACTGCTGCAGCATATGAGAGCCTGGCAAATCTGAAAATAGCGTTCCGATACCTTAGTAAGGAATCGTTTAAAACACTGTACACCGTGTACGTCAGGCCCATATTGGAGTATGCAGCACCTGTTTGGAACCCACACTTGATCAAGCACGTTCAGAAATTAGAGAAAGTGCAAAGGTTTACGACAAGGTTAGTTCCAGAGCTGAGGGGAATGTCCTACGAAGAAAGGTTAAGGGAAATCGACATGACGACACTGGAAGACAGGAGGGTTAGGGGAGATATGATAACAAAATACTGCGTGGAATAGACAAGTTGGACAGAGACAGGATGTTCCAGAGAGGGGACACAGAAACAAGGGGTCACAATTGAAAGTTGAAGACCCATATGAGTCAAAGAGATGTTATTAAGTATTTCTTCAGTCATAGAGTAGTCAGGAAGTGGAACAGCCTAGCAAGTGAGGTAGTGGAGGCAGGAACCATACATAGCTTTAAGATGAGGTATGATAAAGCTCATGGAGCAGGGAGAGAGAGAACTTAGTAGCACTCAGTGAAGAGGCGGGGCCAGGAGCTATGACTACCCCTGCAACCACATATAGGTGAGTACATGTAGGCGAGTACATGTAGGTGAGTAAACACACACACACACACACACTCTCTCTCTCTCTCTCTCTCTCTCTCTCTCTCCCTCAGTATTCGTGTTTACCTTACAGTCTTCCTTAGTAGTATTAGAACTGCAGATATTGGAAGAGTCAGACAGGTTGTCGCCAGACAGACAGATGGAGAGGGACAAATGGTTGTCAGGGAGACCAGCAGATACCAGGTATACACGTGGTCGTCAGACAGACGGGTGGATGCCAGGTAGACAGGTGGTCGTCAGACAGACGGGTGGATGCCAGGTAGACAGGTGGTCGTCAGACAGACGGGTGGATGCCAGGTAGACAGGTGGTCGTCAGACAGACGGGTGGATGCCAGGTAGACAGGTGGTCGTCAGACAGACGGGTGGATGCCAGGTAGACAGGTGGTCGTCAGACAGACGGGTGGATGCCAGGTAGACAGGTGGTCGTCAGACAGACGGGTGGATGCCAGGTAGACAGGTGGTCAAGTTTCCAAAGGATAATGTTATTAATATTTGCATACTATAAGTAAATTTATTGTTAATTATTACTCTTATTATTTTTGTTGTTGTTGTTGTTGTTGTTGTTGTTGTTGTTGTTGTTGTTGTTGTTGTTGTTGTTGTTGTTGTTGTTGTTTGTTGTTGTTGTTGTTGTTGTTGTTGTTGCAATCATAACGTTGCTATTATTACTGAATTTAATGACTGCTGTTTTAGGCAAGGATGTGTAAAAATTTATAACACTTTACGTAGAGTTCTGTAAATGAACTGGACAGTGTATCCTTCAGAAAAGTGCCTTGAAGACAAGGGGGCTCTTGATTCAAAGAACTGGAGCTACCCTTCGCCTCCTGGGATCAGATCTGATTACCTCCACCTCTCGGGCTTGGCTCTTACTGGTTTAGCGCTTCCCCGTGAATGTCATAAGAGTGGTAGTGTAACCTTCACACACATATAAATGCATCAATCTTTATTAGAGAAATTTAAAAGAATATAAGAACATAATTAAGGAGGAACACTGCAGCAGCCCTGTTGGCCCATACTAGGCAGGTCTTTTACAATCCATCCCACTAATAGGATATTTGCTCAACCCAATTTTCAATGGTACCCAAGAAATAAACTTTGATAATTCTATTTACTCGTGTGGAAGTCCCACTCATATCCAGACCCTCTCACTCATGTATTTATCCAACCTAAATTTGAAACTACGCAAAGTCCTAGCCTCAATAACCCTACTAAAGACAATTTTTTTTATATTATCTTAATCAATGAGTCAGAAACTTTAAAAAGGTGACTCACATAATTTATAACACTTTCATGCAGATAATATGACCTGTATTTAACTCAGTGGTAACCTGTACTTAACTCTGTGAAGAAGTGTCTTATGTGCTCCCCGTGGACTGAACTAAGATGCCCTCCATCGAACAACTTTACCAGCAGTTTAAGGAAGAATTGAGGGTAGCAAAGATGGAGATACGGCGATTGAACATAAGTGGTGACGTGTACTTGGCTCTGTGAAGACCTGTTTGTGTGCTCTCTGTGAATCTGAACCAGGATGCCCTCTCTTGAGCAACTTTACCAGCAGCAGAAAGAAGAGCTTAGGGTTGCTAAGCAGGAGATACGGCGATTAACGGAGGAGAACAAGAGGATTCGAAGGAATCCTCCTGTTGTGAGTCCCCAGGTTAAGAGGGGAACTTGGTCAGTGGCCGGGCAACATGGAACCAAGCTGAGGATCAAGAAGGCTGTTGGAGAGGCAGAAACAACGAGGATCCAGAAGACTACTATGGAAACTTCCAACCCATTTTCGGTGGTACCTGACAAATGTGGATGTTCTACTGGGAATGTCACAAGGAGCACCAAAGAAGCATTGGCTGACGTGATTGAGACATCCCTAGAAACCCCAACGAAAACCATTGAGAACGTCTTGACGAATTCCACAAGTGATGTAATGCAACCTGACGAATGTGAGTCGACTACTGGGAGCATCACGATGGACGACGCCAAGGAAGGTAAAAACATTGTTGTTGTTGGGGATAGCCAGATTAGGTACATGGATAGGCCATTCTGCTTGAAGGATAGGAGTAGGAGGCAGAGAGTGTGTTTTCCTGGGGCTGGGATGAAGGATGTTGTTAGCCGTCTGGATGGCATCATGAGAGGTAATGGGAGCAATCCTATTATCTGTCTCAGTGCTGGAGGCAACGATGTTGGCAGATGTAGGAGTGAGGACCTGATTAGCAGGTATAGGTCAGCAATAGAGATAATTAGGAGGAAGGGTGAGAACCCTGTCATATGCGGCTTTTTGCCAAGGAGAGGAGTTGGAAATGAATGGTTGTCCAGGGCAATTGGTGTCAACTGTTGGCTGGACAAATACTGTAAGGAAAATGCAGTAACATTCATTGACAATTGGGACCTCTTCTATGGCAGATATGACATGTATGCCAGGGATGGGGTTCATTTATCTAGGTCTGGGGTGGGAGCACTGGCAACTGCAGTGGAGGGAGCTGTTTGGACTTTAAACTAGGAATAGTTAGTGGTATGGGTTTTGGCGGGAAAACAGTGAAGTCCCAGTGTTGTAATATGATTACTAGGAGAACTAGTAACAGGCATAATGAGGTGGATATTGGAAAGACAGTGACACTAGGCGACAAGGACAGTAGTAGGTTTAGTGGAAAAACAGAAATGAGCAGGAAGGGTAAAGAAAAAGGAGGGGCTTTAATTATACATTATGCTAATTTCAGTAGTGCTAGGAATAAGATGGACGAGTTGAGATTAGTTGCTAGTGCAGGTAACATCGATGTATTTGCCATAACTGAGACGTGGTTTAATTCAGAAAGTCGGGGTATGACTGCAGAATGTCACATTCAGGGTTTTAAATTGTTCCAAGTAGATAGAAATATCGGGAAGGGGGGTGGGGTGGCACTGTATGTCCGAGATCGCTTGAACTGATGCATAAAAACGGGTATTAAGTCTGAAGTAACACATACAGAGTCTGGACAGAATTTTCAGAGAGGCGTGAAAAATTTATTTTAGGTGTAATATACCTTCCCCTAAACTTAGATAGGGGCCAAGGGGGACTACTATGGGAGGAAATTATTAAGGCCACTAGGCACGATAACGTAGTAATTCTAGGAGACTTTAACTTTAGTCATATTGATTGGAATTTCTTGACTGAGAATTTAAAATCAAACGACTTCTTAGAAGTAGTTCAGGATTGTTTTTTGAAGCAGTTTGTGACAGATTCTACAAGGGGAAATAACCTGCTTGACTTGGTTTTGGCAAACAAGGAAACTCTTGTAAATAATTTAGAAATTACAGAAGAACTCGGCACAAGCGATCATAAATCAATTACCTTTAGCATAGAATGGAAGTATGATAGTAGGGATAACTCAGTAACAGTCCCAGATTTTCGCTTAGCAGATTACAATGGGCTTAGAGAAACTTATCGTCTGTAGACAGGAGTAACGAAGAGAGCTATCAGTATGACAGCTTTCTTAACACAATACATGCTGCCCAAAGGACATTTATCCCATATAAGGAAATTAGATCGAATAGAAATGACCTCAAATGGATGAATAATAGGCTCCAATATCTTTTAGGACAGAAGAAAGGAATTTATAGGCGTATCAAAAGAGGTGAGGGTCATCTTATGAATCAGTATATTGACATTAAGAGGGACGTTAAAGAGGGGATATGAAAAGGGAAACGGGACTATGAAATTAAAGTTGTTAGGGATTCGAAAACTAACCCAAAAAGTTTTTTCCAGGTTTATAGAACAAAAGTTAGAGATAAGATAGGTCCCCTTAAAAATAACTCTGGGCATCTCACCGACAAGGAGAATGAAATGTGCTCTATTCCTAATAATTATTTTCTCTCGGTTTTCACTCAGGAAGACACTGACAATATCCCAGTAATTAATTTTTATAGTGGGCTTGAAGATGATAAATTATGCAATATCACAGTCACTAGCGAAATGGTTATCAAACAGATAGACCGGTTAAAGCAAAATAAATCCCCGGGCCCTGATGAACTTTTTTCAAGGTTTCTTAAAGAGTGTAAAGTGGAACTCTGTGAACCTTTAACTAATGTTTTTAATTTATCTCTTCAAACAGGTGTAGTGTCTGATATGTGGAAGATGGCTAATGTAATTCCTATTTTTAAAACAGGGGACAAGTCGTTACCGTCAAATTACCGCCCAATAAGCCTAACCTCAATTGTAGACAAATTACTAGAGTCAATTATAGCTGATAATATAAGAAGCCATCTCGATAGGCATAATTTGATTAATGGTACTCAACATGGTTCACCAG
>NC_069414.1:9465816-9489298 GCF_026875155.1 Cherax quadricarinatus
TAAAAATAATTTTTTGGGGCGGGGAGGTGGGCAGGGAGTTAGATGGGGATGTGATGTTGTGCAGTGGAAAACCCAGGAGTCTGAAAATCTGTGGTGTCGTTTATGAGGCTGACCTGAATGCTGCAAGGATTAGCAATTCGAATAGGATGGTGGAACAGGTGCAGCGACATTTGGGAATGCTGCGACCTCACCATTTAACCCTTAGGCAACGTGCAATTGTCATCAATGTATTACTATATAGTAAAGTCTGGTTTGTTTCGGCAGTGATGCCGTTAACAGGAACAGCGATCACGAGTATTCTTAGAATGGTGTTCAAATTTTTGTGGGGCTCAGGGTGCAACTGGTTGCAAAGGGAGGTAGTGACATTGCCGGTATGTAGGGGAGGGTTAGGTTTGTTGGACTTGAGAAAGCGAGTGAAATGTGTTTTTATTAAGAGGGAAGTGATGAGTGCAGGTGCATGGAGGGGGGGGGGGCAGCTAGATAAGGTACATGCTCACCTGAGGAAATGGTATGGAGGGGCGGAAATGAAGGAATGTGAAACAGTGTTACGTGCTATTACCCCTTTCAGAGAATACTTCTTTGAATTCCTCTGTTTTATTGGAAGCATTTGGAGGAGCTATATATTCTGTTCCTTTGCATAAAATTTATGTACAGTGCAAACATTACACCCGGGATAACAGGCCATTTGGAATCTTGGGTTGTAATATGGGTAGCCTGTCCGAGAGCTGGAGCTGGACTTAGAGAAACTGTTGAGTTTAGGGTGAAGCTCGTAGCAGAAACATTGTGCAGCTTGCTGTCTGGCATTGCTTTACAAATTTTGCGTGTCAGTTGCTACTAGCCTGTTCGTGTGGAGAATTTTGCAGTCGGCTTTGCTTGTATGCGTATTCTGCAATCGTATTGTGCATAGCTAAGCGTGTTCTGCAAATTAACGTGTTACGTTGGGGTATTGTGCAATCGTACTGTGCATAGCGAATAACTTATGCCACCTAGACGAGTCAGACGTCTGGTGTCGGCATATACTTTGCATAACCTACCTAAATTGTCCCTACAGCGTTGTTGGCAAATTGCTCGTTCCATTGGCATTACATACAAAAGCACTCTCACAGCTGCGCAACTGCGTTCACTGATTGCTGACAAACTTATAGAAGAAGAGATGGCACATCAGACTCCTCCCTCTACAGGAGCTAGGGCAAAAAACTCCTATGTTCTCGCAGGAGGAAGATGATACTCCTACGGAGCAAAATGGTCAGTATAGTGCAGCTGGGTTGTCTCAGGGTGAATCAGCGTCGTTGGCACTTGAGTGGCAAAAATCAATCTTGAGCAAACTAGGGAACAGAGAGCAATCGCAAGGGAAGAATATGATAGGGAAAGAGAAAGGAGGCAGTTTTTTTGCATTCTGTAAATGATTTTAGTTTACAAAAAGCAGTACAGCTTGTTCCCGCTTCAATGAGGCCGAACCAGAGCAATTTTTCGAAAGCTTCGAAAACCAGGCTCGAGCCTTGAGGTGGCCGGAACAGCATTGGGCATCGTTGGTTCATACAGCATTATTGGGTAAGGCACAGGAAATTTACGTCAGTATTAAATGACGCTGAATTTTCTGATTATCAAGTAGTGAAGACCACAGTGTTGGGAGCATATACATGTATCCCAGCCAAATACCGCAAGAATTTTAAATTAAGCAGGCGGCAGCTTGGTCAATCCTAGTGGACTTTGTGAGACAGCAAACCAAAGCTTTTACCAGCTGGTATAAAGCAAGTGGTGTCTCTACCTTTGAGGAGTGGTGCAGCTTATTCTGATTGATAACCTGCTGGAGTCTGTGGGACCAGAGGTTCGAGTCTTTCTGCAGGATCGTGACTTAACCACTGCATTGGAGGCAGCCAGGTTGGCTGATACCTTCGAAACTAACCGCTCCTTGTCCGAGCGGTCCCGTCTCTCTTTTCAACAGCCTGGCATGAGCAGAGATCGTCAACCAGGGGCCCTATCAAAAATACAATATCATAACACATAATTATCCCCCAAGTGCCACGATCCATTCATAGCAACATATTATATAATTTATATATTTAAACTGCCATTTACACCTTCCCCATCAAGGGAACTAAGCTAAACTAATCTTTCACAACCTCTCATCTAGTCCCACACCCAGTCTCCCTCCCACTAGGACCATTGTATCATCAACGTAACCTACAATACCTGGATGCCTGGTGCTTTCCCTCACACTCCATGCCCTCCCTCCCCACACTGCTGAACCGCCTTATAAAAATGGATTCTGTAAACATGCAAACAATAATTGCAAAAGTGGACAACCCTGTTGCAATCTCTTACCCATCTGAACTTTCATCCCTACCCTCACATTGACCTGCACAAAATACATGTCCACTGTTTACAAAGACCTTGCCCAAGACATGATTTCTTCCCCAAACTCCTGCCATCTCATAAACCACCACAACGCTTCCCTTTCTACGCTATCATATGCTACCCACCAATCCAGGGCTAACACTCTGCCCCCTCTCGACCCTGCTGCTGCTCTATAAAGCCCCTTATCAACCCGTGCCCCTCATACATAGACCTACCCAGTACCCCATGTTGTACCCCATCTATAACCTTATCAATGACTGTTTTCAATTGGTTTCCTAAAACTCTTGCAGATAACTTATAATCGCCACACATGAGCAATATAGCCCTATAATCCTGCACTGTAGACTGTTGGGCCCCCTTAGGCACCAACACCACGACCGCCATCCATTGCAATTCTTCCATCACCCGCCTCCCTTTTATTACATTAAACAACTTTACTAAAAGCTCCTTTTAAAACCCCAATGCGTGACATAGAAATCACTCAGCAAACCATTTATACCCGGAGCTTTTCCCGAGCTCATCCCCAACAATGCTTGCCATACCTCACACTCCAGAAAAGGACCCCTCTAAAGCCTCCCTATCCACCCTTCAAGCACACATTGCATCCAACCCCCCATTTCCATAGAGCCACTTCACTTATGCCCACCCTTGCAATATAGGACCTGAACCATGCATCAACATAACCACCCATACTCTCCATCATGACCAATACTTGACCCTCCTGATACCCCTCCATCCCCAGCACGCACACGCAATCCCATTACTTCTGTGGCCAGTCTCCTCTGTCTCTGCCCCTCAAAAACTCAAGCCAATGACCGATCCCCCAGAGCACCTCCTCTAAACCCCCCAACACCTGTCCCCTTTGAAATGATCATTTTGCAAGACCTTTATACAATCTTTTCACCCCTCAATTTTCGCAACAGGGTAGCCTGCACCTCCACCCCCATAACAACCCCTCAGCTGCCCTTCAAGATACCCTATAAGCCCATACGCCAACTGATTTTCCTCCCACCCATGTCGAACCTAGAAGTCCCTAATGTGAGTCTTAGCCACTGTTTCCCACCAACTAACCAAATCCCTCTCCCAAGCTGCCCCATTCCACAAACTCACCCACAATTTCTCAAATGACTCCCACCCATTCTTCCCTTGGAGCAACCAGATATTCAATTTCTAATAACTCCCAGCAAAATAAGCCAACTCTTGGATGTCACTACCTCCCGGCTCCGGCTGGGTTACAAGTATCTTTGGCAGATTAAATCACCACCACCAGATGTAGACCAAACGAAATGTTAACTTTGACAGATGGACTATTGTCACACTTTGCGTCATTATGTACTGGAGTGCGATAAAATCAATGAATTTAGAGACAATTCACTCAGAAATATTCAAGAAATGGCAATTTTATCCACAGTGGTATACTAAAGACCATACTAGAGAAATACCCTGACTTTGCTTTCTGTAAATAAAGCATTACCACGTGTGTGTGTGTGTGTGTGTGTGTGTGTGTGTGTGTGTTTGTATGCTTGTGTGCATGTGTCTGTGCATGCGCCCTCGTGTGTATATGTGAATGCACGTGCGCTAGTGTGGGTGAATGATCTACTTAATAGTTGTATTTATAACTCACTACAATTGTGAACTGGGTGTGGACGTGTCACTGGCTCATTACTTTGTAATTAACCATGTATAGGAGTGAGAATGATTCATTATCTTTGCAGCTTGCCATGATTGTGACCAGATCTATCTGGAGTTCATTACCATTGTAAGTAGTTCAGCTATCATAATTTTGGGGTCCAGTCCCTGGATCCATTATGTACCTCTGTAATCTTTTGACTTCCACCCACAGGATGGGTATGGGGTGCATAATAAAGATATTAAACTAACTCCCATATCGTCTAGGCAATCCCTCCCACCCTAAATCCACCAAGACTCCCCGATGGTTGGAGAAAGGCACGTCCAACATGTTTACCCGCCGTACTTTGGCCGTGCAAGGCACATACAGTCTGTCAGGCCTGACCACATACCCACAATGTACAAAAGTGTGCTGAATCTCCCTCTCATCACCCCCTCAACATCTATTAACCCCACCCCAGTCAACAAATCCCCCAAAACTGCAGAACAATACCTTGTACCCCGTGGTTCCACATCCTTATGCCTGTTGACACAATTCCAATCACCACCTATGACTGTCACTACAAGAAGTGACCTCAGATGATATTCTAAAACTTCCCTCAAGAACCTATTCTTTACATGATCATTTCCCTCTTCCAGTCCATACACACACAAAGGCAGCCCTATCCCTCCCCCATAAACCTGACCACCCTCCCCTCCTCACCCTCTTCACAATGCCAAAACAAAAAAAGGGCTAGTCTCCCAAATCATGATTGCCACACCTCCTTTCAATCTTGTCATGTGCAGCACATATGCATGAAACCCCTCTATCGTTAACGCACATCCTGGCTTATAATTGTGTTAATGAACGAACACAACATCTACCCTGTTATGCTCTAAAAATTCAAAAGAACATTTACACTTCCTTGCAGACCTCAAACCAATGATATTAAGTTTTAGGCACTTAAACGGACAATGGGGGTTTTCCCTTTTTGACACGAACACACCTTCTCCCTCCGTCCGTTTGTTACCCCCTCTGTTTCCCATCCCTTAGAATTTTCTTTCACTGGGCCCAGCCCTTAGGACCACCGGGACTCTCAGCATCACGTCCGTCACGCCATTTTACCCATTCGCTGAGCAGGCGTCAGCACATCCTCTGTGTCGAAGGAGCAGCTGCATCATATCCTCTGAAGAGCAGGCCTTATATCATCCGCCTCCACATTTACAAACCTGCAAGTCTGCAGCAACACCAACCTTCGGTACCGCCGTCCACTAACCTTACATCTACAGCAGACCCAAGATCTAGTGAAAACGTCCGGCACAACACTCACGCCTGGGTACCCAACAGACCACCTAGGCAGAGGAGATCGAGGCTTCCATGTCACTGACGGACCATTGCTGGTACGACTTCCCCCTCCTCATGGTTTTGTCTCCGATGAAGGCGGGGCCCCTGGGAAAACGTGGCACATGCAGTCTCCGTCATCTCAGTCCATTCCACCTCTGCACTCCACGCCATGCTCGGCGAAGGCAACGACGCACAAGGCGGAGCGGTTTTTCACATTCTTCCCGGGCCTCCGTGCATTGCTCATCATCCCTGGGGGCCCGTCGGCGATCACATTGCGCAGGGATATGATCGTACACTCCACACAAACGACAGGTATGCTGTTGCCCCACGTAAGACACCATCACCTGGATTCGGAAGTCGTCCAAGACGACATAGGATGGTATCGGATGTCGTAGCGTCATCTTCAATGTGAGCATACCTTCGGGAAGCCCAGCATCCAGCCCGTCAGACCACCTCCAGACCGTAGCCATATGTATTGTGCCATATTTGTTGAAAGCTCCACGTAGATCCTATTCGTCGGCCTCGAAAGGCACGTTATGGATTTTCACCTAAGTATAATAATGTGAAACATCATGGAATTTTACAGACACTGCGTGGTTAACAGGAAGATTTACATCCTGATACCATGCCACCACATTCTCATAAACACTGGCAGAGCAGAACTTCACAAAAATTTTAGAAGCACCATTCAACGCCACACGATATAAATCATCATTGGCGATACCGTAGGTGTCACGAATGATAGCCAGCAATAACATAGTTGTAGTTGGCCCAGACACAGCCCCACGGATCAGTTCAATACACATAGTGTTGGCACGGCGCCTACTAGCCAGCACCATATTGTGAAAACATATTGGTGAAATGATTGCATTGAACAATTAACTATTTTCAGTAGTTGAACACATGTGTCAGAAGACTTACTATGAAATTCCTAGCAAGAGGTATTTTACTAATACTGTTATCACTCTTCTGTCATGAAAATGCAAGGACCCTGGAGGAAGCCGAATATATTAGTTTCACCGCAGATATGTGGACGAGTATATCGAGTGAAACCTTTTTGTAAATTTGACAGGGCATTGACTCAGCAAAGAATTTGCTCAGAAATCTGATGAATTTCCTGGATCCTACACAGCAGCAGCACACATCACCGACATTATTCCAGAAGCAATTCAAGAATTCAATATACCAGCTTCAAACATTCATTCGGTAGCACGGGATAATGATGCCAATGTTATCAAATGAATTAAAGGGACGGGATACAACAATTTGCAGTGTTTTCTACCTACACTTCAATTGGTTATTCGTGGCTGTATTTTTGGATCAGAGCAATAAACAACATTACTGAGAGCCATTTTAGTCATTCTCCTTTAGCCTGTAGTATACTAGAGGCTCTTCAAAATCAAAAGGAGCTACCAAAGCACAAGTTCATTCAGTGTGACCTCCCATTACATTGCTATTACATCGTATTGCTTAGATAAAACACACACACACAATACACACACACACCACACACACACACACACATACACACACACACACACACACACACACACACACACACACACACACACACACACACACACACACACACACATACACACATAACACACACATACACATACACACACACACACACACATACACACACACACTACACACACACACACACACACACACACAAAACACCACACACACACACAACACACATACACACATACACACATACACACACACACACACACGCCATCACTTGATGGAAATAAGTGTAATCATATTGCCAAGTTAACACTCTGTGTTGAAAATGTTTCTCAAAACAATTATACATCATAGTAAAAAAAATTCTCTGGTCTCCGAAATACTGCCTCGAGTATAATACAGTGGACCCGACCTCACGATATTATTTCATTCCAGAAGTCTGTTCAGGTGCCGTTACCGACGAATTTGTTCCCATGAGGAATATTGTGAATTAGATTAGTCCGTTTTAGAACCCCAAAAATACACATACCAAAAGCACTTACAAAATTACACTTACATAATTGGTCGAGTTGGAGCTGATCGTAAGGCAGGGGTCCACTTTTTATTTGAAACACATCAACCAAGTTTTGAGTGATCTAAGATTTTCAGACTTGAGTAACTCAGTATCAGCTCTACAAAGCGTCAATTTTAACTAGGTTCGACTTTTACACCACTGGCTGCTACAAGATACTCAGCACATTTCTGGATCCCCTATAGTATAAGAATAACTTCTTCATTGCCAGTGCAGTGGATGAGTCATGTAAAATAAACCTTGACAATACTGAGAATTAACATAGACTCAAGAAAGAATTCAACAGCTCAAGAACTCAGAGATTGCAGCTGGTTTAATGGCAGAGTCAAGCAGCAACGAGTCTGATGAAGAAAGTCCAGATGATGTAACAGGGACTGAAGAACTTAATGAGTTTGATTTTGATCAATATTATAAAGAAATTGCAGCTAGCATTGCGACAATAGCACATCACAGACATCTGTCTCCGGATCTTTTTCGAAGTCACAAAAAGCAGCATACAAAACAAACGCGCTAGCATAAAACAGAAATGGACAAAAATATGACAATGGTCTTATTGCTTAAAGATCCAAGTCCACATTATTATTATTATTATTAAAGATTCGCCGGTAATTCTCCCGGCCCGGGCCTTTTCCAAGTGGTGGCCCAGCCTTGGCTCCCTCTTTAGGGAGTGTCTGAGACCTAAGTCTCCCATGGGAGGAGGTATAAGTACCTCCTCATCTTTGGGACCAACTGTCCCCAGGCCTAGCCACAAGCTAGGCCTCTCTGGTCTGCCATCCCCGCCCCAAGGGGGCTAATGGGAATGACAGTCTTATGAGCTAAAGGCTCGGGCTCAGGCACCTACCCTACCCTAGAAGGGTTAGGCATGGTGTCGATCATCCAAGTCCACAAAAGTGATAGAAAGAAAATACAGCAGTTCTTCTATCCCTGACAAATCTAGCACGTAAATATGCGAGTTCAATCCCTCTTCAATGCATAATTTATTTTCATCAAGTCCTGTTTAAATATTTAATTCCGGGGAAATAATTCGTTTCTTCTTGTGTTAATACAGAGAGAAAAAAAATAGTTAAAAATTGTACACATTACTATGAGTAAGCCGAACTGAGGCACCCTAAAGTGGAGAAATATTTTCCGTAATCATTTTTATGTAAATCATAAAGAAATCATTTTGGTTTCTTATTTATTCTCTCTCAATTTTAAGTCATATTCTCTTTTTGCTTTTCGTATCTTTTTAAGTTTTCTCAATTCGTTGTTTTTCAACGTGGCACAGTGCATTGCTCCCGTAGTGATACCTGGCTATACCAGATCCTCCTCTTCCTTAATCATCATGAAAGGTTAAATTATTTGAATCATTATAATTTATTTTTACAATAGTAATTATTAAAATCCAATGTTCTTCAATGAACAATTATTATATGATAATTAAACGTGATTATTTGACTAAAAATGAAGGAAAAAGTAAGAAATAACTTTTATTTCTACAAAACAAAACAATTATGAATAATTAAATTAGAGATGAGTATTTCTTAAAAAAAAAAAACTATTATTTCGGAATAATAACTAAATATCATATTTACAGTGGAATTATACAACTTTAAATGAGAACTTTGTGATTCGTTCTGAGAAACTAATGAGAAAATAGAGGAACGAAATCTGATAATTTTGCTCACAAATACTGATAAACACCGGCGCTAAATCCAGCCTGAAAATTTGGATTTAGCAGCCCTTTGATGTTGGTGTGCGGTCGAGATTTCTTAGCAAGAAGAAAACCGGGTACATAACTAGCTAAGAGCCAATGTTCATTCACACTGGTTTCTGATTTTAACATTTCATCAAATGACTTATGTTTGCTCTTTGACCTCTGTTTATTCAGACGTCTGAAGTACTTGAGGCGTTTCTCTGAGTGTTATGGATGTACACTTACGTTGGTGTCATACCAGGTTCGCTGACTTCATGGAATCGTTACAGAGGGAATTAAAGCACAGCAAACAGTAAGGTTGAATTTCATCAGTTACATTACTCATGAAACTCAAATTTAAATAGACCGCTGAATATTAGCGGACTTTCTTGGTGTTTGAAGACGCCAGCTGATTAGAAATGTCCCTTTTGGCATTTTGGTTACAAATCTGAAAAAATGAAAATATAAATATATATACTGAAACAGGAGTAATTCAGTATCCTCCTCATCAAACCGCTGACCACGTTACCCAGCTTGGCACTGTTCAATGACCCACAACTATCTGATACGAGATATGTATTTAATATCAGCGGTTACCATGGCATCCAAAATCACTTTCAACCATGAAAAATACGGTATCTATATCCAAGATTTCTATGTTTACTAAAATATTCTTCCTTACAGTAGAGAAATACACATTACCAGAGAATTTTTATGCATCCTTTCATGCTGTGCCAAACTAATAACACTATAAATAAAAAAAAAAAAAAAAAAAAAAAGGCACACTACCGTGACTGAAACGATACACAAATAACCCGTTCGATACACAAATAAGCTCCTCTCTTCTATGTGCAGGTTATTTGTGTTAATAACACTATATGAACTTACTGATCCCTAAATACGGAACACATATCAAGGGCTAGACGTTGTTTGCAACCAGTTGAATGCAAACAACGCCTTATCAAGACGGAGAATTGGTTTATCAAGGACGGAGAATTGTACCCGCATTTCCCCATCCCAAAAAGACTTGAAATTCCTTTCCTGGGTGTACAAGTAGATTTGAAAACCATTGATTTTTTTTAAATACACTGGTATATAAGGAGACCTTCTCCTATCCTGATTTGCCCTGTAAATGCGTCTCTGTCAACCAAAGAGATTCTTTAGTCTTTTGTTTGTTCATTTTAGGTTCACTTTTGTTTGTCTAATTTATCTACTAATGACACATGTAGTTTGGCCAGGTTTCTCAGTGTTATGGAAAATATAATATTTGAACCCAGTATGTATGCCCCAGCCTTCCCAAGACAGGTAGGCCCTTCCCCTCGTTTAGTTTGCGGCTCTAAAATTTGAGACTTTAACCAAGTTATTAGTATCCCCGAATGAGTTAAAGAGACTGCCTGATTTTTTTTCACTTTTCATTTGTTTTTTCTTCCTTCATAACTCGAGAAAGCCTCATTTAATCAGCTTCAATTTTTTGGGCGTATCTGTATGGTAATTAGGGCCAGATTCTTAGAACAATTGGGTGTGCACGTGGCCTATGAGCAGAGTTATTAAACATATTCCAGTATCCTGGAATGTTCTGATAATTTTCAAAATCTGCAGTGGCGTCGGGGCCCTTTTAATTCATCGACGGAGGGGGACAGAAATTCGTAAGAGTAGATGCAGATTTATTCATTTTTTATGTTAAATGGTGTTATTTTTTTTTCCCGTCAAACCCGAAAAATGAATTTCAGTTTAAATCCATTGAACGGCTTCATTATTTACGGACTGATTCATCTTACTGCCAGGATGGTGCCCATTAAATGCTGTTTATGTGCAGCAATTTTTTCCAAGTAATAAAACAGTTCAAATTAACTCTGAGTTGTTAAGAAACGTGTGTTGACGGGAGAATGACTCATCTGATCGGCTTCATATTTTAAATTTTTTGGTGTAGTATCCTGAACCCTCGGTTAGTGGGTGGCATCAGTTATCTGTCCTCTGGACAGAAGTCCAGAGGTCATACTGCAGCTTTATACATCATTAGTAAGGCCTCACCTAGATTATGCAGCTCAGTTCTGGTCTCCATATTACAGAATGGACATAAATTCGTTAGAAAACATTCAGCGTAGGATGACTAAATTAATACATAGCATTAGAAACTGAAGACTCTTAAGTTACATTCACTTGTTAGACGAAGAATGAAGGGAGACCTGATCGAAGTGTATAAGTGGAAGATAGGGAATTTAAAAAAGGGGATATTAATAAGGTCTTGAGGATGTCTTTCCAAGAGAGAACCCGCAGTAATGGATTTAAATTAGATAAGTTTAGATTTAGAAAGGACATAGGAAAGTATTGGTTTGGAAATAGGGTAGTTGATGAGTGGAACAGTCTACCTAGTTGGGTTATTGAGGCTGGGACTTTGGGTAGTTTCAAATTTAGGTTGGATAAGTACATGAGTGGGAGGGGTTGGATTTGAGTGGGACTTTCACATCAGAGCTTATTTCTTGGGTGGCATTGAAAATTGGGTTGGGCAAATGTTTTGTTAGTGGATGAATTGTAAAGGACCTGCCTAGTATGGGCCAACAGGCCTCCTGCAGTGTTCCTCCTTTCTTATGTTCTTATGTTCTTATGTTCTAATAGTGATATTTATTTATGCTCGACTGAAGAATGTTTCTTCTGGTTGGTTGGAGAATAATAATGACGACATATTTTATAAGAAGAATGATACCCCATAAGTTTGGTTCGTACTGGAGCATGACTTTTCTGTGCAAAGAAAGGTATAAAATACCGACAATATGAAAGTTAAGACACATGTGCAACATCTGGATATCTTTATTGTAGTAGACGTTTCGCCATCCAGTGGCTTTATCAATACAGATTCTAGGACATAATAGGAAGACAGTAGAACTATATACAAAAGATGAGGTAATCAGTCCCTCGGCCTTGGAGTTAGTGTTCACAGCACGATGCTGTGAACACTAACTCCAAGGCCGAGGGACTGATTACCTCATCTTTTGTATATAGTTCTACTGTCTTCCTATTATGTCCTAGAATCTGTATTGATAAAGCCACTGGATGGCGAAACGTCTACTACAATAAAGATATCCAGATGTTGCACATGTGTCTTAACTTTCATGACTTTTCTGATTGGCTTCAGAATCTCACCGTAGATAGTCTTCATTACAAGAAACTTGGCTCTCAATTAGGGCTGTTTAAATTTTAATTTGTCAATTTTATTTAGTAAATTGTTTTCCGTTTGAAATCTAGAGAATGCTTTTAGTAATCGTCTAAAAATCATAAGACCCTAATCGTCTTAAAACCCCAAGTCAATACAAAAACATTCCAGTATAAATATATCGGAATGTTTTTATATTGGTGTCCCAGACCAAAACTGATGCAACTTACGGCCACGATAGTACATGTTAAAGTTTCCTTTGTATAGGGAAAAATAAGTCAGTGAAGTAAAATAGTTAAAAAAAAAATTCGAATCGTTGGAACCTTTTCCATAACTGAAGGATGCCATGTTGACTGACTTCAAATTCTGAGAACTGCAGTATTTTTGAATCCAAAATTCGCGCTATTTTTTGGATGACAATTTCTAATTTGGGGGATTTTATTGTATAAAATAGTGATATTCATTTGTATTCATTTTGCCCGTGTCCTGGTGGCTAAAGCTCTCTCTTTACACGGCGAGGGTTTGGGGTTCAGTCCCAGGGGGGGTTTGAAACACTGGGCGTGTTTTCTTTACACGGTTGTCTATCTTCATGCATCAGGGAGTTAGTCGACTGGTGTGGGTCACATCCTGAGACAAAATGACCCAATTTGCCCGAAATGCTCTGTATAACAAGCGACTTTTATATAGTCGTGTCATTGATGTCAGCTAGGCCTGTGTAACTTGTACATGTACTTGTAGTAAATAAAGATATTATTATTTTATTATTATATATTATTATTATTATTATTATTATTGTTGTTGTTGTTGTTGTGTTGGTTTTAGTTGTTTTTTGTTGTTGTGTTGTTGTTGTTGTTGTTGTTGTTGTAATTATTATTATTATTATTATTATTATTATTATTATTATTATATTATTATTATATTTTATTATTATTAAATTTTTTTTATTATTATTATTATTATTATTAGATTATTTTTTGTGAAGGTGCTATTTTGTTGGATTCTGTGCATAACCGGAGAATGACTCCTCTGGTCAGCTTTAAACTTTTAGTGCTGATGTAGTTACCACAAAGACAGCTTTGTTTTAATTTTAGGATGTGTAAGTTTTAATGTGGCAAATTTATTAATCAATTTAGCTTCAGTGAAATAACTGGGAAATGTTTTGCCTGATAAAAAAAAAATCATAATGTGCGATTTATATAGGTTATCCTTGGTTAAATCTTCATAAAGTGTGTTTACTGTAAGACGACAAAACATTTTTGTGTCCTTAAGTCCATTGTAAAACTGTCTAGATGTTATGTGCTCGGAGTTTTAATTAACACTGTACTTATATAAACCTTATAAGCTGTTAAATCTTAAAGAGAAGTTTGGTTTGATTTTAACTAGTGTTGTTAATAATCTGCTTTTTAATGGAAGAAACTGGGAAAATTAAAATACTGGTTTTCGTGCTATAATTTCTGATGGCCTCGTCCAGTCGGCTTCACCGCTCAGTCTTGAAAACTTGATAATGAGAATTCTGAGCGGCTTCAAACTTAGTGTTCTGGTGCATTTTAGGATGTTGATCTCTCTGAGATAACGACGTAATGCCTCATTATCTTTACCTCAAAACAAGTGTGTCTTAGTAGAAAGACAGAATTAGAATTGGGATGTTTATTCCCTATTTAGTCATTTTTATTTTACAAATTACAATATTCCTCTCCATGAGATGACTTGATTCTCTTCAAATCTACAAAAGTGAGCGTTGTAGAAATTTTGACACTGTTGTGTTGCAATAGTTTAGAAAGCCAAAAATTGAAGAATGAGACACTTTACAACATTTGGGAATCTTTAGAGGAAAAGTTTCTCCCGCCAGTGGCTCCTTCAGTCGGGTTATGCAATACTGGGAAATGTTTCTCAGATCACGCAGCGACTGAAATACATCAGTTGGTATAACTTTTCACCCTCTAGTGTTTTTTTTTCAAGTACGTTCAAGAAAAAGCCTCCCGTGGGGAAAACGTTGCCCCAGTGGGTTACTTCACATACTGGTGTTACACCTCCAGCCGCAACCTTCCTTGCCAGGTAATATTATCATGTCTCTTACTCTCTTGTTTCTTACAATTTCCTTTTTTCTACAGTGATATATGGAAAACATTTACATACTTTTTTTTTTGCAAATATAATCTAGTATAACCCATTAATTCAATGAGACTCTTTTTCACAGGGGTAGTTAGAAGTCCCCATGAACTACCCCCATCATGAAGGCTATCATTATTAATATTTAGATCAAATAAATTATTATAGTAAAACGTATCAAATAATTTGTCTTAAAAAAATTACTTTTAACGTTACGCTGAAATTCCCATTTTTCAAGCATTTCTTTAATTTTCAAAAACTTCCGTTTCATTCAAAACTCTATTATTTTTTTTTTTTACCTTTGAAAGTCAAAGGCAATATTTTGTTTCACGCATCGAGAAGAGTCTGTATGTCAGTTTACTATACATGCACCAACAGTTGCGTATATCTCATTGTATATAAACCGATAGTTGCGTGTATCTGTGTATATACACCGTGAATTTTATTTAACGTATCTAAAGCTACAAACCCGTGATGGTCATTCACCGCAAGAAAGGGGTGAATATTGGATCCAGTCTGCTAAACGCGATGATATAAAATATTCTCTTAGAGGTGTGTATCTCTCTGTATACACAAAGAGTGTATCTTCGTGCATATACACTGAGAGGAGTGCATATCTGTGAATATATACTGCTCTGTTTATATATGTTGAGAGTTTACTTTAATCCATATTTTACTGGTAAGGTATCCTTGATTAGTGGCTGGAGTTTACCTGGAGAGGATATCGGGGGTCAACGCCCCCATGGCTCGGTCTGAGACCAGTGCACAGATGACAAACAACCTTGATGACCCTCGTAAAAATCGATTAGTTTAGAGAGAAAAGTGAACCATTGTAAAGTATATAACGCTTCATTTCTACACTCATTACTTGTAATGGTCTAATTCTGCTGAAATATTGTCAATAGAATTAAAACGCTCTAATGAATCTCATGTTATTAAATTCCTTGAAAATTTCTTTATCTGAATTACTGTGTGGAAAAATGTAATTTATTTCGTTGTCTTTAAGATTCCCAGTGATGTATTATTTTTGGTTACATCACTTGATATTTCACATTATTTTATTACAAGTGGTTGATTAATTATTACCTGGATTATACCTGGAGACGGTTTCGGGGGTCAACGCCCCACCTGCCCGGTCTGTGAAAAGGGCCCTCATGGAGGATCGGGGCCTGACCCAAACCTTGTTGGCCCCACGCACCCGAATATAACCACAGCCTGGCTGGTCAGGTACTGACTTTAAGTGCCTGTCCAGTGCCTTCTATTGGTAATCCCCCTTATGTATGCTGGGAGGCAGTTGAACAGTTGTCAGCTACTCCATCCAGTTTTTTTTTTTTTTTTGCCTGCCAAGCCAGCTTTCCACCCCTGCTGTGCTCATCATGAGAAGTTATCAAGCTATTCTGTGTGAAGGATTAAGATAAGCCAGCTAGCAACTAACCCATGTGTCTTACCCCAGTACTCAAGCAAGCCACGTGAGTACAGTCTTCATCGCTGTGATTCAAGCTCCAAGCCATTCTGAATGCTCTTTTTTCATCCTTGTGGTGTGTGGTATTTCGTGGGTGTATTTTAAGCCAGCCAGCTTAGAATATCTTCGCGCCAGTGTGGTTGTCTTCAGTGAGGCTTACACCGTTCATCCCATAGGCCCACTGACCACGTGTGTCTCCACGCGGTCCGGCCTTAGTCCTGTTAAGCCCACCCACCCAACCACTCGACACCACTGCCTCAGACGCCTCACCCAGCCATTAACCCACTCACCCAACCTCTATCAGTGTTTTGGTACACTACTAGGGGTTATAACACCATATTTTAAGGACCACATAGGGGGGCAAGAGCTAGAGTGTGTTTTGCGCCATTGTTGAAAAGCCTCCTGTGTGTGTCTATCGTCGATGTAAGCGCAATTCTACGATCACGTGAGCAAAATACCCAGCCACGAGACGATAGCCTCCAACCTTCCACCATCTACCTCATTCTTCACCAAGTCATTACAGTGATAATATTTTTCATAGAGACATTTGCGAGTGTTGAGACATTTCTTTTTGTGTTTCCAGTGATTTTTCTCTTAGTGACATTCAGTGACTCTCGATCAGACTCAGTGTTTATTATATACTGTTTGCAATAATAATTTTTTCTTCTTAATTCAGTGTTAATTTTCGTGCATTATCTTATGTCTGTTGTGTTGTGTTTCTTTTTTTTTATACACTTGAAGTAAGTTCCTAGTGTTTTTCCTTTGTTGTGTGTGCAACATATGAGCAGTATAGAACTTAGGTTTACACTTCACAATCACCTTGTGTTCTCAGTGATCCAGTGAATTAATTCAGTAATTCATTTAGTTGTGTCCTGCATCACAACTCAGTGTTGTCTCAGTTATATATATATATATATATATTTTTATCCCAGCATTTGTGTATTCTTGTTTTGTTCTCTGTGTGTTGAACATTCTTGTGTTCATATTCTTTTCATTTAGCCAGTGTCCAATTTGTCTTATTTCCACAGACAATAGTGCCATTATTTTGTGCAAGCAAGAAATCATTATTATCAAAGTTTTCACACATCAAGTTTCATTGCAAGAAAATTCTAGTATTGTGTTTATGTTGATGTGTTGTGTTCTGCATCACTGTAAGTGTTCAAACTTTTTTTGTTCTGTGTTTTAGCACCTATTATTTTTCATGTTTCATTGAACAAATTCACTCTTAGGGGCTTTTTTTAAATTTCTTTTTTTAAAAGTAAATTGTTCTTTTGTTTGTTAAGTGTTGCTTAAGTTGTAGTTAAGAGTTAAAGTGTTCACTCAGTTCATTCCTTGATATATTTCTTATCTTGTGTGTGTAACATTTTTTTTATTATTGCACATTGACTCATTTTGCAATAATTCTTGTGCAAACACTGTGTTACCATTTAAAGTTTTTCTTGCAGAAATTTTGTGCAGTGTTGTGCAATACTTTTTGATTAGCAATTGTTATTTGCAGTATTGCTACAGTTTATTTCAGTGCAGTTTCATATGCTCTGTTCTGTGCATAATATTTTATTCTTTCTGTGCCATTTTATTTTATTTTAGTGAATTGTGTCCCAGTTTGTTTTACTTTGCACAAGCTTTATTGTGTCCATTTTATCATTTTATTGTGTATTTCCCTATTGCATTGAGAGTAAAGACAACTCACTGTGCCATTTATTCAATTTAAAGTAAAATTTGAGCAAATTAGATTTGAGTAAAGTACAAGTTCTCTTGATTTTCAAAGTGTTGTTTATTCAGTTGAGTAATTTCTTGTGTGAGTTTCTTTGCTTACTGTGTGACCTGTCAATTTTTTTAATTACTTATGCAGAATAGTTTAAGCATTTCTTCCCATTTAGCTTATTGTGTCATTCTTTCTATTTTTTTTTTTTTTTGCCTTATGCCCTTCAGTAAGTTCACTGAGAAGATGTCCCAGTCACTTTTGAATGTTCACTTAGTGTATCATGCCAGTCAAAGTCAATATGAATCAGTCCACAGTCCCAAATATTCCCTTACTGACTGAAAGACAATACCTAGCCCTTGAGCAATGTGTTTGTTTCTCACAGCTTGTATCTGAGATTTTTTAAAAGTGCTTGCAAAATGTGAAGTTCAGATTAAGTTCCTATGATCCTGAATTACTTATTAATGTAGCCGAGTGGTCAGGCACTAGTAAACTCTGTCACTCCCATCTGTGTTCCACCTACACCTTCAGACTTGCAGGATAGTGTTCCGTTGCCTCCAGTGTCCGGGGACACTCAGGACTGCTTTGAGTGCACAGCCTTCCTGCAATGTTGCTAGTTTCAAGTAGTAGTCTCTCCACAGGGGATGCCTTGTCAGAAAACGATTACTTGCAACTAGTAATGCCATCTCTTGTTGATGTCACATGCCGTATGCAGAAAGGACGTCTCTGTTGTTTGGGTAGTGCTCTCACTAGAGTGTCTGTTGTTGTTCCTTGTGTTCCAGATGGTGATCCCATCCTCGTTGACAAATAATCAGTGCATTGTTAGAAGTTATTTCTCGAGTAACTTTCACATATTGTTAACGTTTGTAAGTGAAGTTTCTTTATAGCTGATACCTCGTGTCACTGTGTGCGACTCAGATTGAATATCAGCATTTTTGACCGTGTTCATTTATTTTCTCCCGTGCTTGCAGTTTGAGTAGTAGATCGTTCTCCCTTGTTCATATTGCATGTTATAGCATTAATTTTTCAACCAGGGAGAGTCATCCACTCCACAAAGTTTGTTCATTCCTCCAGTAAGGGAAAAAAACCGATCCCTTGTGTTCTGGTGATTCGATTCCTGCTCCAGGAAGATCTTATTCTGACTGTGAAGCCACCAGCACCCATTAGTGGGCTTTGTAATGAGCCAAGAATTACTGTATTGAATAGTCGAGTTGAGTACTCCAAGCAGAAGAGTCTACCAGTTAGTAATTCCACAGTCACTAGTGATTGTAACTGTATTTTTTTGTAGATACTCGTTCAGATCTCCCCAGTCAAGGCATGTTTTAGCCATTGCAGAGGAATTCGATCCTCCAAGAGATGATAACCATTCTGCATATGTAAACCTCACCTCGCAGAATTTGGGTTTAAATGTACATAGCCTGTATAACTAGTTGTCCAAGATGAAGGAAATTGTCAACTGTTTGTTATTAACTGATCAGTTTTTCAGAAATTTTTTTTTCGTGTTCACGTTCTCTCTGTATTCTGAGAATTTGACAGTAATGATCTGAGTGCACCAGATGCCTTTGCTGTTAATTTCGTCTTGTATATATAAATATTTATTCTTCCTCAGAATTCATAGAGTGCATGAATACAGATCGATCGATCAATTCCATCTCATATTGTACAATGATTTGTTCTTATAGTTTGTAATGCATTTATTAAAAATCATTACATCAACATCCATTACGTAAAACACATTTTGTTAACATCCAGTATGATACCATCCATTAGTTGTAAGTTATATATGAATTTGTTATTGTATAGAATCAGCCCAGAACCACCTGCCTGTTCAGCGTATAGGATAGTAGTGTATGTCGAGACGACATACATAACATGACCGAGCTGCCAGCATAGTTGCTGAATCCCCTTACATGTGTTGTATAGATTAGCTGAGCATTATAGTATCATCCATGTGCTTTATATAGAAGACCCCTTAGGCCTAGTGACTGTGTGACGTCATGGGATGCACATGTGTACGTTCGTACCTCTGCCTCCTTCTCAGTCAGCGTGTAGACATAGGCAGGACAAGGCAGCTCGGGGCTCCATCTCCCATTACCACAGTCTGACAATTATCGTTACCATCCAACAAGTGTGTCTACCTTCAACCCCCCTGGTAGTGGCGCCCCCGCTTTTCATTGGGGAGATGTTGCATTGTTAGCCAAGTCTTTTGCTTTCATTGGGAGTGATTTTCGTGTGCTGGTTACCTGGAGGTTACCTGGAGGTTATTCCAGGGATCAACGCCCCCGCGGCCCGGTCCATGACCAGGCCTCCCAATGGATCAGGGCCTGATCAACTAGGCTGTTACTGCTGGCTGCACGCATCCAACGTACGAGCCATAGCCCAGCTGATCCAGCACTGACTTTAGGTATCTGTCCAGCTCTCTCTTGAAGGCAGCCAGGGGTTTATTGGCAATTCCCCTAATGCTTGATGGGAGGCTGTTGAACAGTCTTGGGCCCTGGACACTTATGGTGTTTTCCCTTAGTGTACCAATGGCGCCCCTACTTTTTATTGGGGGCATCGCCTGCCCAGTCTTTTACTTTCATAGGGAGTGATTTCTGTGTGCAGATTTGGGACCATTCCTTCCAAGATTGTCCAAGTGTAGAAATTTTGATATATCTCTCCCCCTGCATTCCAACGAGTACAAGTCAACTGCTTCCAAGCATTCCCCCGTAGTTAAGGTGCTTGACAGAACTTATATGTGCAGTAAAGGATCTCTGTACACTCTCCAGATCTGCGATTTTACCTGCTTTGAATGGAGATGTTAATGTACAGCAGTATTCCAGCCTAGAGAGAACAAGTGATTTGAAAAGCATCATCATTGGCTTGGCATCTCTCGTTCTGAACGTTCCCATTATCCATCCTGTCATTTTCTTTGCACGTGCGATCGTGGCACTGTTGTGATCCTTGAAAATGAGAAAACTCGACATTACTACTCCCAGGTCCCTTACATTATTTTTCTGCTCTATTGTATGGCCAGAGTCTGTAGTATACTCTGTTCTAGTTATTATCTCCTCCAGTTTTCCATAACGGAGTAGTTGGAATTTGTCCTCATTGAACATCATATTGTTTACCGTTGCCCACTGGAAAACTTTGTTTATATCTTCTTGGAGGTTAACCGCGTCCTCAGCAGATGACAGACTCATGCAGATCCTAGTATCATCTGCAAAGGATGATACTAGGATGGTACTAAGGATGATGCTGTGATGTATATCTCTGTCTATGTCTGATATGAGGATAAGGAATAAGATGGGGGCGAGTGGAACAGAGCTCTTCACTATGGCAGCCTCCAATTTAACTCTATTGACCACTACTCTTTGTGTTCGATTTGTTAGGAAGTTGAAGATCCATCTCCCTACTTTCCCAGTTATTCCTTTAGCACGTATTTTATGGGCTATTACACCATGATTGCATTTGTCAAATGCTTTTGCAAAGTCTGTGTATATTACATCTGCATTCTGATTTTCTTCCAGTGCATCCAAGGCCATATCATAGTGATCCAGTAGTTGTGAGAGGCAGGAGCGACCTGCCCTGAACCCATGTTGCCCTGGATTGTGCAGATTTTGGGAATCCAGGTGATTTGCAATCCTGCTTCTTAGCACTCTTTCAAAGATTTTTATGATGTGGGACGTCAGAGCTATTGGTCTATAATTCTTAGCTAATGCTTTGCTGCCACCTTTATGGAATGGGGCTATATCCGTTGTTTTAAGTGACTGTGGAATTTCACCCATGTCCAAGCTCCTCCTCCATAGTGTACTTTGGGCACGTGAGAGGGGTTTCTTGCAGTTCTTAATGAAAACAGAGTTCCACGAGTCTGGGCCTGGGGCTGAGTCCATGGGCATGTTGTCAATGGTTTTTTCGAAATCTATCGGAGTTAGGGTATTGTCGGAAATCTGGCATACATTTATGGAGTTTTGAGGCTCATTCATGAAGAAATCATTTGGGTTGTCGATCCTCAGACCGATTAGTGGTTCACTAAACACAGAGTCATACTGGGATTTCAATATTTCACTCATTTCCTTGTTGTCATCTGTGTAAGTCCCATCCTGTCTGAGTAAGGGCCAGATACTAGATGTGGTATTTGCCTTGTTTTTGGCATATGAAAAGAAATATTTTGAATTTCTTTCAATTTCACTAATAGCTTTAAGCTCCTCCTGTGTCTCCTGGTTCCTGTAAGAGTCATTTAACTTAAGTTCGATAGTTTCCACTTCCCTGGTCAGCGCCTCCTTTCGTGTATCAGATATTGTAGCACTCCTGAGGAGCTCAGTGACTCTTCGTCGTCTTCTGTAGAGGGAGCGTCTTTCTCTCTCCGGCTGCCAGGAAGTTGATCCTTTCAAGGCACTGGTTTGGATCCACGTCATTTAAGACATCTTCCCAACATGTTTCGTTTAGGACATGGTTTACCTGGTCCCAGTTGATGTTCTTGTTGTTGAAGTTGTATTTTGGGAAGACAACTTCACAGGTACATGCATTCTGCTGATCAGGACCCCTATGCATGTACGTCTGGACTTCGATTAGGTTGTGATCGGAATTAGTTGTTTTTGATATTCTTATGTCTCTTATCAGGTCCTCATTATTTGTGAAGATAAGGTCAGGTGTGTTTTCTAGTCTTGTTGGCTCCACTATCTGCTGGCTTTAAGGTGTGTGTTTTTCGCAGAGACTTAGTAGCTCATGTGTGTGTGACCTTTCATCTGCCCTACCTCCGGGGATTGTTTCAGCTATAACATTATTTGCTACATTCTTCCATTTTGTATGCCTTAGGTTGAAATCAGCAAGCAGTAAGATGTTTGGGGATGGAGCTGGAAGGTTTACCAAACAGTAATCAATTTCCAGTAGCTGTTCCTTGAACTGTTGTGAGGTTGCATCTGATGGTTTATATACAACCACAATGACTAGGTTTTGGTTCTCGATTTTTATTGATAGAACTTCAACTACCTCATTTGTGGTGTTCAGCAACTCCGTGCAGATGAGGGACTCTTTGACATACAGGCCAACTTCCCCTTGTTGCCTGTTCTTTCTGTCGCACCTAAAAAGGTTGTAACCACTTATCTATATTTCATTGTCAAAGTGATCTTTCGTGTGAGTCTCTGTGAAGGCTGCAAACATTGCATTAGACTCCTCTGGTGCTAGATATATTCTGATCGTATTTTTAATATCATTAGGTAACCCCGAAGAGGTACATTCAAGTGGTTGCCTGCGTTTATTTTCTTCACAAAAGAAGGTCTCATATAATCGGCTTCAGAGTCTCAAAGTTGCTGTACAATATCTAAGGTAAGAAGGTTCATACAACTATTGGTAAGTAAAGGTGCAAAATGACCAAAGACGTATAACCCATTCAAAGATTCTCGAAATGGGTCTGTTGATTTTCGAAAGGAAAATAAGACATGTGTGACCCTTGGGGATCTCCAAGTACAGAGAATTGTTGTACAATTCTATCGCTCGCCCATCCCATTGGCTCCACTCACCCCCACTAGAAGACTTCACCACGCGCTCTATGCCGCATGCTCTACACCGCCAACTACCACACAGACAGACACACAGGATACTCTCAGGTAAGACCCCTATGGGTGAAAGGAAGATTTGGATAGTAGAAGAGTAGTGGGGGAGAGGAAATGGTAAGAGACTGAGAGAAAGAACCGGGGCTAGACACAGCCGCATGGCATTGGTTGGCAGAGTAGAGAGAAGTTGTTGGCTATACTGACTGCGTGACTGCATGAATCGCTACTGCAGAGCTGATCTGGATTCGGGCGACAAACGACCGGCAATAGGTGATGCCTGTGTGTTATGTACAGGTATGCTGTTGTCTGTTTCTCAATGCTATTTTAAAGGATAGAGAGAGAATATGGATGGTTGACTGGTAAAAAAAAAACCGATGTCGTCAAAGGTCCACCCCTGCAGAGGGCAGGGCGTTAAGGTAGGAATAGGGAGGAGGAGGAGGAGCACGATTATACAGAGACTGGGGAAAAATTTGAAGTGTTTTTGGGTGTCT
>NC_069414.1:9489798-9519798 GCF_026875155.1 Cherax quadricarinatus
TTGGGAGTCAGATCTGCTACAATGTGAGCAGGATCTTCCTCTTCCTCTCGCAACTTCTTCGCTAGAATTTCGCCCCACATTTCAAATCTGAGTCCTCCGTCGTGTTCATGGAGCATCGTGGCCTCTTCTTTTCGGCACAAGCCATGTGCCTATCTTATGATAAGGTAGTGAACTCCGTGAACTGAGAGTGTGTCAATGGATTGTCGTAATACGACATAGGGCCGTAGACGTGGCTTATGTACTGTAGTGAGGTGAGATGAAGCAGGCGGAGGCGGGGTCATAGTGGTACCATCCACTAGTCGAAGTAGGTCTTCGTCCAAAGGTTGAACAAGTGTTGAAGAATTCTTTGTAACAAGTTCCCATGATGCTGCAGTGTCTGACAGTTGTGACGAATGGTTTGAAAAAACGACAAGTTGAAGATTGAGACACTTTTTGGGTTACTTTTAGAATCCCTATCAACTTTAATTTCATAGTCCCTTTTAGCTTTTCTTATCCCCTTTTTAATGTCCCTCTTAATGTCAATATACTGATTCATAAGGTGACCCTCACCTCTTTTGATACGCCTATAAATTCCTTTCTTATGCCCTAGTAGATATTTCAGCCTATTATTCATCCATTTTGGGTCATTTCTACTTGATCTAATTTCTTTATATGGGATAAACGTTCTTTGAACAGCATGTATAGTTTGTAGATGGATGGTTCAGAGAACCGACATGTTGATAAATTAGACACATGTGCAACTCTTGGGTATCTTTATTGAGGAAACGTTTCGCCACACGGTGGCTTCATCAGTCCATACAAAGGAGAATCTTGAAGAACAGGAGGAGAATGAGGTAATCAGTCCCTCAACCTTGAGTCGATGTGGTCAGTCCATCAATCTTGAATAGAATACGGCATATAATAATAATACTCTCAGGTAAGACCCGTGCTGGTGAAAAAGGAGAGAGTTGGACAGGGGAAGAATAGTGGGTGAGAGGATGGTTTTAGGGGTAGTAAAAGAGCCAGGGCTTAACCCAGCTGCATAGCAGTATGAAGCTTGGTTGAGGGTCTGGTTACTGGGCTTGGTTGAGCGACGGAAATGGCGTAATGAGGACTGGGCTTGGTTGGGCAATGGTTTGGCAATGGAGGCAGAGGCGCAATGGGAGGCGGCGCCACGTCTTTGCAGGTTATTCTATTGTCTGCCTCTCGGAATGCAAATGATGGAGAGAGGGAGGCCGGAGGTTGGCGGGAAAAAAAAGGACGTCGTTAAAGGTCCACACCTGCGGAGGGCAGGAAAGGGTTTAGAGGGAAGATTTATGTGTAAAGAAGGGGCGGGTCAGGGTTGTAGAGAGATTGGAAAAGGTTTAGAGTGTTTTCAGGTCGTCTGATTATTTCGTCTAGGAAGGTTGTCCAGGTGTCTTGGTAAGTTTCGAGTCGGTCGATTTGTCTGTCGCTGAGTTTCTTCCAGAATACGTTCAATGCAGGAGTGCCAGTCCTGACGTGGAGAGACTCGCTGGTGGCAAAGTCATCCCATCTCACTCCTAGCACTCACCGCAGAGCACGATTCTGGATTTGCTGCAGCTTTAGGACGTTCGTTTTGGAAGCGAGAGAAAGGCCGAGAGGTGTATAAGAGAGAAGGGGACGGATGAGAGCCTTGTATAGATGGAGCTTGGTGTGTGGGTTTGCGCTTGTACAGTCGCCCTAGGGCAGAACTGGCCAAAGCTCTTTTGGTATTTATGTGGGTGTGTAGTCTGAGTCTGGAGTCTAGATTTACACCTAAGACTGTGGTGCTGTGTGTTCTGGGGATGGGTGTTCGTGTGGTGGTGGTTCTGAGGTAGACAGGTAGAGGCGGACGTCCTTTGGGGAAGAAGTAGGTGATTTTGGATTTGGCGGCATTTGTTTTGATTCGCCACAGGATCTCCCATGCACTTATCCTGTCCACCTCGCGTTGAGTTCTGAGTGAGAGGTATCTGTGGCGTTCGTGTGTGGTGAGTTGTGTGATGTCGTCAGCGTATGCCAGTGTGAGTGTGTTGTGGTGTGCAGGGTCGGGGATGTCGTTTGTGTAAAGGATGCACAAAGTGAGGGAAAGGACAGAGCCTTGGGGAACTCCAGCGTTAAGGGTGAAGTGGTCAGAGAGACAGTTCCTGAACTTTATTCGCATCATGCGGCCATCAAGGAAGTTGCTGAGTAACTTTTTGACATTCAGTGGAAGGTCAAAAAGATTACACAGCTTGTACTTTAGTCCCGAGTGCCAGACCGTGTCGAAGGCTTTCTCCACGTCCTTAGCAACCAGGGCCGTTGCACAGCTTTGGGCCTCATTTATTTGAATATAATTCAGGATAATGTTGAGAGCTGCCTGCGTAGAGCGGTGTTGGTGGAAGCCAAATTGTCGGTCAGTCAGTAGGTGGTTTGTCTCTAGGTGCGTCCTTAGTCTGTGATTGATAAGTCTTTCAAATGTCTTCCCAAGGGTCTCCAGTAGACTGATGGGTCTGTAGTTTCTTGGGTCAGTCGGGTCCTTGCCAGGTTTGGGGATGAGTGTGGCTATGGCAGATTTAAATAAGGAGGGGAAGTATCCAGAGGCGAGGCAGGCATTGTAGAGGTCTGTGAGTGCTGAGATGACAGAGTCCGGGAGGTGTCGGAGTATGTGGTGGGATAGTCCCGAAGCTCCTGGGGCTTTGGGAGGAGGAAGCTTCAGGATTAAGGCTTTGACTGAAGGTTGGGAGAAAGGGGTGTTTAGGATGTGGGTGGAGGTGAGAGAGGAAAGTTGTATAGTAGGGTCGGGACATGTCATGTGTCTGTGTGTGGATATCCAGTGTTCTAAGGCTTGAGTGTGTTGTTGTGCAGCAGGGTCAGGAGGGTGGAGGTGGAAGATGTTTTCCCATATGTCCTTGAAGGCTTGTGCTGCTTGTGTAGGGTCTGTGATGTTTATGTCGTTGTGTGTGATGTGTTGGAAATGTGTTGTTTTTGGGACTCCAGTGACTCTCCGGATGAAGGTCCAGAACTCCCTGGGGTCCTGTATGCGGTGTTTTTCAGCAGCCTGGACAAGGGATAGCCAGTGTTTGGCGTGGTCTTCATCCAGGCTACAGATTATGTTGTTCTGTAGGAAAGTGAGGTCTCTGCTGACAAAGGCAAATCTGTGGTGGTTGGAGGCAAAACGGTGTCTGTAATAGAGGAGAAGGCGTTTTGTTCTCTGGGAAGGGCGGAAGGAGTATCTGACAGTGTGACGTTTCTTTGGAATCGAGTGATCAGCAGCTTGTGTAATAGAGTCCTGGATGAGAGCAATCTGGGTGTCGATGTCTGAGGTGGGTCTGTTGTCAAAGTTATATGTGAGGTTGGTGTTGTTTGAAGGAGTCCCAGTTGGCCCTGGAGAATGAGGGAATAGGTCTGGAAGGAATGAGGATAGGGTTAGAGGAAATGCTGAGGGTAATGGGAATGTGGTCTGAGCCTGAAAGGGGGCCTGGTGTGATGTAGTGGTGAAGGTAGAGGCTGGCTCTGTTTGTGATGATAATGTCGGGCTTGCCCTGGCCAAGTGTGCCGAAGAAAGTGTTGAAGTGTGGGCCAAGATGTATCAGGTGTTTTAGTGTGATTAGTTGTTGCAACTGGTTTCCATGAGTGTTGGTGTATGTGTCGTGAAAGTCTTTGTGTTTGGCGTTGAGGTCGGCAAGAAGATAGACAGGAATATTTGAGTGGTTAAAGAGAAGGGAGAGATCAGGAATGTTGATGTTGGAGTTGGGTCGGGCATATGTGGTATAGATGAAGAGTGAAGACTTTGACAGCCAGGCTGTGAGGACAGGTGAATGGGAGGTTTAGGAAGTCATGTCGGATAGTGCTGTTCACCATGATGGCAGTGCCATTGTAGGGATCAGCTATAGATTGGCGGGGTGTGCAACCCCAGTGCCGGATTCTCTGGGTGTTTTGCACACAGGTGCTGTTGAGAAGCAGCACGTCAGGGCGCTCAGTCTCAACGAATTCGGCCAGGATGTGCTTGTTCATGTTGTAGCTGTGTATGTTGAATTGTGTGACCCTAAGGGCCATGTTGTATGTTGTTTGTGGGGGCAGGGTAGTGAGGTCTAGCTAGTTCAGGCTTAGGTCCCATCCTGGTTAGACCATCTGCAGTAGTTTCTATGTTGTGATATGTTTCTGTTTTGTTGTGTCTGCTGGTGGACTCAGATGATGGAGGGCTTGAGGGCTTGTGTGGTATGTGAGTTTTTTCTGTGTTTTCACATTCTGTATTGGTGTCAGTGTGTGTGTGTTGTTTATTGCCACTGTTCTTGTTTCTGGTAGGATAGCGGGAGTTATGAGGAGGGATAGGATGATTTGATCCCAGGTTAATGGATGCTTGGGGGAGGAGATTGTAATGGGTAGGGGACTTAGGCAGGGGTGTCCCATGTCACAAATGTTGTTTGCGTGCATTCAGGACCCCTTCTATAGAATGGTTGAACGTTGTGTATGTGACACGAGTGGAGGTGTGGGGGAGGTCGGGAAAGTGTGGCCTGGAATAATAGGATATGTAAACGATACAAAAGTCCTGGTTCGAGAGGGGACGGCGTTGGGTGTTTTGGATGATGTGCAACAGTTCGTAAATGCAACAGGGATGCAGGTAAATAGAGAGAAGTCAATGATCATGGGGTTGGGTGATTGGGTGGGGGGGGGGGGAGATGTAACGTTGTGAGGAAACAAACGGTGTCTTTAAAAATTTGTGGTATCACCTAAAAGGGATGACTTGGATGCTGCTCGAGAGGAAACTCGAATAGATTAATGGAAAGGTTTTCAGGGGCGTCTGGGTGCATTGCGACTTTATCATCTGACTCTCGACAACGAGTGATTTTTTTATAAATGTATTATTGTATAGAAAGGGTTTTGGGCACGTAGCAGCCGTGTTCCCATTAACAGGGACGGCGATTGTGGGAATTTGAGACGATTTTGTTTAACTTTTTGTGGGGTTCAAGGTGCATTGGCTGAGGAGAGAGGGTGTAATGTTACCTGTGCGCCAGGGGGGTTGGGGTTGATGGATCTGAGAAGGAGGATTAAATGTGTGTTTCTTAATTAAATGGGAGGTTTTTGCGCGAAGGTGTGATGGAGGGCAGCTGGGAAAAGTAATGATGGTTGGGTAAGTTGTATGGTGGTGTGGAGTTGAGGGAATGTGAAACTGTTTTGAGGGCTTTGATGTTGGTTAGAAAACCCCAGGAAAATTCGAGTAGGGGTTTTGTGTAGGCTGCTTGAAAAAAGGATTTGTTGTACCAGTTGAGGGATTGTTCCCCATGTACGCGGAAAGTATTTGGTAAGGTTTAGCAATTTGAAGTTAAAGCCTAGGTAAGGGGGGGTAACGTATCGTTTTCTGCATGGAATACTTCCGTCAAGGGGAGGTATAAGAACCAGAGGGGAAATGTGGGGGGAAGGTGTGGAATCTGGGGGGAGGATGAGACGGCGTTCCATGCAGGTATCATTTGTGGGGGACTGGAGGGTGTTAGGTATTGGTAATTAAGTAGGGTTTTTCAGGGGGGTGGGGCCGAGGGGGTCGGTTCTGCGTGCTCTAAGCCTAGATGGGGAAGGGTTCGATGAGAGTGTTATAAGAGCTTTGGATTATATAATAGTGGATTATATATATATATATCGTGGGTGATGAGGGGAAGGGGGGATTTTTGAGGTGGGGAAAGGGGGTACTAGGGGTAACGGTTTATCGTACGATGTGTCGTAATAGGAACTGTAG
The DNA here is from genome assembly GCF_026875155.1 of Cherax quadricarinatus. Taxonomy (NCBI): domain Eukaryota; kingdom Metazoa; phylum Arthropoda; class Malacostraca; order Decapoda; family Parastacidae; genus Cherax; species Cherax quadricarinatus. The sequence continues at coordinate 9,495,488 of NC_069414.1, forward strand.
GGGAGGAGGTGGGAGAAGGATTTTTCGGAAGGGTATAGAATGTTAACGTTAGGGTTTCTCAAGAATCTACGACTTGGGCTGAGTGAGTAGGGGGGGGGGGGTTGGGGATTACATCGAGAAGGGGGGAAAATTCAGGGGGACACAGCGGGGTCGCCTCCTGGGGAGGGGTGAGAGTGAGGTGTATGTGGTATAGAAGGTGTAGATGTGTGGCGAAGTGTATGAAAGCATGCAAGTGGGCACAAAAACAAAGGGTGATATCAAGAAATTACGTAGTAACGAATGAAAAAATTCTGTGTTTATGTGTCAGGGTCGTCATGCCCTTCTTCATGTATTAAGTGTGAATGGTGTCAAGATTATAGGTGTAAGACCTTGAAAAGCTTTTGGGCTTATGTAGAGTGTGCGTTTATAGCCTTTATTGGGCATATTTCATGTGTGATAGTCGTATCGCAATGAAAGGTTATTTAAATTATGTTGTTTGTGTTTAGTGTTGGGTTTTTAGCGAGTTGTACTGACTTTATTTTAGCATTATATAATGTGCTCATCCAGTTGATGAGAGATGGAACGCTAATGACTTCCATAAATTTGTAATGCCTCGTTAAAAATTTGTAATGGGAGAGTATGGTTTAGTCTCTTACTTTATATAATGTCTCGCCGGTGGAAGAGGCTGTATTAATATTTAGTAATATTTATTAATATTTATTTAGTATAAGTGTGAGGCTTAGGATTTTCATTTTCTTTTCAATGCTTAAAGAGGGATTGTAGTGAGGCACGTATGTATGTTTTTAGGTAATTCTTATTGTATAGGGGTTTTAATTTTGGAAGTGCATGTATTTTATTTTTTTTTAACTGAGATTGTGTGTAGGTCATTCCTCAGATTATCTACTGTGAGGTTTTGAACTTTGTCATATGTCAGTCATAGTATGTTAACTATACAAATCTGAAAGGTTTATATAGTTTATATTTTATATAGTTTATATAGTTATATAGCTTATATTGTTTATATTATAGTAGTATGTTATATGGAAAAATTTGTGAGTGTATATGGGTAACCTCTTTTATGTCAATTACAATGTGTTGTTAAAACTTGTTAGTGTATGTTGTGTAGGATTGAGGATCCTACTGTACCCATTTTATATCTTTTTATTTAATATTAAGCTGTAAAGTTTTTAAATAAAATATAAAAAAAAATAATAAGTCACTCTGTCTGACTTTTATGGGTTATCCCAGGTTCTCTACACATATGCTGCTATGTATGATAATTCTATGTAACTGTATTTGTGTATACCTGAATAAACTAACTTATTTATTTACTTATAACCTAACATTTGGAGCTTTTGGGCATCTGACAGAGGACTGCCACTGGCTAACCTGTCAACCATTTTAAAAATTATGGTTATGATTATAAAAATTAGTATTTTCCCTCGTGTTAGTATTATTTCAATAAATTGCTTTATAAAATAATTGTGTTATTTATTTTATAAAATTTTATAAAATTTAAAATTATTTTTAATATAATAAAAAACTTTACATACTTTTAGCCATTTGTAAAAAAACGAATTATTTCCTCTTTTAAAAAACTGAAGCAGAAATTTCATTGTTAATCATTCCATTGCTGACCTTGCTACTAGTAAGTTAGGTTAGGTTAGGTAAGGTTCGTCAGGAAACAGGACAAATGTTTCCTGACGCGGGTCTTAGTCAGATGATGACCCGCCTTTGGAGCTTTTGGTCATCTGACCGAGGCCTTCCGCTGGCTTACCGGTCCACCCCTTTAAAAATTATGGTCATTTATAACCATTGTTGATAATTACTAGTAAGTTACAGTTGCTCAAACTCAAGACGTATCGCTTCGATTCCCGTCAGGAGGGGGAATCTATAACCTTCATACCAGCGCCTCTACTTTTTCACCATGCTTGCCCTTGTAAGGAACAAGCCTACCAGTGGTGTTATCTATGACTCCACCAAACTTGCCCTTGCTGCCGCTGTAAAGACCTGCCTGCAGGTTAAATTTATAGCTATACTCTCGTTGAAAGATCCCTTCATCGTCGTCTGTACTGACGATCTTGAAGCTTCCAGAATGACTGACGACACTGCTATGATGACTCTTAGTGACCGACAGTTCACCATCTCTCCTTCACCTTTCCTGCTGGTGAAATGTTCTGTTTTCGTTAAATGGTTGGACAAAATCATCACTCCCCTATCGACTGCGGACCTTAAGTGTCTTCCAGGATTGAATGGTAAGTGGTAACACAAAGTTCTTTTCCAATAACACCATTGGATTATATGTATTGTATTAATAATCATATTTTTGTGCACCCAGCAAGTAAACCAAAATAAAATACAGTCCACAACAATGAACCAGCGTAGCTTGTTTTAATATTGTAATTATTAATTTAATGTTAGGTCTAGTTTTTTGTGAAAGTAGTAAGGAAGTGGGCAGTCGAAGGAGTTGCAGTTCAGTTAAGGGGTACTTGTACCTCCTCCCATGGGAGACTTACGTCTCGAGACACTCCCCAGATAGGGAGCCAAGGCCGGGTCACCACTACTTGGAAAAGACCCGGGCCGGGAGAATACGGCGAATAAAAAACAAATATATGCCTATTTAGTTCTTCCACTTTATCTTCCTTGGTGTCCCAGGAATCATATGCATTACACTTTTTTGATGAATGAGTACCCTAGGAAAAAAGATAATTATCTGTTTTTGCTTCATTTGCCTATTATAGGGTTACCCTCATTTAACTACTATTTCTCTTAATTTCCTTTGGTGAACCTTTATTCCTGGTTCCTGCCACTATTATGATCCAATATAATTTTTATTCTGGGACGAATTATTATTAATTACCATTAGACTATTTCTTCCCTTTGTGGAACTTAACGTTATTATTAGATACATCAGTCATTAGCTGTACAATTAATTCTTGGATACCAACTCTTATTTCTTCGAAGAAGTATCCTTTATGATACTTATATAACACTGCGGTTCTACTAGTCCGTTTATTTTGAAAAATAATATTCAATATTCAATCTAATAATTCTGGATCATATGTATTACTTAATCTTTTAAATGTGTTTTCCAGTCTGACTCGAAATTGCTGTAAATTTTTATAATTGTGCTCCGGAGATTTTAAATTAACCTCAGCAGTTACCAGGTTCAACCTACTTTGCTCTAAAATACCATAAGTGACCTTCAACAAACCAGCTGCTTCTGTCAACATTTGGACAAAAAATTTTAATAAAATAGGTGCGTCGCCTCTTACCTGTCCTTTAATGTAAAATAATTTTGACACAAGCAAGATCATTTCTATCATGTATAGCCTCCTTGAATATGGACAAGAATTCTTCCCAGCTGTCTTCGGGATTAAATGAAGATAGAGATAATTATGGGAGCTTAGGAAGAGACAGCTTATTTACATTACTAGGCTGGCTATCTGCATTATTTAAACTTATTAATTTACTTAATGCCCTACCTCTAGATTTCAACATTTTTTCTCTAGATCATAATATTGGGTGATCAACAACTTCCTCTCCTGTTCATCTGAAAATTTTTCAACAGAATTTCTTCATGCTGTTTATACACTATTTTTTTATTATTCATACCAACTTTCTAGTGAAACTAAATATAGCTTTATTTTAACACCATTCACAGTTTGACCAGTCATTATTTTCATGCACTTATTATAGGTAATCAATGACGCTTTTGTTTTAATATCCATGGATTTACCATTTACATTAACATTGTTATGGTCCTCCATGGTTTATGAAAAGCCTAATCCATACACATTTAATTTACACAGTGTTTAAACACAATCACACAGTGGCACTTTTTAAAATTATTATAAATTACCTTGAATAAATCTTAGCCAAAGTTTTTGTCATAGCAAATTGATTATGTATAACACACTGACAAGTCTTAGCCCCATTTGGGCTTAGCAACTTTAAGACAATCATAAATTCTAGCCCCGTTTGTGCTTAGCAACATAAATAGCAATTATATTATTTACACCACACATTATTAAATATTAATTTTATTGTGGACTACTCTCTATGCAGTCACACAACATATATTATTAAATTATTAATTTTTGTTGTGGACTTCTCTCTTTTTAGTGATACAGTGCACTTTATTTTTAGTAGACGCCAACAAATTTCCACTTTACTGTCAAGCCACATTGATTTATTTGAATTACTTGATCATAACCGATTATCTCCGTTTCATTAGAACCAAAATCATTATGGTCAAGATCACATACGGTTCTTAGGGACCTGTGGAAAATTGCATTTATCTGAATGTAACTCATAATGTACATGCCAGTAAATGATAACAAAGATAATTATTATTTATCAAAGTTACATAGACAAGTAGGAATTTGGGACACCTAGGTCGCAAAAATGTCCCCCATTGATACCTACAACTGTCATATCCACAAGTTGCTCTAGACCTATTAATTACAAATGAAATATGCATCATCAGGAATTCTGGTATATATATAAGTTTGTGAATTTTATATTAAAATTAATAAATGATTATATATATACACATTTATATAACAGAAGGAGAATATATTGTAATATCACTCACCAATTTGACTGGAGATTAATGTATATCATACTCAAAAACCTCATTCTGACCAAATTTATGAAGATAATGCTGGCCAGAATTATAACACAAATTTAGATAGCTTATCTGAGGTTCCTGGAGCTGCCTTGTCCATTTCGTCTGATATCTCAAGTTATGCAGGAATGCACATCCAACAATTTCGGCTCCTGTATGAGAGGTGTCAGCCCAATTTAACCTCTAGAGCAACGAAAATTCTTCCGATTATTCACTAACGTTTCTTGTCCAATTCAAACAACAATGGCGAGTCCCTCTGCGCAGGTGCAGGGCTTCCCATTTTTTATAACATAATTTTTATTAAATACAATATAGGCCATCTATTTACCTATAAATTACCGTATTTCCAGAAAATATACAGTATTTTCCACAGGACCAACAGGCGTGGGAATTATGTGGGGGATTTTACAAGAACACAACTCGTAATTAAAATCCCACCTAACCTCTGGGAGAACAGAGTATATGCAACCAAACTGAAATTTATTATAGCTGATGAATCCTGGAGACCTGTAAGACTTTAGGGACATTGGACATTGGGATAGCAAACAATGTCTCTCTTCCGATGCCCACCATTTCAAGCTCCTCCACTGGCTCCGGGACCCTGGATTGGGAACTTAAGGTTCTTGTATATTATGAAAATTTAAGTCAATAAAATTATTTAGTGGAATGTATAATTAAGAATTTAATTGGACTTGAGTTATTAAAGTATTTTTTTTACTAGATTACAATTATTAATCAAATTATTTCATATTATGGACATAAATTATTTCACTTGCCAATTTATTGCATTGGTGGTATACACTAACGCCTCCCACAGGAAGATCACAATGAAAATTGGCCAATATCAAGTAATCTTACCTATTGTATGGTTCGTAATACACACTGGGAGGTGAACCTAAATTACTGAAGTGGGCGTGCAATAGAGCTAATACGGTATCATTTAGCTGCATTGTTACTTTTTCTGTTGTCCTGTCACTAGGTTCCTCCATTTCATTCTCCAGCTGGGCTTTTTTTTTTTTTTACACAGGGTTTTACAAGGTTAGGGTAAGGGTTTCTAACTTTATTTACAAGCTAAGAGCTGTTATCTACAGGACGAAGTTGGAGCCATCTGTGAGTCAGCATTTTCATTTGATCAGCTGACTTTATCTCATATATATATATATATATATATATATATATATATAATATATATATATATATATATATATATAATATATATATATATATATATATATATATATATATATGTATATAAATATATATATATATATATATATATTATATATATATATATATATATATATATATATATAATATATATAATATATATATATATATATATATATATATATATATATATATATATATATATATATATATATATATATATATATTATATATATATATATATATATATATATATATATATATATATATATATATATATATATATATATTTTAAATTCAGCAAGTGTAAATATGAATAATATAATAAATGTTTAAAATGCAATGCTGATCTGACCCTTCAAGAAATTTTGTGTGAAGGAGGGTGTGCAGCGGCCGAAAGGTGATGAGAGGAAGACATATCATTAATCTGTGCGCCGGTTGTCACAATCGTCTAATAATCCGGCGTCCTCAAGACCAAAAATGGAAGCATTGGCTAGAATTAAGGATTATAAATTACTTTAATGGCTTCTGCAATGAAATATGGACAAATAAGGTGAAAATTAGCTATAATAAGGCTATATAGTGAGAAATAAGGAGACACGAGTGGTTGAGAATGCAACTCCTCAATGTACCCCATTAGTCCTTTCACTTAGATTTCTTACTGGCCAGTTAGATTCTGTTTGTCAGGAAGGCGTTGAAGTGTGTTCCACTTGCGACATAAATAATAAGTGGTAATACAAATTTCTTTTTTGTAACCTTGTTGTATTATGATATGTACCATTAGTAATATTCGGTGGACCAAGCAAACCATATAGTACAATCAACGTAAACTTAATTTCCAGTGTTTTTAGCTTAGTTAATTGATAACTATTAGTTTAATAATAGGTCTAGCTTGATGTGAGTGTGGTTTTCATTAAGGAGGTGGGCATCGAAGGATTTGCAGTTTTGTGACCTACTGTGACTAAGTCCCACTTACCTCAGAGGTGTAACTAACCTTGGTGAGTAATAATTGTTTTTAGTTACACCTAACCCAAATTACTTGCATGTAATAATTCTGGTTAATGCTTGTGAACCTCATGCAGGCGATTTCTCACAATTATGTTGTACCAACATGTTCATATAACATGTACAAACATGTTCGTACAGGTATCTGTCTTCTTCACTCAGCGTAGCATTGAATTAACACCTAATGTTACTAATGGACACTACAAAATTATAGAAACATTAGAGAAACTATACTTGATTAATTTATAACAATATATATGAAAATTATAGGGAATACGTTATGTTAGGTTTAGTAGGTATGTCAAGAAGCAGGACAAGTATTTTCTGGTGACCCAAACTTGGGGCTTTACGGCATCTGACCTTGGCCTTTAGCTGGCTTACCGGTCCACCCTTTTAAAAAAATATGTAGTTATAATTGTAGTCAGTTTCTTCGTTATAGGGAATCTGTAGATAGGTATTAGGTTTGTTAGAAAGAGGAAAACTATTTTCTGACTTGGATCTTTATTCATATGAGGACCCACACCTGGAGCTTTGGGTTATCTGACAGAGGCCTTCCGCTGGCTTGCTTATCCACCCAAATAAAAATTATGCTTATGATTATAACCACAAAGGGAATATGTATGTAGGTATAAGGTTTGTTGGTTCTCTGTGACTTATCACGTATTAAAAGTCACGTAAATACTACCCGTCTGCGTTATCATTTAAACATTATTATCCCTACAATTGAGTAGAATTAATTGAAACAAAGTCATCGACACCATGCCCAGCCTTTCTAGGATAGGGTAGGTGCCTGAGCCCGAGCTTGCAGCTCACAAGCCCGTCATTCCCATTAGCCCCCTTGGGGGGTAGGATGGCAGGCCAGAGAGGCCTAGCTTGTGGCTAGCCCTGGGACAATTGGTCCCAAAGATGAGGAGGTACTTGTGCCTCCTCCCATGGGAGATTTAGGTCTCAGACACTCCCTAAAGAGGGAGCCAAGGCCGGGCCACCACTTGGAAAAGGCCCGGGGCGGGAGAATACCGGCGAATCTTTAATAATAATAATAATTGAAGCAATATATCCCTTTGCTGCTTCCTGACAAACATCATTATCTATAATAAACACAATGTTAGATCGATCAATAGGTACCCCAGCACCTTAAGTCGTTGCGATATCGTTGTAGTTTTTTTTTTTTTTGTACATATTCTTCAATTTTTGAACAATAGTTGATTGCCGTTGCTTCTTGTGTTAGCCTCTTCACTTCATATTATTATTCACTAAACAAGGAAAATAGACAAAATTTTGTCTCTCCGATATGTTACATTAAAATGTACATGAAAGCAAAAATAAGAAATTAAAATTGTGTTCGTAGTATAAATGAAAAGTATCTATTTATACTGGCAGTGTTGGCCGTCTATATCTGCTTAAGTCAACCAACGATAAAACAGAGAACTGATTGTAACCATAATTTATAGAAAACAAAAATTAATTTTTATTAGCTGTAACTAATATAGAAACATATGAATAGTTACTGTTTCGGAAAATATTTCCACTGTTTGAGTTCTTTGCGTTTTTTGTAATTAGCGAAGATATACAAACTAACAATAAGAGTAATTAAGTATATATATGTATGTATTCTCCAAAGTATTTCTTTTATTATTATTATTATTAAAGATTCGCCGGTATTCTCCCGGCCCGGGCCTTTTCCAAGTGGTGGCCCGGCCTTGGCTCCCTCTTGAGGGAGTGTCTGAGACCGAAGTCTCCCATGGGAGGAGATACAAGTACCTCCTCATCTTTGGGACCAACTGTCCCCAGGCCTAGCCACAAGCTACGCCTCTCTGGTCTGCCATCCCCTGCCACAAGGGGGCAAATGGGAATGACAGTCTTATGAGCTAAAGGCTCAGGCTCAGGCACCTACCCTATCTTGGAAGGGTTAGGCATGGTATCGATGTATTTCTTTTAAACATTACATCTAATTTAACGAAAATTTACGTAAAACATTTTTTAATTCAAATAACTGTATATGAATTTGCATAATTTTTTAAAATAAAATGTGGCCTTGACTATGATTATATCAAATAATAATAATAATAATAATAATAATAATAATAATAATAATGATAATAATAATAATAATAATTCTCTTTTCTATAAATGCGTGACACAACTAATACAGATCTATACATGTATATATATAACAGCACAAAACATACTCAACCCCCATCGATACCATCCTACCTTCTAGGTAGGTGGTGCTGAGCCGAGCCTTTAGCTCAAAAAGATTTGTCATTCCAATTGCCCCTGGGGGGGGATGCAGACCAGAGAGGCCTAGCTTGTGGCTAGGCCTGGGCAGTTGGTCCAAAATGAGGAGGTACTTTGGCATCCTCCCATGGGAGCCCTTAGGTCTCTGACACTCCCTAAAGAGGAGCCGAGGCCCGGCACACCACTTGGAAAAGGCCGGGCGGGAGTTACCAGCTAATTTTTAATAATAATAATAATAACTCAACCCCTGCCAATTTGGTTTAGGAACAATAAAAGCACTAATGATGCAATCATAAAAATGCTAGATCTGATTTACACAGCATTGGAAATTAGGATATCCACTAGAATTTTTATTGACCTTAGAAAAGCTTTTGACACAGTGAAACCCACTCTCTCCACAAACTTGACCATTACGGTATAATAGGTCTCGCTTGCTTATTTCAAATCTTACCTTACTAATAGTTTATCAGTATGTTACCATTAAAGACACAGCATCAACAACACGGCCACTTGATACTGGAGTTCCGCAGGGAAGTGTCCTTCTAATTACCAGACATAATGAGGGCAAATTCCTAGGCCTATACCTTGACAACAACCTGAATTTCAGCACCCATATCCAACACATAACCAAAAAAGTATCCAAAACAGTTGGGATCCTCTCCAAGATACGATACTACGTGCCGCAAAATGCCCTTCTCACGCTATACCACTCACTTATTTATCCATACCTCACCTATGCTATTTGTGCTTGGGGATCAACTGCAGCAACACACCTAAAGCCAATAATAACCCAACAAAAAGCTGCAGTAAGAATAATCACTAAATCCCATCCCTGGCAACACACCCCCCACTCTTCATAGATCTAAATTTACTCCCTGTTCAGTACATCCACACTTACTACTGTGCAATCTACATCTACAGGACCTTAAACTCCAATATCAACCTTGACCTAAAACGCTTTCTTGATAGTTGTGACACAACCCACAGACACAAACATCTCTACGACATTCCCCGTGTCCGACTAAACCTTTATAAAAATTCACTGTATGTCAAAGGCCCTAAAATCTGGAACGCCCTACCTGAGAACTCTAGAACTGCAGACATATTCATCACCTTCAAAACTACCATTAGAAAACATCTTATCTCCCTGATACACCCCATCAACTAACTACACGAATACCACCTGGTGGCTCACACTTTCACTCACCCATTTGACCATAAACAGAAATATTAATCTCAATCTTAAAATAATGAATCCTATGATACTCCAATACTGAAACTATGTACTGTGCCAAAACAAAAGCATTCACATTGCTAAACTCACAAACTAGTATTTAGTCACTTAGCCATAATACCAACTTACCTCATAATTTGTAATATTTTAAAATAAAGAATTAAACTAAGTCTGCCCGAAATGCCTAGCCATGCTAGGCGTTCTAGTGGTACACTCTGTAATCATTATTTAACTACATGTAAACCACACAACAACCAAATTCTGTAAATTCAACATTGTAATCTTTATAGAGAATAAACCTTGAATTTGAATTTGAATTTGAATAATTAACATACTATATAGAAAGCCCCTAATTTTGCAAAGTATTTAAGGCAAATTAGATAAATCTTGCTCCAAGGATGCAACAACTCAGAACAGTCGACTAAAACCCAGGTACCTACTTGTTGCATGTGAACAAGGACAGTAGGTTGTTAGGTAAGACACATATGCAACAGTAGGCAACTTTATTCCGAAACGTTTCGCCTACACAGTAGGCTTCTTCAGTCGAATACAGAAAGTAGGCAGGAACAGTAGAGATGTGAAGACGATGTAATCAGTCCATCACCCTTGAAGTCGTAGAATTTGAGGTTGTCAGTCCCTCAGCCTGGAGAAGTTCAGTTTCATAGTCAGGAACTATCTGAAGATCAAGCGACAGTGCAGAGACTTGAATACTGTCGGAAGGAGAGGTGCAGAGTAGTAGTAGTAGTGAGAATGTAGCCACTGAGAGTTGCCTACTGTTGCATATGTGTCTTACCTAACAACCTGTCGGTATTTTATACCATTTTAATGTTCAAGGACAGTAGGTGTAAAGAAACATATTCACCGTTTCACCTGAGCCGGGAAAGATCCCCGATCCCTCAGTATGTGATGACGTTGTCAACCAAGCTACATTAAACATAATTGGGAAGGAGAGGTAATCATATTTGATTCAGAGAAACGGAGCGTTGAAATTTAGCGTGCCTAGAAGATTTTGTTCGAAGGGTTAGAAGCCAAGGATAACCCACTAAAATCAGTTCGTCATTAATGACAGTTTATCTTATTTTCAATGTGATCTTCTAATCATCTCTGCCACACCAGTCGCCTAGCACTCAAGTACCTACGTACTGCTCATTCCATGGTTCTAACCCCAGTACGAGCTGAAGCAGCTACTGAGGCAAGTGACGCTATAGGCTCACATCTTCTACAGAAGTTAATGTCGAGAGTTTAGTTAACATTTCAAACAAGAAGCTTCAATATTGATTCAGGTCTTTAATTATAATTATTTAAAATTTCAGAAGGACTGAAGTATGGGAGGATTCTAATATCAAACCATTGATTTGGATTAAAAGAAATAGTACCAATTATTACACAGAGAAACATACTTATGATCTCCAAAGGTAAGTACCAAGTAACTTTCTAATCGTCCTCAGCACCACACATCAACTACCATCTCAGAGACCAGTATGACGAGAGGTAGGTAGGCAATGCTAACATCTTTATTCCTTTGTAACAAGTGCTTCACAAAAACAGTTGATATCACAGTCATACATGTATGCACACAAACTTATGTACATACAAGTAAACTTTTCCATCACATTGCCCCATACTACGACTTACAGTCCTAGAGTATAAGTAGAGCCAATGATAAAAAAGCTTACAGAAACATTAAGTAATTTGATGCCCCATTAAGCCAAGAAAAATGGACACATCCCAGGAAGAAGTACTTACATTTGGGATGTAGGCAATCTCATTACCGAAAGAAAGCAGATAGCAGACCTCATGTGATCGATAATAGTTAAAAATATCAGAGAACGAGCCAGGCCAGAAATATGTATCCTTTAACTTTAGTCAAGTATTGTGGTGTGAAAGATAACCGGTAATTTGTTAGCCATGAGCAAGCTTAAGAACAGTTTCTAGCCATTGCCTAGGGACACCCAGAACAGAATGGTCTACATCTAAATTAGTCTTCTAAACAACTTATACGAGACATAATTAATGTAGAAAATTCGTTGCTCAACCCTTGGGATGAGTGGACGTGAGCTGCAACTGCCCCCTGTCGTCAACTGGTGGGAGTTTGTTTTCACAATATGGCGCTGGCTGGTAGGCGCTGTGTCAACACTGTGTATTGAACTAGTTCGTGGGGCTGTGTCTGGGCCAATACAGCTATGTTATTGCCGGCTATCATTCGTGACACCGATGGCATCGCCATTGATGATTTATATGGTGTGGCTTTGAATGGTGCTTCCAGGATTTTTGTGAAGTTCAGCACCGCCCGTGTTTATGAGAATGTGGTGGCAGGGTATCAGGCTGTCAGTCTTCCTGTTAACCACGCAGTGTCTGTGAAACTACATGATGTTTCACATTACTATAAATAGGTGAAAATCCATAACATGCATTTTGAGGCCGATGAAACGGATCTACGTACAGCTTTTGACAAATTTGGCACAATACATATGGCTACGGTTGGGAGGTGGTCTGATGGGCTGTATGCTGGGATTCGCGAAGGTGTTTTCACATTGAAGATGAAGCTACGACATCCGATACCATCCTATGTCATCTTGGACGACTTCCGAACCCAGGTGATGGTGACTTATGCGGGGCAATAGTGTACTTGTCGTTTGTGTGGAGCCTACGATCATATCGCTGTGAAGTGTGATCGCCGATGGGGCCCCAGGGAGGAAGAGCGATGCACCGAGGTCTGAGAGGAACATGAAGAGCTGGGTCCACCTTGTGCGTCGGTGCCTTCGCCGGGCACGACGTGGAGTGAGGTGGAGAGGACTGGGATAATGGAGACTGCATGTGCCACGCTTCCTGGGTAACCGCCTTCTTCGGCGACAGACCCCGAGGATGGCGAAGTCGTACCAGCGGTGGTCGTCAGTGACATGGAGGCCTCGATCGCCTCTGTCTTGCATGATCTGTTGGGTACCCAGGGTATGAGTGCTGTGCCAGACGTTGCATCTTAGGTCTGTTGTAGATGTAGGCATAGTGGATGGTGGTATGCCAGAGGATGGTGTTGCTGCAGACTTGCAGGTTCATACTGTGGTGGCGGACGTACATCAGTCCTGCCCTCCAGAGGATATGATGCAGGTGGACAGTGGGTCACAGAAGCGTGCAGCTGCTCCTTCTGATGTGCTGACACCTGCTCAGTGAATGGATAAAAAGACATGGGCGGATGTGACACTGAGAGGTCCCGGTGGTCCTAAGGGGCTGGGAAGAAGGGTGTGTCTGTGTCAAAAGGAAAACCCCCTTTGTCTATTTTAAGTGTCTAACACTTAATATCAATGGTTTGAGGTCTGCAAGAAAGTGTAAATAGTTTCATGAATTTTTAGTGTGTTACAGGGTAGATGTGTTCATTCAGGAATCCAATTATAAGCCAGGATGTGTGTTAACGATAGAGGGGTTTCATGAGTAAGTGGTGCACACAACAAGATTGAAAGGAGGTGTGGCAATCATGATTAGGGATACTAGCCCGTTTGTTGTGCGGCATTGTAGGAGGGTGGGGATGGGAGGGTGGTCAGGGTTGAAGGGTTATGGGGAAGGGATAGGGCCGCCTTTGTGTGTGTGTATGAACTGACAGAGGGGGATGATCATGTGAAGAATAGGTTCGTGAGGGAGGTTTTAGTATATCACCTGAGGTCGCTTCCTGTGGTGACAGTCATAAGTGGTGATTGGAAGTGTGTCATCAGGCGTAAGGATGTGGAACAACGGGGTGATAAGATAAGATAAGATAAGATTTCGTTCTGATTTTTAACCCCGGAGGGTTAGCCACCCAGGATAACCCAAGAAAGTCAGTGCGTCATCGAGGACTGTCTAACTTATTTCCATTGGGGTCCTTAATCTTGTCCCCCAGGATGCGACCCACACCAGTCGACTAACACCCAGGTACCTATTTGCTGCTAGGTGAACAGGACAACAGGTGTAAGGAAACGTGTCGAAATGTTTCCACCCGCCGGGAATCGAACCCGGGCCCTCCGTGTGTGAAGCGGGAGCTTTAGCCACCAGGCCACCGGGCCACCCGGTGCAGGGTTTTGTTCTGTGGCTTTGGGGAATTTCTTGACTGGGGTGGGATTAATTGATGTGGGGGGGGGGTGCTGAGGGGGGTTGAGCACACTTTTGTATGTCAAGGGTATGCAGCCAGGCTTGACAGACTGCATGTGCCATGCACGGTCGAACTACGGCGGGTAAGCATGTTGGACATTGCTTTATCCAACCATTGGGGAGTCTTGGTGGATTTAGGGTGGGAGGGATTGCCTAGACAATGTGGGAGTTATTGTAAAGTGAATGTCTGGTTGCTCCAAGGTGGTGATGTATGGGTGTCATTTGGGATATTGTGGGTGAGTTTGTGGAATGGGGCTCCTGGGGAGGGGGATTTGGTTAGTTGGTGGTAAATGGTGGTTAAGACATGCATTAGGGATTTCTGTGTTCGAAGTGGGTGGGAGGAAAATTAGTTGGCATATGGGCTTATAAGGTATCTTGAAGATCAGCTGAGGGATTGTTATAGGGGTGGAGGCACAGGCTACATGTTGTGGAAATTGAGGGGTAAAAAGATAGTTGATAAATTAGACACATGTGCAACTCTTGGGTATCTTTATTGAGGAAACGTTTCGCCACACAGTGGCTTCATCAGTCCATACAAAGGAGAATCTTGAAGAACAGGAGGAGAATGAGGTAATCAGTCCCTCAACCTTGAGTCAATGTGGTCAGTCCTCATTCTCCTCCTGTTCTTCAAGATTCTCCTTTGTATGGACTGATGAAGCCACTGTGTGGCGAAACGTTTCCTCAATAAAGATACCCAAGAGTTGCACATGTGTCTAATTTATCAACATGTCGGATCTATGAACCATTCATCTAAAAAGATAGTACACCGGTCTTGCAAAATGATCATCTCGATAGTGCACGGGTGTTGGGAGGTTTGAAGGTGCTCTGGGGGGATCGGCCATCGGCCGAGGGGGCAGAGACAGAGGAGATTGCCACATGGAGGGGTATCTGGATGGTCAAGTGCTGGTCATGACAGAGGGTATGAGTGGTTATGTTGATGCATGGTTCAGGTCGTAAATGGAGAGTGTGGGCATACATGAAGTGGCTCTATGGGTCATGGGGGTTGAGTGCAATGTGTGCTTGAGAGGGTGGACAGGGAGGCTTTAGGGGGTCCTGTTCTGGAGTGTGAGGTATGGCAAGCATTGTTTGGCATGAGTGCGAGTAAAGCTCCGGGCATAGACGGTTTGCTGAGTAATTTCTGTCACTCATTGCGGGGTTTTAAAGGAGTTATTAATAAGGTTGTTTAATGTAATAAAAGGGAGGGGAGTGATGGGAAAATTGCAATGGATGGTAGTCGTGGTGTTGGTGCCAAAGGGGGCCCAACAGTCTACAGTGCAGGATTATAGGGCTATATCACATGTGCAGCTATTGTAAGTTTTTTCCGATGATTTTACGAAATCAATTGAAAATGGTAATTGATAATGTTATAGAGGGGGGTCAATATGAGGTACCTGGTAGGTCTATGTATGAGGGACACGGGTTGATAAGGGGCTTTATAGAGCAGCAGCAGGGGTCGGGAGGAGGCAAAGTTTAGCGCTGGATTGGTGGGCGGCATTTGACAGCATAGAAAAGGAAGCGTTGTGGTGTTTATGAGATGGCAGGGACTTTATATCAGGCAGCAAGTATGTGTGTGCAGGTCAGTTGGAGGGTGGGGACGAAAGTTCAGATGGGTAGGGAATTGCGACAGGGTTGTCCATTCTTGCAATTATTGTTCGCATGCTTACAGGATCTCTTTTATAGGGCAGACCAGCAGTGTGTGTATGGGAGGGGGTAGAGGGTGAGGAATGCAAGGGCGTGCAGGTACTGTAGGTTATGTTGACGGTACAACGGTTCTAGTGGGGGGAGGAGAGGGATTAAGGCGTGTGGGGAAGGTTGTGGCTGTGTTTGGGGAGGCTACAGGGTTGAAAATTAATGTGGCAAAGTTGAAGTTTATGGAACTTGGGGACTGGGTTTGGATGGACGGGGGTGACAGGTGCAGGTGGAGTGTTGTAGATCAGGTTAATATTTGTGGGGATGTGTATGCGAGGATGGAGGTGAGGGGGGTTAATTCAGAGAGGGTGTTAAGCTTGGATATTGAGGAGTGGGGCGCAAGTTTGGAATTCAGTGGCTCATTTGGTAACATATTTCATATTTACTTTTCGGGCAGTGGATGAACAGAAAATGGAGTTGCATCTTTTTACAGGTCTAAGTGCCGTAATAGGGAGTTATACGGGGGGAGATGGGAGGAGGAATTTATGGCGGGTTACAGGGATTTTGCGATGAGGGATTTGTGGAATTCGTAATGTCAGGAATTCCGACAGGCTAGTCTTCCAGGGGGAAAGGGAAGGTTTGAATGGGCTTTGGCAATGCTAGTTATGTGTGCTACGTTTGTGTGCTGGGTGATGCTTGAATGTGAAGATTTCATCCAGCGTGTCATGGCGTTTCTGTCTGTTCTCATGTTTCGCTCAACCATATGGTTTCTATGAATGGATCGTGGCGCTTGGGGTACAATTGTGTGCTATAATATTGTATTTTTGATAGGCCTCGGGGTTGTATTTGTATAAGCCTGTAGGCGTATTGTTGACTCACATGACAGTGTGTTTTGTATTGCGTGTCTGGTGTGATATGTTTCAGAGTGCGTGCACTGGCTGGCTCTCTTATGTTATTATGTATTTATGTTCATTTGGCAAGTATCTATTGTTTTATTGCCTTTATGTATTGTGTTTTGGTTTTAACAAACATCGCATTACTCTGTATACTTTTTGTGTATTGCTATTTTATGATACTGTTCTGTGTTCCTGGTTTGTTAAGATGTGTGAGACAGGCTTCAGCCTCACGAAGTAATCAAATGGTAAGGTATGTTACATTGAAGGTTCAGACATTAATCCTTCGATATATCTAAGTCTAGATATATGGAGAGTGATCCTTCAAAAGCATGCTTAACCTTGTTGCTCAGGTCTCAGCTGGCTATTCACATCACGTGAGTGTTTTCAGATTATATTATTTTAGAAAAAAATAAACAAAATACTGGAGTCCTTAGAGAATTCACTATATCTGTAACAATCAAGAGTGTCGTACTACAGAGATTGATTCATAAGTGTCCCTGTTTACAGATGATGTGAAGTTAATGAGGAGAATTAAATCGGATGAGCATCAGGTAGGACTACAAAGGAATCTAGACAGGCTGCAAGCCTGGTCCAACAACTGGGTCCTCGAATTTAACCCCTCCAATAGCAAAGTCATGAAGATCGGGGAAGGGCAAATAAGACTGCCGACAGAATATAAGCTAGGTGGCTAAAGGCTGCAAACTTCACTCAAGGAAAAGGATCTTGGGGTGAGTATAATACCAAGCACATCTCCAGAGATGCACATCACCACCAGATAACTGCTGCAGCATATGGGCGCCTGGCAAACCTAAGAATAGCGTTCCGATACCTCAGTAAAGAATCATTCAAGACTCCGTGCACCGTGCACATCAGGCCCCTATTGGAGTATGCAGTATCATTTTGGAACCCATACCTGGTCAAGCACGTCAAGAAATTAGGGAACGCGCAAAGGTTTGCAACAAGACTAGTTCCAGGGCTAAGGGGAATGTCCTACGACGAAAGGTTAAGGGAAATCGGCCTGACGACACTGGAGGACAAGAGGGTTAGAAGAGACCTGACAACAACATATAAAATACTGCGAGGAATGGACGAGGTGGACAGAGACAGGATGTTCCAGAGATGGGACACAGAAACAAAGAGTCAAAATTGGAAGTTGAGGACTCAGATGAGTCAGAGGGATATTAGGAAGTATTTCTCCAATCATAAAGTTGTCAGGAAGTGGAACAGTCTGGAAAGTGACGTAGTGGAGGCAGGAACCATATATAGTTTCAAGGCGAGGTTTGATGGAGAAGAGAGAGAGAGAGAACCTAGTAGCGATCAGTGAAGAGGCGGGGCCAGGAGATATAAATCGACCCCTGCAAGCACAAATTGATGAGTACACGCACACACACACACACACTGGGCAACTACCTGAGAAATGGAAGACAGCTAATATAGTCCCCATATTTAAGAAAGGAAACAGAAACGAGGCACTAAACTACAGACCTTTGTCTCTTGACATGTATTGTGTGCAAAGTCATGGAGAAGATTATCAGGAGGAGAGTGGTCGAACACCTGGAAAGGAACAAGATTATAAATAAAAACCAGCATGGGTTCATGGAAGGCAAATCTTGTATCACAAACCTCCTGGAGTTTTATGACAAGGTAACAGAAGTAAGACACGAGAGAGAGAGGGGTGGGTAGATTGCGTTTTCCTAGACTGCAGGAAGGCCTTTGACACAGTTCCCCACAAGAGATTAGTGCAGAAGCTGGAGGATCAGGCGCATGTAAAAGGGAGGGCACTGCAATGGATAAGGGAATACCTGACAGGGAGGCAGCAACGAGTCATGGTACGTGAAGAGGTATCACAGTGGGCGCCTGTTACGAGCGGGGTCCCACAGGGGTCGGTTCTAGGACCAGTGCTATTTTTGTTATATGTGAACGACATGATGGAAGGAATAGACTCTGAAGTGTCCCTGTTAGCAGATGACGTGAAGTTGATGAGAAGAATTAAATTGGACGAGGATGAGGCAGGACTGCAAAGAGACCTGGACAGGCTGGACATGTGGTCCAGTAACTGGCTTCTCGAATTCAATCCAGCCAAATGCAAAGTCATGAAGATTGGGGAGGGGCAAAGAAAACCGCAGACAGAGTATAGGCTAGGTGGACAAAGACTACAGACCTCACTCAGGGAGAAAGACCTTGGGTGACCATAACACCGAGCACATCACCGGAGGCACACATCAACCAAATAACCGTTGCAGCATACGGGCGCTTGGCAAAACCTGAGAATAGCGTTCCGATAACCTTAATAAGGAATCGTTTCAAGACACTGTACACTGTGTATGTTAGGCCCATACTGGAGTATGCAGCACCAGTCTGGAACCCACACCTGGTCAAGCACGTCAAAAAGTTAGAGAAAGTACAAAGGTTTGCAACAAGGCTAGTCCCAGAGCTCAAGGGAATGTCGTACGAGGAAAGGTTAAGGGAAATCGGACTGACAACACTGGAGGACAGAAGGGTCAGGGGAGACATGATAACGACATACAAGATACTGCGGGGAATAGACAAAGTGGACAGAGATAGGATGTTCCAGAGAGGGGACACAGGGACAAGGGGTCACAACTGGAAGCTGAAGACTCAGAAGAGTCACAGGGACGTTAGGAAGTATTTCTTCAGTCATAGAGTTGTCAGCAAGTGGAATAGCCTGGCAAGTGAAGTAGTGGAGGCAGGAACCATACATAGTTTTAAGAAGAGGAATGACAAAGCTCAGGAAGCAGAGAGAGAGAGGACCCAGTAGCGATCAGTGAAGAGGCGGGGCCAGGAGCTGAGTCTCGACCCCTGCAACCACAATTAGGTGAGTACAATTAGGTGAGTACACACACACATACACACACACACACACACACACACACACACACACACACACACACACACACACACACACAAACACACACACACAAACACACACACATACACACACACACACACACACAAACACACACACACACAAACACACACACACAAACACACACACACACACAAACACACACACACACACACACACACACACACACACACACACACACACACACACACACGCGCACATATATATATATTATATATTATATATATATATATATATATATATATATATATATATATATATATATATATATATATATATTATATATATGTCGTGCCGAATAGGTAGAACTTGCTATCTTGGCTTAAATAGCAACGCTCATCTTGCCATATAGGACAAGTGAAAATTTGTGTATGCAATAATTTCGCCAAAATCATTCTGAACCTAACGAAAAAAATATATTTCACTGTGTTTGTTTAGTATTAAATTACTGTAAACAAATCTAAAAATATATTTAGTTGGGTTAGGCTAAAATAAAAATTTCGCTTGTTATAATAAGGTTAGGTAAGTTTTCTAAGTTCCTTTCGGTGCAAAATTATAAATTTTTACTTCAACATTAATGAAAAAAATATATCTTTAAACGTATAAGAGAAAGTTTTAGAAAGGACTTAATTTTAAATGAGTTCTTGCTAATTGACCAGTTTTACATATTCGGCACGACATATATATATATATATATATATATATATATATATATAAAATATATATTGTTGTGTGTGGGGTGTGTGTGTGTGTTGTGTGTGTGTGTGTGTGTGTGTGTGTGGTGCCGAAAAATGTAAAACTGGTCAATTAGCAAGAACTTTTTTAAAATTAAACCCTTTCTAAAAATTTGTCTTATACGTTTAAAGATATATTTTTTCATTATTGTTAATGTAAAAAAATTTAATTTTGCACCAAAAGAATATTAGAAAACTTACCTAACCTTATTATTACAAGCGCAATTTATTTTAGCCTAGCCCAACTAAATATATTTTAGATTTGTTTACAATAATTTAATACTAAACAAACACTGTAAAATATATTTTTTTCGTTAGGTTCAGAATGATTTTAGCGAAATTATTGCATACACAAATTTTCGCTTTTCTTACATGGCAAGATGAGCGTTGCTATTTAAGCCAAGATCGCAAGTTCTGCCTATTCGGCACGACATATATATATATATATATATATATATATATATATATATATATATAAAATATATATATATATATATAAACACTGATCTCTGGCTGAAGGAGACTTGAACCTACGAACCTTAGGACAAGGTACGCAGTGCTTTACCAATCTACCCACACTTGAGCAATACCTAAGGTTCGTGGTTCGAGTCTCCTTCAGCCAGAGATCAGTGTTTGTGTATATTTCGCCTGCTCTCGCGAATTCCTTGCATTGTTAAAATCTCTAGTAAGGCTGATGCATGCAGGGGATGAGATGAAAAGCTGTAAGCCTTCTCCCTGAAAGCTGGCTGCCTTGGATCAAACGTGTAGCATATGCTACACGCCAAGGTATTGTCCAGTGTGGGTAGATTGGTAAAGCACTGCGTACCTTGTCCTTAGGTTCGTAGGTTCGAGTCTCCTTCAGCCAGAGATCAGTGTTTGTGTATATTTCACCTGCTCTCGCGAATTCCATGCATTGTTAAAATCTCTAGCAAGGCTGATGCATGCAGGGGATGAGATGAAAAGCTGTAAGCCTTCTCCCTCAAAGCTGGCTGCCTTGGATCAAACGTGTAGCATATGCTACACGCCAAGGTATTGTCCAGTGTGGGTAGATGTGTAAAGCACTGCGTACCTTGTCCTAAGGTTCGTAGGTTCGAGTCTCCTTCAGCCAGAGATCAGTGTTTGTGTATATTTCACCTGCTCTCGCGAATTCCTTGCATTGTTAAAATCTCTAGTAAGGCTGATGCATGCAAGGAATGAGATGAAAAGCTGTAAGCCTTCTCCCTCAAAGCTGGCTGCCTTGGATCAAACGTGTAGCATATGGTACACGCCAAGGTATTGTCCAGTGTGGGTAGATTGGTAAAGCACTGCGTACCTTGTCCTAAGGTTCGTAGGTTAGAGTCTCCTTCAGCCAGAGATCAGTGTTTGTGTATATTTCGCCTGCTCTCGCGAATTCCTTGCATATATATATATATATATATATATATATATATATATATATATATATATATATATTATATATATATATATATATATATATATATATATATATATATATATATATATATGGTATAAACCTTGTAATAAATACCGACAAGTTGGTTTAGAAAGACACGTAAGCAAACACTATAACATATTTATTAGAAAACGTTTCGGTCCTGGGACCTTGATCACTTCTAACATATATGTATATATATATATATATATATATATATATATATATATATATATATATATATATATATATATATATATATATAAAATATCCTAGGTAGTAGGTTGGTAGACAGCAACCGCCCAGGAGGTACTACCGTCCTGCCAAGTGAGTGTAAAACGAAAGCCTGTAATTGTTTTACATGATGGTAGGATTGCTGGTGTCTTTTGTCTGTCTCATAAATATGCAAGATTACAGGTAAGTCTTGCTACTTCTACTTACACTTAGGTCACACTAAACATACATGTACAAGCATATATATACACACCCCTCTGGGTTTTCTTCTATTTTCTTTCTAATTCTTGTTCTTGTTTATTTCCTCTTATCTCCATGGGGAAGTGGAACAGAATTCTTCCTCTGTAAGCCATGCGTGTTGTAAGAGGCGACTAAAATGCCGGGAGCAAGGGGCTAGTAACCCCTTCTCCTGTATATATTACTAAATTTAAAAGGAGAAACTTCAGTTTTTTTTTTGGGCCACCCCACCTCAGTGGGATAAAAGGCCGGTGTGTTGAAAGAAGAAGAAAGATATATATATATATATATATATATATATATATATATATATATATATATATATATAATATATTTTATATATATATATAATATATAAATACTAGCGATATTCCTGTAATAGTAGATTATGTAGAACAGGATGATAATAAACTATGTACGATAGCGGTAACTAGTGGCATGGTCCTCAGACAAATAGAGAAACTAAAAGCTAACAAATTCCCAGGTCCTGAAGAACTGTTTGCACGGGTGTTAAAGGAATGTAAAGAGGAACTTAGCATACCTTTGGCTGATCTTTTTAACTTATCACTACAAACTGGCATAGTGCCTGATAAGTAGAAAATGGCAAATGTAATACCTATTTACAAGGCAGGTGACAGGTCCTTGGCTTCGAACTATAGACCAATAAGCCTTACCTCCATAGTGGGAAAATTTATGGAATCAATAATTGCCGAAGCAATTCATAGCCATCTTGACAGGCACAGACTGATTAATGATTCTCAACAGGGTTTTACAAAGGGGCGTTCCTGTCTTACGAATTTACTAACTTGTTTCAATAAGGTGATTGAGGAGGTAGATCATGGTAATGAATATGATATTGTGTATATGGACTTCAGTAAGGCTTTCGATAGAGTTCCACACCAGAGGCTATTGAGGAAACTTAGGGAACACGGAATAGGAGGAGAAATTTTTTCCTGTGTAGAGGAATGGCTGACAAATAGACAGCAGAGTGTTTCCATAAATGGGGAGAAATCTGAATGGGGGCACGTCACAAGCGGTGTTCCTCAGGGGTCAGTGTTGGGCCCGTTGTTGTTCACAATTTACATAAAAGACATCGATGAGGGAATAAATAGCGACATAAGCAAATTTGCTGATGTCACCAAAATAGGCCATCCAATTCATTCTAATGAGGACATTAGAGCACTCCAGGATGATTTGAATAGACTCACGCAATGGTCGGAGAAGTGGCAGATTCAGTTTAATATTGACAAATGCAAAGTTCTAAATGTTGGACAGTTAAATAACCCTGCCACATATACACTAAATAATGTAGATCTTAATGCTACTGATTGCAAAAAGTATTTAGGAGTTCTGGTTAGCAGTAACCTAAAACCAATACAACAGTGCATTAGTGTTCGCAATAAAGCTAACAGAATTCTTGGCTTCATATCTAAAAGTATAAATAATAGAAGTCCTCAGGTTGTTCTTCAACTCTACATATCCTTGGTTAGGCCTCATTTAGACTATGCTGTTCAGTTCTGGTCACCGTATTACAGAATGGATATAAATGCTCTGGAAAACGTACAAAGGAGGATGACAAAGATGATCCCATGTATCAGAAATCTTCCCTATGAGGATAGACTGAGGGCCCTGAATCTGCACTCTTTCGAAAGGCGTAGAATTAGGGGGGATATGATCGAGGTGTATAAATGGAAAACAGGAATAAATAAAGGGGATGTAAATAGTGTGCTGAAAATTTCCAGCCAAGACAGGACTCGCAGCAATGGTTTCAAGTTGGAAAAATTCAGATTCAGGAAGGATATAGGAAAGCACTGGTTTGGTAATAGAGTTGTGGATGAGTGGAACAAACTCCCGAGTACAGTTATTGAGGCTAAAACGTTGTGTAGTTTTAAA
>NC_069414.1:9522298-9524798 GCF_026875155.1 Cherax quadricarinatus
ACGTAATGAAAGTAGTTTAATTAATATGTATTGGTTGGATTACAAGGTTGATGGGTAGGCTACCAGGAATGTTACACGTTTATAGAGGGGCAACCTGACATAATCGGATCATTATTTAGTTGTACTACCAGTTTAGAGGAAGAGGTAGATGGAAAAAGAGGAAGGAGGCAACAACAAGTAAGAGGGAGATGGAAATGTATACCACTAGGAGGAGAGGAGTTCGGTGATATATAAAGCGACTATATTGGGCAGAAAAGGTTGGGCTAGTGCCAAGATAGTAGTGGGGGGTTGAAGAAGAGGTTGGAAA
Source organism: Cherax quadricarinatus (assembly GCF_026875155.1). Lineage (NCBI taxonomy): Eukaryota > Metazoa > Arthropoda > Malacostraca > Decapoda > Parastacidae > Cherax > Cherax quadricarinatus. Next base: position 9,522,606 of record NC_069414.1, read on the forward strand.
TAGTTTTAAAAAAATGCAGTATTAGAATGTGGGGCAGAATTTGTGGTTATAAGGAGGGTGGGGGCAGGAGGAAAGAGGAGTGATTTGGTGGAATGATGAAGTCAAGGGTGTGATAAAAGAAGAGAAAAGGTAGCCTTAAAGAGAGGTTTTATATTTTTTACAAGCAAAGTGGTTATAATAAGAAGAGCAGAGTATAGGAGAGTAAAGAAAGGTAAAGAGAAGTGGTGAGAGAGTGCAAAAGGAGGAGCAGATGATAGAGTGGGAGAGGCACTGTCAAAAGCAATCTTAATGAAAAATAATAAAAAATTATTGGAGTGAGTAAACAAGTTAAGAAAGCCTAGGGTAAAATATGGATTTGTTCCAGTTAAAAAACAGAGTAGGGGAGTAGTAAGATGGGGAGATGGAGGTATTGGGTAGATGGCGAATAATATTTGAGGAACTTTAAAATGTTAAGAAGGAAGAACAGAGGCATTAATTTTACACATGCACTGGCAGGGAAGGTATACCATCTTTTAGGAGTGAAGAAGAGCAAATGTAAGTGTGGGGAGGAACGTGGAGGCATTACTTAAAAAGAAAGGTGGTAAAGCAAGCTGGAAAACTGATGGGATCATGACAGAAATGTTATAACAGGAGAGGGGGGGATATAGAGTTGATTGGTTGTACAATTTGTTTAATATAAAAATGTATGAAAGGAGGGGAAGGTACCTACGGATTGGCAGAGATCATGGGGGGGGGGGGGGGGGGGGGGGGGGGGGGGGGGGGGGGGGGGGGGGGGGTATAGACCCTTTATAAAAAGGGAAAAGGGGACAAAAGAACTGTAAAAATTTTAGAGGAATACGCTTAACCAAAGTAAAACCAAGGAAAAGTGTATAATCGGTAGGTAATAACTGAAAGAATTAGAGGAAAGACAGAATGTATGATTGCGGATGGAGCAAGGAAGGTATTAGAGTGGTAGGGGAAGTGGTAGCTCCAGTGTTTACGATTGAAGCATAATATGTATGAACAGTATTTTAGATAAAGATAAGGAAGTTTTTATTGCCTTTATGGATTTGAAAAGGCAAATGATAGAGTGGATAGAGGAGCAAATGTGGCAGATGTTGCAAGTAAATGGAATAGGAGGTAAGTTATTAATTGCAGTAAAGGAGTTTTTTTTATGAGGATATGAGCTCAGGTTTAGGTGTTTTAAGAAGAGAGGGAGACTACTTCCCGTAAAAAGTATGTCCTTAGACAGGATGTGGTAATGTCACCATGGTTGTTTAATAAATTTTATAGATAGGGTTTGTAAAGGAAGTAAATGCTAGGGTGGTTTTGGAGAAGGGGTGGGATAATTTATGGGAAACAAATCAAAATGGGGAATTGACAACAGTTTACTTTTTATGCTGATGATACTGTGCTTATGGGAGATTCCTAAAGAAAAATTTGCAAAGGTTAGTGGATGATTTGGGAAATGTGGGTGTAAAGGTAGAAAGTTGAAAGTGAACATAGAAAAGAGTAAGGTGATGAGGTGACAAATGAATTTAGATAAAGAAAAAATTGGATATCAAAATTGGGAGAGGAGGAATGGATGAAGTGAATGTTTTCAGATACATGGGAGTTTGACGTGTCGGCGGATTGGATATTGAAAGAATGAGGTTTTCAATGAATTGAGAAGGGAAAATAGGTGATGGTGCGTTGAGGTAATATGTGGAGTCAAAAAAACGTTATCTCTGGAGGCAAAGAAGGGAATGTATGAAGTATAGTAGTACCTACACTCTTATATGGGTGTGAATCTGCTAGGGTGGTAAATGCAGCAGCGAGGAGACGGTGAGGGCAGTGGAGATGGTCCTGTTTAAGGCAATGTGTGGTGTAAATATAATGTAGAAAATTCGGAGTGTGAAATTAGGAGAAAGGTGTGAGTATAATAACCGAGTAGTCAAGATGGGCAGAAGAGGGTATGTTGAGGTGGTTTGGTCAATTAGAGAGAATGGATCAAAAGTAGAAGACATGGAAACATATAAATTCAAATAGGGGAAGGAAGGGCGGGGTAGGGGTCCGTCCTCGAAAGGGTTTGAGAGAGAGGGGGTAACAGGAGGTTTTTGTGGGTACGGGGCGTGGACTTCCAGCAAGCGAGCGTGAGCGTGTTTAGATTAGAGTGAATGGAGAGACGAATGGTTACTTGGGACCTGAACGAGCCTGTTGAGGTGAGCAGAGGAA
>NC_069414.1:9529798-9689798 GCF_026875155.1 Cherax quadricarinatus
CAAACTATTCCACTTACTGACTACTCTGTGGCTGAAGAAATACTTCCTAACATCCCTGTGATTCATCTGTGTCTTTAGCTTCCAACTGTGTCCCCTTGTTACTGTGTCCAATCTCTGGAACATCCTGTTTTTGTCCACCTTGTCAATTCCTCTCAGTATTTTGTATGTCGTTATCATGTCCCCCCTATCTCTCCTGTCCTCCAGTGTCGTCAGGTTGATTTCCCTTAACCTCCTCCTCGTAGGACATACCTCTTAGCTCTGGGACTAGTCTTGTTGCAAACCTTTGCACTTTCTCTAGTTTCTTTACGTGCTTGGCTAGGTGTGGGTTCCAAACTGGTGCCGCATACTCCAATATGGGCCTAACGTATACGGTGTACAGGGTCCTGAACGATTCCTTATTAAGATGTCGGAATGCTGTTCTGAGGTTTGCTAGGCGCCCATATGCTGCAGCAGTTATTTGGTTGATGTGCGCTTCAGGAGATGTGCCTGGTGTTATACTCACCCCAAGATCTTTTTCCTTGAGTGAGGTTTGTAGTCTCTGACCCCCTAGACTGTACTCCGTTTGCGGCCTTCTTTGCCCTTCCCCAATCTTCATGACTTTGCACTTGGTGGGATTGAACTCCAGGAGCCAATTGCTGTGTGTGTGTGTGTGTGTGTGTGTGTGTGTGTGTGTGTGTGTGTGTGTGTGTGTGTGTGTGTATGTGTGTGTGTGTGTGTGTGTGTGCGTGTGTGTGGTGTGTGTGTGTGTGTGTGTGTGTGTGTGTGTGTGTGTGTGTTGTGTGTGTGTGTGTGTGTGTGGTGTGTGTGTTTCTGTGTGTTTCTGTGTGTTTCTGTGTGTTTCTGTGTTTCTGTGTGTGTGTGCATATGTGTGTGTGTGTGTGTGTGTGTGTACTCACCTAATTGTGGTTGCAGGGGTCGAGTCACAGCTCCTGGCCCCGCCTCTTCACTGGCCGCTACTATGTCACTCTTCCCGCTCCATGAGTTTTATCATACCTCTTCTTAAAGCTATGAATGGATCCTGCCTCCATACATCGCTTCCCAAACTGATCCACTTCCTGACTACTCTGTGGCTGAAGAAATACTTCCTAAAATCGCTGTGATTCATCAGTCTTCAATTTCCATCTGTGACCCTTCGTTGCTTTGTCCCATCTCTGGCACATTCTGTCTCTGTCCCCCCTTTGTCAATTTCTCTCTATATTTTATACGTCGTTATCATGTCCCCCTTATCTCTCCTATCCTCCAGTGTTATCAGGTCGATTTTCCTTTATCTCTTCTCGTGGGACATACCCCTTAGCTCCGAGACTAGTCTTGTTGCAAACCTTTGCACTTTCTCTAGTTTTTTTACGTGCTTGGGTAGATGTACGTTAGGCCCAATATGGGCCTAACGCACACAGTGTATAGGGTCCTGAACGATTCTTTATTAAGATATCGGAATGCTGTTCTTAGGGCTGCTAGGCGCCCGTATGCTGCAACAGTTACTTGATTGATATGCGCTTCGGGAGATGTGCTTGGTGTTATACTCACCCCAAGGTCTTTTTCCTTGAGTGAGGTTTGTAGTCTCTGGCCTTCTAGACTGTACTCCGTCTGCGGTATTTTTTACCCTTCTCCAATCTTCATGACTTTGAACTTGGTGGGGTTGAACTCCAGGAGCCAGTTGCTGGACCAAGCCTACAGCCTGTCCTGATCCCTTTGTAGTTCTGCTTTGTCCTCGTCCGATTGAATTCTTCTCATCAACTTCACATCATCTGCAAAAAGGGACACTTCGGAGCCTACTCCTTCCGTCATGTCGTTCACAAATACCAGAAACAGCACCTGTTCCAGGACTGACCCCTGTGGAACTCCACTCGTCACCAGCGCCCACTTTGTGTGTGTGTGTGTGTTTGTGTGTGTGTGTGTGTACTCACCTAGTTGTACTCACCTACTCACCTAGTTGAGGTTGCAGGGGTCGAGTCCAAGCTCCTGGTCCAGCCTCTTCACTGGTCGCTACTAGGTCACTCTCCCTGAACCGTGAGCTTCATCATACCTCTGCTAAAGCTATGTGTGTGCGTGTGTGTGTGTGTGTGTGTGTGTGTGAGTGTGGTGTGTGTGTGTGTGTGTGTGTGTGTGTGCGTGTGTGTGTGTGTGTGTGTGTGTGTGTGTGCGTGTGTGTGTGTGTGTGTGTGTGTGTGTGTATGTGTGCGTGTGTGTGTGTGTGTGTGTGTGTGTGTGTGTACTCACCTATTTGTACTCACCTATTTGTGGTTGCAGGGGTCGAGTCCTAGCTCCTGGCCCCGCCTCTTCACCGGTTGCTACTAGGCCCTCTCTCTCCCCGCTCCATGAGCTTTATCAAACCTCGTCTTAAAACTGTGTATGGTTCCTGCCTCCACTACGTCATTTTCTAGGCTATTCCACTGCCTTACAACTCTATGACTGAAGAAATACTTCCTACTATCTCTCTGACTCATTTGTGTCTTCAACTTCCAATTGTGGCCTCTTGTTTCTGTGTCCCCTCCCTGGAACATCCTGTCTTTGTCCACCTTGTCTATTCCACGCAGTATTTTATATGTCGTTATCATGTCTCCCCTGACCCTCCTGTCCTCCAGAGTGGTCAGGCCGATTTCCCTTAATCTTTCTTCATAGGACATTCCCCTTAGCTCTGTAACTAACCTTGTCGCAAACCTTTGTACTTTCTCTAGTTTCTTGACGTGCTTTATCAAGTGCGGGTTCCAAACAGGTGCTGCATACTCCAGTATGGGCCTGACATACACGGTGTACAGTGTCTTGAATGATTCCTTACTAAGGTATCGGAATGCTGTTCTCAGGTTTGCCAGGCGCCCATATGCTGCAGCAGTTATCTGATTGATGTGTGCTTCCGGAGACATACTCGGTGTTATACTCACCCCAAGATCTTTCTCCTTGAGTGAGGTTTGCAGTCTTTGGCCACCTAGCCTATACTCTGTCTGTGGTCTTCTGTGCCCCTCCCCCATCTTCATGACTTTGCATTTGGCAGGATTAAATTCGAGAAGCCATTTGCTGGACCAGGTGTGTGTGTGTGTGTGTGTGTGTGTGTGTGTGTGTGTGTGTGTGTGTGTGTGTGTGTGTGTGTGTGTGTGTGTGTGTGTAAGCAATCTGGCAGCTATTTCTTAGCTTAATGGCTACTAACTTCTCGGGAGAGAGGTATTTTTCAGACCTCAAAAAAAAAAAAAATGAAAATAAAGTTAGGGGCAGAATGTGTCAAGGGAGGTTGTCTGCTCTGAGCATTCTGTTGAATTTCTGGGTGATTTTTCTTGGTATATTTGATGGCTGTAATCTTTTATTTCTTAATATGCATGTTAAAAGAATATACGTATTTTAAAGTTTTTCACAGTGTTAATTGTAACATTTAAGCTTTTTAATCACTTCTGTATTTAACAATAATATCTTATGTCGTTTAGAGGTGGAATTGCAAATTGCTGTATTTCAAACACCCGACATCATCCTCGGCTTCGTTGAACTTTGTTTAAAACACTTTTGCATCTTCTAGTCGTGAGGGTGGAACATTGGAAGGAGCCTCAAAAGTGAAATAGCCTTGGGCCTCTCATGCATATAAATCCGGCACTGATGACAAGTTTTCGGTTTGTGAGGTGTCCATACAATTTCATTGGGAATAACCCTAGCATTCACGGTGTGCATCTGTTCTTTTTGCCCAGATTTGTTTTGAAAATTCCCGAAAAGGGCTTTGAAGTAAAGTTACTTCTCACAAATATGCTGCTTCATGGCTTAAGTTCTTATGAACTGTTTGTGAGCTAGTGAAGTGCTGACCTCGCTATAGGCAGGACACAGTCGCTGCCGATAGCAACGTCACGGAAAACTCAGCCAGTGAAGGTACGAACATTGTTTTAGTTGGGGCCAGTCAGGTTAAATTTATGGATAAGGCCTTTTTTCTTAGAGATACGCTGGAAGATATTGTTAGCTGTCTAGACGACATCATGAGGTAATGGGAGCAATCCTATTATCTGCCTTGTCGAAGGAGGCAACGATGTTGGCAGACATAGGAGTGGAGACCTGGTTACTAGATATAGAACAGCAATAGAGATAATTAGGAAGAAAGGTGAGAACTCTGTGATATGTGGTATTTTGCCGAAAAGTTGGAAACGAATGGTTGTCCAAGGCAACCGGACAACCATTCGTTGTCCAGTTTGTCCAGTTGGCTTGACAAACTCTGTAAGGAAATTGCAGTAATGTTCAAAGACAACTGGGACCACTTCTATGGCAGAAATGACATGTATGCCAGGGATGGGGTTCACTTATCTTGGTTTGGGGGGGGGCACTGGCCAATGCAGTGGAGGGAGCTGTTATGACTTTAAACTAGAAATAGTCACATTCAGGGTTTTAAATTGTTCCAAGTAGACAGAAGTATCGGAAAGGGGGGGAGGGGTGGCGCTGTATGTTCGAGATCTCTTGAAGTTTTGCATAAAAACGGGTATAAATTTTGAAAAATCACATACTGAGTCTGTCTGGGTAGAATTTTCAGAGGGGCATGAAAAAATAATTTTAGGCGTGATATACCGTCCCCCAAACTTGGATAGGGAGGAAACTGTTAGGATCACAAGGCATGATAACGTAGAAATTCTAGGGGACTTTAACTTAAGTTAGATTGACTGGAATTCCTTGACTAAGAATTTAGAGTCTAACGACTTCTTAGAGGTAGTTCAGGATCGTTTTTTAAAGCAGTTTGTTACATAACCAACAAGGGGAAATAACCTGCTTGACTTGGTTCTGGCAAACAAGGAAACCCATGTTAACAATGTAGAAATTATAGAGGAACTTGATGCAAGCGATGACATATCAATTACCTTTAACACTGAATGGAAGTATGATAGTTGGGATAACTGAGTAAAGGTACCAAATTTTCACTTAGCCGATAACAATGGGCTTAGAAAATAACTATCATCTGTGAGCTAGGGTAATGAAGAGAGCAAATTGCTGGAGTCAGTTATAGCTGATATTATAAGAAGGCATCTCGATACGGATAAATTGATTAATGATACTCAGCATGGATTCATGCCAAACTAATTTACTAACTTTCTTCGGTAAAGCTTTTGAGGCTGTTGATCACTATAAAGAATTCGAAATTATTTATTTGGATTTTTGTAAGGCTTTTGGATTAAGTCATAGCTCACCAACAGGAAGCAGAGAGTGTGCATAAATGGGGCAAAATCTGAGTGGGGATAGGTAACAAGTGGTGTTCGACAGGGATCAGTTTTAGGTCCATTGTTGTTTATAATATATATCAATAACCTTGACTATGGAATTCCTAGTGATATGAGCAAATTTGTCACTGATGACACGAAGATATGGTAGGATAATTGACTCAGATGTAGATGTCATGGAACTTCAGGAGGGTTTAGACAAACTCAATTCGTGATCAGAAAAGTGGCAGATGCAGTTCAATATAGATTAATGCAAAGTTCTGAAGCTCGGGAATGTTCATAACCCTAGCTAGCACTTATAAGCTAAATAATGTACAAAATGCGAAAAGGACTTGGGGGTTATGGTAAGCAGCAACCTTAAACCAAGTAACCAATGCCTAAGTACACGTAATAAGCAAATAGATTACTGGGATTTATATCAAGAAGTGTAAGCAACAGAAGTCCAGCGGTTATACTACAGTTTTATACATAATTAGTAAGGCCTCACCTAGATTATGCAGCTCATTTCTGGTCTCCATATTACAGAATGGATATAAATTCATTAAAAAACATTCAAAGAAGAATGACAAAATTAACACATAGCATTATAAATCTTCCGTATGAAGAAAGATTCAAGTCCCTTAAATTATATTTACTTCTAAAGCAAAGAATGAGGGGAGACATGATTAAAGTATATAAGTGGACGATGGACATTAACAAAAGGGATATAAATAATGTCTTTAGGATATCTCTCGAAGAGAGAACCAGCAATAATGGATTTAAATTAGATAAGTTTAGATTTAGAAAGGATTTAGGAATATTCTGGTCTGGAAATAGGGTAGTTGATGAGTGGAACAGTCTGCCTAGTAGGGTTATTGAAGCTAAAATCTTTGGTAGTTTCAAATTTTTGTTGGATAAATACATGTGTTGGATTTGAGTGAAACTTGCACGTGAGTAAATAGTTTTATCAAAGTTTATTGTTTTGTAAGCGCTGAAAATGGGTTGGGCAAATATTCTGTAATCAGTAGTATTACTGTGTACTTGTGTAGTATACTTAGATAGTCCCAGCTACTTTATAAATAGGCTCCTCACGAACCCCCCACGACAAATGGTGACAGCGGTGTGGGCGTGATTTTGACATTTACGCAGATATACGGAGATTATTTCTTCCAAGCCGAGACAGACATTGTGTGACCCGCGTGGAGGCCTAGAGACGCCAGCTACCCACAGCATTCTCCAGCCTTGTCTACAGAGCTTCCTGGGTAGTTGCTTCATGCCTTATTTGCTTATTTCCTAACCTACGCGGAGTTGATCCTGGTTTTGCAAATTAAGCCAAGCCAGTTAAGGCAGTCTGTAAGGGAGAGCCTAAGCCACCCAACCTGATTAAGCCAGTCACTCAGCTTGCTTTATCACTGTTGTGTGCATAATTACAAGCATTCAAGCCATCCCAGCCTAGCCAGTGTTGTGGGCCTAGGCCAGCTTAACAACCCAGCTGAGAGAGAAGCAAGCCAAGCAAGATCATCCTTGAAGTTTTTGTCTCCATATGCTGTACCGCTCTGTGCTACCAGTACATCGCTGGTCAGAGTGATTATCACCATCCCTGTGGTACAACTGTGGCTTATTAAGCCACACTGGTTTCCTACCACATGAATGCCTAGTGCCAGCCAGATGCCTGCTCACCCAGCCACCACCACCCACACAAAGCCTGACAACCATAACCATGTGTGCCATTCTTCTACCCAGATATCGGACGTATACCATCCTCGTACTTCTGTCATCGTTTCCAGTTCTTCAATCAAGCATTATCGAGACTTTTTTCCCGTTTTGTTTGCGTGTGTTGAGACATTTTCTACATATACAGTGATTTTTTTTTGTTACTCAGAGACTCTTGTGTCCTAGTGTATAATTTTTGTTCTTTACTTTTGTGTTCCATTTGACTCGTTAATTTGCAATTATTTCTAGTGCCGTGTTATTGTTCAATTTTATGAATTGTTTAATTTTTTTTATCGTTAACTATTTCTTTGAATCCTTTAGCACCACCCCTTGTTTGTGTAACAACAAAAAGTCCTGATAAAAGTCAGTCAAATCAGTCGTCCAAGGTTAGTGTAACTAGTAGTTGTTCTCTTCGCAGTGCTCGCAGTGTATTTAGTAACCATAGCAAAAGAACTTGTTATAACTGTGGTTTCCAAGGTCATATTGCAGTAAATTGTACAAGTAGTCAAAGTAAAAAGCGTCGTACTGACGATAACTCTCAATCCAACCTGCCATACTGTACTTTCCATAGAATACATGGACATGATACGTCTGATTGTAGTGCTGTCTACAATAATAGGTACTATAGATCCTTCCGTGGCCGTTCCTACCACAGAACCAGGAGAGGCAATAGAGGTCGTGGTTCTCAGGATAACCAGAACCAGTCTTATTCTTCAAATTCGGAGGAATCTGAGCACCCCAATCAAACCGTCGAGTGGCGACAGTAGGTGATGATGAACACTCCATCCCCATTCATAATTCCTTCGAAGCCTTATGGGGGGGCTGAAGGGCAAATTTCCGCGCGCGCCGCTCACCGAAAAATCGAAAAAATATGGAAATTGAGTTATATATACTGAAAAATAGCTCAACTCTTTGGCAATACAATTTATTTATTTATTTATTTATTTATTTATTTCCAATTTGTGCACACATACAGAGGTACAAAAAAAATACAGATAAGAGCAGTATGCCAAAGCCACTTATACTATGCATAGCATTACGGGCTGGCTTAAAATTAACTTAAGATTAACTAAGCAATGATTATTATTATTATTATAATCAAAAAGAAGCGCTAAGCCACAAGGACTATACAGCGCTGCTACTAAGCAATGATGAAATCAGTGATAAAACATTAATGTAAACAGATAACTATAAAGCACAAGTGAGTATTACAAAGACAGGTCATATGTTTGCATTCAGTTAGGTAGTGATTCTGTTAGGTAGTGTATTTAAAAAATAATAAAGTTAGATTGGGTTTTAGGTTTAACATTTATGTGATATAATTGTGAGAAACATTTAAGATATACAATTTATAATGTTCAGTTATTCAGTATTTATTTGGTTTTGGGTGAGTAAGTAATCTTTGAGAAGAGACTTGAATTTATAAACAGGTTGTGTTTCTTTTATATTTACAGGTAATGAATTCCAGATTTTAGGGCCTTTTATGTGCATTGAGTTTTTGCATAGTGTGAGATGGACACGAGGAACATCTGTGCCTTGTGTTATGGTCATGTGTTCTGTTGAGGTTGGCAAGGAGATGTTTGAGGGGAGGGTTAATATCAGAGTTAAGTGTTCTATGTATGTAATAGGTGCAGTAATAAGTATGGATGTTTTGTATGGTGAGTAGGTTTAGTGTATTGAATATTGGTGGAGTGTGCTGCCTGTAGTGAGAATTTGTTATCATTCTAACTGCAGCCTTTTGTTGGGTAATTAGTGGTCTGAGATGGTTAATTGTTGTTGAGCCCCATGCACAAATTCCATAGGTGAGATAGGGGTAAATAAGAGAGTGATATAGGGCCAGGAGGGCTGACTGTGGAACATAGTACCGTATCTTCGATAGTATGCCTACAGTCTTGGAAATTTTCTTAGAAATTTGATGTATATGTGTATGAAATTTGAGTCTATTATCAAGGTGGATTCCTAAGAATTTTCCCTCTGTTAGTTTTGTGATAGGAATGAATGTTCTACGACGTTTCTACAAGAAATTATAGTCATTTATATCAGGTATGGTGACGGCGATGTTGGTAGCGAGTCTGCTCATGGCCCGTATATTTTTTGGAGTTTTTTCCTTGTTTTTTATCGCTTTTTCTTGCATTATTCTTTCTAATATAATAACTGACTATTTGGCATCATAAAACAGTAGGTGGGGCTTATCCGTAAACTTAGAGACAACCAGGAACCAGACGGGAACGCTCGGCAGTATTCCCGCTCCCGAGGGTGCCAGCAGAAATCACTCATTATTACGCTTATGTATCAACTCTACGGCTTATTTGTCTATCAGAATTGATCTAATATGATATAATAAACACTCTAAATAACATACAAACATGTTATATACTCTAGACTGAATAAAATGGGCCATAACATGGCGAGAGACCATCGGGAATATTTCGATATTATTTGAGTTACTCATCTCCATGTCGTATTCTTTGGAGTAAGAGAAAACGGTGTTTTGAGGATAACTGCACTAGAAAACATCAGTTTACTAAGAAATACACCCAAACAAACGCGATTATCGCGATTTTTTTTTTTTTTGAGACGGGGGCCGGCCGGCGCTCCCGGCCGATATCTCGCAAGTAACTTATTCACCTAATGTCCAAAATTCTTCCTTTATTACTTAATTAAATGGAATATAATACTCACAGAAATTGTAGAATAATGATTTCTCTATTTTCCGGTTGACAAATTTTGGAAATATTCCAAATACTTTGGGAGTTATGTGGGAGTAAAGGGCAGATTTTTTTGCAATATTCCAGGATCTGCATGAGTCTGTCATCTGCTGAGGACGCGGTTAACCTCCAAGAAGATATAAACAAAGTTTTCCAGTGGGCAACGGTAAACAATATGATGTTCAATGAGGACAAATTCCAACTACTCCGTTATGGAAAACTGGAGGAGATAATAACTAGAACAGAGTATACTACAGACTCTGGCCATACAATAGAGCAGAAAAATAATGTAAGAGACCTGGGGGTAGTAATATCTAAGGATCTCACTTTCAAGGATCACAACAGTGCCACGATCGCACGTGCAAAGAAAATGACAGGATGGATAATGAGAACGTTCAGAACGAGAGATGCCAAGCCAATGATGATGCTTTTCAAATCACTTGTTCTCTCTAGGCTGGAATACTGCTGTACATTAACATCTCCATTCAAAGCAGGTGAAATCGCAGATCTGGAGAGTGTACAGAGATCCTTTACTGCACATATAAGTTCTGTTAAGCACCTTAACTACAGGGAATGCTTGGAAGCAGTTGACTTGTACTCGTTGGAATGCAGGAGGGAGAGATATATCATAATATACACTTGGACAATCTTGGAAGGAATGGTCCCAAATCTGCACACAGAAATCACTCCCTATGAAAGTAAAAGACTGGGCAGGCGATGCAAAATGCCCCCAATAAAAAGTAGGGGCGCCATTGGTACACTAAGGGAAAACACCATAAGTGTCCAGGGCCCAAGACTGTTCAACAGCCTCCCATCAAGCATTAGGGGAATTGCCAATAAACCCCTGGCTGCCTTCAAGAGAGAGCTGGACAGATACCTAAAGTCAGTGCTGGATCAGCTGGGCTGTGGCTCGTACGTTGGATGCGTGCGGCCAGCAGTAACAGCCTAGTTGATCAGGCCCTGATCCATCGGGAGGCCTGGTCATGGACCGGGCCGCGGGGGCGTTGATCCCTGGAATAACCTCCAGGTAACCTCCAGGTAACCTCCAGGTAACCTCCAGGTAACCTCCAGGTAACCTCCAGGTAACCTCCAGGTAACCTCCAGGTAACCAGCACACGAAAATCACTCCCAATGAAAGCAAAAGACTTGGCTAACAATGCAACATCTCCCCAATGAAAAGCAGGGGCGCCACTACCATGGGGGTTGAAGGTAGACACACTTGTTGGATGGTAACGATATATTGTCAGACTGTGGTAATGGGAGATGGAGCCCCGAGCCTGCCTTGTCCTGCCTATGTCTACACGCCGACTGAGAAGGAGGCAGAGGTACGAACGTACACATGCGCATCCCATGACGTCACACAAACAGTCACTAGGCCTAAGGGGTCTTCTATATAAAGCACATGGATGATACTATAATGCTCAGCTAATCTATACAACACATGTAAGGGGATTCAGCAACTATGCTGGCAGCTCGGTCATGTTATGTATGTCGTCTCGACATACACTCCTATCCTATAGGCTGAACAGGCAGGTGGTTCTGGGCTGATTCTATACAATAACAAATTCATATATAACTTACAACTAATGGATGTTGATGTAATGATTTTTAATGTAATGCATTACAAACTATAAGAACAAATAATTGTACAATATGAGATGGAATGGATCGATCGATCTGTATTCATGCACTCTACGGATTCTGAGGAAGAATAAATATTTATATATACAAGACGAAATTAACAGCAAAGGCATCTGGTGCACTCAGATCATTACTGTCAAATTCTCAGAATACAGAGAGAACATGAACACGAAAAAAAAATTTCTGAAAAACTGATCAGTTAATAACAAACAGTTGACAATTTCCTTCATCTCGGACAACTAGTTATACAGGCTATGTACATTTAAACCCAATTCTGCGAGGGTGAGGTTTACATATGCAGAATGGTTATCATCTCTGGGAGGATCGAATTCCTCTGCAATGGCTAACACATGCCTTGACTGAGGGAGATCTGAACGAGTATCTACAAAAGATACAGCTACAATCACTAGTGACTGTGGAATTACTAACTGGTAGACTCTTCTGCTTGGAGTACTCAACTCGACTATTCAATACAGTAATTCTTGGCTCATTACAAAGTCACTAATGGGTGCTGGTGGCTTCACAGTCAGAATAAGATCTTTCTGGAGCAGGAATCGAATCACCAGAACACAAGGGATCGGTTCTTTCTTACTGGAGGAATGAACAAACTTTGTGGAGCGGATGACTCTCCCTGGTTGAAAAATTAATGCTATAACATGCAATATGAACAAGGGAGAACGAATCTACTATCTCAAACTGCAAGCACAGGAGAAAATAAATGAACACGGTCAACAATGCTGATATTCAATTTGAGTCACACACAGTGACACGAGGTATCAGCTATAAAGAAACTTCACTTACAAACGTTAACAATATGTGAAAGTTACTCGAGAAATAACTTCTAACAATGCACTGATTACTGTCAACGAGGATGGGATCACCATCTGGAACACAAGGAACAACAACAGACACTCTAGTGAGAGCACTAGCCACAACAGAGACGTCTTTCTGCATACAGCATGTGACATCAACAAGAGATGGCATTACTAGTTGCAAGTAATCGTTTTCTGACAAGGCATCCCCTGTGGAGAGACTACTACTTGAACTAGCAGACATTGCAGGGATAGGCTGTGCACTCAAAGCAGTCTGAGTGTCCCCGGACAATTGAGGCAACGGAACACTATCCTGCAAGTCTGAAGGTGTAGGTGGAACACAGATGGGAGTGACAGAGTTACTAGTGCCTGACCACTCGGCTACGTTAATAAGTAATTCACGGATCTATAGGAACTTAATCTGAACTTCACATTTCGCAGCACTTTAACAAATCTCAGATACAAGCTATGAGAACAAACACATTGCTCAAGGGCTAGGTATTGTCTTTCAGTCAGTAAGGGAATATTGGTACTGTGGACTGATTCATATTGACTTTGACTGGCATGATACACTAAGTGAACATTCAAAAGTGACTGGGACATCTTCTCAGTGAACTTACTGAAGGGCATAAGGCAAAAAAAAAAAAAAAATAGAAAGAATGACACAATAAGCTTAAATGGGAAGAAAATGCTTAACTATTCTGCATAAGTAATTAAAAATTGACAGGTCACACAGTAAGCAATGAAACTCACACAAGAAATTACTCAACTGAATAAACAACACTTTGAAAATCAAGAGAACTTGTACTTTACTCAAATCTAATTTGCTCAAATTTTACTTTAAATTGAATAAATGGCACAGTGAGTTGTCTTTACTCTCAATGCAATAGGGAAATACACAATAAAATGATAAAATGGACTCAATAAAGCTTGTGCAAAGTAAAACAAACTGGGACACAATTCACTAAAATAAAATAAAATGGCACAGGAAGAATAAAATATTATGCACAGAACAGAGCATATGAAACTGCACTGAAATAAACTGTAGCAATAGTGCAAATAACAATTGCTAATCAAAAAGTATTGCACAACACTGCACAAAATTTCTGCAAGAAAAACTTTAAATGGTAACACAGTGTTTGCACAAGAATTATTGCAAAATGAGTCAATATGCAATAATAAAAAAAATGTTACACACACAAGATAAGAAATATATCAAGGAATGAACTGAGTGAACACTTTAACTCTTAACTACAACTTAAGCAACATTTAACAAACATAAGAACAATTTACTTTAAAAGAAGAACTTAAAAATTGCACTAAGAGTGAATTTGTTCAATGAAACATGAAAAATAATAGGTGCTAAAACACAGAACAAAAAAAGTTTGAACACTTACAGTGATGCAGAACACAACACACAACAATAAACAAAATACTAGAATTTTCTTGCAATGAAACTTGATGTGTGAAAACTTTGATAATAATGATTTCTTGCTTGCACAAAATAATGGCACTATTGTCTGTGGAAATACGACAAATTAGACACTGGCTAAATGAAAGAATATGAACACAAGAATGTTCAACACCACAGAGAAAAAAAACAAGAATACACAAATGCTGGGATAAAAAAAATATATATATAACGGGAGACAACACTGAGTTGTGATGCAGGACACAACTAAATGAATTACTGAATTAATTCACTGGATCACTGAGAACACAAGGTGATTGTGAAGTGTAAACCTAAGTTCTATACTGCTCATATGTTGCACACACAACAAAGGAAAAACACTAGGTACTTACTTCAAGTGTATAAAAAAAAGAAACACAACACAACAGACATAAGATAATGCACGAAAATTAACACTGAATTAAGAAGAAAAAAATATTATTGCAAACAGTATATAATAAACACTGAGTCTGATCGAGAGTCACTGAATGTCACTAAGAGAAAAATCACTGGAAACACAAAAAGAAATGTCTCAACACTCGCAAATGTCTCTATGAAAAATATTATCACTGTAACGACTTGGTGTAGAATGAGGTAGAAGGTGGTGGAGGTTGTAGGCTATCGTCTCGTGGCTGGCTATTTTGCTCACGTGATCGTAGAATTGCGCTTACATCGACGATAGACACACACAGGAGGCTTTTCAACGATGGTGCAAAACACACTTTAGCTCTTGACCCCCTATGTGGTCCTTAAAATATGGTGTTATGACCCCTAGTAGTATACCAAAACACTGGTAGAGGTTGGGTGAGTGGGTTAATGGCTGGGTGAGGCATCTGAGGCAGTGGTGTCGAGTGGTTGGGTGGGTGGGCTTAACAGGACTAAGGCCGGACCGCGTGGAGACACACGTGATTTGTGGGCCTATGGGATGAACGGTGTAAGCCTCACTGAAGACAACCACACTGGCGCGAAGATATTCTAAGCTGGCTGGCTTAAAATACACTCATGAAATACCACACACCACAAGGATGAAAAAAGAGCACTCAGAATGGCTTGGAGCTTGAATCAAAGTGATGAAGACTGTACTCATGTGGCTTGCTTGAGTACTGGGGTAAGACACCTGGGTTAGTTGCTAGCTGGCTTATCTTAATCCTTCACACAGAATAGCTTGATAACTTCTCATGATGAGCACAGCAGGGGTGGAAAGCTGGCTTGGCAGGCAAAAAAAAAAAAAAAATGGATGGAGTAGCTGACAACTGTTCAACTGCCTCCCAGCGTACATAAGGGGGATTACCAATAGAAGGCACTGGACAGGCACTTAAAGTCAGTACCTGACCAGCCAGGCTGTGGTTCATATGTCGGGTTGCGTGGGGCCAACATGGTGGATCAGGCCCTGATCCACCATGAGGCCTTGTCACAGACCGGGCAGGTGGGGCGTTGACCCCCGAAACCGTCTCCAGGTATAATCCAGGTAATAATTAATCAACCACTTGTAATAAAATAATGTGAAATATCCAGTGATGTAACCAAAAATAATACATCACTGGGAATCTTAAAGACAACGAAATAAATTACATTTTTCCACACAGTAATTCAGATAAAGAAATTTTCAAGGAATTTAATAACATGAGATTCATTAGAGCGTTTTAATTCTATTGACAATGTTTCAGCAGAATTAGACCATTACAAGTAATGAGTGTAGAAATGAAGCGTTATATACTTTACAATGGTTCACTTTTCTCTCTAAACTAACGATTTTTACGAGGGTCCCTCAAGGTTGTTTTTTCATCTGTGCACTGGTCTCAGACCGAGCCCTGGGGGCGTTGACCCCCGATATCCTCTCCCGGTAAACTCCAGCCACTAATCAAGGATACCTTACCAGTAAAATATGGATAAAATAAACTCTCAACATATTAAAAAAGAGCGGTATATATTCACAGATAGCACTCCTCTCAGTGTATATGCACGAAGATACACTCTTTGTGTATACAGAGAGATACACACCTCTAAGAGAATATTTTATTTCATCGCGTTTAGCAGACTGGATCCAATATTCACCCTTTTTTGCGGTGAATGACCATCACGGGTTTGTAGCTTTAGATACGTTAAATAAAATTCACGGTGTATATACACAGATACACGCAACTATGGTTTTATACAATTGAATACGCAACTGTTGGTGTATGTACAGTAAACTGACATACAGACTCTTTTCGATGCGTGAAACAAAATAAATTTCCTTTGACTTTCAAAGGTAAAAAAAAAAATAATAGAGTTTTGATTGAAACGGAAGTTTTTGAAAATTAAAGAAATGCTTGAAAAATGGGAATTTCAGCGCAACGTTAAAAGCAATTTTTTTAAGACAAATTATTTGATACGTTTTACTATAATAATTTATTTGATCTAAATATTAATAATGATAGCCGTCATGAGGGGTAGTTCATGGGACTTCTAACTACCCCTGTGAAAAAGAGTCTCATTGAATTAATGGGTTATACTAGATTATATTTGCAAAAAAAAAAAAAAAGTACGTAAATGTTTTCCATATATCACTGTAGAAAAAAGGAAATTTTTAAGAACAAGAGAGTAAGAGACATGATAATATTACCTGGCAAGGAAGGTTGCGGCTGGAGGTTAACACCAGTATGTAAAGTAACCACTGGGGCAACGTTTTCCCACGGGAGGCTTTTTCTTGAACGTACTTGAAAAAAAAACACTAGAGGGTGAAAAGTTATACCAACTGATGTATTTCAGTCGCTGCGTGATCTGAGAAACATTTCCCAGTATTGCATAACCCGACTGAAGGAGCCACTGGCGGGAGAAACTTTTCCTCTAAAGATTCCCAAATGTTGTAAAGTGTCTCATTCTTCAATTTTTGGCTTTCTAAACTATTGCAACACAACAGTGTCACAATCTACAACGCTCAACGTTGTAGACTTGAAGAGAATCAAGTCATCTCATGGAGAGGAATAATGTAATTTGTAAAATAAAAATGACTAAATAGGGAATAAACATCCCAATTCTAATTCTGTCTTTCTACTAAGACACACTTGTTTTGAGGTAAAGATAATGAGGCATTACGTCGTTATCTCAGAGAGATCAGCATCCTAAAATGCACCAGAACACTAAGTTTGAAGCCGCTCAGCACTAAAAGTTTAAAGCTGACCAGAGGAGTCATTCTCCGGTTATGCACAGAATCCAACAAAATATGCACCTTCACAATAATAATAATAATAATAATAATAATAATAATAATAATATAATAATAATAATAATAATAATAATAATAATATAATAATAATAATAATAATAATAATAATAATAATAATTAACAACAACAGCAACAACAACAACAACAGCAACAACAACAAAAACTACACCAACAACAACAACCAACAATAATAATAATAATAATAATATAATATAATATAATAATAATAATAATAATAATAATAATAATAATAATATAATAATAATAATATCTTTATTTACTACAAGTACATGTACAAGTTACACAGGCCTAGCTGACATCAATGACACGACTATATAGAAAGTCGCTTGTTATACAGAGCATTTCGGGCAAATTAGGTCAGTTTTGTCTCAGGATGTGACCCACACCAGTCGACTAACTCCCTGATGCATGAAGATAGACAACCGGTGTAAAGAAACACGCCCAGTGTTTCAACCCTCCCTGGGAACTGAACTCAAACCCTCGCCGTGTGAAGAGAGAGCTTTAGCCACCAGGTCACGGGGCAACTGAATACAAATGAATATCACTATTTTATACAATAAAATCACCAAATTAGAAATTGTCATCCAAAAAATAGCGCGAATTTTGGATTCAGGAAAATACTGCAGTTCTCAGAATTTGAAGTCAGTCAACAGTGGCATCCTTCAGTTATGGAACAGGTTCCAACGATTCGAATTTTCTTTTAACTATTTTACTTCACTGACTTATTTTCCAGTATACAAAGGAAACGTAACAGGTACTATCGTGGCCGTAAGTTGCATCAGTTTTGGTCTGGGACACCAATATAAAAACATTCCGATATATTTATACTGGAATGTTTTTGTATTGACTTGGGGTTTTAAGACGATTAGGGTCTTATGATTTTTAGACGATTACTAAAAGCATTCTCTAGATTTCAAACGGAAAACAATTTACTAAATAAAATTGACAAATTAAAATTTAAACAGCCCTAATTGAGAGCCAAGTTTCTTGTAATGAAGACCATCTACGGTGAGATTCTGAAGCCAATCAGAAAAGTCATGCTCCAGTACGGACCAAACTTATGGGGTATCATTCTTCTTATAAAATATGTCGTCATTATTATTCTCCAACCAACCAGAAGAAACTTTCTTCAGTCGAGCATAAATAAATATCACTATTAGAACATAAGAACATAAGAACATAAGAAAGGAGGAACACTGCAGGAGGCCTGTTGGCCCATACTAGGCAGGTCCTTTACAATTCATCCACTAACAAAACATTTGCCCAACCCAATTTTCAATGCCACCCAAGAAATAAGCTCTGATGTGAAAGTCCCACTCAAATCCAACCCCTCCCACTCATGTACTTATCCAACCTAAATTTGAAACTACCCAAAGTCCCAGCCTCAATAATCCAACTAGGTAGACTGTTCCACTCATCAACTACCCTATTTCCAAACCAATACTTTCCTATGTCCTTTCTAAATCTAAACTTATCTAATTTAAATCCATTACTGCGGGTTCTCTCTTGGAGAGACATCCTAAAGACCTTATTAATATCCCCTTTATTAATACCTATCTTCCACTTATACACTTCGATCAGGTCTCCCCTCATTCTTCGTCTAACAAGTGAATGTAACTTAAGAGTCTTCAATCTTTCTTCATAAGGAAGATTTCTAATGCTATGTATTAATTTAGTCATCCTACGCTGAATGTTTTCTAACGAATTTATGTCCATTCTGTAATATGGAGACCAGAACTGAGCTGCATAATCTAGGTGAGGCCTTACTAATGATGTATAAAGCTGCAGTATGACCTCTGGACTTCTGTCCAGAGGACAGATGACTGATGCCACCCACTAACCGAGGGTTCAGGATACTACACCAATAAATAAAATATGAAGCCGATCAGATGAGTCATTCTCCCGTCAACACACAGATTCTAACAACTCAGAGTTAATTTGAACTGTTTTATTACTTGGAAAAAATTGCTGCACATAAACAGCATTTAATGGGCACCATCCTGGCAGTAAGATGAATCAGTCCGTAAATAATGAAGCCGTTCAATGGATTTAAACTGAAATTCATTTATCGTGGTTTGACGGGAATAAAAAAATAACACCATTTAACATAAATAATGAATAAATCTGCATCTACTCTTACGAATTTCTGTCTCCTCCGTCGATGAATTAAGAGGCCACGACGCCACTGCAGATTTTGAAAATTATCAGAACCATTCCAGGATACTGGGAATATGTTTAATAACTCTGCTCATAGGCCACGTGCACACCCCAATTGTTCTAAGAATCTGGCCCTAATTACCATACAGATACGCCCAAAATTTGAAGCTGATTAAATGAGGCTTTCTCGAGTTATGAAGGAAGAAAAAACAAATGAAAAGTGAAAAAAATCAGGCAGTCTCTTTAAGCTCATTTCGGGGATATCTAATAACTTGGTTAAAGTCTCAAATTTTAGAGCCGCAAACTATACGAGGTGAAGGGCCTACCTGTCTTGGGAAGGCTGGGACATACATACTGGGGTTTCAAATATTATATTTTCCATAACACTGAGAAACCTGGCCAAACTACATGTGTCATTAGTAGATAAATTAGACAAACAAAAGTGAACCTAAATGAACAAACAAAAGACTAAAGAATCTCTTTGGTTGACAGAGACGCATTTACAGGCAAATCAGAATAGGAGAAGGTCTCCTTATATGCCAGTATATTTAACAAAATCAATGGTTCTCAATAGTCTACTTGTACACCCAGGAAAGGAATTTCAAGTCTTTTTGGGATGTGACATGCGGGTACAATTCTCCGTCCTTGATAAACCAATTCTCCGTCCTTGATAAGGCGTTGTTTGCATTCATCTGGTTGCAAACAACGTCTAGCCATTGATATGTGTTCCGTATTTAGGGATCAGTAAGTTCATATAGTGTTATTATACACAAATAACCTGCACATAGAAGAGAGGAGCTTATTTGTGTATCGAACGGGTTATTTGTGTATCGTTTCAGTCACGGTAGTGTGCCTTTTTTTTTTTTTTTTTTTTTTTTTTTTATAGTGTTATTAGTTTGGCACAGCATGAAAGGATGCATAAAAATTCTCTGGTAATGTGTATTTCTCTACTGTAAGGAAGAATATTTTAGTAAACATAGCATCTTGGATATAGATACCGTATTTTTCATGGTTGAAAGTGATTTTATGGATGCCATGGTAACCGCTGATATTAATACATATCTCGTATCAGATAGTTGTGGGTCATTGAACAGTGCCAAGCTGGGTAACGTGGTCAGCGGTTTGATGAGGAGGATACTGAATTACTCCTGTTTCAGTATATATATTTATATTTTCATTTTTTCAGATTTGTAACCAAAATGCCAAAAGGGACATTTTCTAATCAGCTGGCGTCTTCAAACACCAAGAAAGTCCGCTAATATTCAGCGGACTATTTAAATTTGAGTTTCATGAGTAATGTAACTCATGAAATTCAACCTTACTGTTTGCTGTGCTTTAATTCCCTCTGTAACGATTCCATGAAGTCAGCGAACCTGGTATGACACTACGTAAGTGTACATCCATAACACTCAGAGAAACGCCTCAAGTACTTCAGACGTCTGAATAAACAGAGGTCAAAGAGCAAACATAAGTCATTTGATGAAATGTTAAAATCACAAACCAGTGTGAATGAACATTGGCTCTTAGCTAGTTATGTACCCGGTTTTCTTCTTGCTAAGAAATCTCGACCGCACACCAACATCAAAGGGCTGCTAAATCCAAATTTTCAGGCTGGATTTAGCGCCGGTGTTTATCAGTATTTGTGAGCAAAATTATCAGATTTCGTTCCTCTATTTTCTCATTTAGTTTCTCAGAACGAATCACAAAGTTCTCATTAAAGTTGTATAATTCCACTGTAAATATGATATTTAGTTATTATTCCGAAATAATAGTTTTTTTTTTTTTAAGAAATACTCATTTCTAATTTAATTATTCATAATTGTTTTGTTTTGTAGAAATAAAAGTTATTTCTTACTTTTTCCTTCATTTTTAGTCAAATAATCACGTTTAATTATCATATAATAATTGTTCATTGAAGAACATTGGATTTTAATAATTACTATTGTAAAAATAAATTATAATGATTCAAATAATTTATCCTTTCATGATGATTAAGGAAGAGGAGGATCTGGTATAGCCAGGTATCACTACGGGAGCAATGCACTGTGCCACGTTGAAAAACAACGAATTGAGCAAACTTAAAAAAATACGAAAAGCAAAAAGAGAATATGACTTAAAATTGAGAGAGAATAAATAAGAAACCAAAATGATTTCTTTATGATTTACATAAATATGATTACGGAAAATATTTCTCCACTTTAGGGTGCCTCAGTTCGGCTTACTCATAGTAATGTGTACAATTTTTAACTATTTTTTTTCTCTCTGTATTTACACAAGAAGAAACGAATTATTTCCCCGGAATTAAATATTTAAACAGGACTTGATGAAAATAAATTATGCATTGAAGAGGGATTGAACTCGCATATTTACGTGCTAGATTTGTCAGGGATAGAAGAACTGCTGTATTTTCTTTCTACCACTTTTGTGGACTTGGATCTTTAAGCAATAAGGCCATTGTCATATTTTTGTCCATTTCTGTTTTATGCTAGCGCGTTTGTTTTGTATGCTGCTTTTTGTGACTTCGAAAAAGATCCGGAGACAGATGTCTGTGATGTGCTATTGTCGCAATGCTAGCTGCAATTTCTTTATAATATTGATCAAAATCAAACTCATTAAGTTCTTCAGTCCCTGTTACATCATCTGGACTTTCTTCATCAGACTCGTTGCTGCTTGACTCTGCCATTAAACCAGCTGCAATCTCTGAGTTCTTGAGCTGTTGAATTCTTTCTTGAGTCTATGTTAATTCTCAGTATTGTCAAGGTATATTTTACATGACTCATCCACTGCACTGGCAATGAAGAAGTTATTCTTATATAGGGGATCCAGAAATGTGCTGAGTATCTTGTAGCAGCCAGTGGTGTAAAAGTCGAACCTAGTTAAAATTGACGCTTTGAGAGCTGATACTGAGTTACTCAAGTCTGAAAATCTTAGATCACTCAAAACTTGGTTGATGTGTTTCAAATACAGTGGACCCCTGCCTTACGATCAGCTCCCAACTCGACCAATTATGTAAGTGTATTTTTGTAAGTGCTTTTGTATGTGTATTTTTGGGGTTCTAAAACGGACTAATCTAATTCACAATATTCCTTATGGGAACAAATTCGGTCGGTAACGGCACCTGAACAGACTTCTGGAGTGAAATAATATCGTAAGGTGGGGGTCCACTGTATTATACTCGAGGCAGTATTTCGGAGACCAGAGAATTTTTTTTACTATGATGTATAATTGTTTTGAGAAACATTTTCAACACAGAGGTTAACTTGGCAATATGATTACACTTATTTCCATCAAGTGATGGCGTGTGTGTGTGTGTATGTGTGTATGTGTGTGTGTGTGTGTGTGTGTGTGTGTGTGTGTGTGTGTGTGTGTGTGTGTGTGTGTGTGTGTGTTGTGTGTGTGTGTATGTATGTTAGTTACCATTTTGTCCTAGGCACATGTCGATTAGACACTAGGCCCGTTGTGTGTGTGTAGGTGTGTGTGTGTGTGTATGTGTGTGTGTGTGTGTGTGTGTGTGTGTGTGTGTGTGTGTGTGTGTGTGTGTGTGTGTGTGTGTGTGTGTGTGTGTGTGTGTATGTATGTTAGTTACCATTTTGTCCTAGGCACATGTCGATTAGACACTAGGCCGTTGTGTGTGTGTAGGTGTGTTGTGTGTGTGTTATGTGTGTGTGTGTGTGTGTATGTGTGTATGTGTGTGTGTGTGTGTGTATGTGTGTGTGTGTGTTTTATCTAAGCAATACGATGTAATAGCAATGTAATGGGAGGTCACACTGAATGA
Organism: Cherax quadricarinatus; assembly: GCF_026875155.1. NCBI lineage: Eukaryota > Metazoa > Arthropoda > Malacostraca > Decapoda > Parastacidae > Cherax > Cherax quadricarinatus. The sequence continues at coordinate 9,552,434 of NC_069414.1, forward strand.
GCTTGTGCTTTGGTAGCTCCTTTTGATTTTGAAGAGCCTCTAGTATACTACAGGCTAAAGGAGAATGACTAAAATGGCTCTCAGTAATGTTGTTTATTGCTCTGATCCAAAAATACAGCCACGAATAACCAATTGAAGTGTAGGTAGAAAACACTGCAAATTGTTGTATCCCGTCGCTGTAATTCCTTTGATAACATTGGCATCATTATCCCGTGCTACCGAATGAATGTTTGAAGCTGGTATGTTGAATTCTTGAATTGCTTCTGGAATAATGTCGGTGATGTGTGCTGCTGCTGTGTAGGATCCAGGAAATTCATCAGATTTCTGAGCAAATTCTTTGCAGAGTCAATGCCCAGTCAAATTTACAAAAGGTTTCACTCGATATACTCGTCCACATATCTGCGGTGAAACTAATATATTCGGCTTCCTCCAGGGTCTTTGCATTTTCATGACAGAAGAGTGATAACAGTATTAGTAAAATACCTCTTGCTAGGAATTTCATAGTAAGTCTTCTGACACATGTGTTCAACTACTGAAAATAGTTAATTGTTCAATGCAATCATTTCACCAATATGTTTTCACAATATGGTGCTGGCTAGTAGGCGCCGTGCCAACACTATGTGTATTGAACTGATCCGTGGGGCTGTGTCTGGGCCAACTACAACTATGTTATTGCTGGCTATCATTCGTGACACCTACGGCATCGCCAATGATGAATTATATCGTGTGGCATTGAATGGTGCTTCTAAAATTTTTGTGAAGTTCTGCTCTGCCAGTGTTTATGAGAATGTGGTGGCATGGTATCAGGATGTAAATCTTCCTGTTAACCACGCAGTGTCTGTAAAATTCCATGATGTTTCACATTATTATACTTAGGTGAAAATCCATAACGTGCCTTTCGAGGCAGACGAATAGGATCTACGTGGAGCTTTAAACAAATATGGCACAATACATATGGCTACGGTCGGGAGGTGGTCTGACGGGCTGTATGCTGGGCTTCCCGAAGGTATGCTCACATTGAAGATGACGTTACGACATCCGATACCATCCTATGTCGTCTTGGACGACTTCCGAATCCAGGTGATGGTGTCTTACGTGGGGCAACAGCATACCTGTCGTTTGTGTGGAGTGTACGATCATATCCCTGCGCAATGTGATCGCCGACGGGGCCCCAGGGATGATGAGCAATGCACGGAGGCCCGGGAAGAATGTGAAAAACCGGCTCCGCCTTGTGCGTCGTTGCCTTCGCCGAGCATGGCGTGGAGTGCAGAGGTGGAATGGACTGAGATGACGGAGACTGCATGTGCCACGCTTCCCAGGGGACCGCCCTCATCGGAGACAGACCATGAGGATGGGGAAGTCGTACCAGCAATGGTCGTCAGTGACATGGAGGCCTCGATCTCCTCTGTCTAGGATGGTCTGTTGGGTACCCAGGGCGTGAGTGTTGTGCCGGACGTTGCACTAGATCTTGGGTCTGCTGTAGATGTAAGGTTAGTGGACGGCGGTATGCCGAAGGTTGGTGTTGCTGCAGACTTGCAGGTTTGTACTGTGGAGGCGGATGTATATAAGGCCTGCTCTTCAGAGGATATGATGCAGCTGCTCCTTCTGACACAGAGGATGTGCTGACGCCTGCTCAGCGAATGGGTAAAATGGCGTGGACGGACGTGATGCTGAGAGGTCCCGGTGGTCCTAAGGGGCTGGGCCCAGTGAAAGGAAATTCTAAGGGATGGGGGAACAGAGGGGGTAACAAACGGACGGAGGAAGAAGGGTGTGTCGGTGTCAAAAGGAAAACCCCCATTGTCCGTTTTAAGTGCCTAACACTTAATATCATTGGTTTGAGGTCTGCAAGGAAGTGTAAATGTTCTGTGAATTTTTAGAGCATAACAGGGTAGATGTTGTGTTCGTTCATTAACACAATTATAAGCCAGGATGTGCGTTAACGATAGAGGGGTTTCATGCATATGTGCTGCACATGACAAGATTGAAAGGAGGTGTGGCAATCATGATTAGGGAGACTAGCCCGTTTGTTGTGTGGCATTGTGAAGAGGGTGAGGAGGGGAGGGTGGTCAGGGTTATGGGGGAGGGATAGGGCTGCCTTTGTGTGTGTATGGACTGGAAGAGGGAAATGATCATGTAAAGAATAGGTTCTTGAGGGAAGTTTTAGAATATCATCTGAGGTCACTTCTTGTAGTGACAGTCATAGGTGGTGATTGGAATTGTGTCAACAGGCATAAGGATGTGGAACCACAGGGTACAAGGTATTGTTCTGCAGTTTTGGGGGATTTGTTGACTGGGGTGGGGTTAATAGATGTTGGGGGGTGATGAGAGGGAGATTGAGCACACTTTTGTACATTGTGGGTATGTGGTCAGGCCTGACAGACTGTATGTGCCTTGCACGGCCAAAGTACGGCGGGTAAACATGTTGGACGTGCCTTTCTCCAACCATCGGGGAGTCTTGGTGGATTTAGGGTGGGAGGGATTGCCTAGACGATATGGGAGTTAGTTTAATATCTTTATTATGCACCCCATACCCATCCTGTGGGTGGAAGTCAAAAGATTACAGAGGTACATAATGGATCCAGGGACTGGACCCCAAAATTATGATAGCTGAACTACTTACAATGGTAATGAACTCCAGATAGATCTGGTCACAATCATGGCAAGCTGCATAGGTAATGAATCATTCTCACTCCTATACATGGTTAATTACAAAGTAATGAGCCAGTGACACGTCCACACCCAGTTCACAATTGTAGTGAGTTATAAATACAAATATTAAGTGGGTCATTCACCCACACTAGCGCACGTGCATTCACATAAACACACGAGGGCGCATGCACAGACACATGCACACAAGCATACAAACACACACACACACACACACACACACACACACACACACACACACACACACACACACACACACACACACACACACACACACACACACACACGTGGTAATGCTTTATTTACAGAAAGCAAAGTCAGGGTATTTCTCCAGTATGGTCTGTAGTATACCACTGTGGATAAAACTGCCATTTCTTGAACATTTCTGAGTGAGTTGTCTCTAAATTCATTGATTTTATCGCACTCCAGTACATAATGACGCAAAGTGTGACAATAGTCCATCTGGCAAAGTTTACATTTCGTTTGGTCTACATCTGGTGGTGGTGATTTAACCTGCCAAAGATACTTGTAACCCAGCCGGAGCCGGGAGGTAGTGACATCCAAGAGTTGGCTTATTTTGCTGGGAGTTATTAGAAATTGAATATCTGGTTGCTTCGAGGGAAGAATGGGTGGGAGTCATTTGAGAAATTGTGGGTGAGTTTGTGGAATGGGGCGGCTTGGGAGAGGGATTTGGTTAGTTGGTGGGAAACAGTGGCTAAGAATCACATTAGGGACTTCTAGGTTCGACATGGGTGGGAGGAAAATCAGTTGGCATATGAGCTTATAGGGTATCTTGAAGGGCAGCTGAGGGGTTGTTATGGGGGTGGAGGTGCAGGCTACCCTGTTGCGAAAATTGAGGGGTGAAAAGATTGTATAAAGGTCTTGCAAAATGATCATTTCAAAGGGGACAGGTGTTGGGAGGTTTAGAGGAGGTGCTCTGGGGGGATCGGTCATTGGCTTGAGTTTTGAGGGGGCAGAGACAGAGGAGACTGGCCACAGAAGTAATGGGATTGCATGTGCATGCTGGGGATGGAGGGGTATCAGGAGGGTCAAGTATTGGTCATGATGGAGAGTATGGGTGGTTATGTTGATGCATGGTTCAGGTCCTATATTGCAAGGGTGGGCATAAGTGAAGTGGCTCTATGGGAAATGGGGGGTTGGATGCAATGTGTGCTTGAGAGGGTGGATAGGGAGGCTTTAGAGGGGTCCTTTTCTGGAGTGTGAGGTATGGCAAGCATTGTTGGGGATGAGCTCGGGAAAAGCTCCAGGTATAAATGGTTTGCTGAGTGATTTCTATGTCACGCATTGGGGTTTTAAAAGGAGCTTTTAGTAAAGTTGTTTAATGTAATAAAAGGGAGGAGGGTGATGGAAGAATTGCAATGGATGGCGGTCGTGGTGTTGGTGCCTAAGGGGGCCCAACAGTCTACAGTGCAGGATTATAGGGCTATATTGCTCATGTGTGGCGATTATAAGTTATCTGCAAGAGTTTTAGGAAACCAATTGAAAACAGTCATTGATAAGGTTATAGATGGGGTACAACATGGGGTACTGGGTAGGTCTATGTATGAGGGGCATGGGTTGATAAGGGGCTTTATAGAGCAGCAGCAGGGGTCGAGAGGGGGCAGAGTGTTAGCCCTGGATTGGTGGGTAGCATATGATAGCGTAGAAAGGGAAGCGTTGTGGCGGTTTATGAGATGGCAGGAGTTTGAGGAAGAAATCATGTCTTGGGCAAGGTCTTTGTATCAGTGGACATGTATGTGTGTGCAGGTCAATGTGAGGGTAGGGATGAAAGTTCAGATGGGTAAGGGATTGCAACAGGGTTGTCCAATTTTGCAATTATTGTTTGCATGTTTACAGAATCCATTTTATAAGGCGGTTCAGCAGTGTGTGAGGGAGGGCATGGAGTGTGAGGAACGCACCAGGCATCCAGGTATTGTAGGTTACGTTGATGATACAATGGTCCTAGTGGGAGGGAGAGGGTTTAAGGCGTGTGGGGAGGGTTGTGGCCGTGTTTGGGGAGGTTACAAGGATGAAAATTAATGTGGCAAAGTCGAAGTATATGGAACTTGGGGACTGGGTTCAGGAAAAAGGGGGGTGACAGGGACAGGTTGAGTGTTTTGAGTCACGTTATGATTTGTGGGGTTGTGTATGCCATGAATGCATGCGAGGGAGGTGAGAGGGATTAATTCGGAGAGGGTTGTTGATCCTGTGCTGAGGCGACCTGAGGGTTTGCGGCCGTCGCACCTCAAGTTACACCAAAGGGCGAACGTACTCATGTATAGTAAGATATGGCATGTTGCTATCATGTACCCTTTGGTGCCATGTGATGTTAGGCAATTGTTATGTAGGGTTTTTTGATTTATCTGGGGTTTGGGCTGTGATTTGTTAAGTAGAGGGGTGGTCACACTTCCACTTAGCCAGGGTGGGCTGGGAATTTTTCTGTTGGAAAGAAGATTGATGAATGTGTATGTGAAACAGAGTTTTCTGTGTGAGGGACGGGTGGGGGGAATAGGTAGGGTGCATGAAGATATGCGACGGTGGTGGGGGGGTAGGGATTTACAGGATTGTGAGGCCATGTTGTGAGCTTTGTTGATTGGGATCCGGTACGTTTGAAGGTAGGGGTTCTTGAGAAGGTAGGGAGGGGTCCGGAAGTGGCTGCCGTAGAGGGGTAATATCACATGGTGCGGTATTTGAATATGCTTAAAGACACTGCACATATGACCAGGCATACGGGAGGTGATGTTTCGGTTTTCACATGGAATTTTGCCGTCGGGGGTAGTTTTATTCAATGAGAGGCTCAGGGAAATGTGGGAGTGCTGTGCATGTGGTGGGGACGACACAGCTTTTCATGTGGTTTATTTTTGTGAATGTCTTTGCCTTGTGAGGGAACGGTTCTGTCGTGTGATTCGGTTAGGGGGGGGGTTCTCGGTCTTGCAGGTGTTAAGTTTGGATATGGGGGGGCACAGGTTCAGAATGCAGTGGCGTATTTCCTAACAGATTTCAAATTTATTTCTTGAGCAATGCGGGACACGGGAATGGACGAATGGAAAATGGCGTTAGCTGCATCTTTTTACAGGTCTAAGTGCCGTAATATAGTGAGTTATACGGCGGGAGATGGGAGAAGAAATTTACGGCGGGTTACAGGGATTTTAGGGATTTTGCGATGAGGGATTTATGGAATTTGTAACGTAAGGGGTTCCGACAGGCTAGTCTTCCAGGAGGGGGAGGGAAGGTTTGAATGGGCGTTGGCAATGCTAGTTATGTGTTACGTTTGTGTGCTGGGTGATGCTTGAATGTGAAGGTGAAGATTTCATCCGGCGTTTCATGGCGTTTCTGTCTGTTCTCATGTTTCGCTCAACCATATGGTTGCTATGAATGGATCGTGGCACTTGGGGTATAATTATGTGTTATGATATTGTATTTTTGATAGGCCTCGGGGTTGTAGCTGTATAAGCATGTAGGCGTATTGTTGACTCACATGACAATGCGTTTTGTATTGTGTGTCTGGTGTGATATGTTTCAGAGTGAGTACACTGGTTGGCTCTCTTATGTTATTATGTATTTATGTTCATTCGGCAAGTATGCATTGTTTTATTGCCTTTATATATGGTGTTTTGGTTTTAACAAACAGCGCTTTACTCTTTATACTTTTTGTGTATTGCTATTTGTTACGCAGTGTGCTACAGTAAAATTTATATAAGAAATGACTCTCCATATGTCATTTTCCGGGTTTGTACTGAATCCGAACGCGTATTATTCCCGGGCAGTTCGAGTGGCCAGGAGACAGAAGCAGATGAGGTGTGGTGAGAATCAGTCGGTGGAGCACAACACTTGCAACAAGATGTTTTAATACATTATGGTATGTGTTTAGTAGGGATGGTGTTTTTTGTAAGTTTATACCATATGTTATTTTATTGCCCTCATGTTTACCTGTAAGGCCTTAGTATGCAGAGGCCTGTTTATGCGAGAGCACTGTATGGTGTTTTGCCTGCTGGTAATTAGCCTACCAAGCAGAAGTGAATTATTTTAACTCATTAGTAGCAGTGTACTAGTGAGCTAATGTGAACTGGAGTGTGGTGGTTTTTTGTAGTAGTTATAAGTTGTATATAAGTTATTATTGACATTATATATATTTTTATATAGGTGAGTTTCAGTACGCTGAGGTCAGAGGTCACGTGTGGTCATACCTGCCTAAGCTCTTGGGAGTTTTTTTTTTTTATATTTTTATTTAAAACATAGAACAAATACAATAATGTATAAGAGTATAAAATTAAAAACCATACTAGATATTACAAAACCTCTAGTACACAATCCCGGTACATTTAAAGAACACCATAGATCATGGCCATATTACAACCATATACATAACCCACAACCATATACATAACCCACAACCATATACATAACCCACAACCATATACATAACCCAAACCCTCCTTTTACAATAATCATTATTGCCAGTGCAGACACAGCTGACACTTCTACCCCCCCCCCTCCCGTATGTACAGTCCCCGTTCTAAATAACATACATTAATTATCCTAATGAATGGTCATACCCTGACCTCACCAAACCAAGAGTTTGGTATGCATGAACAAACACAAAAACATAAATTTACAGACTAAAACAGATATGAAACATTACATTCCTAAAACCACATACACTTAATAAGTAGAAGAATATACACCACCAATATAATATCAAATATTAATGTTAACCATGAATTACAACTTTCAAAACATTGCATATCGTGAAGTTCACGCTCAAAATGCAAGATAATAACCACATGCTACTTACGGTACAATACTGGGCTATGTAAATTTTTTAAAGAACCCAAGACTGCAACATGAATAAGTATTACCCAAAAAGGTTCATCATGATTTTTAGTAACTTAACAACCAAACTCCTTATAACACCTAACACGCCACATACAAAACTTCCCAAAAACGTAACATCATTCCACAAGACTATACTTTCGCTGTGCCTTCTAGCACGTGCCTAACTAGTTTTACTTACAAATATAGATACAAAAATTTTAATCTAGAGAACTAACCCCTTATCCACACAGTTTACATAATAGGTAATTATTTTAAAAATCTGATGCAGGAACACGTAACAAAAATGGCAAAAATAACTCAGTTCTTCAAGTACAAGTGAAAGGAATATCCTCTCAAGAAAAGTTTAAAATTCAATTGCAAGACCAGTACAAGCAAAAACAAAAATACGCTACCAAAGGAAAATATACATATTAATAAATTTATATATTAAACTGCCATTTACACCTTTCCCCCCATCAAGGGGAACTAACTAAACTAATCTTTCACAACCTCTCATCTAGTCCCACACGAGTACCTTCAATCACACCCAATCACCCATCATTGCGCACCCCTCCCCTTTTACCAACCTACTCACCCCGGCAGTTAAAACCCCTTATAACGCCAATAAATTCCCTATTGTTAGGCCTCTAAACCCTGGGAAAAAACTCATCCCACCTTTTTCCCAAAAATGTCTCTATTACGACACAAGGTCGATAAAACGTCGCCGCCAAAGTCCTTCTCAGCACATCCCCACCCTCCTTCCCCCTCATACCCCACAAAACATATATGTAGTCCACGATTACATATGTTAAACCCCTTACCACACCCTCATCCACACCACTCATATCAAGATTTAAAACGCTCGCAATACCGACACACCTTGACCCCCCACCCTCACCACAACCTTATTCATCCATACCCTGATGCACTCCAAACCCTCACAAAAATAGCCCAACATGAAAACGCAGTCTCTTCCCCACTGCATCTGCCACACCCCCCACCCTCGATAACCCTCCTATCTCGGAGCATCGCTCCCGATGGCAAAATCCCATGCAGGAAACGATACATAACCTGATACATAACCTCACGCGGCGTAGGTCGTATTCTTAATTTACTAAATCTTCGCCATATTACATCCCATGCATACATGGGTAGATCCCTTCAACCGGTGCCACTACATGTCTCTCTAACAATTTACATAAATTTCCCACCTTTACTTTTCCCGGGTTCCTGGCTAACACTAAAGCACGTAACACTGTTTCACATTCCTTCATTTCCGCTCCTCCATACCATTTCCTCAGGTGAGCATGTACCTTATCTAGCTGCCCCCCCTCCATGCACCTGCACTCATCACTTCCCTCTTAATAAAAACACATTCACTCGCTTCTCAAGTCCAACAAACCTAACCCTCCCCTACATACCGGCAATGTCACTACCTCCCTTTGCAACCAGTTGAAACCCTGAACCCCACAAAAATTTGAACACCATTCTAAGAAACTCGTGATCGCTGTTCCTGTTAACGGCATCACGGGCCGAAACAAACCAGATTTTAAACTATATAGTAATACATTGATGACAATTGCACGTTGCCTAAGGGTTAAATGGTGAGGTCGCAGCTTTCCCCAAACGTCGCTGCACCTGTTCCACCATCCTATTCGAATTGCTAATCCTTGCAGCACTCAGGTCAGCCTCATAAACGACACCACAGATTTCAGACTCCTGGTTCTCCGCTGCACAACATCACGTCCCCAATCTAATCCCCCTGCCCACTCTCCCAGCCCCATTATCATTGACTTTTCCAGATTTACCTTCATCCCATAGCTCTCCCAAAATTGTGTACAACTTCCTCCAAAAGTCCAACCGTGTCTCTTCACTCACCAAAAATAGTTGTATCATCAACATAGCCCACCAAACCAGGCCAAGGCTTCTGCTCACCCCCCCCCCTGTCCTTAGACGATCCTCCGCCATCCTATAAAAGGATCCTGAACACATGCAAACAAAAGTTGTGTTTAAGGGACATCCCTGCCGAAAAACCCCGCTCCATGGTGACTCCCTCCCCCACACACCCATTGATTTGCACCCTTCCCTTTCGCGTTTGAGTACAACGTATCCACCCACCCCACTATTTCTTCGCCAAACCCTGCCCATAGGAGAATATCCCTCAAGGCCTTTCTTTCCACCCTGTCATAACCCCTTGCCAATCCAACGCCACCAACGCCCCCTTCCTCTTTCCATGCCCCTCCAGGAACCCCTTTATGATCCCCGGGGCCCCCTCGCCCATTGACCTACCAGGCAACCCAAACTGAGACTCAAACACGACCCTCCCCACAACACATTTAAGCCGATTCCCAAGAATTTTCGCGAAAAATTTTTATAATCAGCACAAAGCAACGAAATGGCTCGGTAATCCCGAAGGGTACTCTGCTTTTTTACCCTTCGGGACCAACACCACCACCGCCGTTGCCTGGGGATTCTCCCATCTTACCTCCTTCCTTCATGGCTTTTCATTAACTCTACTAGGAAACCCCAAGCAGACCCCAGTGCTGTACATAAAATTCGCTTGGTAAACCATCGATCCCAGGTGTTTTCCCTTCCTCATGTCCATAAGGGCTCTCCACATTTCCTCCTCCTCAATGACCCCACCCATGCCTCCCGATCACTCCTCCCCATTTGCATGGCACATACTCACATACCTGCCCAAAAACCTCTCCATCTACCCCACTACTTTTCCCATATTCCCAAACCACCCTATCTGCATATGCACTCATCCTCGTGGTTTCCCGTAATACCTGACCCCCTATAAACCCCCCACCAAAGAAATGACTTGCAATCCCGTATTGTAGCCCGTTCGCTGTCGTACCTTCTGTCCTCGCAGCACACAAGCAGAGGCTTGTCGCCCCAAGGACTTCGTCCAACCCTGCCGTACACGTACCGCTGCAAAAAATTCTTCTTACAAATCCCTATCCTGCCCTTCAACATGTGTATATCCTCCACTGGTAACACCCCGGCCCCCAGCCCTCCCCTCGTAACAAAACCCGTAATCTAGATTCTAAATAAATTTTACAAAACCCTACCGCAATTGTTTTAAATTTTTTCCCTCCCGCACATAAATTGACTATTCTTACCTTAGCCACACTATCCCACCATCCTACCACATCCTCCTCAGTCCTTCTGTCTGCCCAAGCTTTCCCAAAATACTTTCAAAACCTTCCATCCCTCCCTATCCCTCAAAACCCTCGTGTCAGTTCCAATAACTTCCCGCCTACGAGGCAAAGCACCACCCCGCCCCTAATACTGCCCAGATCGGAAGACACCATCTCAAAAGTTTTAAAAGACTACCAAATCCCTGAATAAATATAACCGCCAAACCCAGCCATATCCCCTTCTTATAAACTATGTTCCCACCTCCCACAACCTCCCCCGAAAGCATCACGTAACGAAGGGCTCTAAGCAGGCCCCCAAGACGAGGAAAAATCCCACTCCTCTGGTTCCACACGCTGCCTCTTAACTACACAATTCCAATTCCCCCCACAATCGCCACCGACGGGAACGTGCGTAGGTAGTACACAGCTCCTCCACACAAATTCCATCTTCACTTTCACGTCACTTTCTGCTGGGGCAAACCCCACACCCCCAAACCCACTCCCCCATCCACCATCCTTCCACACATAATACTCTTCCCCCTCCCCCCTCTTTCCTATGCAATACAAACCCGGGGTCGCCTCCATTCAACACACCCACTCCTCCTTTTAAGCGCTCAACGCAACACATAAGCCTGATACCCAGGCACCTCCCAATTCACGACCAAGCTTAAAATTGTGCTCCTGCCAAAAGCTACGTCAATCTTTTTACCATTCAAAAACTCCTGAAGCACTCATGTTTTAAAAAACCATCACACAGACCATTAATATTTATTGTTACACACCGAGGCCAGCTTAAGGTTTCCCTCCCCGCCTCATGTCATGACTCTTCCCTTTCAAAAAACCCTTTCCCTGGCTTTGCCTTTGCCACATACTCCACCCCTCCTTCCCAACCACCCCCCCCCTTCTGTTTGTGACCCTCTCGTAGATCACTCTGAGTACCATACCCCATGTCTTTTTCCCTGGCCTTTGCGCCGGGGTCAGAAATCCTCCGAATCTGACGCTGAGCCATTTTCCTTGTAGCTCCTTCAGTTCCATATTGATCCTGGAGCCACACATGGACTTCACCTCTACCACCCTTATCTGCCTCCCATGTCCTTCCATGGGACTCCCCACTGTCCATCACAGTGCCACCTGATCCTCCCCCCTCCCCGCACACACCTTTTGCCCTGATCCCAGGTTCCTGCTCACTGTGACTCCCACCTCCGTAGACCCGTAACATAGCCTGTATCCAACCGCTCCCCAAACCCCCCTCAAATAGGGACTTCTGCAACACCCCTTAATGGAACAGGTGAATGGAGGGCAAGGTTCTGACAACGATCCAAAGGGGGAGCCAAATTTCACAAAGGGAACCCCTCTGCCGGCTTCCAGGAGGGGGTTTAGGACAGGGTGCCCTTCCGCCCGGGGGCCATAAGCTTGCCAAACTTCCCAAGGCAAGCCACAAGTCGAGACGCCCCGCAGCAAGGGTACCTTATGGGTCAACCCCGAGATATACATAAGGGGTAAGGGGTAGGAGAGTGGGGGGGGTTGGGGGGAGGAGGGGGACACTCAGGATATCTGTGTAACTCCGTAATATTTCATGGCCAATGAAGGGATAGTGAAAACATGTGATATATCAAGCTTAAAAGGAAGGGGAGTTAAAGATAAGTCGGAAAATCCGTAACTTGACCCAAATTGTACGAAGGAGCGAAACGATCCCCAAAAGGAACTTGAGATATAACTTCACGAATATTCAAAAAGTAGAAATGCACCATACAAACCACTCTCTGATGGCGTATACTCTACAATTGGGCAAAACACATCAATGAAGGGGGGAAGATAAGGGGGGGATGAAGATCAATTGGAAGGAGGGAGAGAGGGGAAAAAGTAGGGGGGGGAAGGGGAGAGATTAGGAGGAGCGAAGAATTTGGGGGGTTAGGGTGGTTTCAGGGGGAAAGGGTTGTTGGAGTGTTTTAAATTAGGTTAAATGTGAAAAAAGGAGTGTTTAGGAGGAAAATAGGGGGGAAGTTGATAGATGAGTTGGGAGAGGTGAGAAGGAATTTTGCTGTAAGTAGGAAGGTAGCAGATAGGAAGCCCAAGAGCCAGTGGTCACACAGGAAAAAGAAGAAGGAGAGTTTAAAAAGAAAAGAAGGAGGAAACGATCGTCTCAAAAGAGAGTACTTCAGTGGTTTGGAGGTTAAGGAGAAACCCTTCTGAAATAAGGGGGAAAAATATTAATAGAGGGATTCTCAGGAAGATATATATTTTGAAGAGAGCAGAAAGTAAACAGAGATGTGTTTGAGGGAGGGTGACATACTCAGAGGTTAGGATGATAATGAAAGTAATGACAAAAATTACTGTTTAGGGTGGGGTAACCCCTGGAAGGGCATAGGGAAGGGTCTCTGGAATACAGTAGGCTAAAGAAATTAGGTCAAGAGAGGGCCCACAGAAGTGCCTTGCCTAAAAAAGGAGTGGGCAATAATGATTTAGGGCAATTGGATAAAAAATTGATGGCAAAACAGTAGCAAGAACTTGCAATCCATTCTGTAATGGGGCTCGGCAAAAAGTGATATGAGCAAATGGTTCCCCTCTGGGGATGAGGCTTGCATGGCAATAAGAGAGGGAAATTGATGAAATTGTCAGAAGGATAAGCTGATAATTATAAGGGGGTATGGGGTTGGGGAAAATCAGCTGGGAGCAAGGGAAAAAAGCATTATTACCGGGACACTCAGGAAGTTTAAAGACAAATTAAAAATTCTGGGGAATTGCAAAACTGGGCAAAAAAAGAGAAGATAGTAGGAAAGGGCCGAGTAAGCTAGGGAAAAAATAAACAAATAGTAGAGATCTAAAAAAAAGAAGAGAGCAAGAAATCAGTGGGAAGTTTGAGGATGAAAATAAGAGGGTTGGGGATTTAGCCCCCATTACTTAGGAGGCAGTAGCTGTTATGAGAAATTCATAAGGATCTACTTTTAAAAGTTTGAAATGGGAAATTTTAAATTTAAGACAATTATTGGACAAATGTCGAAATCTTGGTCTAGTGAAATTTCGATACGGTTTCAGGATTGCCTTTTAGGGAAATTTTTGAGCAGAAACCCTAAGGAAACAATCTGCTTGACTTGGGTTCTTGCCAACAAAGATTCACTAATTAATAACTTGAGGTTAATGGTGAGCTTGGGGAAAGTGATCACAAATCACTTAGTTTCAGTATATCATAGAATTACCCAGATAACTGCAATTCAAATCTCTGTCCCAGATTTTCGCTTGGTCGACTTCATGGGACTGAAAAATTACTTGGGTGGGCTAAATTGGGATGTCCTGACTATGGGTCAGGTAGGTGATCTTGGTTGCCAATATGACTTTTTCAGAGCATAGTACTAGCTGCCAAGACAACGATTGTTCCGACTAGGGAAATTAGATCTAACAAAAATGATCCCAAATTGATGAACAATAGATTAAAACATCTCATTGGTCAAAAGAGAGGCATATATAGGCGTATCAAAAGAGGGGATGGGCAGTTAAGAAATCAATATATTCAATTAAAGAGAGAAATAAAAAAAGGAATAAGAAAAGCAAAAAGGGATTATGAAGCTAAGGTCGCAAGGGATTCAAAGACTAACCCAAAAGGGTTCTTTCAGGTATACAGAAGTAAGATTAGGGACAAGTATGGCCCACTTAAGAGTAACTCTGGTCAGATCACTGACAGTGATAAGAATATGTGTGAAATTCTAAATACCTACTTCCTCTCAGTTTTCACCCAGGAAAATACTAGCGATATTCCTGAAATAATAGATTATGTAGAAAAGGATGATAATAAACTATGTACGATTAGGGTAACTAGTGACATGGTCCTCAGACAAACAGAGAAACTAAAACCTAACAAATCCCCAGGTCCTGATGAACTGTTTGCAAGGGTGTTAAAGGAATGTAAAGAGGAACTTAGCATACCTTTGGCAAATTTCTTTTTAACATGTCACTACAAACTGGCATAGTGCCTGATAAAGGGAAAAATGGCAAATGTAATACCTATTTACAAGGCAGGTGACAGGTCCTTGGCTTCGAACTATAGACCAATAAACCTTACCTCCAAATGGGAAAATTTATGGAATCAGTAATTGCAGAAGCAGTTCGTAGCCATTTTGACAGGCACAGATTGATTAATGAATCTCAACACGATTTTACAAAGGGGCGTTCCTGTCTTACGAATTTACTAACTTTTTTCACTAAGGTGTTTGAGGAGGAAGATCATGGTAATAAATATGATATTGTGCATATGGACTTCAGTAAGGCTTTCGATAGAGTTCCACACCAGAGGCTATTGAGGAAACTTAGGGCACACGGAATAGGAGGAGAAATTTTTTCCTGGGTAGAGGCATGGCTGACAAATAGGCAGCAGCATGGAGGCACGTCACAAGCAGTGTTCCTCAGGGGTCAGTGTTGGGCCCGTTGTTGTTCACAATTTACATAAACGACATAGATGAGGGAATAAATAGAGACATAAGCAAATTTGCTGATGACACCAAAATAGGTCATACACAAATAACCCGCACACAAAAGAGAGAAGCTTACGACGACGTTTCGGTCCGACTTGGACCACTGACAAAGTCACACTAACCAGAAGTGGAGCAGGACGGCTATATATAGGCAGGAAGAGGTGGTGGTAGTAGTAGTAGTAATAGTACAAGAATGGTATGTAATACCGACAAGATGAAATTAAGACACATGCACAACACCCGGGCATCCCTATCGTAGACGTTTCGCCATCCAGCCAGCCCCTGGATGGCAGAACGTCCACAACAAAGACAACCAGACGCCGCACATGTGTCTTAATTTCATCAGTAGTTGTAGTAGTGGTAGTAGTAGAAGAGGTAGTAGTAGTGGTAGTGGTAGAAGTGGGAAATAAGGAGGACGAGCCAGTAAAAATACAAAGGAAGGGGAGCACGCAAGGGAGCTAGGTGCCCACTGAGGGAGAACAAGCGCACAGGGGTGCGTGAAAGGGGAAGTGTGAAATAAATGAAGAAGGAACAGAAACACGAGACAGAAGAGAGAAAGACAACCCAGAGGAGAAATGGAAAGAGGAAAGGGGAAGAGGGAGAAGAAAAAGAAAAAGAAAAAATGAGGAGTCGGGTTAAGTCAGGGGTGTTCTGAAGTTTGGGGGCATTTTACTATGTAGTGGGAGAGGAAGGCATCTACAGAGACGAAGCCGGGGCTAAGGTTCATACAAGGAAAGTGTGTATTAGAGAGGATTAAAACTAGACGGCGACTGTTCGAGTTGGAATAAGGAAGACAGTTTTAGCAGAAGACCAGTCAATAGGATGGCTATGATCTCTGACGTGACAGAAAAGAGGGATTTTTAGTGTCGGCAAGCCTACCACTATTTTTTTTGCTCCCTAAGTCTGTCAAAAGAGATCGACCAGTTTCTCCGAAGTATTGAAGAGGACAGGATGTAAGCAAGAAATAGAGTAACACCAGGAACATCTGTAGAGGGAGGAGGTATGAACGAGATTAGTGCAAAGAGTGTTAGTCTGGGGGAAGGTAAGCTTGATGTCTAAGGACGGAGAGAATTGTTGAGATCAGAAAGACCGGAAATGTAGGGAAGGCAGAGGATAGAAGATTCCCAGGAGTAGAGAGTTTGGGAGAGAAGAAATTGCGTTTGGGCACGTGAGAGGGCGAGTCTATGAAATGGGAAGGGTAGCCAAGACGGGAAAACGAATTTTGAAGAGTGGAAATTTCTGCTGGAAGGAACTGAGGATCACAGTGCGGAGGGCACGGAGAAAGAGGGAGATAAAAACACTTTTTGACAGGGGAAAACATGATGGAAAAGTAGTGAATGTACATGCCACTGTGCATAGGTTTACGGTAAACGGAAAAGGAAAAAAACCCGTATCTGAGCGGTGGACATGGACATCAAGGAAAGGAAGCAAGGAATTAGATTCCCATTCAGCTTTAAACTTAGTGGAAGGGGCAAGATTATTAAGAGCTTCAAGAAAAGGTTGGAAGAGACGGGGTCATGAGGCCACAGAGCAAAGATGTCATCTACATAGCGGAGCCAGAATGAAGGTTGCACATCGAGGGTAGGAAGAAGAACAGTCTCGAAGTATTCTACGTAAAGATTAGCAAGAACAGGAGAGAGAGGAGAGCCCATAGCCTGACAGTTGCTATACAGTCAAGAAGCCTCTCTTCGACCCCGCCGGGGTGTAGAATTTATATTCTACAAACGTCACATCCTTTTCACAATGCTGTCGAATCGTGTGAAAATCAAGCCTGTGAATGATGCAATAAATGACTCCTCGAAGTTAGCTTTAGCTACCGTCGTTAAGACCCGCCTGCAGGTCAAAAATTTTCGGGCAATCCACTCTCTGAAGGACTCCTTCATTGTCGTCTGCACAGACGACACGGAAGCATCAAAACTTATAGGGCGACTCCTTCAATCAGGACCCTACAAACACAACAATTCATTCTATCCCCGTCTCCATTTTTGAAGTCGAACATTCTGTCTTTTTGAAAAGACTGGACAATATGGTCACCTCTCTCTCTACTGAAGCACTGAAGACATCTATTGAGGAACAAAACACCTGGGCCTCGATAGACAGCATCTCCAAGATCCCTAACGCCTTATCTTTGCTAAAGATTACATTTTCAGACATCTCCATGGCTGCCCAAGCTCTCTCTGACGGTCTGGCCATCTCATATTACCACATTCACCCTAGTCATATAGAACAAGAACGTTTCACATACATCTCCCACTGCTGGACCTGCTACTCCTATAGACACACCACCAAGGACTGCCCCATCAAGGATAAGAAGTTTTGTTCAAAATGTGGGAATGATGGACACGATTTCAGATTCTGCACCATTACTACAGCACCAACTTGTCTTAACTGCATATTGAAGAAAACTAAAGCTCTGAAGAACACCTCCAATTCACCGACATACGCTGCAATAACCAAACCACAAACCGACACCACCAAGACTTTTACACGCTAATCACAGGCCCATCGCCCAGAACTCCCTCTTAAATCCCAGACGGAGATTCCTCAAAGGTGCTGTCTGCATGGTGTATGCACAACCTTGGGAAACGCAGCAAACCCCGGCACTTTCAACACCACTATTAACGAACTATTCCGTCTGAACAACATGCCTGCCTTCAATTTTCCGGATTCCACACCTTCAGCAGACATACTCAAGATCATTAGCAACGTCCTGAACTTTACTGCACCTGCAGACCTGTCTCCTGCCAAGCAACTGCTTTCCCGTAACTTCTATAACCACTTCCAACCCCTGACAACGTTGATCATGTTGCCTCAACCCCCGTCTCCCACCTCTCCCAGCCTGCTGTTACACAACCATTACACCTTACAGCTGCTCCTGTCGACCCTCAGTCACCTGCTACCACCATTGTAATTCTCCCAATGAATCCACTCCAGAAGAGGAAGATAACGACGACTCCAGTAAACCCTCATGGGAAAACCTTACCTTTTTACACTTCTCCTTCAAATACTGACCCATGAACCTGTACTGAACTCTACAAAAGCCTCCCGGTTTCTGGAACAGTCAAGTATGCATGTGAATCACCGCTTCACTTCACACTCACCCAAGTTCTTGAGTTCATCAAGCCTCTACGTTTCACCTTCAGTAACAAGGCTAACTATACCACCTATCTAGGAGCAGCTTCAAAAAATTCGTAAATGGCTCCATTGCTAACCTGCCTCCTAAGTTACTCCTATAATTCCCATGTGTTCTACCCTCTGATGTGACCTAGCCTGCTGCCAGCTACTCAAGATTCAAGACTTCAACTACCACAAGTTCGATGTAACAGTCCCTGCTATTCCTTCTCAAGTCTGCCACACGATCGCCTTAGCTGCTGGGTTAAGCCCTGGCTCTGTTTCTCTGACTAAGAACACTCCTCTCCAGAGCTATTCTTCATCTGTCCCATCTTCCCCGCTCATCCCATTGGGATCTTACCTGAACTTGTTTGCTTTTGATTTTTTACTTCTGGTTAGTGTGACTTTGTCAATGGTCCAAGTCTGCTTTTGATTTTTTACTTCTGGTTAGTGTGACTTTGTCAATGGTCCAAGTCGGACCGAAACGTCGTCGTAAGCTTCTCTCTTTTATTTTTTTTTTTTTTTTTTTTTATCACACCGGCCGATTCCCACCAAGGCAGGGTGGCCCGAAAAAGAAAAACTTTCACCATCATTCACTCCATCACTGTCTTGCCAGAAGGGTGCTTTACACTACAGTTTTTAAACTGCAACATTAACACCCCTCCTTCAGAGTGCAGGCACTGTACTTCCCATCTCCAGGACTCAAGTCCGGCCTGCCGGTTTCCCTGAATCCCTTCATAAATGTTACTTTGCTCACACTCCAACAGCACGTCAAGTATTAAAAACCATTTGTCTCCATTCACTCCTATCAAACACGCTCAAGCATGCCTGCTGGAAGTCCAAGCCCCTCGCACACAAAACCTCCTTTACCCCCTCCCTCCAACCCTTCCTAGGCCGACCCCTACCCCGCCTTCCTTCCACTACAGACTGATACACTCTTGAAGTCATTCTGTTTCGCTCCATTCTCTCTACATGTCCGAACCACCTCAACAACCCTTCCTCAGCCCTCTGGACAACAGTTTTGGTAATCCCGCACCTCCTCCTAACTTCCAAACTACGAATTCTCTGCATTATATTCACACCACACATTACCCTCAGACATGACATCTCCACTGCCTCCAGCCTTCTCCTCGCTGCAACATTCATCACCCACGCTTCACACCCATATAAGAGCGTTGGTAAAACTATACTCTCATACATTCCCCTCTTTGCCTCCAAGGACAAAGTTCTTTGTCTCCACAGACTCCTAAGTGCACCACTCACTCTTTTTCCCTCATCAATTCTATGATTCACCTCATCTTTCATAGACCCATCCGCTGACACGTCCACTCCCAAATATCTGAATACGTTCACCTCCTCCATACTCTCTCCCTCCAATCTGATATTCAATCTTTCATCACCTAATCTTTTTGTTATCCTCATAACCTTACTCTTTCCTGTATTCACCTTTAATTTTCTTCTTATGCACACCCTACCAAATTCATCCACCAATCTCTGCAACTTCTCTTCAGAATCTCCCAAGAGCACAGTGTCATCAGCAAAGAGCAGCTGTGACAACTCCCACTTTGTGTGTGATTCTTTATCTTTTAACTCCACGCCTCTTGCCAAGACCCTCGCATTTACTTCTCTTACAACCCCATCTATAAATATATTAAACAACCACGGTGACATCACACATCCTTGTCTAAGGCCTACTTTTACTGGGAAAAAATTTCCCTCTTTCCTACATACTCTAACTTGAGCCTCACTATCCTCGTAAAAACTCTTCACTGCTTTCAGTAACCTACCTCCTACACCATACACTTGCAACATCTGCCACATTGCCCCCCTATCCACCCTGTCATACGCCTTTTCCAAATCCATAAATGCCACAAAGACCTCTTTAGCCTTATCTAAATACTGTTCACTTATATGTTTCACTGTAAACACCTGGTCCACACACCCCCTACCTTTCCTAAAGCCTCCTTGTTCATCTGCTATCCTATTCTCCGTCTTACTCTTAATTCTTTCAATTATAACTCTACCATACACTTTACCAGGTACACTCAACAGACTTTTATGTGTGGGTTATTTGTGTATCGTTCCAGTCACGGTATTGTGCCTTTTTGTTAAAATAGGCCATCCAGTTCATTCTAATGAGGACATTAGAGCACTCCTGGATGATTTCAATAAACTGACGCAATGGTCGGAGAAGTGGCAGATGCAGTTTAATATTGACAAATGCAAAGTTCTAAATGTTGGACAGTTAAATAACCATGGCACATATAAACTAAATAATGTAGATCTTAATATTACTGATTGCAAAAACAATTTAGGAGTTCTGGTTAGCTCAGTGGTGACGTGTACTTAGCCAGTGGTGACGTGTACTTAGCTCAGTGGTGACGTGTACTTAGCTCAGTGGTGACGTGTACTTAGCTCAGTGGTGACGTGTACTTAGCTCTGTGAAGACCTGTTTGTGTGCTCTCTGTGAATCTGACCCAGGATGCCCTCTCTTGAGCAGCTTTACCAGCAGCTGAGAGAAGAACTCAGAGTTGCTAAACTGGAGATACGGCGATTAACGGAGGAGAACAAGAGGATTCGTAGTAATCCTCCTGTTGTGAGTCCCCAGGTTAAGAGGGGAGCTTGGTCAGTGGCCGGGCAACATGGAACCAAGCTGAAGATTAAGAAAACGGTTGGAGAGGCAGAAACAACGAGAAACCAGAAGACTGCCGTGGAAACTTCCAACTCATTCTCGGTGCTACCTGACGAATGTGAGTGTTCTACTGGGAATGCCACAACGAGCACCAAGGAAGCATTGGCAGACGTGAGTGAGACATCCCTAGAAACCCCAACGAAGACCATCGAGAACGTCATGACGAATTCTACAAGTGGTGTAATGCTACCTGGCGAATGTGAGTCGACTACTCCGAGCATCACTACGGACGACGCCAAGGAAGGTAAAAACATTGTTGTTATTGGGGATAGCCAGATTAGGTACATGGATAGGGCATTCTGTTTGAAGGATAGGAGTAGGAGGCAGAGAGTGTGTTTTCCTGGGGCTGGGATGAAGGATATTTTTAGCCGTCTGGATGACATCATGAGAGGTAATGGGAGCAATCCTATTATCTGTCTCAGTGCTGGAGGCATCGATGTTGGCAGACGTAGGAGTGAGGACCTGATTAGCAGGTATAGGTCAGCAATAGAGATAATTAGGAGGAAGGGTGGGAAACCTGTCATATGTGGCATTTTGCCAAGGAGAGGAGTTGGAAATGAATGGTTGTCCAGAGCAATTGGTGTCAATTGCTGGCTGGACAAATACTGTAAGGAAAATGCGGTAACATTCATTGACAACTGGGACCTCTTCTATGGCAGAAATGACATGTATGCCAGGGATGGGGTTCACTTGTCTAGGTGTGGGGTGGGAGCACTGGCCAACGCAGTGGAGGGAGCTGTTAGGTCTTTAAACTAGGAATAGTTAGTGGTATGGGTTTTGGCGGGAAAACTGTGAAGTCGCAGGGTAGTAACATGAGTACTAGGAGAACTAGTAATAGGCAAAATGAGGAGGATATTGGAAAGCCAGTGGCACTAATTGACAATGACAGTAATAGGTTTAGTGGAATAACAGAAAGGAGCAGGAAGGGTAAAGAGATAGGAGGGTCATTAAATATTTATTACACAAATAGTCGCAGTGCTAGGAATAAGATGGACGAGTTGAGACTAGTTGCTAGTGCAGGTAACATAGATGTATTTGCCATTACTGAGACGTGGTTTAATTCAAAAAGTCGGGACATGCCTGCAGAATGTCACATTCAGGGTTTTAAATTGTTCCAAGTAGATAGAAGTATCGGGAAGGGGGGTGGGGGTGGCATTGTATGTCCGAGATCGCTTGAACTGTTGCATAAAAACGGGTATTAAGTCTGAAGTAACACATACAGAGTCTGTTTGGATAGAATTTTCAGAGGGGCATGAAAAATTTATTTTAGGTGTGATATACCGTCCCCCAAATCTAGATAGGGACCAGGGAGACTACTATGGGAGGAAATTGTTTAGGGCCACAAGGCACGATAATGTAGTAATTCTAGGAGACTTTAACTTTAGTCATATTGATTGGAATTTCTTGACTGGGAATTTAGAATCATACGATTTCTTAGAAGTAGTTCAGGATTGTTTTTTGAAGCAGTTTGTGAAAGAACCTACAAGGGGTAATAACCTGCTTGACTTAGTTCTGGCAAACAATGAATCCCTTGTTAATAATTTAGAAGTTTCAGAGGAACTGGGTGCTAGCGACCACAAATCAATTACATGTAGAATTGAATGGAAGTATGATAGTAGGGATAACTCAGTAACAGTCCCAATTTCGCTTAGCAGGTTACGAGGGGCTTAGAGAACACTTATCATCTGTTGACTGGGGTAACGAAGAGAGCTATCAATATGACAGTTTTCTGAACACAATACATGCTGCTCAAAGAACGTTTATCCCTTATATGGAAATTAGATCAAATAGAAATGACCCAAAATGGATGAATAATAGGCTGAAATATCTACTAGGGCATAAGAAAGGAATTTATAGGCGTATCAAAAGAGGCGAGGGTCATCTTATGAATCAGTAATATTGACATTAAGAGGGACATTAAAAAGGGGATAAGAAAAGCTAAAAGGACTATGAAATTAAAGTTGCTAGGGATTCTAAACTAACCCAAAAAGTTTTTTTCCAGGTCTATAGAACAAAAGTCAGAGATAAGATAGGTCCCCTTAAAAATAACTATGGGCATCTTACTGACAAAGAGAATGAAATGTGCTCGATTTTAAATAATTATTTTCTCTCGGTTTTTACACAGGAAGACACTAATAATATTCCGGTAATTAATTTTTATAGTGGATCAGAAGAAGATAAATTATGTAACATCACAGTCACTAGTGAAATGGTTGTGAAGCAGATAGACCGACTGAAGCAAAATAAGTCACCGGGTCCTGATGAGGTTTTTTCAAGGGTTCTAAAGGAATGCAAAATGGAAGTCTGTGAACCATTAACTAATATTTTAATTTATCTCTTCAAACAGGTGCAGTGTCTGATATGTGGAAGATGGCTAATGTAATTCCTATTTTTAAAACAGGGGACAAGTCGTTACCGTCAAATTACCGCCCAATAAGCCTGACCTCAATTGTA
This sequence comes from Cherax quadricarinatus, assembly GCF_026875155.1. Taxonomy (NCBI): domain Eukaryota; kingdom Metazoa; phylum Arthropoda; class Malacostraca; order Decapoda; family Parastacidae; genus Cherax; species Cherax quadricarinatus. Next base: position 9,575,782 of record NC_069414.1, read on the forward strand.
GGCAAATTACTAGAGTCAATTATAGCTGAGATTATAAGAAGCCATCTCGATAAGCATAGCTTGATTAATGATACTCAGCATGGATTCACAAGAGGCCGGTCTTGTCTAACTAATTTATTGACTTTCTTCAGTAAAGCTTTTGAGGCTGTTGACCACGATAAAGAATTTGATATTATTTACTTAGATTTTAGTAAGGCATTTGATAGAGTTCCGCACCAAAGACTGTTGAAGAAAGTAGCAGCTCATGGCATTGGGGGAAGGTGCTCTCGTGGATCGATCATGGCTCACAGACAGGAAGCAAAGAGTGTCCATAAATGGGGTTAATCCGAGTGGGGATCAGTAACAAGTGGCGTTCCACAGGGATCAGTCTTGGGCCCGTTGTTGTTTATAATATATATCAATGATCTTGATGAAGGAATTACTAGTGATATGAGCAAATTCGCCGATGACACGAAGATAGGTAGGATAATTGATTCAAACGTAGATTTTTAGGGAACTTCAGGAGGATTTAGACAAACTCTACTCTTGGTCAGAAAAGTGGCAGATGCAGTTCAATGTAGATAAATGCAAGGTTCTGAAGCTCGGAGTGTCCATAACCCTAGCACTTATAAGTTAAATAATGTAGAACTTAACCATACAGATTGCGAAAAGGACTTGGGGTTATGGTAAGCAGCAACCTTAACCAAGACAGCAATGCCTAAGCGTACGTAATAAGGCAAATAGATTACTGGGATTTATATCAAGAAGTGTAAGCAACAGAAGTCCAGAGTCATACTGCAGCTTTATACATCATTAGTAAGGCCTCACCTAGATTATGCAGCTCAATTCTGGTCTCCATATTACAGAATGGACATAAATTCGTTAGAAAACATTCAGCGTAGGATGACTAAATTAATACATAGCATTAGAAATCTTCCTTATGAAGAAAGATTGAAGACTCTTAAGTTACATTCACTTGTTAGACGAAGAATGATGGGAGACCTGATCGAAGTGTATAAGTGGAAGATAGGTATTAATAAAGGGGATATTAACAAGGTCTTGAGGATATCTCTCCAAGAGAGAACCCGCAGTAATGGATTTAAATTAGATAAGTTTAGATTTAGAAAGGACATAGGTAAGTATTGGTTTCGAAATAGGGTAGTAGATGAGTGGAACAGTCTACCTAGTTGGGTTGTTAGGTAAGACACATATGCAACAGTTAGGTATCTTTATTATGAAACGTTTCGCCTACACAGTAGGCTTCTTCAGTCAAGTACATAAAAGTTGATAGAAGCAGAAGATACTTGAAGACGATGTAATCAGTCCATCACCCTTTAAAGTTTTGAGGTGGTCAGTCCCTCAGTCTGGAGAAGAGCATTGTTCCATAGTATGAAACAATATGGAGATGAAGTGACAGGATGGAGCTTTTTATAGCGCCAAGAGGTGAGACGTAGGCCACTAGGAGAGGTAAGAACTCAGATGTTGAGAGATCAGGTCCCTCTCAAATCCAGCCGCTTTCACTAGTGGAAGTTGTCGAAGTTGATTGCAGGTCTGTACCAAGATACCCTTGTGTTGCAGTGTCTGACAGATTGAACATTAAAATGGTATAAAATACCGACAGGTTGTTAGGTAAGACACATATGCAACAGTTAGGTATCTTTATTATGAAACGTTTCGCCTACACAGTAGGCTTCTTCAGTCAAGTACATAAAAGTTGATAGAAGCAGAAGATACTTGAAGACGATGTAATCAGTCCATCACCCTTAAAGTTTTGAGGTGGTCAGTCCCTCAGTCTGGAGAAGTAGCATTGCTTCCATAGTATGAAACAATATGGAGATGAAGTGACAGGATGGAGCTTTTTATAGCGCCAAGAGGTGAGACGTAGGCCACTAGGAGAGGTAAGAACTCAGATGTTGAGAGATCAGGTCCCTCTCAAATCCAGCCGCTCTCACTAGTGGAAGTTTTCGAAGTTGATTGCAGGTCTGTACCAAGATACCCTTGTGTTGCAGTGTCTGACAGATTGAACATTAAAATGGTATAAAATACCGACAGGTTGTTAGGTAAGACACATATGCAACAGTTAGGAATCTTTATTATGAAACGTTTCGCCTACACAGAAGGCTTCTTCAGTCAAGTACATAAAAGTTGATAGAAGCAGAAGATACATGAAGACGATGTAATCAGTCCATCACCCTTAAAGTTTTGAGGTGGTCAGTCCCTCAGTCTGGAGAAGAGCATTGTTCCATAGTATGAAACAATATGGAGATGAAGTGGCAGGATGGAGCTTTTTATAGCGCCAAGAGGTGAGACGTAGGCCACTAGGAGAGGTAAGAACTCCATCCTGTCACTTCAACACTGCAACACAAGGGTATCTTGGTACAGACCTGAAATCAACTTCGACTACCTCTACTAGTGAGAATGGCTGGATTTGAGAGGGACCTGACCGCCCAACATCTGCGTTGTACTAGTGACCTACGTCTCACCTCCTGGCGCTATATAAGGCTCCATCCTGTCACTTCTACTCCATATTGTTTCATACTACGGAACAATGCTCTTCTCCAGACTGAGGGACTGACCACCTCAAAACTTTAAGGGTGATGGACTGATTACATCGTCTTCAAGTCTCTTCTGCTTCTATCAACTTTTCTGTACTCGACTGAAGAAGCCTACTGTGTAGGCGAAACGTTTCGAAATAAAGATACCTAACTGTTGCATATGTGTCTTACCTAACAACCTGTCGGTATTTTATACCATTTTAATGTTCAGTCTGTCAGACACTGCAACACAAGGGTATCTTGGTACAGACCTGAAATCAACTTCGACTACCTCTACTAGTGAGAACGGCTGGATTTGAGAGGGACCTGACCTCCCAACATCTGCGTTCTACTAGTGACCTACGTCTCACCTCCTGGCGCTATATAAGGCTCCATCCTGTCACTTCTACTCCATATTGTTTCAGACTACGGAACAATGCTCTTCTCCAGACTGAGGGACTGACCACCTCAAAACTTTAAGGGTGATGGACTGATTACATCGTCTTCAAGTCTCTTCTGCTTCTATCAACTTTTCTGTACTCGACTGAAGAAGCCTACTGTGTAGGCGAAACGTTTCGAAATAGATACCTAACTGTTGCATATGTGTCTTACCTAACAACCTGTCGGTATTTTATACCATTTTAATGTTCATATCATGTTTGCCATAAAAGTTGTTCCAGTTGTCAATGAATGGGATTGCAAGTTCCTTACAGTATCTGTCTAGCCAACAATTTACACCAGTTGCCCTAGACAACCATTCATTTCCTACTCCCCTTCTAGGCAAGATGCAACATATGATTGGGAACCCTCCCTTAGACTTAATGAAATCTATAGGTGACCTGTACTTACCTAGCAGCTCTTCTCTCCTACCCTTCCCAATATCATTTCCACCAGCACTGAGACAAATAATGGGCTTGTTCCCATTACCTGACATGATATTATCCAGCCTGCTAACTATGTCCCCAACACCAGCTCCTATTACAAAAAGCACGGTCAATATATCTTACCTGAGAATCACCAACCACAAGAATGCGCTTACCTCTGTTAGCAGGGGCAGTAGTACCCTTACCTTCACTGGCCACTGAAGTACATTCATCCTGAAGAACAGAGAAGCGATTTCCTACCTTCAGATCTTCACTCTTAACTTTCCTTATTCTGATTCTCCTCCCATTATTGGTTACCACTCGCCACTTGTAGCAGGTGCTGGACTGCACCTCACTGCTGGTAGCCGTTGCTACCTCCCCACCTACAGCCTCCTCACAGCGAGAGACAGACTGCACCTCACTGCTAGAAGCCTCATTCCCCACAACTCCAGCCACCTCACACTCTCTCCCAGACCCATTGAGGTGGACCTTCAGCCCCCTAATCTCCTCCGGGAGAACAGACCTCCTCCTCAACTCCCCAACCTCAATTTTAAAAACACTGCAGCGAAACCCCATGCTTTGTAACCGCCACGCTAATCCCCAAGCAGCTCGGGTCGTGACCTCACGTGACGACTGCCACGAACACTGAAATGTTTGTAAAATCCAGTTTACGGAGTTTACCTGGAGAGATTTCCGGGGGTCAAATCCCCCCGCGGCCCGGCTGTGCCCGGCCTCATGGTGGATAGAACCTGATAAATCGGTGTTTATGCTGGCTGCACGCAATTCAACGTCGCCACACCCCGCCTGGTCAGGCCCCGATTTTAGGTGCTTTTCCTGCTTGTTGAAAAAGCCAGGGGTCATTGAAATTTCCCCCTTATGTATGCTGGAGGCGTTGAAAGTCTGGGGCCGACACTTTTTGTTTTGTCCTTAAGGCTAGTGAGCCCCTTTTTTCGAACAAATAAAGCTATTTCAAGCAAAAAACGTTTGGAAAAAGATCCCTAACTGTTGCACAGTGTCTTATCATTCCACTGACTTATTCTTGTGTAAATATTTCAGTTAAATAACATTGGTGTTCAATTTGTTTAAATGGAATATAAAAAATGAAGGAAGTGTTGCAGGTGTAAGGGTTCTGGAAAGATCCTAAAAATATAGTGTCAAAGTCTTTTTTTATCCTTGAAAACCCATCACAAATGTTACTTTCTACTAAACAAAAAATTTTACATAAACAAATCACAACTTATGTTACAATAAAATCAGAATAATCATTTAAACATTGGTCCTGACCAATACTGGCGTTTAACAAAACAGTTTAAAAGTTAAAGATATGCAACAAAAAAGTCTCGACGTAAGTTTTGCAGTCACGGGAGGGGTAATACCAGAGGGAGTAAATGCATTAAAAATACAAAGTTTTAAAAGAATACAGAAAATCACATTTCTTTATTTCAAATAAAAATTCCGGGAATTTCTCCCAAACAGCCCTTTTCAAAATTAAAAAAATATTAAAAAAATAAAAAATCACAAAAAGCACAAAAAAGTACAATGTAAAAAAAAAAATGACTAAAAAAAAGCATAAATTTTAAAATTAACTTTGTTAAGGAAATTTTTTCAAAAATTTTAAACTTTGTAAACATTTTAGGAAATACCGGATTTTTTGGAAAATATATTGTAAGTTTATTTTTTTATTCTTTAAATGACATAGTCTTTTAAAAATCCCTATTAAGAAATAAAGAAACTAAAATCTCAAATCAAAAAGGACTAAAAAAAAATTTTTTCGCCTTTCCTGTAGAAAAAATTGCCCAAAAGTTCATAAAAATTTTTTTTAATTGGTCATTTTCTATACACAGAATGCTCATAGCAGACAACCCTTCTTGAAAAAGTGTGGCTCCATAATTCATTTTTAACTCTTTGGGGGCTTAAAAAAAACCTTCTCTCCCGAGCAGTTGTGCCATTAAATTTAAAGAAATAGCAGAAAGATTGTTTTAATTTAAAGGGAAGGCATCTAAAATTTTACAAATCTGATCTAAAAACCTTTTTAAAAAATGAATAGTTTTTTCCTATAGTTAAAAAAGCCCAAAAAATCGCTAGTTTTATTACAAAACCTGACAAATGAAAAGGGCCAGCCCTCTGGGTATGTAGTACTTGCCAACTGTGTTTTCAACAGTCTATCTTACTGCTTTCCTGAAAGGATAGAATCAATACAAAAAACAAGCAAGTGTCGAGTTTTTGGCTTAAAAAGGAGTGAAAGGGAAAAACTTATTAAAGGGTGGTTTAGGACTACAGTTCTTTATTATAGCTCTGCAAGAAAAGGCCTAGAGGGTGTCAAAAAATGTTATGCACCTTTGCAGGGGGCCCTCCAGATTTTGAGGTTTCACCCTGCCAAGCCTATAAGTAAATCCGGACTGATGGAGATTTAAAAAAAAACTTTTGGTAGGGTTAGGCTTTTAAAACCCTAATAAGAAAACCAAAGGACAATCAGGGATAGTTTAACCCCTCAATTATTAAAAATCAGTTTGAAAAATAAAATTCACACTTGGTGGATAAAACCCTCTCCCTTTAAGATCGTTATGCTTTCACTAAAGGGTGTGTGAAAAAAGCGGTCTGTTGAAAGGCAATTACCAAAAAGAAATATAAAGTGCTGTTGCCCTTGTTACCCTTCATGGCCATAAGAAACCTTTTGAAAATTTTAAAAAACAATGTTAAAATTTTTTTTTTAGAGCCAGAGGGTTCCTTCGAAGGTTTGGGAACAGCAAGTTTATGGTAAAAAAAATATTTTATTTAAAAAAGTATTTTTAAAAAGTGTTAAATTTATCTGTGCCGACCGGTTTTTTAGACTATGGGCCCCGCACCCCTGGGTCCCGTACCAGGGCTCCAAACCACCTAACCCCAGCCGCCTGGACCCCTGCACCCGGGTTCAGCACCACCTCATCTCATCACCAACGGGACCGGGGGCCACCGGGTTTACTTTCATCCGAGCAATTTTTACTATCAGGAAAAGGTAATGTTCGAGTATCCCTAAAAGGGGAAAAATTTTATAAGGGCCTGATTTTTTTTTCATTCCCCAATTTTTACTTTACGCTCATTCGAGAATCTCTTTAATCTCCTTAAATTTTTAACCCTTTATGTGCGGGAACGACGCCCAAAATACTAGAAAAAAGGGCAGGTTTTAACCCCCGGTAGCCCAACGTTGATGAAAAACATTCCCAATACCCAATGGCTCAAAAAAATATCCTCAGGGGTGCAGTTTCAAACTTTCACAAAAGGTGCCCCAAAAAAAATTAACGGTGGAGAGTGAAATTTTTTGGTAAACCCCTTTTCTTGTGTAAAAAGTTAATTTTTTTTCTGCTAAGTAAAGTTAAACAGTTTTCGGTTTATTCTTTGAACGGCTTAAAAATTTTTAAAGGGTATGCATCTTAAAAACCTAGAAATACCCATTAGTTTTTTTGGCGCAAAGGGGCAAGTTTATTGATGTAGAATATATAAAATATTGGAATCGCTGAAATCCGCGCCATAAGGGAAAATGATTCATTGACCGGCTTTAAATTTTACCATCGGTTTGGGGTTTTACCAAAAAGTTCACGCTGCAGTAGGGCTGCTAAGTCCCAATTTCCCAATTTTTACTGAATGTGAAATTTATTTTTTTTTTTCACTAGCAAAAAAAATGCTTTTCATGCTTCCCTTTAAAATGTTATTGACGAGGAAATTCAATAGGAAAGTAACCCCAAAATTTTATTTTAAATGGCTAAATTGAAATTTTACTGAGTAGTTAAAGAACTGGAATCTTTTGGGAATCAGATCGGGTACGGGAAAAATCCCTCTTTGACCCCCAAAATTTTTACCATTGGTGGATTTTAAAAACTCAACATGTCACTCGGAGATATGAAAATTTAAATTGTGAAATATTTAAGTATTGTTTCCCCAAGTATGACTGGAAGACTTTTGAACAGCTTCAAACTTTAAATGGTGATGTTTCTTAAAAGAATTTTGTTTAATTTTGGGGTGTATGGGTGTCAATTTCCCAATTTGTTTTCCAGTTTTTCAAATTAGGTTTTTACTTTTTTTTTTGGCGGGATTGTAAAAAATTTTAAATAGAATGTAAATCGGGAAAGTAAGTGGAGAAAAAAAAAAATCAGATTTTTTTTTTTTTAAAAATTTAATGGAAGGCTTTCCAATTTTGGATTATTTTCAGAACTTTTTAAATCTTTTTCTCAAAAAAAAAAAAATCGTTAAAAATTCGAGAACCCCCTTATTTGATCGACTTCAAATTTTTGACGCTGCATAAGTCATAATGGGATGGGGGGGTCCCTACGAACAATGTACAAATTCTTTTTCCTATTTTCGCCCCTCTCAACTACGGGGGAAAAAGGGACCTCATTTGGGACTGCAACACTGCCCTCTGGGGGTTTTTTTTTTGGGCAGTGCCCCGACAAAATGGCGAAAGGGGGGGGGGACACCATGTAAACATGTTGCATAGAGCGGGCAGAGGGGCACGTTGTCTGCAACAATGAAAAGTCTTATGCTAACCACTCAGAGACTCTATGGGGTACCGACAGAGAATTAACGGGGCTGAACAGGGGTGTCAAGGATCTTCGTCAAATTGAATCCCACCAATTTGTATGCAAGCTCGTTTAAGAATTCCAAAGAAAAACTGTCAACTTGGAGTGGGCGTCTCATGCATGATTATCCAAATATACAATGGGTTAAGGTGGTAATTCCTTCGAGGGGACTGTGTATGGGCTGAAGGGGGCATTTAGCAGCTATGGGCAGGGCCATTCGGCGAAATGGGAGTCTGAAAAAATACCATAAGGGGCTCCCGAAGGGTCCTAAACCCTCAAAATGCCTTTTCCGCCGACCCTCATACGTGACGTTGGTGGGACCAAACGCAGGTTTTTGTGCATTAAAAGCTGGTCAGCGGCGACGTGCTGCCCGTGTTGCTCATATGATCATTGGCGGCACAGTGTCCAGGCGGCAATGCCCAGAGGGGGCCGGGGGGGTCGGCAGGGGCAATATTGTGTGATTTTATGGGGAGGGGGGGAGACTTGCGGGGGTGGTCGCTGGAGCGAGGAGGTACCCCTAGGAAAGTCGGCTGACAGGTGTGTACGCTCCCCGGCGTTCAGAGGGTGTGGGCGATTGTCAGGAAGCAAGGGGGGTTTAGGAGGTGTACCCCGGACGTTCATGGACGAGGACTCCCGGAGTTTTGGGGAACGACTGTGCTGGTGTCTTCAGGAAGGGGAGGAAGTGACAATGGTCCCATTGCCCGGGGGAGGGAACACCCGTGCAGGTACCTTGCGACGTGGTGCAAGTGGAGGGACATCGGAGCAAAAGGCCAGGGCGTGGATTGATGCTTGGGGCTTCAGAAAAGAACGGGGAACGGCGGAGGGAGAGGAGGTTTTCATGCCAGGGCCCGCGTCCGGGAAAAAGGCAGGGTGACGGGATTTAAGGGGTATGGGGTGGCCCCCCGTGACCGGGGGCTAGCGTAAATGGGTATGGGGAGTGAGGGTGAAGGTAAAGACCAGTGAGGCACTTGGGCGCCGAACAGGGGGGAAAAAAGGGAGAGTAAACCCAGCGACTAGAGGAAAGCCCCGTTTAATAGCTTTCAGGATGTCACTCATAAAAGGGAAAGGGCTCGGTCGGAGATCAAGCGAGTGTGGTTGGTCTGGTTTTGCACAGGGACCGGGGTTGATGTGTGTTTTTTACAGGAAAACCCCTTTTCGGTATGGAGTGTTTTAAGGGTTGGAGGTTTCAAGAAGTTGTTTGTTTGCCCGGGGTTTTAAAGGGGAGTTGCAATAGAACCAGCCCCTTGCGCAAACATGGGTTGGGGGGAGGGGGGGGAGGGTAGTGAGGTAGGGGGTTGGAGTGAGGGCGCATTTGTTTAAGGGGCATATAGCCGGCGTCGGGGAATGTAAGGGTTAAAGCAGATTTTGGGGGGATGATTTATTTTTTTTCGGGGATTGCCGGAAGTCACGATCTCGGCGGGATATGAACAGTGTATTTATGAAAGGGCAGGAACCGAAGGGGGCGGGTGTGTATGAAGGTTTTTGCGGGACATATTGCAAGAGTTTTTTTTTTGGGGTAGTGGGGGGGGGATCGTTTTTGCCTTGGGATACTTTGTCGGCAGAAATGTGGTGCGACTAAAAGGGTTTACTTAAAGCGGGGTATAAGGTAAGGGGGTGCAAACAGCCCATGTAAGGCTCTCACAGAGGAGTAATAGCTGACTTTCCCGTGGGAGGGAGTGGTCAGAGTTCATGCTGGATATTGGAATTGAAACGTAGGATTGTTAGGGGGAGGAAGGGGGTCAGGGGTTTGAAGAAAGGGGGGGGTAGGTCATGAGGGGACTGGGAACGCAGCTCGTTGACTGGTGGGGGTTGAAAGCAAAACCTTGCATTGCGACCTATTTCCGGGCGAGGGGGGGGGGAGGAGCGAAGTGGCGACGGCTTACAAAATTATTTGGAATTTCCCGTGAAGGTTTTAAAAAGGGGTGTGGGGGGGTGAAGCGGGAAACTATAAGGGATGACTTGAGAATCTGCAATAACGGTTTTAAAGGGATACGTATTTTTCAGGATTGGGGACGTTTCTATGGGGGGCAAGCCGTCTGGGTTTTTTTTAAAGGGAAATTCCGAGAACGCGTGCTGTGACTACTGTTTCGATTAGTGGGAGCTCCCCGGGGGGGGAATACCAAGAGGCACAGTTTTTTACACTAAGAAAAACGAGCTATTACACTGATGTTGGTTTCGGGGGGAAAAAAGGGGGGGGCGGGGGGTATCGGTTTTACGAGTTTTGGAGGTGGGGGTCGAAATGTACTGGGGGCAAGCTTAGAGAGAGGTGGAGGGGATTAAAGTGAAGGAGGGGTTTGGGGCGATTTTTTGGGGTGCGATGGGAAGACACCAGGCATTGATGGGGTTTCCAATTGAATTTTATAGGGTGCTTGGGGTTTTCATTAGGGATTGTTTTTTTTGGGGGGCTAAATAATATGCTGGAGTGGAGAATGGGTCAGTCCCAGTAGTCCTAAAAAGGGGGGCGGGGTGGTCTGAGGCTTACAGGACAATTTCTTTAATGGAAAAGATTACAAAGGTTTTAAGGATTTTGGGCAATTTTTTTGAAGGGGGCCCCGAGGTCGGAATTACTGTGGGAAAGTATGGAATTCCCGGGGGAAGTATGAGGGAGGGGCATGGACGTATCAAGATTTTTTGGAGGGGGTGGGGGGGGTGTGCTTGGTTTTACAAGGAAAATGATATGTTGTGGGATAGGGGTTTTATGCGCAAGTGTTTGTTCGGGTTTGGGTTTTGTGCAAGTGTGGGTTGGGTAAAACATTGTATGCCGGGGGGGGTAATAAGGGTTAGGTGAATGGACGCTGGTGAAAAATATATCATGGAAAAAGGTTTGAGGGGGGATGTGCTTTTCCAAATCTTTTTCGCATGTGTCAAAATCCGTTTTTGACTGGGATCCGGGGGAGGAGGGGGTGTGAGAATCATCGGGCGAGGGGCGTTTTTAGGAGGTGTTTTGAGATAGACGGTTTTGATTTTGTGCAAGGGGATTTTATCTACGTGGTGAGGGCATTTAAAGTTTGGGGGTGAACAGGTAGAGGGTTAACAGGGGTATCGATGTAAGAGGGGGGAGCGGATGGGAGGGAGAATGGGGGGGAGTTTGGGGGACTGTGTGGATAGGGTTAGGGTTTTGTGGGGAAATTTGACGGCGGGGCAAGGTGCTGGGTAGATTCAAGGATTACGGGGGATTCCTCGTTGCACCAATGGGTGATGATCGTGAATTCGCTTGTGTATAGTAAAGTCTGGGGAGTGGTAGCTGTTTATTCTTTGAGGGCCTGTGACGTAACGGAGATACAGAGGAGGGCGTTGAGGTATGTTTGGGGATATGGACGGGCATGGTTGGGACGTGGGGTAGTAATGTCTGGAGTATGTGCGGGGGGTTTAGGTTTGCTAGCTTTGGGACCTAGGGTGAGAGCAATATATGTACGGGCGTGTTACTTAAGACTAGAGGGGACTAGAGGATGTAGCGTGGGGTAGGTTGGAAGAGAAGTCCAATGTTGGTGGCGTAGAAAGGAACTAGAGGCGTGTGAAGACTTGCTGCGATTCATGTTAAAAGTGAGGGATGCCCATGGTATGCATGTAGGAAGGCTGGTGAATGTAGGATTTTGGAAGGAAGCATTGTCAGGGGTGGAGATTTATCCCACATATAACTGGAAGGTAATTTGGGAGGAATTCCGGCGGCTTTGTATACCAGCTAAGGCGCGTGAGGTGGTGTATAGATTTATGATGGGGATCCTTGTGTCTAAGGTAATGTTATGAAAAATGGGTTTTGTTGAGGATGCAACCTGCGTGCATTGTGGTGACGAAGAAACGGCTTTTCACGCAGTGTATTTTTGTCCATCCCTAGAAGAGGTAAGGTTGTGGATGCGAGGTGTTTTCGGGATGTTGGGAGGGGGGAGGGTGGCTATGTTAAGGGCGTTACTCCTTGACGTGGATGGGATGACACAAGATGTGGCACGAGCGTTAAGATATATCATCGTGAGCTATTTGTACATGTCTTGGGGAATGTATGAGGTACGGGGCACTGGTAGGGTCAGGGCGTTGGCTGCATGTTTTTACAGAACAATGTGCAGAAATTGAAGCGTCTATGGTAATTGGTGGGTTGAGTTTTTTCCTGAGGAGTATCGCGGTTTGACGGTGGTAAAACTTCGTGGATTAGTTGTAACAGGACGGTAATGGGCTGGTGGACAGCGATGATCTGGCGTGAAAGTGGATTGAGTAGTAGTATGATAAGGGTGGAAGCGGGACAAGGGAAGGAGAGGGATGGTTCTTGTATGTTGTTGTTGTGGATGAGCAATGGCTTCGTCAGTTGCATTAGTTGCAACGTTGGTCGATTTGTTTATCTAAGTTGCAATAATAAACATGTCTGTTTTTGTATGATTAGTTATCTATTATAGTGTTGTGGATTCTCTATTGAACGGTATGCTTTACATGTATTGTGTTCCACTTAATGTACTTTGCTTATGTTTGTTATCCCGTGCACCTGGGGATTCCTGGGTTTTGTAGAGGACTCTGTTATCATGTGGTAATTAACTCTTTGAATTTATGGTGTGAGGATATCTGGCGGTTGTCACTGTTATATGTTATGTATAATAAAGTTCTGCTTTATATGCAATATAACGTTTGGTGGAGTTTTCCCTCATATATATATGTGACCTAAACTAGAGCTGTATTGGTCATTTTATGTTAAGTGTTAGGGTGTTTTTGAATCATGACGAACATGATAAGTCATTGTGTGTGTGCTACATATTGTTAGCTGTATATGTTTAGGTATAATATACGCATGTGTTTCATGCATATGTAGGAAAGCATATATGTGAAAGGTGGATAGGGTACAGGGGATGGGACATGGCTACAGTCGGTGGCATGTGTGTTTATTGTAGAGCTGTTATGTATTTTGTATTGTATTTTGAACTGGTATGACTGTTGGTGTCTTGGCTCCAGTGAGCTTATGTATAGCACAATATATACACTAAGTGCTTTTTAATAAAAATAAAAAAAAAAGTTAGGATAGCAGCTGGCTTTTTCACTACTGTAAAGTTGTCATTGTCAACAATATTTTGGAAGATAATGTATTTTCCGGAAAAAATACAGTGTATTTTTTATGTAAATTAGTGTAATACATTATATTTAATAAAATTTAGGTTATAAAAAAATGGGAAATTCTGCACCTGCGCAGAACAGACTCACCATGTTTGAACTAGTCAACACAAACGTTAGTGAATTATCGGAAGAATTTTTGTGCTCTAGAGGTTAAATTGGGCTGACACCTCTCAAATGGGAGCCGAAATTGTTGGATGTGTATTCCTGCATAACTTGAGATATCAGACAACTGGACCAGACAGCTCCAGGAATCTCTGGTAAGCTATCTAAATTTGTGGTATAATTCTGGCCAGCATTATTTTCATAAATTTGGTTAGAATGAGGTTTTTGAGTATGTTTCACATTAATCTCCAGTCAAATTGGTGAGTGATGTTAAGATATATTCTCCTTCTGTTATATAAATGTGTATAAGTATCATTAATTTTAATAGACAGTCCACCAATTTTTATATTTACCAGAATTCCTGGTGTGTATGTACATTTCATTTGTAATTATAGGCCTAGAGCAACTTGTGGACATGACAGTTGTAGGTATCGATGGGGGACATTTTTGTGACCTAGGTGTCCCAAATTCCTACTTGCCCAAGTAACTTTGATAAATAATAATTATCTGTGTTACCATTTACTGGTATGTACATTATGAGTTACATCCAGATAAATGCAGTTTTCCACATTTGATTAGCCCGTTGGTCCTTCTTGAACCGGATGTAATTAGTGAAGTCATTAATTAGTTAATTACTTAATAATTATATGTGAAATGACAGAAGGAGGTGGATGTTAAGTTCACAAATTTACTTAATGTGTAGTGGATTATAATTATTACAATATTAATTTCAATAAGCCAAGTGAGGCTAAAGATTATATTAATGTGTATAATATTAATTTTGCTATGCCAAATTCTGGCAATGATTTATATTAATTTGTATAATATTAATTTTGATATGCCAAGTCTGGCTAAAGGTTTGTATTAATGTACATTTAAAATTTATATTATAATTTTCTTTCATGTAATTGCAAAGCTCAAGTGTAGCTAGGATTTATTCAAAGGTAAGTTGTAATATTTACCTTTATGAAGTGCATAATTTAGTACATAATCAGTGTTATTAATTAAGATGAATTTAATACATTGCATCATGGCTGAAAATGAGGAAATTAATATAGAAGACAAATATATGGAATATAGAGCAAAGAAAGCATCACTACAGGCTAGAAAAGGTCATGTAACCAAGTGCTTGGAATTAATGAATAAAGAAACTGTGAATACTGATGATTTAAAATTGTATTTAGATGCTTTGGGGAATAGATATGATTCATACAAATTATATTACAACAAATATGAAGGAGATTTATTAGTAAACTGTGTAGATGAGACTGAAGTAGATCTCATGATTAATCAGCATTATGAATTAGAAGAAAAGATTCTTTCTTGTAAAAGTCAGGCTTTGAATAAATTAAAATGTGTAAACCAGGCAGTTAATCAGTCTGCTCCAACAAATAAGATGTCTTTGTCAAAACTCCCAGAATTATGTTTACCTGTATTTAATCCTGGAGAAAATTGGGAGGAGTTTTGGTCAATTTTTAAAGCAGCTGTGCATGACAGGAGTGATCTAGCCTGTGTAAATAAATTATTTTACCTGAAAGGACAGATAAGAGGAGATGCTTGCATACTCATACAAGCCTTTCCCAATGTAGATGAATCTTACAAGGAAGCAGTTGACTTGTTGAAGGTCACTTATGGTAATATAGAACAAAGTAGGTTGGATCTAGTGAATATCATTGTTAATTTAAAATCTCCTGATCACACTTACAAAGGTTTGCAGCAGTTTAGAGTTAAACTGGAGAGCACTCTCAAAACTTTAAGTAATAAATATAATCTGAAGGAATCAGACTGGTTATTGAGTGCCATGGCACAGAATAAATTAAGCTATGAAACACTTGAATGGCTCTAGAACAAATATCACAAGGGTTATTTTGGACTGGAGGAAATAAGACTAGGTCTACAAGAATTAATTGTGCAGTTACAGACCAGCCAACTAACTCTTTTTAAAAAGATGCAACACTAATAACTCTGAGGTATCTGTCAAGTTTCACAAAGGGAAAAATTGTCCCAATGTTAATAATCAAAATTCATTTCCTAAAAAGAGTTGCATAGGTGCATATCAAGTAGCAGGAATCAGAAATAATGATTCTCCACAAGGTGAGAAGAATAAGTACCCTCCTAAGGGTAGCCCAGTTAATAAGAAAACCAGCCCAAAAAAAAGAGAGATTGTCTTTTCTGCAAGGGTATCATTTTCCTAAGAATTGCATGCATACAATTCATGGAATGATAAAGTTGAAAGATTGGAGGAACTTGCCCAGATGAAATCAGATGCTTAGGTAATCACAATGTAAAGGATTGTCATTCCAAATTAAACAACTTTTTATCAATGCCCACAAAGGAAGAAACACATATGGGTCATGTGTAAGGGTCTATATGATAATGTTGATAATAATGATAATGTTGACAATCCGACACAACAGTGGCTAATGTAAAAATTGCTGCTAATGTTATAATGATGGTTTTGCTGAAGTACCTTACCTGTGTTACAGGTAAAAATTGATGATAAAAAACATAAATAAAAAAATGTAACTGCATTATTAGACCAGGGATCCCAGCGTACTTTCATAAAATGTAAATGTCTTGATGGTATAAAAGTACAGATGGGAAAGATCCCACAACTTTAAAATTATCTGGTTTTCTCTCGGATAAAAGGGCTCAATTGTATGACCTGTTTATGTAACTGCAGGTTGGACAATGAGAAAAAACGTGTTTAATGCAAAAAATTGTAGATAGACTTCCAGAGAAAATATCTCCAGTAGGGGTTAGTAAAGCTACAGGGAAAAACTTTCACATAATGTAAAATTTTAGCACCTTCTGGTGTAAGTGATGATTCTGTAGGCCCAATAAATATTTTGATAGGTAGTGACCATTATTCCTCCTTTGCAAAGGGTATGGTAAAGAAATGTGGTGTCACCCTTTTGAAGACTGAAGGAGGCCATGTAATGTATGGTAGGATTCCTCGTAATAATAATTCATGACTAGAAGAAACTACAAATACCATAACTGTGTGTCTTACTCATGAAATCGTGCCCCAGTATAATTCTTCCATAGAAGATGGTGTTGAGCCAGTTCATAAATTGTGAGAATTAGACCCGCATTGGGAAAAAAAATGTAATGAAAAGTCCAGATGATTCTTTTACTCAGGAACAATACCTGGAGATGTAAAATTTGAATCTGGACAATACTGGGTAAGACTTCCATGGAGACCGAACCATCCAGAATTACCCACTAATTACAGAATGGCATATGGACAGTTAAAGGCTCAGCTCCGCGAACTGAATAAGACACCAGAATTGTTAACTGCCTATAATGATATAACTGCTGAACAATTAATTAATAAATTTATAGAAGAGGTACCTCCTGAGCAAGCCAAAATTTATGGTCACTATTTGCCACATCAAGGAGTGAAGAAGGATTTAAGACCACTCTTCTGAGGATTGTGTTTGACTGTAGTGCCAGGAGTAACAAAAATGTACCTAGTTTAAATGACTGTTTGATGACAGGTCCGTCGTTGACGGAAAAATTAGGAGATATCTTATTAAATTTCAGGGTGAAGAATTATGCCTTTATGGCTGACATAAGTGAAGCTTTCCTAAGAGTGGATTTACAAAAGTCTTACCGGGATTGTACCCGCTTCTTATGGCCTGAGAATCCTAGTGACCCACTTAGCCCTCTGAAAACCTTTCGCTTCAGGAGCGTATTATTTGGTGCTACATCCAGTCCGTTCCTACTTCAAGCGATGATAAATGCACACCTTAAACGTACGGGAAGTCCATTGAGTAAAGTAATGAGCAAACAGTTTTATGTGGACAATTTCCTGGGTGTGACGTCAACTGAAGAGGAACTATTAATGACTTATGGAGAGGCTAATAAAATAATGCAAAGTGCGAATATGCCTCTGAGAGAATGGAATAGTAATTCGTCCAAATTTAAAAGGGCAAAATAAGTTAAGATTACCCTGGAGATGAAGTCCCAAAATGTAGTAATGTATTGGGATTAACTTGGGATACGGGGAGAGATTTGTTAATGTTAAAACCTAATAATTACAGTATGCCAATAAATTAACTAAAGAGTTTTTCTTGCTGAAGTTTCCAAATGTTTTGATCCACTAGGTTTAGTGTCACCCCTTCTATAAGAGGAAATTATTAATACAGGAAGCATGGAAACTTAAATGTGCTTGGGATGAAATTCTACCTGAGGAATTCATTAACAGGAGAGATGAATTAATTGGTGATTATGAAAAAATTCCAATGTTGGAGTTCCCACACCAGGTGGCCAATCCAACTGGGAAAAATGTACTCCACATTTTTTGTGATGCTTCAAAAGTGGCATATGGAGCAGTTGCTTACCTTCAATGTAATAGTGTTATTTCTCTTGTTATGTCTAAGGCTAAAGTGACTCCAAGTAAATCATGTACCTTGCCAGAGTTGGAATTAACAGCCATTTATGTAAGTGTCAAATTAGCTAGTTATGTAAAAAATAAGTTGCAGGAGATAAATATTAGCGACACTGTAATTTGGTCTGATAATGAGGTATCCTTACAATGGATTTGTAATGGAAACAGTAAACTTGTGTATGTACAAAACAGAGTCACTGAAATTAATCAGATGCAAGAGAAGTATAATAGTTTGGGTCAGCATATGTTAACATTTAATCATATACCTGGTGAGGAGAATCCAGCTGATTTCTTGTCTCGAGATTTACCTTATGCTAAATTTGTAAATGCTGTATCATGGTTTAAAGGACCGAGCTGGTTGGTAAATAAAGCTAATTGGCTTGTACAAAAGGCGTATATTGCTCCTGTTGAAATTACTGTGACCACAGCTCCAATAGCCATTGATATAAATAGGTATTTTTCTTTACCCAAACTAATCAATGTAACTAAGTTGGTGTTTAAATTTCTAAACAAGATGAATATCTCATTTAAGTTTTCGCATCCTCTTGAATATTGGATAAAGAGGGTACAAGAAGAAATCTATGGAAATGAGATTAAATTGATGATGGAAAGAAAAATTGTGAAAGGTTCCATAATAGAGAAATTGGGGCTGTATTTAGAGAACAATGTAATTAGGTGCAGAGGTAGGTTACAAAATGCTGAATTGGGTGATTATGCTAAACACCCTATCTTACTGCCCAAAACTCATCATCTAACCAATTTAATTGTTCTAAATGCCCATAAAAATGTAACGCACGGTGGGGTACAAGATAACTTAAATTGTATTAGGGAAACTTTCTGGATTCCACAAGGATGGCAAAGTGTAAAAAGGGTGATTAAATCTTGTGTAATATGTCACCTTGTGGATACCAGATCCTATATGTACCCAGGTCCTCCACCATTGCCGAAGGAGCATGTACAATTAGTGAAACCATTTGATGCAACAGGTGTAGACATAGTGGCCCAAAAAATTTTAACAGGTACTTCAGATGGTGTTTTCCCCTGAAAAGTGCATGTTTTTTTTGTTCACGCTGTACTGTTACTAGGGCAGTTCATTTAGAAGTGGCACAGGACTTGTCTGCAGAACAGTTTATACAGCTGTTTCGAAAATTTGCAGCTAGGAGATCCTGTCTGAGATTGTTGATTTCGGATAATGCCACAAATTTTGTAGCAGGTGCTCAACATTTGATAGAATTAAATAATAGAACGATGTTCAATCTCTGTTAACCCAATGAGGGTGTACCTGGAAATTTATTACTCCTAGAGCCCCTTGGCAGGGGGGCTGTATGAAAGACTTATACTACAGTGAAGTGGTGTCACCGTAAAGTACTAACACCTGGGAAAAAATTAAATTGGAAGAATTCCGGCATGTTAGTGGAGGCGGAAAATCGGTAATAACAGGCCTTTCTCGTACATGAGTGATACCCTGATCAGATGAATTAAACACCTTCTCCACCTAAAATTTTGAAGGAAAATTTGGGAAACTGCCCCTGTTATAGAGATAATCTGGAAGAAAGTGATGAAGATTACAATGATGCAGCTGTTGTGGTGATAAATTTAAAATGTTAAATAAAGTAATTGGATCATTTGTCTAATGTGTGGGGTACGGAATATCTTCCCTTTCACTACCAAACACTTTTATGGTGCGACAGAGGCAGTAATCAACAGAACATAAACCATGTATTTGTGTTGATTGATACTGAACAACATCGAACATTGTGGCCTTGGCCAAATATTGACATTGTTACCCAGAGCACAAGGTGTTTGTTCAATGTCAAGTGTTGGTGTCATGGCCAGGAAATTTTAAATGCACAATTAATAAATTGATTCCTTCGAATTAAATGGTATTCAATCAAACATAAATAAAAATCTGAGGGAAAGTGACACGAGTGATATTGAAGATAACGCTGACAGAGTGATGCCCGAAGACGAATCGTGGTAAGACCTACTAGGAGAACAGCCACTCAAGCCAGAACAGGCTGGAATCATCTCCTAAAGGAAGGAGTAATTTGAGTCGTTTAGCAACGAACTCCAGCCGGCCGCAGTGTGGAAAATAATGTATTTTCTGGAAAAAGTACAGTGTAATTTTTATGTAAATTAGTGTAATACATTGTATTTAATAAAATTTAGGTTATAAAAAATGGGAAATTCTGCGCCTGCGCAGAACAGACTCGCCATGTTTGAACTAGTCAACACAAACGTTAGTGAATAATCGGAAGAATTTTTGTGCTCTAGAGGTTAAATTGGGCTGACACCTCTCAAATAGGAGCCGAAATTGTTGGATGTGTATTCCTGCATAACTTGAGATATCAGACGACTGGACCAGACAGCTCCAGGAACCTCAGATAAGCTATCTAAATTTGTGGTATAATTCTGGCCAGCATTATTTTCATAAATTTGGTTAGAATGAGGTTTTTGAGTATGATACACATTAGTCTCCAGTCAAATTGATGAGTGATATTAAGATATATTCTCCTTCTGTTATATAAATATGTATAAGAATCATTAATTTTAATATACAGTCCACCAATTTTTATATTTACCAGAATTCCTGGTGTGCATGTACATTTCATTTGTAATTATAGGTCTAGAGCAACTTGTGGACATGACAGTTGTAGGTATCGAAGGGGGACATTTTTGTGTCCTTGGTGTCCCAAATTCCTACTTGTCTAAGTAACTTTGATAAATAATAATTATCTGTGTTACCATTTACTGGTATGTACATTATGAGTTACATCCAGATAAATGTAATTTTCCACAAATATAATATGTTCTTAGGTTTAAATTAGTTTGGTTAGTTTATAAGTTAAATAAACAACGGTGAAATGTTGTACATTTTGGTGAATCTTGCTTTTTTTGCTGCATGTAATTATTCTGTGTGTATATTGAAATTAGTTGACGGGAAGGGGTAAGAGAATTCTGTATTTTGTATTACTTGCACAGTTATATCTTGTTGTAATGGAATTATGCATAATTGCAGTATACATCTATCAGCTGCATGAAGTGTATATATTTGACATTATTGCATATTGCAGTGTTTAGACAATGATGAATTTATATTGTCTGTCGATGATCTGATACTGTATACTTTTGTTAATGTACTGTATGTTTTAAATAAAATATAAAAAAAATTCATTCCCATATTCTGCTTCCGTATTATACTAGGAGACACGCCCTGCTGATCGCCTTGAAAATTTCTGCACTTGTGTATCCTACTCACAAGCTGATATATTTAACTGTGTTGATGGAATATTACAACTTTTATTCAACTCGACGTGGTATTGTGTAATATTGCCATATTATATTTTTCTGATGCTGGCGATGGGTTCTTGATCCAAGGAACTGACCTTACCTTCTTTCTTGGATCCACAGGAGCTGTATGACCCCTACGGGTTTAGCGATTTCCTTTGATTGAAACGTACAAATTGTGAACTGCATCAATCATCAATGGTTGATGCATCGTATGAAATGGATGGAAGGTTTCATGTGTTTAGGCTGCCTAGGCACAAATTTTGTTAGTCTGTACAAGTACTGGTAAATACATTTTCCAGTCAACTTAAAAGTTTTAGCTCTGATGTAATTTTCCTATAACGAAACAATCTCTTGATTTTAGGTTGTGTAGTTTATCGTATGCCCATTTTATTAATCAAATTGGTGTCCGTGAAATGGCAGGAGAATGTCTTTTCTGATCGGAAATAAGTCAATATTTAATTTCATTTGGTTATCCTAAGTTAAATCAACTTAATAGGTCCACATCACTCAAGAATAAAATTTTAAACATCCAAAAGCAACTTTCCAAATTCGTTTATATATAAGACATACAATGTTTCAGTCAATAAAAAGTATTATATACCAAGAATTGCAAAGTATAATTACCCCCTGGAGTATCCAACCTCACAGGGGAAAAAAAAGAAAACTTTTTCACACCCTACCAATAAAACCAAGTCTGTCATTCGACAGAAACAGACCACACAGGAGCTAAAAAAAACTGCTACCGTACATAAGGCCCATAACACATATGCAGAGCCGTACTCCACTAGCATTCAAAAACCATCTTGGCCCCTGATACGTCAAAGCCCCCCCCAGCCCCTGACCCAATACCAACTATATTATACTCAAATCCACTCTCACAAAATTACACCTTCAGTCTTAAGTCAAAACCCCAGCCATTAAAATCCGTATGTCCTCTGTCCACCCCCACCATACCCCCCTCTCCCTTAAAGACTGCACACCCACTTACACTGCTACCATTCGCTCACTTACCACATTCGAACCTCTACTAACTCCAAAACAAAACAAAAGTGGCAGTCCCTGGGAACTCAACCCATTCCAATGTTACCCTGCTCCCAACCCTACCAACACACCTACCGTCAGATTGTGATAACCCAAGGTAAAACTGTTTACTTACTCCCTCCCATATAGAAGCCTATTCCTGCAAACCGTGTGGTACACATGCGCCGCAAGCGCTCGCACCCTTCAACCTCCCCCACCTCCCTCATACCCCATGAAACATACAAAAAATCTGCCACCACATACATCACAGCCTGTCGAACATCCTTGGTCACCTCTACCACATCAAAATGCAAAACCCTCAAAGTCCAAATGTTAACCCCCTACCACTCTACAAAGAACCCTCGTTAACCATAACCTTACAGCCTCCAAGGTTTCACAAAAACATGCAGCATGGAAAGCTGTCTCCTCCTCCCCACATAGTGGACAATTCCCCACACCCATATAACCCATCCTAAAAAGCACAGATCTCGATGCTAAAATTTCCAACAAAAACCTATACACCAGCTCCCGAACCCACAGCTGTAATCTGAGCTTTCTAAAGTCTCCCCAAATCCCCCTCCAATCATACATCAGGTAAGTTTCTACTTCCTGTATCACCTCCCCCTGCCTACCTGTTCTATCAAGCCTGCTTACCCTTACCTTCCTTGCATCCCGTGTTGCCAACAAATTGCGCACCATATCTTCACACACCAATAACTCCTTCCCCGTCCACCATTTCCTCACATCCTCCATGACTGCTCCCACTCTTATACCCCTCTTCCCTCCCGCCCTCAGGTAACTCTGCTTCACATAAATCGCCTTCACACATGTCCCCAAAGGTACGAGACCTAGCCCACCCTGCCACACGCTCATCATGACCACCTCCTTCTGTAGCCACAGCCTCCCATAACCCCACACATACCTCAAAACCCCCCCTCTTCAGTTCCTCAAGATAGGTTGACCTCAGAGGATATACTTCCACCACCCCCCACACTTTGCTATACACAAGTGAGTTTACCACCACCACTCTCAGCTGCAACGTTATATCCCTGGCCCTCCACCCTCACATCCTACCCAACGCCCTACTCACAACCTCTCCAGAATTTACCTTCTGCGCTTCCCCAGCATCTGCCATGTAAACAACTCCACAGATCTTAATTCTATCCACAACGTTCCACCTATACTCTTCCCCCCCCCCTACCCACGTACCTACTTCCAGTAACTTAGATTTTACCCCATTAACCCTCATCCCAGTAGCCGCTCCAAAGACCTCAGTTATACTGGCCCACATAAAAACATAAGAACATAAGAAACATAAGAAAGGAGGAACACTACAGCAGGCCTGTTGGCCCATACTAGGCAGGTCCTTTACAATCCATCCCACTAACAAAAAATTTGCCCAAACCAATTTTCAATGCTACCCAAGTAACTTTCAATGATACCCAAGCCAATTTTCAATGCTACCCAAGTCAATTTTCAATGTTACATTCCCCAAACCAGTCTCCCCTCCCACTAAAACCGTGGTATCATCCACATACCCCACAATCCCAGCTCAGCTAGGACCCTCCCTGCCCCATTCCCTCACCCCTTCCTCTATTAGCCTATAAAAGGGGTCTTGCAAGCATGCAAAGAGGATTTGAGACAAGGGACAACCCTGTCTCAAACCTCTCCCTAACTGCACCGGCAACCCCAACTTCCCATTTACCTGTACTCTGGCCCTTGCAGGCATACACAAAGTATTCACCCACCGCATTACCACGTCCCCAAATCCCTGTCCCTGAAAAATTATCCTCAACATACTTCTGTCGATGTAGTCATATGCCTGCTTCCAATCGATCCCCAGTACGCCCCCCCCCCCTGTCTGCCCTCCAAAAAATCCCTAATCCTCCTGTGCCCCTCTCGCATACTTCGCCCTGGTACCCCATACTGTCCTCTATGTATAACTAAATCAATCACCTTTTTCATGCAATTGCCTAGCACCTTTGCAAATAGTTTATAATCAGAACACATAAGGGAGATTGCCCTATAGGCACCCAGGGTCTTCCCCCCCCCCACCTTTATGAACCAAGACAACTACCCCCGTGCCATGCGTCGTCCCCATCACACCCTCTTCCTTCATACAGTTTAGCAAAGAGACCAGACATTCCTTCATACAATCCCAATTTTATAGAAGTCATTAGGGATCCCATCAATCCCTGGCACCTTTTCCCGACTCATGCTTATTACCGTCTCCCCCACCCCCTGTTCAATAATTCTACCCCCTGGTGCTGCCTGCTCCCCCACCCCTAAAATCCCCAATATTCCATTCCTTATCATCTCCTCCTCCCTTCCTCCACCCTCCCCTGCTTTAAAGTCTCCCTAAACCAAAAATTCACATAGTTGCTCATTCCATCAGTGGTATTTAGTACTTGTCTTGCCCACTCTATATCCCCTACCCCTTTACAAACCTCTAATCCCATTATCGTGGTCATCTGCTGTCTTTCCCTGAACCTTCGCAATACACAACCCGATGGTCCCCATAATACTTATCGCATCCAAGAGCGAATTTTGTATTTCCTGCAATCTTCCCCTCAGCTCCACTTTATCCCCATGCCTACCACACCCTCTCTCTTCATAACAATCATGAAGCTGCCCCTCAAGGTATTTCTGCAAACCAAAATGCCACCACACCTCATCCCTTCCTTTGTGCTGATAATACTCCTTAATCCCCGGTTTAGCACTCTTCTCCCACCATGCCAATACATCCTCCTCCTGAGTGCGTGCATTCCAGAGATGCCTCCACCAATCCCTAAATACCAACCCCTCCTCCTCCCCATGAAGTAATCTCACATTCATTTTCCAATAACTTGCATGTCGGTGAACCATACCATCCCAAGCCACCTCTGCCAGAACGGCACGATGGTCTGAAAGTACTCCCACGCGTTATGTAAATGCGGTCTAATCTGGCAGCATAACCCCGCCGCACAAACGTGTGCTCCACCCTCCACTCCTGACTATGTCATAAACCCCAGCCTCCCTCAACAAATCCCTCAATACCCCAAGCACGCACCCCGCCCCTCTCGGCTCCACATCTTTATTTCTAATGACACAATTCCAATCACTGCCCACGATAGAAACCATGGGTAAACCCCACAAATGAAAAAGCAAAACCTCTCACACAAAATCCTCCTTTGCTTTCCTGTTACTATATGCCGGCATATATATCCCCAGGAAACACACCCTAGCCTTCCCCCATGTCCCCTCCACCCTCAATGGAAATAAGTAGGACCCCAATGGAAATAAGTCACTTTCTCTGACTTTTTTGGGTTATCCTAGAAATCTTCCTTCATAGCATTAGAAATCTTCCTTATGAAGAAAGATTGAAGACTCTTAAGTTACATTCACTTGTTAGACGAAGAATGAGGGGAGACCTGATCGAAGTGTATAAGTGGAAGATAGGTATTAATAAAGGGGATATTAATAAGGTCTTGAGGATGTCTCTCCAAGAGAGAACCCGCAGTAATGGATTTAAATTAGATAAGTTTAGATTTAGAAAGGACATAGGAAAGTATTGGTTTGGAAATAGGGTAGTTGATGAGTGGAACAGTCTACCTAGTTGGGTTATTGAGGCTGGGACTTTGGGTAGTTTCAAATTTAGGTTGGATAAGTACATGAGTGGGAGGGGTTGGATTTGAGTGGGACTTTCACATCAGAGCTTGTTTCTTGGGTGGCATTGAAAGTTGGGTTGGACAAATGTTTTGTTAGTGGGATGAATTGTAAAGGACCTGCCTAGTATGGGCCAACAGGCCTCCTGCAGTGTTCCTCCTTTCTTATGTTCTTATGTTCTTATGTTCTCTACACATATGCTGCTATGTATGATAATTCTATGTAACTGTATTTGTATATACCTGAATAAACTTACTTACTTACTTACCACCCTTCCCTCCCCCACCCTCTTCCCATCCGAGCACTCGGAATGGGCTGGATTCCCTCACCACCACTGCCACTCCACCCTTTAATCTCCCACAACTACCAGCATACTTCCTAAAACCTTTCAACCTCAAATCCCTACCATACTTAAAATAATGTTCTTGAATGAAACACACGTCAATATCCAATCATCTCAAAACATCCTCCAACCATACACGTTTAAAAGCAGCCCTAAGGCCGTTCACATTTACAGTTAGACAGTTAAATATGTACAATAGGGGGCTTTCCTCTATGTTTCTGTGACCTGTCCATTACATTTTTCGTTGCTCGAGACTTCTCCCTTGCACACCACTCCCCTGGACCCCCTCCCTTCCCTGTGCACTTCCCTGCCTTTTCTTGGTCACTCCCGCCCACGTCTTTTTACCCGAACAGCCCGCTGGCATGATTACCTCATCATCCGACGAGCCTCCAGCCCTCTTCCTAAACGCACTCTCTACCTCCATCCCATCACTTTCCCCATCCCTGTACACCTCAGCCTCCACCTGCTGCAACTGTAATAATCCAGTTCCCGACCCCGGAGGCTCTGGTACCTGCCCATGCATATCCTCCTCCACCAACAGAATTCTCCCACCTACAGAAGATATCTTCTCCACCGGTACTTCCAGAAAAGACTATCATCTCCTGCAGGGGTTCATATAAGTCCCGTAGTTCATCTGCCTCCACCCCAACAGGCTCCTGCTCAGGTCCAGGCCTGTCCTGTGTGGGGGCATCCAGAACTTCTGGTAACATCACACAACGCTCCTCCACACCATCCACTTCGTCCGACCATTTGCCTTTACCTTCTACATTCACAGGAGCAGACGGAGCTACCACTACAGACTCAGTTACCACTGGCATTTCCATGCCCGCTGGTCTCTGTGGTGCTGCATTACCACACCCGGCTGCCATGTGGTCAAAAGCACCACACAAACATCACGCCTTACGTTGTCCTGCCTAAGTCTCAAACGCCTGTGTCCTAAAATCCTCTAGGATAACATATGAGGGAATGGGTCGTCTCAATGTCATCTTTAAAGTGTAAGAACCTGCAGGAAGCCCCGCGTAGATGCCATCCGTCCATCGTCCCAATGCCACCGCATGTGCCTCATCTTATTGTTCAAATGTCTCCCGAATATCTACATTATCCACTTCAAAAGGAACATTCCTAATCCTCACCCAGGTGTAATACTTTGAGGCATCCCTCAGTCGAACCTCCAGTCCAGAAGTCACGGTGATACACTTCTCCTGAAACTGTGTCACCATCCTCTCGTAAGCCGCCACTGTGCAGAACTTGATGAAAATCCGTTATGTCCATTTAGAGCAATCCCATAGAGCTCTTCGTTGTCAATGTAGTATGTGTCCCTGACGATCGCCGGCAGTAAAACAGAGGCATTCATCGGGTAAATTGCTCCTTTGACTAAGTCAACACACACAGTGTTACTACTACCTGCATCAACTGGCCGTCATCTTTGAGAAAACAGGAAACTGCACAGGAAGGGCAGCTTTAACAGAAGCGTCTGCGCAGGAGATCCTCTCGGCCCGAGAGCAAAGAGGACAATCTACTCGATGGCTATTGACAGAAACTTCGTTGGAGGTAACTAGATCTATGTGACGAACTCTTGATCTAAAGAACTGAACAAGACCTCCCTTTCTTTGAATCGATTTTAGCTTCCATTCTCTAATCCCTGTGGTAGCCAGAGCTGCTAAGGGTCACTCAGTTAATTTCTAGATAATTTCCCCTATGTTTTTATGTAGAGAGAATACCAAGTCCAGTCAGCTGACTCCTTTACACTTGTTTCTTTTGTGTTGACTCATACAACTGCCATCATGAACTTTGTTCATGTCCCTGATTTTCTATGTAGATCTCCGTTCTTCCAGACTATTTCTTTGAGAATGAATTCATCGAATATCAATGGCTTTTCGTTTAATCGTTTTCACTTTTTGAGCTATCTCCTTAGCGCTTATTATGATCCCAGTCATACTCTGTTATTGTTGAGTAGTGAAGTGCTGCAGCTTCCACCCCAGTCCCACCTTAGGGTGGACAAAGCACCAGACGATGCCATATTGTCTGTTCCCTCAGGTAGAGACTTGGAGTGGACAAAGGTATGAGAATATAGAGAACAAATAACAAGGGGAAATTACTAGAATATGAGAGAATAGAGGGTAGCGCTCTATCCTCTTGGAAGTATGCTGCCACCACCTGCTCTTTTAATAGTGGAAGATATAAAAGTAGCCATATCATAGAAGAGGGGGAAACAGAGTTTGGGTTAGAGCAGGATGAAACCCAGTGAGAAATAATACAGGATAGTTATAACAAGATAAAGGTCCTGATAAGTACTGGCTCTTAGGGTAGCTTGCCTGAAAACTGAGCAGTAGGCACCTTATCAGGGGCTTGACTCTCCCAAAAAAATGATATCATCAATATGTTATTCAATTTAACCTCTGAAAACAAATTGGATCTTATGTACATGGCTCAAAAGGGGAAGTGAAACATGCTCCGATAAAACCACTTACAATTTAATAAACACATTACAAGGGAATCTGAAATCATTGGCACCGAAGAAGAAAAATTGCTAGCAGCCAATACCTAATATTACAGTAGAACCTGCTTACTGATATTACAACAATCACAGCACTCCGTCCCCGAGGAACTCCCTTGCTTTGACATACTGTCTGGGGTTACCTCCCTTGATTTACTGCCTTGATACATTCCTTCTTCGGGTCGTAACTGAGGTCTTCCCAGATCCTAGATTACAAGCCTGGACTGATCCTCCAGGGCTAGGGTTTTCAAGGACTCTAGAAAACTATCTCCTTTCCCCAGTATCTCTTCAGCAACCGATGTAGGCATCTCTTGGGGGAGGGGTAGCCTGGCTGCTGCTAAACCCTATAAGAATATTTTTCTGGTTTAGTTACAAAACACACAAGCAAGAATTTCTACAAAAAAACTTTAAGATTTTACACAAAAAGAGAGAACATGATCAACAAGACACCACTTCACATTCATAAAACAATAAAAATGGTATATTAAAAATAATTCACTTATAACACTCAAAGAATTATACAAAAAAAAAATAAAACATTAGCTGAAATACAGTAAACAAACAATATAACTTTATACAATTATAAGGCACAAACTAGGTTAACCATCCACCTGCCTGGATGGTGTTCCGGGGATCAACGCCCCCGCAGCCCGATCCATGATCAGGCCTCTAATGAGTGGTTAAAAATGTAGATGGCATTACAAAGAATAATAATGAATTAAAGGAAAGAGTGACAGTTGATAATCGTAATTGTTATTTCAGAGATAAAACTCAAATCACTATAAATACATTATGCCGGAGTGGTATCAAATACTATGATAAAAAGAGAGAGTAGAGAAGGGAAGGCATGAATCACGAGTGAGTGAAGATTCTATTAACTGGTAAATAATATACAACCTGCTTCTGTAATGAAGCAAATCAGCCCCTCGAGCATTACTTACGTAAGGTGTAATAAATATTCGTTGTGAAAATTTCATGTCTGTCCTCACTGTGTATTTCTTGTCTATATCCTTACCTGTTTACTATGTGCATAGTTCTGTAACTCAGGTGAAGGAAATAAATAGTTTAATTTAAAGATTAGTTAGGTAATGTCATCTACCATCATTGTTGAATTGAAATGTAATGCAGGACAAGGCAAGTGTTTGAAAAAGTATTATTATTATTGTTATTATATTTTTATTATTATTATTATTTATTTATTATTATTATTATATTAATTATTATTATTATTATTATAATTATTATTTTTATTATTATTATTTTTTATTATTATTATTATTATTATTATTTTATTATTATTATTAATTGTTAACACATCGGCCGATCCCACCAAGGCCCGGGTGGCCCGAAAAAGAAAAGCTTTCATATTCACTCCATCCCCTGTCTTGCCCGAGGGTGCTTACGCTTCTTATAAAACTGACATAAACCCGTCCTTCGAGTGCGACACTGTATTCCCATTCCAGGACTAAGTCTGGCCTGCCGTTCCCTGAATCCCTTCATAAATGTTACTTTGTCACACTCACAGACGTCAAGTATTAAAATCATTTTCTCCATTCCTTTTATCAATACGCTCACGCACGATTGCTGGAAGTCCAAGCCCCCCGCACACAAAACCTCCTTTACCCCGTCCCTCCAACCCTTCCCAGGCCGACCCCTACCCGGCCTTCCCTCCAATACAGATTTATACACTCTCTAAGTCATTCTGTTTTGTTCCATTCTCTCTACATGTCCGAACCACCTCAACAACCTCTCCTCAGTCCTCTGGGCAATAGTTTTGGTTAATCCACACTTTCCCTAATTTCCAAACCACAAATTCTCTGCATTATATTCACACCACACATTGCCCTCAGACATGACATCTCCACTGCCTCCAGCCTTCTCCTCGTTGCAACATTCATCACCCATACTTCACACCCATACAAGAGTGTTGGTATAACTATACTCTCATGCATTCCCCTCTTTGCTTCCAGACAAAGTTCTTTGTCTCCACAGACTCCTAAATGCGCCACTCACCCTTTTCCCCTTATCAATTCTATGATTCACCTCATCCTTCATAGACACATCTGCTGACACGTCCACTCCTAAATATCTGAATACATTCACCTCCTCCATACTCTCTTCCTCCAATTTGATATCCAGTCATTCACCACCTAATCTTTTTGTTATCCTCATAACCTTACCCTTTCCTATATTCACTTTTAATTTTCTTCTCTTACATACCCTACCAAATTCATCCACCAACCTCTGGAACTTCTCTTCAGAATCTCTCAAAAGCACAGTGTCATCAGCAAAGAGCAACTGTGACAACTCCCACTTTTTGTTTAATTCTTTATCTTTTAACTCCACACCTCTTGCCAAAGACCCTCGAATTCACTTCTCTTACAATCCCATCTATAAATATATTGAACAACCACGGTGACAACACACATCCTTGTCTAAGGCCTACTTTTACTGGGAAATAATCTCCCTCTTTCCTACATACTCTAACCTGAGCCTCACTATCCATGTAAAATTCTTCACTGCTTTCAGTAAACTACCTTCTATACCATACACCTGCAACATTATTATTATTATTATTATTATTATTATTATTATTATTATTATTATTATTATTATTATTATTATTATTATTATTATTATTATTATTGTAGTCATCTGTATATGAGTTTAAAATAGCACTAGTAATGTAACGGTGGGAATTCTGTTCAAACAATGGAGGGAAACACTAGGGTAAATTAACCTCCACTCCCGTCTCTTTTGTCTTGCTTAAGCAGAGTTTTGATAGTTCATGTACACCTATCTGCTGCTAACAAGTGAGTTCATACCCTGTGTTAGGGAGTATAAGCAGAGAACCTCAGTACTAATAAACTGCAGTCTGTGTTATAGCCACTGGGGGAGACAGCCTCCAGCCGGCATCTGCCATACTATCCTAGGCAGGGACATTAACTGTGTATGTTTTATAACTTGCCTAATTATTATAGCCTAAATAATACCTGTATATTGTATGATTAGAGTAAATTGTAAGAATAGTGATAATTTAAGGTGCAAGTTTAGTTAATTATGACACATGTGACTATGCCAGCTTTGTTCTCTTCACTTTAGCCTATTTTTAACCTAACTCTATTTAAATCTATTTTACAGAACTCCTAAATCCTTTCCGCAATCAGTAGTATTAAGATCTACATTATTTAGTTTATATGTGGCATGGTTATTTACCTGTCCAACATTTAGAACTTTGCATTTGTCAATATTAAACTGCATCTGCCACTTCTCCGACCATTGCATCAGTCTATTCAAATCATCCTGGAGTGCTCTAGTGTCCTCATTAGAATGAATTGGACAGCCTATTTTCGTGTCATCAGCAAATTTGCTTATGTCGGTATTTATTCCTTCATCTATGTCGTTTATGTAAATTGTGAACAACAACGGGCCCAACACTGACTCCTGAGGAACACCACTTGTGACGTTCCCCCATTCTGATTTCTCCCCATTTATGCAAATTCTCTGCTGCCTTTTTGCCAGCCATGCCTCAACCCAGGAAAAAATTTCTTCTCCTATTCCGTGTGCCTTAAGTTTCCTCAATAGCCTCTGGTGTGGAACTCTATCGAAAGCCTTACTGAAGTCCATATACACAATATCATATTACCATGATCTACCTCTTCAAACACCTTAGTGAAAAAAGTTAGTAAATTCGTAAGACAGGAACGCCCGTTTGTAAAACCGTGTTAAGATTCATTAATCAATCTCTGCCTATCAAGATGGCTACGAATTGCTTCAGCAATTATTGATTCCATAAATTTTCCCACTGTGGAGGTAAGGCTTATTGGTCTATGGTTCGAAGCCAAGGACCTGTCACCTGCCTTGTAAATAGGTATTACATTTGCCATTTTCCACTTATCAGGCACTATGCCAGTTTGTAGCGATATGTTAAAAAGATTAACCAAAGATATGCTAAGTTCCTCTTTACATTCCTTTAACACCCTTGCAAACAGTTCATCAGGGCCTGGGGATTTGTTAGGTTTTAGTTTCTCTATTTGTCTGTGGACCATGTCACTAGTTACTGCAATCTTGCATAGTTTATTATCGTCCTGTTCTACATAATCTATTATTTCAGGAATATCGCTAGTATTTTCCTGGGTGAAAACTGAGAGGAAGTAGGTATTGAGACTTTCACACACATCCTTATCACTGTCAGTGATCTGCCCCTTCTTGGGGCAAATGGCCATAAAATTAGAATTTCGAACTGAGCTCCCTATAGTGGATAGAGTAACTCAATATGAGGTCAATGAGCCCACATAAATGGAATTCTGATGTTTAGTTTTCAAGCAATTGCTAATCAGCAAAAACCTAATTTATTATGGCCTGCCTGTATAAGGGAGTATAAATTTGGCTGTTGCAAACTTGCAATGGTTAATAAAACAGCAAATAACTATTTTTTTAATTTATTATACAAACAGACAATATAAAAAATATAAGTGGAACTTTTATCCAAACCTTTTTTAGGTATTAGAAAAATATAAAAAAAAACAAATTGCTACATTGACATATTGCAATGGGATAAAAATTTTCAAGTCCCATATTCCTTAATTCCCTGAGAAAGAACAGTCATTATATATTACTAATTGCTAGAATGGAAGGCTATGAAGCAATTTTTATCCTTCTTTATGCATAGATTTACTTTGCATACGGAACAGAAAAATGACGATGTGGTATAATTGTTCTTGTTGCTTGGCACACAAATTTGTTTGATATGTTATGTTGTCTATCATGTCTTCAGTAAAGAAATCGGTAAAATATTCATATGGAGACCTAACCGCAACAGGGTTTTCATGTTGGTATTCAGGCAATGGGTCATTATTGATGTCACCATGGGTCCAACCTGGGTTACTGTCAACAGCAAGGTCATCATGAACATCTTCTTCATCAGGCATGTCCTAGATCCTAATACCTGTCTTTTTCTTGACTACTTTTTGCTTTTTGGCTGGCATTTCTTCCTCCTCATCATCACTTGACACCTCTGCATCCGGTGGCAAGTATTCATCACCGCTTTCAAGCAATTCTGGGTCATCTACCTCCAGTTCTGAGTCACTTTCCTCCAAAACGCAGACATATTTTGACTTGGTGTTAGGGAGCTCACCATAAAACAATTTCTCATTGATCTGGAAGGACAATAAAAACGTTCTTTACACATCCAGACCACTACAAAATTTATATAAGCAATAGAAATACTTTTTATAAATATTTATTTACTGAAATTGAAAACTGGCCCTTAAGGGCAGACCAAAATTTTTTGAGGTCTCTTTGGTTGCACTATTTTCATTTGCATGGTACACTCATATTATGCTTCACACAGCCTATATATGTATATATATATCAAAATATGCCCAAACTATTCATTTACACACTAGACATAACAATCAGTACTTACCAACATTGTAGAGGATAAAATCCAAGGGTATTTGAGTCTCACTAGATGAAAAAATGTTACACTCGGCGACACCAAGCCAGAAGTGTTTACATCTTGGTCTCTCAACCAATGGGAAGCGAGAACAGGACAGCACCACTTAGCTGAAGCAACTCAGGAAAGGCTTGTGATTGGTCAGAAATAAAGAATGGGAATCTAGATGCGCGGCACGAGTAGGATGACAAGCTCAGAAAAGCACATGTTCAGACCCACAAATTCTGTGGTCTGCCCCATAAAGGGTTCGTCACTAATCTCACTTCTGTATACCTGAAAGAACCCTTTTGGGTTAGTCTTTGAATCCCCTGCGACCTTAGCCTCATAACCCCTTTTTGGTTTTCTTATTCCTTTATTTCTCTCTTTAATTGAATATATTGATTTCTTAACTCCCCATCCCCTCTTTTGATTCGCCTATATATGAATCTCTTTTGACCAATGAGGTGTTTTAATCTATTGTTCATACATTTGGGATCATTTTTGTTAGATCTAATTTCCCTACTCGGAACAAAAGTTGTCTGGGCAGCTAGAACTATGCTCTGAAAAACGTCATATTGGCAACCAAGATCACCTACCTGACCCATAGTCATGACATCCCAATTTAGCCCACCCCGGTAATTTTTCAGTCCCATGAAGTCGGCCAAGCGAAAATCTGGGACAGAGATTTGATTGCAGTTATCTGGGAAATTCCATGATATATTGAAACTAAGTGATTTGTGATCACTTTCCCCAAGTTCATCATTAACCTCAAGATTATTAATTAGTGAATCTTTGTTGGCAAGAACCAAGTCAAGCAGATTGTTTCCTCTAGTTGGTTCTGTCACAACCTGTTCTAAAAAGCAATCCCGAACCGTATCAAGAAAGTCACTAGACTCAAGATTTCCTGCCATATTGTTCCAATCAGTTTGTCTAAAGTTAAAAATCTCCCATTATCACAACATTTTCATATCTAGATGCCTTATGAATTTCGTCCCATAACAGCTTACTGCACTCCCTATCAAGGTTTGGGGGCCTATAAATCACACCCAAAATTAATTTCTCACGTCCCTCGAGAAACTGCAGCCAGATTCGGTGTCAATGTTTCTAATCTTATATCATGTCTAAGACAACAATTTAAATTTTCTCTGACATACATCGCCACTCCGCCACCCTTCCTTTTGACCCTATCAGTGTGGAATAGTTTATAACCCTGTATGTTGCATTCAGAAGGCATTTCTCTATCCTTCAGGTTGAACCAGGTCTCTGTTATACCAATAATATGTATATTACCTACACTTGCAAGTAATCTTAGCTCATCTATCTTATTTCTTAGACTCCTACTATTTGTATAGTAAACCTTAAGGGAGCTAGTCACTCGTTGCCCTCTAATATCTCTCTGTTTGTTTATCAATTGATTTGCCATTACTAGCAACTTTATTTTAAATATTGTCTTTTAAACATGTCCCTAAGGTGTCCCGGTAATAACTGCTGTTTTTAACCCTAATGCTGCAGCCTGACTGTTTCCCACAAACTCCCATACCTCTATAATCTATCAGTTTAAATTCCTAGACAAGTCATCAATTACCCTCTCAATCGAATTGGCTAATGCATCCACTCTATCCCCAGAGAGATGAACCCCATCCCTTGCATACATATCACGTTCACGTTTGCCAAAGAATAGATCCCAGTTATCAATGAATTGGATTGCAAGTTCCTTGCAGTACCTGTCTAGTCAGCAATTTATACCAATTGCCCTAGACATCCATTCATTGCCCAATCCCTTTCTAGGCAAGATGCTACATATGACTTGGATCCCTCCCTTAGACCTAACTACTTCTATGGCTGACCTGCACTTATCCAGCAGCTCCTCTCTCCTGCCCTTCCCAGTGTCATTACCCCCAGCACTAAGATAATGGGCTTGTTCCCATTACCTGCCATAATATTATCCAACCTGCTGACTATGTCACCAACACCAGCTCCAGGAAGGCACACTATCTGACCTTTCAGTCTCTGTTACAAAATTCACTGTCCATATATCTTACCTGAGAATCTCCTACTATTAAAATATTCTTACCTTGATTAGCAGGAGAATCAGTGGTACCTTCAACCTCACTAACCACTGAAGTACACTGGTCTTGGAGAACAGAGAATATAGTTATAGTTACATGGTTTATCATACACAGTAGCGTATGTGTAGAGAACCTAGAATAACCCAAAAAAGTCAAAGTGACTTTTTTTCCATTGGGGTCCTTTTGTGGTAAAATTTATCTCACCAAATTATGGTTAAGTAAACTTGTAGAACAAACAAAGTAACTTTGTATCAGTAATGAGGATACATAGCTTTGTTACTGTCTCTACCCAATCGCAGCCTCCGACGATGGACACCTTCGATGTGAGATAGTTGTTCTGTGACCACGTGGCTGTTGGGAACAAGCGCT
Source organism: Cherax quadricarinatus (assembly GCF_026875155.1). Classification (NCBI taxonomy): domain Eukaryota; kingdom Metazoa; phylum Arthropoda; class Malacostraca; order Decapoda; family Parastacidae; genus Cherax; species Cherax quadricarinatus. The sequence goes on from NC_069414.1 coordinate 9,611,968, forward strand.
TGTAAGTATAATTACCCCTACTGGTGTTGTTTCAGTATTTCACTGAATAACTGAATACTGACAAGAGCCTTATATTGACTTATGTTGGGCTAAAAAGCCCACACCTTATTGCCGACTATAGGATGATTATGAACCCCTCGTGACACAAGAACTACGTAGTTCCATGCATGACAAGCAGCTTCAAAAGCTACCTTGCTCTTGTAGGGTGAGCTATGGTGTTGTATGCACAATCTTTCACAGATATAGGTGACTTGATAGAAGCTGAAGTCTTTCATGATGTCTACGTCTTCCACATTCTAGGAATACGCACACTGCTACACTATGTTCCACAAGATTTGTCCTTTTCAGTGATATCATTACAGGAAGCTGATCACATTTCTCTGTAATTGTTCTACTGTGTCCGTTGAGATTGTTTTATGCACAAAAACGCGCAGGTCAGTGTTCTTTGTTCGTTATCCCGGCATTAATGTTTCCCCTGGCTGGGTTTAAAGTAATATGGCCCACGGTGACTCCATCCACCTTGGCGTGCCCTCGGCGTCTCGACACACTAAAAAGTGCCGATAAAGCATATTTCCCTTGCTTGCCAAACTTCCACCACGAAGGAATGCAGAATGCTTGATTCTTGCTGTCTGGGCATAGATGTCAATGTACATATTTAACATGGTAATAAAGTAGGTGCAGGGTTTTCCTTAGTTGTCCTGCTGTGGTGAAAGATCAATTTTCTCTTATTAAACTACACTGATTGCAACACTGGTCAGCTATGACGTGACTACTGGCGTGCCCAGGTACAAACATGTGTTTTAAATTAAAGTGCTGAGCAGGAAGTTAGATGTTATCAGCCCCTCTGGAGTGCTGAGTCCCTCAGAGGGCTGAAAGGGGCTGATTCCCCCTCCTGGATAAATTTCTCCACACTGGGGGGTGGCGGCGGTTCGCTACAGGTGAACTAGTCATCACTTAATATTAATTTGATTTTCTCACTCGCCACCACTACTGCTTGACTTTTACGAACAGCTTTAGTCTGTGTGGTTTCTGGAGAATCACTAATTTTGTTTTCAAAACTGTGTAATTCTAATGGCACCAATTTATCTTATTGTCCGCTTATGCACTACACCTTTGCTTGAAACATCAACTGACCTGATGATTCCATTTGCATCAGGATATATGGTCACAATTTTTCCAAGTGGCCATTGGGACCTCGGACCATCATTGTCAATAATCACTATATCACCAGGTTTTAAGGACTTATAATTTTTAGGAACACCAGCTCCATAGAAGTGTTCTCTTAATGAGGTGAGATAGTCTTCTTGCCAAATTTTCTCCCATCGTTCAATCACTTTATTAAGATGTTTGAATTTACGTCTGAGTTGCTCAGGTTCGAAATAAGTAGGATCCTCTATGATTTCATTATCATTCATGGGAGGAACGGTTCGAGCCTTCTGCCATGGAGCAAATGAGATGGACTTAACACTTCTAAATTGTCCAGATCATCGGTGCTTATATAAGCAGTACCAGTAACAAAGTTCGTTGCATTGTCTGAAATCATCAGTCTGGGACATCCCCTTCTGGCTGCAAACCTTCTGAATAATTTGATAAAGGTTTCAGTAGACATGTCAGTGGCTACTTCTAGATGTACTACTCTAGTTGTAGCACAAGTGAACAAACAGATGTACACCTTGATGGGAACTTTGTCAACTGTTTTGGTTAAAATTATTGGTCCAGTGTAATCTACACCTGTCATCTCAAATGGAGTGACATGACAAACTCTTTCAGATGGATATGGAGGTGGACCTGGATACTGACATACTCGCATATCGTAGTGACGACAAGTATTACAGTCCTTTATTTGTTTTTTCACACTTTGTCGACCTAGGAGGATTGTCGTATATGACAAAGAATGTCAACTACCCCACCATGTAACACGTTACTGTGGGCGTTTTGAACAATCCGTTTTGTTAGCCAATGATTCTTAGGGATCAATATTGGATGTATGGCTTCTTTAGGTAGTGAAGAATTATGAATTCCTCCTCGACATTTTATAATCTTTTCTGAGTCTAGATAAAGTCCTAAAGAATTAATCATATCAGGTTCTTTGGGGATTTATCCTGTTTCCAGAAATTTATATTCTGTAGAGAAAACATCTTTCTGTATTTGTTTCACCCAGTATTTAATGGGTTCAAGACATTCATAATTAGGTTATATCCTTTTGATGAATTTAAGGATAAGAGCTGTAACTCTTAAGAGTTTACTCAAAGATGAGTATTTAGATCCATCAATGATTATTTCTGTCATGTCTTCAGTAGTTGCACAGATTATTTCTGCTGCGTTCAAGCAGACTATTTCATCTGGCATAATGTGAGTTTTTTGCTGAGGCCAGTTATTTTCATTAGAGAGCCAGTTTATTCATCCACAAATTTCTTGAGTGGGACACCACGTGACAACATGTCAGCTGGATTCTTTGGGTAGAGACGTGGAGAAAGAGATAGTCTCTCTGCATTTCTCTTATTTCTGCTACTCTGTTCTGTACATAGATCAACTTACTCTTATTATTTCTTAACCACTGGAGAACTGCTTCATTATCACTCCAGATCACTTTTTTTTCAGTAGTGAGATGATCAAGTACTTTGTTGAGATAGCTAATTTTGTACCTACATAGAGTGCTGTTAGTTCCAATTGTGCGTACTGTTCTGACCTTCAAGGGTGCTACCTGGGCCTTTGAAGTAATTAGTGCACTTCCTTCAGCATTACTCATGTAAGCTACAGCGCCATAACCTCTGGTTGACGCATCACAGAACACATATAATGTGTACTTGTTTCCCTCTTGACCTATTTGTTTGGGAAATGTAATTTGATGAAGTTGTTTAAACTCCTTGGATATTCCCTCCCATGCTTGACTCATTTCTAGAGGCAAGTTCTCATCCCAACCTATTTTGAGCTTCTATGTATCTTGCACAAGCATTTTACCCTTTATGGTAAGTGGTGAGACAAGTCCTAGAGGATCAAAACATTGTGATACCTCTGACAGTAAACTACGTTTGGTGAGTGCGCTGCATGATTTGTTGTTTATCGCTTTGAGACCACAGATTCTTTCTGTGTGTTCAAATTAAGTCCAAGCATATTGTTGCAATCAGGAATTTCACTTTCAGGGAAATCTTTGATAAGTTCCCTTAATTGAGTTGAATTGGTATTCCACATCCTTAGAGGCATATTTGCATCTTTCATTTCCTTGTTAGCTTCTCTGTATAAGGATTACAAATCCTCCTCTTTATTCACAGTACCTTGAAGATTGTCCACATAGAAATTTTTCTTTAAGACTTCTTTGAAGGGACTTACAGATTTCTTCAAATGTGTTGTTAGAGTAGCTTCTAGCAAGAATGGAGAGGATGCTGCACTAAATAATACTGACTGTCTATGATAATATCATACAAGAACAGGCAATAAATTCATTGAGGAAGTAGTCGAAGACAAGTTGAAGACAGAAGCTCATTATCTTCAACACCAGGGAATCAGAAAAGATTCTGAAACCACTCCACTACGTGTTGTATACAATTGCAGCGCACATGCAAATAAAGATGTAGCAAGTGTTAATGACTGTCTGATGACCTGACCCTCCCTAACTGAGAAATCGAACCGGATTATGGTAAAGTAAGCTTGTAGAACAAACAAAGTAACTTTGTATCAATAATGAGGATACTTAGCTTTGTTACTGTCTCTGCCCAATCGCAGCCTCTGACGATGGACAACTTCGATGTGACATAGTTGTTCTATGACCACGTGGCTGTCGGGAACAAGCGCTTATAAGTATAATTACCCCTACGGGTGTTGTATCAGTATTTCATTGAATAACTGAATACTGGCAAGAGCCTTATACTCATTTGTGTTGGGGTAAAAAGCCCACACTTTACTGGCGACTATAGGATGATTTTGAACCCCTTGTGACACAAGAACTGCGTAGAGTGAGCTTGGTGTTGTATGCACCATCTACGACAGATATAGGTGATGTGATGGAAGCTGAAGTGTCCTTGGATGTCCACGTCTTCCACAGTTTAAGAATACACACACTGGTACACTGTTAAACAAGATTTGTCTTTTTCAGTGATACCATTACAGGAAGCTGATCATACTTCTCTGTAATTGTTCTGCTGTGTCCGTTGAGATTCTTTTATGCACAGAAACGTGCGGATCAGTATTCTTTGTTCGTTATCCCGGCGTTAATGTTTCCCCTGGCTGGGTTTAAAGTAATCTGGGCCACGATGACTCCATCTACCCTGGCGTGCCCTCGGCGTATCAACACACAAAGGAAGTGCCGATAAAGCATATTTCCCTTGCTTGCCAAACTCTCACCATGAAGGAATGCAGAATGCTTGATTCTTGCTGTCTGGGCATAGAGGTCAATGGTAATAAAATGGGTGCAGGATTTTCCTTAATTGTCCTGTTGTGGTAAGAGATCGATTTTCTCTAATTAAACTACACATGATTGCAACACTGGTCAGCCATGACGTGACTACTGGCGTGCCGGGTATGAACACATGTTCTAAATTAAAGTGTTGACCAGGAAGCTAGACGCTATCAGCCCCTCTGGAGGGCTGAGTCCCTGAGAGGGCTTAAAGGGGCTGAAAAGGGCTGTACCCCTCCCCTTCCTAGAGAAATTTTATCCACACCTTTTGGGTTAGGTTGGATTGTGATGAATAAAGTGTGAGAGCTGGAAGAGAGGCTGGGCATTGTACGAGATGTTGGATGTTGGACGAGAGAATTGGCAGTGTTGGAGACACGACTGACACAGTAGCAGACAGGGCTGTTACAGTAGCAGACAGGGCTGACACAGTAGCAGAGAGAGCTGACACAGTAGCAGACGGGGTTGATAAAATAGCAGGCAGGACACTTTCCCCACATGGAATTTTAAACCCACTTAAAAAAAGTTACCCACCCTGGTGAGATTTAAAAAAAATATTCACAAATATTTGTCTGTAATTAATTATTGCTAGTATATTTTATTTTTTGAGGTCGTGAAAGATATGGATAACAACAATTCAAATTAATATTACTGAACAGAAAAATATAACGGTGTGATAATCAAGAACATAACATTTAAAAGATAATCATCGAATAATTGAGGCGTCTAAATATGAAAATGTTGTGTTAATAGGGGATTTTATCTTTAGACAAATTGATTGGAACAATTTGACAGGAAATCTTGAGTCTAGTGACTTTCTTGATACAGTTCAGGATTGCTTTTTAAAACAGTTTGTGACAGAACCAACTAAAGGAAACAATCTGCTTGACTTGGTTCTTGCCAACCAAGATTCACTTGAGGTTAATGAAGAGCTTGGAGAAAGTGATCACAAATCACTTAGTTTCAATATATTATGGAATTACCCAGTAACCTGCAATCAAGTCTCTGTCCCAGACTTTCGCTTGGCTGATTTCATGAGACTGAAAAATTACCTGGGTGGGCTAAATTGGGATGTCCTGACTATGGGTCAGGTAACTGGTGTTGGTTCCCAATATGACGTTTTTCAGAGCATAGTTCTAGCTACACTGAAAAACTTTCTTCAGAGTAGGGAAATTAGATCCAAAAAATGATCCCAAATGGATGAACAATAGAGAGGCATTTTTAGATGTATCAAAAGAGGGGATGGGCAGTTCAGAAATCAATATATTCAGTTAAAGAGAGAAATAAAAAAGGGAATAAGAAAAGCAAAAAAGGGATTATGAGGCTAAGGTCGCAAGGGATTCGACGACTAACCCAAAAGGGTTCTTTCAGGTATACAGAAGTGAGATTAGAGACAAGATTGGCCCACTTTAGAGTAGCTCAGGTCAGATCACTGACAGGGATCACTGATAGGGACATGTGTGAAATTTTCAATTCTTACTTCCTCTCAGTTTTTACTCTGGAAGATACTAGCGAAATTCCAGAAATAATTATTTATGTAGAACAGGACGATAATAAACCATGCACGACTACAATAACTAGTGACATGGTCCTCAAACAAATAGAGAAATTAAAACCTATCGAATCCCCAGGCCCGGATGAATTGTTTACAAGAGTTTTAAAGGAATGTAAAGAGGAATTTTGCAAACCTTTTGGCTAATCTTTTCAACATATCGCTACAAACTGGCGTAGTGCCTGATAAGTGGAAAATGGCAAATGTAATACCTATTTAAAAGGCAGGTGACAGGTCATTAGCTTCGAACTATAGACCAATAAGCCCAACCTCCACAGTGGGAAAATTTATGGAATCAATAATTGCAGAGGCAATTCGTAGCCATCTTGATAGGCATAAATTGATAAATGAATCTCAACATGGTTTGACTAAGGGGCGTTCCTGTCTTACGAATTTACTAACTTTTTTCGCTAAGGTGTTTGAGGAGGCAGATCATGGTAATGAATATGATATTGAGTATATGGACTTCAGTAAGGCTTGAGATCGAGTTCCACATCAGAGACTTTTGAGGAAACTTAAGGCACACGGAATAGGAGGAGAAATTTTTTCCTGGGTAGAGGCATGGTTGACAAATAGGCAGCAAAGAGTTTGCTAAATGGGGAAAAATCAGAATGGGGGCACGTCACAAGCGGTGTTCCTCAGGGGTCAGTGTTGGGCCCCTTGTTGTTCACAGTTTACATAAACGATATAGATGAGGGAATAAATAGCAACATAAGCAAATTTGCTGATGACACCAAAATAGGCCATCCAGTTCATTCTATTGAGGACATTAGAGCACTCCAGGATGATTTGAATAGACTGATGCAGTGGTCGGAGAAGTGGCAGATGCAGTTTCATGCAAAGTTCTAAATGTTGAACAGGACAATAACCATGCCACTTATAAACTGAATAGTATAGATCTTAATACTACTGATTGCAAAAAGGATTTAGGAGTTCTTGTTAGCAGTAATCTGAAACTAAGACAACAGTGTATAAGTGCTCGCAATAAAGCTAACAGAATCCTTGGCACCATATCAAGAAGTATAAATAATACAAGTCCTCAGGTTGTTCTTCAACTCTGTATGTATATGCTGCACAGTTCTGGTCACCATATTACAGAATGGATATAAATGCTCTGGAAAACATACAGAGGAGGATAACAAAGCTGATCCCATGTATCAGAAATCTTCCCTATGAGGATAGACTGAGGGTCCTTGAATCTGCCCTCTCTAGAAGGCGTAGAATTAGGGGGGATATGATTGAGGTGTATAAATGGAAAACAGGAATAAATAATGGGGATGTAAATAGCGTGCTGAAAATATCCAGCCAAATCAGGACTCGCAGCAATGGTTTCAAGCTGGAAAAATTCAGATTCAGGAAGGATATAGAAAAGCACTGGTTTGGATGAATGGAACAAAGTCCCGAGCTAAGACCTTGTGTAGTTTTAAAAATAGGTTGGATAAATACATGAGTGGGTGTGGGTGGGTGTGAGTTGGACCTGACTAGCTTGTGCTACCAGGTCTGGTGCCGTGACCTGACTAGGTGGACATTGTTCTAGGCCGGGGGGTAGCATGGACCTGCTTTGCTTGGGTCAGTAGGCCTGTTGCAGTGTTCTTTCTTTCTTATGCTTTTATGTTCTTATAAGCTTGTAAGAACATAAGGACATAAGAAAGGAGGAACACTGCAGAGGTGCAACAGTCATAGGTGGTGTCACATTTGTTCAATGTGGAAATAGGTCGTGCCCAAGAATTAGGCAAGCGAAGAATTCCTAAGTATTAAGATCCCAAGAAGTTGCAGTGTCTGACAGGTTTGTAGATGAATGGTTCAGAGAACCGACATCAGGTTGAGGGACTGATACCCAAGAGTTGCACATGTGTCTAATTTATCAACATGTCGGTTCTCTGAACCATTCATCTACAAACCTGTCAGACACTGCAACTTCTTGGGATCTTAATACTTAGGAATTGTTCGCTTGCCTAATTCTTGGGCACGACCTACTTCCACATTGAACAAATGTGACACCACCTATGACTGCTTGCACCTCTCCTGCCAAAAACGGTTTATAAGCTGCTTCTCCGCTCATATGCCGTATTCTATTCAAGATTGATGGACTGAACACATCGATTCAAGGTTGAGGGACTGATTACCTCATTCTCCTCCTGTTCTTCAAGTTTCTCCTACGTATGGACTGATGAAGCCACTGTGTGGCGAAACGTTTCCTCAATAAAGATACCCAAGAGTTGCACATGTGTCTAATTTATCAACATGTCGCTTCTCTGAACCATTCATCTACAAACTTTTCTGTGTCCTTTCTAAATCTAAACTTATCTAATTTAAATCCATTACTGCGGGTTCTCTCTTGGAGAGATATCCTCACGACCTTATTAATATCCCTTTATTAATACCTATCTTCCACTTATACACTTCGATCAGGTCTCCCCTCATTCTTCGTCTAACAAGTGAATGTAACTTAAGAGTCTTCAATCTTTCTTCATAAGGAAGATTTCTAATGCTATGTTTTTAATTTAGTCATCCTACGCTGAATGTTTTCTAACGAATTTAGTCCATTCTGAATTTATGGAGAACCAGAATTGAGCTGCATAATCTAGGTGAGGCCTTGCTAATGATGTATAAAGCTGCAGTATGACCTCTGGACTTCTGTTGCTTACACTTCTTGATATAAATCCCAGTAATCTATTTGCCTTATTTTCGTACCTTAAAGGGATTGCTGTCTTGGTTTAAGGTTGCTGCTCACCATAAACCCCCAAGTCCTTTTCGCAATCTGTTCTACATCCCTTTAACTTTTAAGTGGGTAGGGTTATGGACACTCCCGAGCTTCAGAAACCTTGCATTTATCTACATTGAACTGCATCTGCCACTTTTCTGACCAAGAATATAGTTTGTTTAAATCCTCCTGAAGTTCCCTAACATCTACGTTTGAATCAATTATCCTACCTATCTCTGTGTCATCGGCGAATTTGCTCATATCACTAGTAATTCCCTCATCAAGGTTATTGATATATATTATAAACAACAACGGGCCCAAGACTGATCCCTGTGGAACGCCACTTGTTACAGATCCCCACTCGGATTTAACCCCATTTATGGACACTCTCTGCTTCCTGTCTGTGAGCCATGACTCGATCCACGAGAGCACTTTTCCCCCAATGCCATGAGCTGCCACTTTCTTTAACAGTCTTTGGTTACCTGGTTACCTAGAGGTTATTCCGGGGATCAACGCCCTCGCGGCCCGGTCCATAACCAGGCCTCCCGATGGATCAGGGCCTGATCAACTAGGCTGTTACTGCTGGCCGCACGCAGTCCAACGTACGAGCCACAGCCCGGCTGATCCGGCACTGACTTTAGGTATCTGTCCAGCTCTCTCTTGAAGGCAGCCAGGGGTTCATTGGCAATTCCCCTAATGCTTGATGGGAGGCTCTTAAACAGTTTTGGGCCCCGGACACTTATGGTGTTTTCCCTTAGTGTACCAATGGCGCCCCTACTTTTTATTGGGGGCATTTTGCATCGCCTGCCCAGTCTTTTACTTTCGTAGGGAGTGATTTCTGTGTGCAGATTTGGGACCATTCCTTCCAAGATTTTCCAAGTGTAGATTATGATATATCTCTCACTCCTGCGTTCCAACGAGTACAAGTCAAGTGCTTCCAAGCGTTCCCAGTAGTTAAGGTGCTTGACAGAACTTATACGTGCAGTAAAGGATCTCTGTACACTCTCTAGATCTGCGATTTCACCTGCCTTGAATGGAGATGTTAATGTACAGCAGTATTCCAGCCTAGAGAGAACAAGTGATTTGAAAAGGATCATCATGGGCTTGGCATCTCTTATTTTGAAAGTTCTCATTATCCATCCTATCATTTTCTTTGCACGGGCGATCGTGGCACTGTTGTGATCCTTGAAAGTGAGATCCTCAGACATTACTACTCCCAGGTCCCTTACATTATTTTTCTGCTCTATTGTATGGCCGGAGTCAGTAGTATACTCTGTTCTAGTTATTATCTCCTCCAGTTTTCCATAACGGAGTAGTTGGAATTTGTCCTCATTGAACATCATATTGTTTACCGTTGCCCACTGGAAAACTTTGTTTATATCTTCTTGGAGGTTAACCGCGTCCTCAGCAGATGACAGCCTCATGCAGATCCTAGTATCATCCGCAAAGGATGATACGGTGCTGTGGTGTATATCTCTGTTTATGTCTGATATGAGGATAAGGAATAAGATAGGGGCGAGTACTGTGCCTTGTGGAACAGAGCTCTTCACTATGGCAGCCTCCGATTTAACTCTGTTGACCACTACTCTTTGTGCTCGATTTGTTAGGAAGTTGAAGATCCATCTCCCCACTTTCCCAGTTATTCCTTTAGCACGTATTTTATGGGCTATTACGCCATGATCGCATTTGTCATATGCTTTTGCAAAGTCTGTGTATATTACATCTGCATTCTGATTTTCTTCCAGTGCATCCAAGGCCATGCCATAGTGATCCAGTAGTTGTGAGAGGCAGGAGCGACCTGCCCTGAACCCACGTTGCCCTGGATTGTGCAGATTTTGGGAATCCAGGTGATTTGCAATCCTGTTTCTTAGCACTCTTTCAAAGATTTTTATGATGTGGGACGTCAGAGCTATTGGTCTATAGTTCTTAGCTAATGCTTTGCTGCCACCTTTATGGAGTGGGGCTATATCCGTTGTTTTAAGTGACTGTGGAATTTCACCCATGTCCAAGCTCCTCCTTCATAGTGTACTTAGGGCACGCGAGAGGGGTTTCTTGCAGTTCTTAATGAAAACAGAGTTTCACGAGTCTGGGCCCGGGGCTGTGTGCATAGGCATGTTGTCAATGGCTTTTTCGAAATCTATCGGAGTTAGGGTAATGTCGGAAATCTGGCATACATTTATGGAGTTTTGAGGCTCATTCATGAAGAAATCATTTGGGTCGTCGATCCTCAGACCGATTAATGGTTCACTAAACACAGAGTCGTACTGGGATTTCAATATTTCACTCATTTCCTTGTTGTCATCTGTGTAAGTCTCATCCTGTCTGAGTAAGGGCCCGATACTAGATGTGGTATTTGCCTTGTTTTTGGCATATGAAAAGAAATATTTTCAATTTCTTTCAATTTCACTAATAGCTTTAAGCTCCTCCTGCCTCTCCTGGTTCCTGTAAGAGTCATTTAGCTTAAATTCGATAGTTTCCACTTCCCTGGTCAGCGCCTCCTTTCGTGTATCAGATATTCTAGCACTCCTGAGGAGCTCAGTGACTCTTCGTCGTCTTCTGTAGAGGGAGCGTCTTTTTCTCTCCAGTTTACTCCTGCTCTTCTTCTTTCTTAGGGGAATATGCCTAGAACATGCTTCGGCTACCAGGAAGTTGGTGCGGAACTCTATCAAAAGCCTTACTAAAATCTAAGTAAATAATATAAAATTCTTTATCGTGGTCAACAGCCTCAAAAGCTTTACTGAAGAAAGTTAATAAATTAGTTAGACAAGACCGGCCTCTTGTGAATCCATGCTGAGTATCATTAATCAAGCTATGCTTATCGAGATGGCTTCTTATAATCTGAGCTATAATTGACTCTAGTAATTTGCCTACAATTGAGGTCAGGCTTATTGGGCCTGAGTAGCAGTAGGTGCGAAGGGCACATACTGCTAGGTTGAGGGGCTGATTACCTCATCTTCTGTACATAGTTCTCCTGTCTTCAAGTTATGTCCTGGAATTTGTATTGATAAAGCCACTGGATGGCGAAACGTCTACAATAAAGATACCCAGATGTTGCACATGTGTCTCAATTTCATCTTGTCGGTATTGTATACCATTCTTGCACAACCTGTCAGACACTGCAATATCATGGAATCTTGATTCTGAGGACATGTACATAACCTTCACGACTACGGCAACTACTGCTACAACTAACCCATCTCTTTGGGTAGGACCTACTTCCACTGGGGAATCCCGCCTACCAGTGACTATGCCCTCGTCTGCTACCCGTCCCATTTCCACCTGACGTTAATATATAAGCGTCAGGCGCCTTGCTTCTGCTTCAGAATCTCCACATCTATGGTGCTCTTCGCACCTACTGCTAGGTTGAGGGACTGATTACCTCATCTTCTGTACATAGTTCTCCTGTCTTCAAGTTATGTCCTGGAATTTGTATTGATAAAGCCACTGGATGGCGAAACGTCTACAATAAAGATACCCAGATGTTGCACATGTGTCTCAATTTCATCTTGTCGGTATTGTATACCATTCTTGCACAGCGGTAACGACTTGTCCCCTGTTTTAAAAATAGGAATTACATTAGCCATCTTCCACATATCAGACACTACACCTGTTTGAAGAGATAAATTAAAAATATTAGTTAATGGTTCACAGAGTTCCATTTTGCACTCCTTAAGAACCCTTGAAAAAACCTCATCAGGACCCGGCGACTTATTTTGCTTCAGTCTGTCTATCTGCTTCACAACCATTTCACTAGTGACTGTAATGTTACATAATTTATCTTGTAATAAAGTTGGTAGAATTACCGACAATATGTAACGTAAAATGACACAAGTGCAACTAATGTGACATTTTATTGTGGTAACGTTTCGCTCTCCAGGAGCTTTATCAAGCCATTACAAACAATACATGGACACACAGGGTATATAAAGGCTCAGAGTGAGGTGCAATACTAGTGAGGTACCATTTCGATGTTCAATAGTGGTAGTAGTAGTGACAAAAGTAATACAATATTGTAGAGTAATTAATTCGTACATGAGTAAAAGGATATAAAAGCTATTACTTGGTGTTATGCAGGGTTCTGCATGACATCGTAATGTACATATAGTGGAGAAGTGTGCCATAATAATATGAATATTATAGTTGTAAAGAATAATTTTATAATTTATAATGTGCATTTGGGGGTACTGTAAAGTACTCTAACTGTAATTATAAAGAAATTCTGTTAATGATTTATTTTCAAGGATTGTTTGGGTACGCGGAGTAAAGGTGGTTTGAGGGAGTCACGTGACGTTAGCAGGGTGTGTAGAGGCTGGCATCGGAGATGCTGTGTATTTAAGATAAGTTTGTAGTTGTACACTCATTTTGTTTATCCAACTCAAGCCATAGGCTCGAATATGGCTTACCTGTATGTTCACCAGGCTCTGACATGGTCAGGGTGCTGTGGGGATGAGTGAAGGAAATAAGAAATGAGGTTTGTAGTGTATGACGGCTGACGCTGACAAAGCCTAGTGGTTAGGGTTTGCTGAACCCCCAGCCAGCTGTTGTGTGTACCTATTTGGGCGTTTAGAATTAAGGTTTTTCTGTTATGTTATGTTAGGGTGACTAAATAGATATATTTTCCTAATTGGATTTTTGCCTAACCCTCTGTTACGCAACCCTTGAAGTACACATACCAGTTTAGCGCTTTTGTTTTGACTGGGATAGCCCTGGGTGGCGGTTTGGGCGTGAGATGTGTGTAACGTTTACCTTTGCCTTAGACCAGGCTCAAGCCCCCAGCTATCCCACATTTCTGCATAACATGGGGGCTTGTATATGGGAGAATTATCAAATTTTATGTGGTAATTCAGTTTGCAACCTGGAAAGTCAATAATCATTCTTTACTGGGTTGGTCAGAGGAAGCATTCACTATAACACTCACACTAAAATAATAATTTACCTTTGTTTGTAATATTGCTAGTTTTTAGGGTGTTATTATTAATTAATACCCTGTGAATAATTTAAACTTTGTGTGTGCAACATTGCTAGTTTTTAGGGGTATTATTAATTAATACCTTGTGAATAATTTACTTTTGTGTGCAACATTGCTAGTTTTTAGGGTGTTATTATTAATTAATACCCTGTGAATAATTTACTTTTGTGTGCAACATTGCTAGTTTTTAGGGTGTTATTATTAATTAATACCCTGTGAAAAATTTTAAACTTTTGTGTGCAACATTGCTAGTTTTTTAGGGTGTTATTATTAATTAATGCCCTATGAATAATTTACCTTTCTGTATAATATTGCTGGTTTTAGGGTGTTATTATTAATTAATGCTCTATAAATCATTTACCTTTCTGTACCATATTGTTGATTTTTAGGGTGTTATTAATACTTGATATTTTGTGCATAATTTACCCTTGCAGGTACAATCTTGCTGATTTTTAGGGGGTTATGCTCACCTAAATTTCTGGAAATAATTTACCTTTGCAAGTGCAGTAGCTCTTTTTTTGTTTTTTTTTTCTGCCAGGATTTTCTTTTTGTGTGCAATCCTGTTTAATTTGAGGGAGTCACATGACAACTCCTTGTGAATATACTACTTCAGTATATGTACCTTGCCGTGTGCTTTATTATTTTATATCAGTAAGTTCTGTGGCTGGCAGTAAGATTTGGTGCTATTATTTCCCAAAATGGCTGACACCGGTAAAAATTCTGAGGATGACATGCATTTGGAAGGTGACATTGAATCAAATCCCCATGATAGAGACCTGGATAAGGAAGTAGTAATTTTACAAATGAAATTAGCCCTAGTTGCAGAAGAAAAGGAACGGTTAAGGATTGAGCGTACAAAGATCCAGGAACAGAGAGCCTTAGAGGAGCTTAGGGCTCAAGAAAGAGCTAAAGAGAGGCAGCTTGCTTCTCACCCAGACACAGACACAAGGGTAGATGTTTTTCATTTCGATAAAGCCATAAAATTTGTGCCCAAATTCTAGAGAAAGACCCAGACCAGTTTTTTCTGTTATTTGAAAGTATGGCCAAATCCCAATTTTGGGCCCGGGAAAAGGAATGGGCGACATTAGCAAGAACCCCAATTAGTTGGTAAAGGGTTACAGGCTATTAGTTCTTTAGAAGGATCTGCCTTTTCTGATTATCTAAGCTAAAAGAGGTAGTTTTACTGGCTTATCAAATGTTGCCGGAAAGGTACAGGCAGAAATTCAGAGGACTAAAGTTTCAGTCAGGGCAGTCTTTGGTGGAATATGGTAAGGAGAAGATGTCACTTCTAAATAGGTGGTGTCGCTCAAAGGGGTGGTAGGCAATTATGAAGGTGAAATTTAAACCTTAATTTTGTTAGAGGATCTTTTGAGAAATGTTCCTCCTGACCTTAAGGCATATCTTGAGGAGAAGGATCTTGATGATTTTAATAATGCTTTAGAGCTGGGTGATAGATTTTTAGCTAACCAAAAATTTGGTAGCAGTTACCACACCCCACATACTAATAATGGTAAGTTTTCTCCACCCACCAATAGGAATAAGAAATTTCAGAAGTTTAAGCCACCCATTTATCAGCCTAATAACCAAAAGAGTTTTAATAACCCTAATTTTCCAGTACCCACTCGAGGAGGTTTTAAGTCAGCTGTCACAGGTCCAGGACTACAAGGAACAGGTGGGACGAGCCCAAGTTCCCCAGAACCAAGGGATCCAACTAGGTCAAATGGGCAGGGGGCCTTTAAACCTTATCACTGTACATATTGCAATAAACAGGGCCACCTGCAGCCATATTGTCGAAAGATGCTTAGGGACCAGGCTGCGGAGATGCTTCTCCAGTATAAATACACCGATTACACATGATGTGGCTTGCATTGCATTTCTTGCCCCAAGGTATCCAAAGAAGACCAGCTGTTTTTGACCCTCGGATGAAGGTCTATTCAAGTAAGTCTACTGTGGCCTTACACCAAAATGAAGGTAGGGTCACAGGTGTTATGTCTTTGAGGGACACTTGTAGCACATACACCTTGCTTCGCAGGGGTGTATTGCCAGTGTCAGATGACACCTACACCGGATTGGACATTTTTCTTAAAGGGATAACTGGAGTCCCTGTCAGGACTCCAGTGCACAGGTTATGGGTAGAGTCTGCGTACCAGTCTGGGTACCTACCTGTAGGTATTGCAAAAGATGTACCTTTTGCAGGAGTTGACCTTCTACTAGGCAACAACGTTGTGGGACTCCTCAAAAGTGAGGAATGTTTGGTTTTGCAGGACCCTGCTTTACAAGGTGGTAATGACCCAATTGGAGAAACGGTACCTGAAAATTTTTCAATGTGCTTTCGGACTAAGCAGGGGAACAAGGCAGGAGCTGTGCCTCCCTGTGACCCTTCTGCACACTGTGGTGATGGTTTGGGCATGGGGAGCCTGTTCATTGAGTCTGACCTGCAGGAGACTCTGAGCAGTGATGAACCGGCTCAACCGGAACTCGGTTGGAGAAGTGGTCTTGGTGCTGATGTGGAAAAAATCCCTGACATGCAGCAGCTGAGTGAGGCCGGGAAGGTTGTGACCTCCGGAACGCTATTCATTTATCAGTTGTCGCGGAGGATGTGGTTCCCAAATTTACCAAGTGTTTATTTTGCAGAGTTGATCAAATGAGCAAGACTTTTTAAGAGGACCTGTGCTTACGTGGACGCGGCAGAACTATTAAAGTGTCTTTGTCAGTATTTTTTACAGATTCTGAAGGAACGGCATTTCAGTGTTAAGACGGGAGAGCTAAATTATCAGTGTTTATTAATAAATTCCTTTTTCTATCAGGTTACCAGAGTCTGTACCCTTTCTGAATAATTTTGTGTGTGTGGTTTTGAGATTTCTGGTGAAACATTTTTGTCTCTTAGGCTTTGCACAAATCACCCAGAAGTCATATTTTATGAAATGTCATGTAGTTTTGAGAGCCCTACTTGAGGTTAAATTTACCAATGTATATCATCCTAGGAGTCAAAGAAAAGCTCCATGGTTTTCCCAGTCTCTCAGGGCAATGCGTATTTGTTTTCCCAGTACCCGAAGGACTGGGAGGAGGGAATTCCCCTCCCTTTCATTACCGTGTGGGGAAGCACTCTGGAATCATTAAGTCCTGTGCTACATGAGGATGGTGATGTTTCCCCAGCGGTGTTTTTTCTCGGTTTCAGAAAATTCTTGGCTAAGATGAGGTCAATGGCACTAGTGCACCAGTCTGCCAGTCCGCCCAGGATGACGTGGGACTATGAGGTGGTGCTACACATTCTGGAAGCTGGAAAGATGGGATTGGCATTGGAACCGGGTCCTGGGAAGGCTATGATGGAACTGTGTGGTGACTTCAAAATGATGATGGATAAAGTCCCTGAGAAAGATAATGTAAGCAGGAAAATTGTAAGAGATTTTGGAAGATTTGGATCTTCTGAAAGACTGGTTGAAGTGTTGGCTCAGCCATGGTGCACCTTAGTGAAAGAGTTTTGGGATGCTGAAAAATGGGGCCATGTTAAACCCATGAGGTAGAGGTTTCCGAATTTGTGAAATATCAGCAGGCCTGGCATGATGTAAGCTGGGGGGAAATAGGTTCCTTGAAGGAAGTGAAGTGTTTTTTTTCTAGAGACTGTGTTTGTATCCAGCGAGAGTCGGTGGACGTTGTTTTTTACTGGTCTCACACTAGGTGATACCTTGAAAAACGTGCACTGACTGCCGCCAGTACAGTTAAAAATAAAGGTTTTGTCTCCTCTTTATGAACTACAATGCAAATTGTGTGAATGAACAGTGGGTGCGTCATCTGCTTCCCACGACCATGTGTGCCAAGGACACACCCGTATTTGAAACTTTAATATCTCTGTCCATGTACCTTTTGTATGCCATTAACCCTCAAGATCTTTTATGTGGAATCCTGAGTTACCCACCCCGGGTTTTGCAAAATGATACAGAGGTTGGGTCAGTCTTGTTGCAGGGTAGAGCAGGAGAAGTAATGCCACTCGGCTGCTTCTCAGCAAAAAGTAGCAGGCACCAAAGGAGTTATACCTCCATAGAAAACTAGGCTTTTGCCTTAGTGTTGGCAGTGCAACATGTTGAGGTGCATATATCATCATCAGTTCACCCTATAACTGTGTATAGTGACCATAATCCCTTACGTTTCCTTCACTTAATGAGGAACCACAATCAGAGACTTACGAGGTGGGCCTTGTTTCTCCAACCTCTTAATCTGGTGATTCATTATGTGAAGGGAGTGGAGAATGTGGTTGCTGATGCCTTGTCTCGTGTTTAAAGTGCACAATGTAGTGTATAGATCACTTATCTATTCTTATTTTGCAGTGATTTGCGGTAGACGAGTAGATGGAACTCTGGACCACCCAAAGGAGAAGGGCAGGTTGAGCTGGAGCTGGAGGTATCAGGATTCCCTAGTGTGTGTGTATTTAGGGGGGTAGTCACATCAAAGGCCATGCCTAGGTAAGGTATGCTACGTTTTTTAGGTGTTGGCTGGAATGCCTCGCCTCTGTTTTATGTTGGTATAGGGACTGTTGGACCTAATGTTTTAGTGAATGTGGGGCTGGCGGTGATGCCCTCCACTGTTTGGGTCATGTCTTTTGATCCGAGGTGTTTTGGTTCTCCAGGACTCTTTTTCAATTTTTTCCTTTTTGGATCACCGCTGGGGGGACTCCAGGGTCCTTGGAATGACATGTAGGTTGCGGCCTGGGAGGTCCACCTTTTGGGGGTCTTCAGTGATGACTCCAGGGTTTTACGGCCGCAGTCCCACCAACAAGATTTATATGCCTATCCACCCGTTGTTTTTGGGGGCCTGATATTTTCCCCTCTCCTGTGCTCTCCTGATTCTCGCAGAGGTGTGTCATGGGGAACCAGTTTTGTTTACTAAAGATTGCTGTGAGATGGGAGTGATAATGTGATGTTGTTTTCTCCATAGAATTTAACATGTAACATATGTTTTTCTTTTCTTTGAACTCCTGGAAAATGTACTTACTGTTTAAAAGTTTTTTTTTGGTGGCACCTACAGTTTGGTCTGCCTTGCAACATACTGAACTTTGGTGTTACTTCATAAAACGGCATTCCTCAGGGGCACTTTTGTACAAAGTTTACTTGCTTGTTTATCAGTTTGCTTGATGTAATTTAGGTAAAATGCATCAATGCCAGCGCCTGGCCAGCACTGTGTTGTAATGGTGCCTTTTCCTAAAACAGCTGTCTAAGAGTGTGACTGTGAGCTCGTTGGGCATGGAACTTGATCACTTTTATGTTCGAAGAGTTTCATATGTCTGCAATCTAGTACCTCAGTTTGTAAATATGGCATATTTGTAGTACCAAAATACCGTGATTGTATGGTGGTCATTCCCCAGTTATCATTTTCCCAGTTGCCTCAGACCTTAATGTGGGGCTTATTTTCTTTTTTTTTCTTTTTGCCTAGCAGTGTTCGTAGGGACCCCACTAGCAGAGTGAGACCTATGGTCTGGGGGTGGGGGTGTTATGCAGGGTTCTGCATGACATCGTAATGTACATATAGTGGAGAAGTGTGCCATAATAATATTTAATATTATAGTTATAAAGAATAATTTTATAATTTATAATGTGCATTTGGGGGTACTGTAAAGTACTCTAACTGTAATTATAAAGAAATTCTGTTAATGATTTATTTTCCAAGGATGTTTGGGTACACGGAGTAAGGTGGTTTGAGGGAGTCACGTGACGTTAGCAGGGTGTGTAGAGGCTGGCATCGGAGATGCTGTGTATTTAAGATAAGTTTGTAGTTGTACACTCATTTTGTTTATCCAACTCAAGCCATAGGCTTGCATATGGCTTACCTGTATGTTCACCCAGGCTCTGACATGGTCAGGGTGCTGTGGGATGAGTGAAGAAATAAGAAATGAGGTTTGTAGTGTAATGACGGCCTGACGCTGACGAAGCCTAGTGGGTTTGGCGGCTGAACCTCCAGCCAGCTGTTGTGTGTACCCTCATTTGGGCGTTTAGAATTAAGGTTTTTCTGTTATGTAATGTTATGGTGACTAAATAGATATATTTTCCTAATTGGGATTTTTGCCTAACCCTCCGTTACCCAACCCCTTGAAGTACACATACCAGTTTAGCGCTTTCTATTTTGACTGGGATAGCCCTGGGTGGCCGGTTTGGGCTTGAGATGTGTGTAACTTTTACCTTTGCCCTTAGACCAGGCTCAAGCCCCCAGCTATCCCACATTTCTGCATAACACTTGGGTAACATAAAAATAGGTTGGACAAATATAGACTGGAAAGAGGCAGCTTGTTTCAGTGTTCACTCTCTGTAATGTGCTTTGTGTAGTATAACAGGAGAGACTATGTGATGGCAGGGTTTACTGTTTTCAGGAGGATTCTTGCTAAGACTTCAGAGATGGTGAAGCTGCCGTTGTTTTGTTTAATTGTATTCGAAACAGCGATCAGTGCTGATTCGAGGCACTTGCGTCTGCGGAAATTAGTTTCTTTGATCACTAATTGGGCGTCTCTGAATTTCATGAGATGATTGGTGGAATTTCGGTGTTGTACACAGGCGTTGTTCAAGTTATCGTTCCTACATGCGTAATGTGTTCATTGAGGCGGGTGTCGAGGTTTCTTGCTGTTTCACCTACGTAAATCTTGTCACAGCCTCCACAGGGTATAGTGTAAACTCCTGCATTGACTTGTTCGTGGTGCTTGGACTTTGTCCTGGTTAGATCCTTTATTGAAGTGCTAGAAGCGATGGCGACTCTGGTGTTAGCTTGTGAAAGTACTTTTGGGGACGTTCAGTGCAACCTGGCTGTTGGGAAGAATTATAACTTTTTTGGGAGTGGTGTTGGTGCGTGGAGAATTAATGATCTGAAGAGCTCTTTTCTTGCAGTCTTTGATGAAAAAAGAAGGAAATTGTAACTCAGTGAATGTTTGGTGAATGTGTGTACATTCCTCGTCAAGAAACTCAGGACTACAAATTCGGTATGCTCTTAGGAAAAACCCGATGATGATGCCTCTTTTTGGTCTTGGTATCTTGACTGGAATAGAAGTGTGAGATCATTTTTATTGGTGGGTTTTCCCGATAAACTTGAAATCTTAGGTTGTTGTCTACTTTGTGAATGAGGACGTCGAGGAAAGGTACCTTGTCATTGGACTCTTCTTCTAGTGTAAACTGGATCGCCGGTTCAACTGCGTTGAGCCTTGCCTGAAGATTCCGTACATCAAAACGTTTGGGAGTTATTACGAGGACGTCGTCCATGTAACGTAACCAGGTGACGCTTGAAGGGATGATGTTGGCGAAGTGTTCGGACTCTAGGTGTTCCATGTATAAGTTGGCTAGGATGGCTCTGATGGGGGACCCCATTCCCATGGCGTAGGTTTGTTTGTAGAGCTTGTTATTGAAAGAAAAACAGTTGAAATTAACACAGAGCTCAATCAAGTCAACAAAATCTCCGTCTCCCACTCCGTCTCCCATTCAACAGTGGGAGACGCTCACCAAAGATTTTCTATACAAAACAAGACAAATACTCAAACGCACTAGAGAAGGGAAGAAACTTCTGTACTTGTTACCAAGCAACCCTAAACCAGCTCACATGTATGGTTTACCCAAGACCCATAAACACAATATTCCTCTCAGACCAATCACGTAGGGGAAAAGGCAGTGCTCCACACAAAACTAGCCGGAGTTCTTGCCAAACATCTTTCCTGCCTTCTGGGGACCATCAGCCCCGCTCATCTTAAACACTCGGGCGACCTTCTCAACCGCATCCGAAACCTCTCCATCCATAACAAGAAACTAAGCAGTTTGGATGTGACTTCCCTCTTCACAAAAGTACCTACAAAAAAGCCATCGAGGTTCTACGACGTAAAGTCAATCAGGACCTTAATCTTCCTCTACCTCCCGGAGATTTTGTTGACTTGATTGAGCTCTGTGTTAATTTCAACTGTTTTTCTTTCAATAACAAGCTCTACAAACAAACCTACGCCATGGGAATGGGGTCCCCCATCAGAGCCATCCTAGCCAACTTATACATGGAACACCTAGAGTCCGAACACATCGCCAACATCATCCCTTCAAGCGTCACTTGGTTACGTTACGTGGACGACGTCCTCGTAATAACTCCCAAACGTTTTGATGTACGGAATCTTCAGGCAAGGCTCAACGCAGTTGAACCGGCGATCCAGTTTACACTAGAAGAAGAGTCCAATGACAAGGTACCTTTCCTCGACGTCCTCATTCACAAAGTAGACAACAACCTAAGATTTCAAGTTTATCGGAAACCCACCAATAAAAATGATCTCACACTTCTATTCCAGTCAAGATACCAAGACCAAAAGAGGCATCATCATCGGGTTTTTCCTAAGAGCATACCGAATTTGTAGTCCTGAGTTTCTTGACGAGGAATGTACACACATTCACCAAACATTCACTGAGTTACAATTTCCTTCTTTTTTCATCAAAGGACTGCAAGAAAAGAGTCTTCAGATCATTAATTCTCCACGCACCAACACCACTCCCAACAAAGTTATAATTCTTCCCAACAGCCAGGTTGCACTAAACGTCTCAAAAGTACTTTCACAAGCTAACACCAGAGTCGCCATCGCTTCTAGCACTTCAATAAAGGATCTAACCAGGACAAAGTCCAAGCACCACGAACAAGTCAATGCAGGAGGTTACACTATACCCTGTGGAGGCTGTGACAAGATTTACGTAGGTGAAACAGCAAGAAACCTCGACACCCGCCTCAATGAACACATTTACGCATGTAGGAACGATAACTTGAACAACGCCTGTGTACAACACCGAAATTCCACCAATCATCTCATGAAATTCAGAGACGCCCAATTAGTGATCAAAGAAACTAATTTCCGCAGACGCAAGTGCCTCGAATCAGCACTGATCGCTGTTTCGAATACAATTAAACAAAACAATGGCAGCTTCACCATCTCTGAAGTCTTAACAAGAATCCTCCTGAAAACAGTAAACCCTGCCATCACATAGTCTCTCCTGTTATACTACACAAAACACTGAAACAAGCTGCCTCTTTCCAGTCTATATTTGTCCAACCTATTTTTATGTTACCCAAGTAATAGCTTTTAAATCGTTTTACTCATGTACGAATTAATTACTCTACAATATTGTATTACTTTTGTCACTACTACTACTACTACTACCACTATTGAACATCGAAATGGTACCTCACTAGTATTGCACCTCACTCTGAGCCTTTATATACCCTCTGTGTCCATGTATTGTTTGTAATGGCTTGATAAAGCTCCTGGAGAGCGAAACGTTGCCACAATAAAATGTCACATTAGTTGCACTTGTGTCCTTTTACTTTACATAATTTATCTTCTTCTGGCCCACTATAAAAATTAATTACTGGAATATTGTTAGTGTCTTCCTGTGTAAAAACCGAGAGAAAATAATCATTTAAAATCGAGCACATTTCATTCTCTTTGTCAATAAGGTGCCCATAGTTATTTTTAAGGGGACCTATCTTATCTCTAACTTTTGTTCTATAGACCTGGAAAAAAACTTTTTGGGTTAGTTTTAGAATCCCTAGCAACTTTAAATTCAAAGTCCCTTTTAGCTTTTCTTATCCCCTTTTTAATGTCCCTCTTAATGTCAATATACTGATTCATAAGGTGACCCTCACCTCTTTTGATACGCCTATAAATTCCTTTCTTATACCCTAGTAGATATTTGAGCCTATTATTCATCCATTTTGGGTCATTTTTATTTGATCTAATTTCTTTATACGGGATAAACATTCTTTGAGCAGCATGTATAGTGTTCAGAAAACTGTCATATTGATAGCTCTGTTGACTGTTACCCCAGTCAACAGATGATAAGTGTTCTCTAAGCCCATCGTAATCTGCTAAGCGAAAATCTGGGACTGTTACTGAGTTATCGCTACTATCGTACTTCCATTCAATGCTAAATGTAATTGATTTGTGGTCGCTAGCACCCAATTCCTCTGAAATTTCTAAATTATTAACAAGAGATTCATTGTTTGCCAGAACTAAGTCAAGCAGGTTATTTCCCCTTGTAGGTTCTGTCACAAACTGCTTCAAAAAACAATCCTGAACTACTTCTAAGAAGTCGTATGATTCTAAATTCCCAGTCAAGAAATTCCAATCAATATGACTAAATTTAAAGTCTCCTAGAATTACTACATTATCGTGCCTTGTGGCCTTAACAATTTCCTCCCATAGTAGTCTCCCTTGGTCCCTATCTAAGTTTGGGGGACGGTATATCACTCCTAAAATCAATTTTTCATGCCCCTCTGAAAATTCTATCCAAACAGACTCTGTATGTGTTACTTCAGACCTAATACCCTTTTTTATGCAACAATTCAAGCGATCTCGGACATACAATGCCACCCCACCCCCCTTCCCGATACTTCTATCTAATTGGAACAATTTAAAACCCTGAATGTGACATTCCGCAGGCATGTCCCGACTTTTTGAATTAAACCACGTCTCAGTTAAGGCAAATACATCAATGTTACCTGCACTAGCAACTAATCTCAACTCGTCCATCTTATTCCTAGCACTACGGCTATTAGCGTAATAAACATTGAAAGACTCTCCTTTCTCTTTACCCTTCCTGCTCATTTCTGTTTTTCTACTAAACCTATTACTGTCCTTATCACCCAGTGTTGTCACTGGCTTTTCAATATCTACCTCGTTCTGCTTATTACTAGTTCCCCTAGAACTCATAATATTACTACACTGGGACTTCACTGTTTTCCTGCCAAAACCCATACCACTAACTATTTCTAGTTTAAAGTCCTAACAGCTCCCTCCACTGCAGTTGCCAGTGCTCCCACCCCAGACCTAGATAAGTGAGCAACATCCCTGGCATACATGTCATTTCTGCCATAGAAGAGGTCCCAGTTGTCAATGAATGCTACTGCATTTTACTTACAATATTTGTCCAGCCAGTCATTGACACCAATTGCCCTGGACAACCATTCATTTCCAACTCCTCTCCTTGGCAAAATACCACATATGACAGGGTTCCCACCCTTACTCCTAATTATTTCTATTACTGACCTATACCTGCTAATCAGGTCTTCACTCCTACGTCTGCCAACATCGTTGCCTCCAGCACTGAGACAGATAATAGGATTGCTCCCATTACCTCTCATGATGTCATCCAGACGGCTAACAATATCATAAAGAAGCCGTAAATCGCTATGATATTCAGGCTAAGGGACTGGATAAATATAATCGTTTCATATTTAATTCACATCAGGTATATCTGGTCCTGCCAAAACAAGTAGCTGTGTATTTTTAACTAACTTCCTAGCTACACTTGGCGGCCTGTTCCATACAAGCTTACCAGTAACTTTTTGTTTCTATTACACCTAACACTTCACTCCATATACTTTTATTAATTCTTCCTGTGTCTGATGTATGTGTCCAATAGCAAATAGCTCATAACTTTCAGATAATTTTTTTAATGAATATGCACACCTTCCACAATAAACTGGTATCGTCTCCAGTTGTAGTTATGTCAGGTGCTGATACCTGACACTGCAGTCATTCCTACCACAAACTGGTATCGTCTCCAGTTGCAGTTATGTCAGGTGCGGATACCTGACACTGCAGTCACACCTACCGCAATAAACTGGTATCGTTTCCAGTTGTAGTTATGGCAGGTGCTGATACCTGACACTGCAGCCACACCTACCGCAATAAACTGGTATCGTCTCCAGTTGTAGTTATGTCAGGTGCTGATACCTGACACTACAGTCACACCTACCACAATTAAATGGTATCTTTCTCCATTTTGTAGTTATGTAAAGTGCTAATACTGACACTGCAATCTCCTTTGCAAAGCAACTAACCACAGTGCATTCTCTTCCTCAAGGAAACTTGCACTGAAATTCGAACGAGATACATAATTGTTATAAATATCTATCTAAACACTCAGGCGCACCGATACTCTGGCAAGTGGGTACAAACTTATTTCAAAATATATATGAATCTTTTTAGAAAACCGACAAATTGATGAATGAGACATTTGTGCAACATTTGGGTATCTTTATTCTGGAAATGTTTCGCCAGCCAATGGCGTTTTTCAGTCCAAAACAGAGAAGAACAGTGGAGGGTTGAGAGCTTGAGTAATTCGTCCACAACTTGCGGACGGGTGAGGTGAAGGCAGTGTTAGGTGGCATAAACAATAAAAAAAATCCACTAGTAGAATAGGTCTGCTAAAGGTTTAGGAAAGTTTTGAAGATTCCCTTGAAATCAAGACCGCAAGATGTTGCTGTGTCTGACAAAGTTTTTAAAATAGTGTTAGAAAACCGACATGTTAAAAAATTAAGATTTGTGCAGAAATTTGTTATCTTATTCTGGAAACATTTACGCCAGAGGAGGAGGAGGAGGAGGAGGAGGGAGGAGGAGGAGGAGGGAGGAGGAGGAGGAGGAGGAGGAGGAGGAGGAAGGGGAGGAAGGGAAGAGGAAGAGAAAGAGAAGAGAAAGAGAAGAGGAAGAGGAAGAGGAAGAGAGGAGGAGGAGGAGGAGGGGGAAAGGAGGAGAGGAGGAGGGGGAAAGGAGAGGAAAAGGGAAAGGGGGAAAGAGAAAGAGAAAGGGGAAAGAGAAAGAGAAAGAGAAAGAGGAAGAGGAAGAGGAAGATGAGGAGGAGGAGGAGGAGGAGGAGGAGGAGGAGGAGGGAAGGGGAAAAAGGGGAAAGAGAAGAGAAAGAGAAAGAGAAAGAGAAAGAGAAGAGGAAGAGGAAGAGGAAGATGAGGAGGAGGAGGAGGAGGTGGAGGAGGAGGAGGAGGGGGAGGGAAGAGGAAAAAGGAAGAGGAAGAGAAAGGGAGAAAGAGAAAGAGAAAGAGAAGAGAAAGGGGAAAGAGGAAGGGAGAGGAAGATGGAGGAGGAGGAGAGGAGGTGGAGGACGAGGAGAGGAGGGGGAAGGGAGGAAAAGGAAGAGGAAGAGAAAGAGAAAGAGAAAGAGAAGAGGAAGAGAGAGGAAGAGGAAGATGAGGGGGAGGAGGGGGGGAGGAGGGGAGGGACGAGGAGGAGGAGGAGGAAGAGGAAAGGAAGAGGAAGAAAAAGAAAAAGAGAAAGAAAAAGAGAAAGAAAAAAGAGGAAGAGGAAGGGGAAAGAGGAAAGATGAGGAGGGAGGAGGGGGGAGGAGGAGGAGGAGGAGGGAGGGAGGAGGATCATCATACTATTGAATGTTTTAAACAAATTTTCTAATGATGCAAATAACAAAAAAAAGGCACAATGCCTTGACTGGAAAGATACACAAATAACCCGCACATAGAAGAAAACTAGTTTTACGACGACGTTTTGGTCCGACTTGGACCATTACAGTCACAAAATGTGACTTTGTAAATGGTCAAGTCGGACCAAAACGTCGTCGTAAGCTCCTCTCTTCTATGTGAGGGTAATTTATGTAAAGATCAAGTTTATGACATTAAAAATTTAAAAATTCCTGCTGGATTAGTTGGTAGACAAATAAATACTCAGCTATTTCCTCTTCACGTAAATATCTGATATTAGAGTGCATTAGAAATAACAACTTTGAAAGTTAATATTATGTGAGACATAAACAGCGGCCCGATCTTTCGCAAGACAACATGAAAAACTGCTTTTATAATAATTGTTTTCAGTTAAGTACAAATGTGCTTTCCCAAAAAAAAATGGAGATTAATGTACTTGAGGCTTATTTTACAATTTATGTAAACTATAATAAGGCACAAAAAATACTGAGTTATCATTTTGGGTGAAATATGTGAACCAACACCCCTAGAGAGAGAAACATTAGCAGAGGTAATCTTGCTGAGGCAAATAGGTCAATGAGAATTAAATTGATTTAATTACTTCCGAGAGGTCAAAGGTCAAGGAAAAGAGTTATATTTGGTAACTATTTTTTAAAAATTTTCTACAAGTTTTTTAAGGTGTATTTGTTATTATATTTTATTTATCTAAATAACATCATTTTTTATTTTTATGGCATATGAAAGGGGTGAGTGCCAACTTTGTAATGGTCAGACAACCCCAAGGAAATGGCAGGTAATCAGATTTGATGGGTGGGAAGCATCAAGGCCACCGCAGGAAGGTTGTACATAAAAACACCACACCCCTAAAAAAAACAGCTGGTTACCTTAAAATTTTGATTATGAACAAAGTTAAATAAGACTACATTTCAAATACCTAACCAAACCTATAATCATTATTTGTGAAAATGAAATTCAACTTGATTTAAAGGTGGATTTAACATCAGTATTACATATACATCATTCTAAGTCCATTGATCTTCTTACCCATTCCCCTGGCTCCCCAGTGACTGCGATCACCCCCACTGACCCCTCAACGAAAACGGATTGTTCTGAAACTCAGGAAACTCTCAGGTGAGCGTCCGGTTCCTGTGGTTGATTCCAATGCTGATTCAATCTTCCATTTAGAAAACTCTGATTACAGCTATTCTTTGACCATAGCCTCGGTGTCTTCCACCACACAATGACGATTTAGTAATCATTCCACAACCAGGTATCAAGTGTACTCTGTCTCTGAAAACACTACCAACCTAACACCTCCCTGCCTCCCCCTTCGTTCTTTCTTGTTCTTATTCTTAGAAGTTCTCGGCTGAACTCTCTTTCCTCTAATTATAGTTTCTTTTGACCTAGAACAAGAGCGAAATACTATACACTTCGGCCACTATAATTAGTTAGTGACCACCAAAATGCTGGTGAAGTGACTCTCAGTTGACCCACAATTCAACTTCCCATACTTTGAAAGATAAGATGCTAGTTACCAACGTGGACGACGCTTCACAAGCCAACAAACTATTGCAGCTATGAACTATTGACATCATCGATATCACAGTTGACAGTCCTCCCACAATTCGCGCTGTGAGACTGTGGTCCTCCCGCAAAAGAAATTACTACAGGAGCTCTTTACAGAACGTGCTTTTGATACTGACATCAAACAAGAGCCTTAAAACTTACGAAACGCCTAAGAAAAAATATTTGTTTGACCTGATTATGGTCTATGGCGAAACCCAAGCAACTTGTATAAGTTTCTGTTCGAAGGCCATGATCTCCCTTCTAGTCACCATACAACAGGTCATCGCTTAACAATAAGAGAACTCGGGACAACCCTTCAACTGCAATTGCAGACGATTTGAATACACAGTGAAATGTAGTCGGTCAAATTGTCTAGCCATTGGAGATGCTGATCACAGCGATCATGCATGCAAAATCTTTTTCTTTTGCCTTAATAATCTGCATAACCCTTTCGGGTTTAGTTCTTAATTTGTTTATATCATTATTTATTTATTTGACTTAATTTAAGTGGTTGCCAGATTTTTTTTGCTTCCTTCAACAACTTGTCGTTTAAAATTCGCTCATAACACTAGAAACCTCAACCGGTGGTCTTTCAGAACTTGCTGGACCCATTCCTAGCATCTGGAATGAGTCACTGTTATCCAAAACCTTATGAGACGTAGCTTCTAACGTTAAAAAAAGTGCCTTCTAATTGACGTCTCTGTGTAGGTGCACATCAGTCAATTTTGTATGTAAATTAAACTAAATACTTCAATATTGAATGGTTGATGTCTCTTATGTCCAGTATTGTATCCACTGAACTTTGTTTATGTGTGGACAAATTTGTCAAAGCATTAATAAAAAGTTTAGAATCGTTAGAATACCTGCGATAACTGGAGAATGACTTTCTTTTATCGGCTTCAAATTTTCAGTCCAGGTGTGCTTTCCAGGAAACAAATTTTGGTTGTTATTGGGCTCCGTAAGTCTCGATTTACCAAGTGTATTAACAAGAAAGTGATATTCATTCCTATTCAATAAATAATGCTCCGTATTATCTGCTTCAAAATATTCAAGTTAATGCATTCCTAAAGAAGAAAAAATTCCTATAAGTTGAGACTGTTTAGGTGCAAATTTGATTTTCTTTTGAAATTCTTAAAAAATTCTCGGAATTGTTGAATACTGATGAGTTACTGAAGAACGTCTTTTCTGATAGTCTTCTACCTTTGTTTTGATAGACTTTATCAAAATAAAACTTGGTTTTCATTTTATTGTAAATTGTTAATTGCCAGTTTTATTACATAATGTGATTTCCATAAAATAACTAGAGAATTCCTCTTCTGACTGACTACAGACACACAACTCCTCTTATGATCGGCTACAGACACACAGCTCCTCTTCTGACTGACTACAGACACACAACTCCTCTTCTGACTGACTACAGACACACAGCTCCTCTTCTGACTGACTACAGACACACAGCTCCTCTTCTGACTGACTACAGACACACAGCTCCTCTTCTGATGACTACAGACACAGTCCTCTCTGCGACTACAGACACACAACTCCTCTTCTGACTGACTACAGACACACAGCTCCTCTTATGATCGTACGACCGCCCTCTTCTGACTGACTACAGACACACAGCTCCTCTTCTGACTGACTACAGACACACAGCCCTCTTATGACGCTACAGACACACAGCCCTCTTCTGACTGACTACAGACACACACAACTCCTCTTATGATGACTACAGACACACAGCTCCTCTTCTGACTGACTACAGACACACAGCTCCTCTTATGATCGACTACAGACACACAGCTCCTCTTCTGACTGACTACAGACACACAGCTCCTCTTCTGACTGACTACAGACACACAGCTCCTCTTCTGACTGACTACAGACACACAGCTCCTCTTCTGACTGACTACAGACACACAGCTCCTCTTCTGACTGACTACAGACACACAGCTCCTCTTCTGACTGACTACAGACACACAGCTCCTCTTCTGACTGACTACAGACACACAGCTCCTCTTCTGACTGACTACAGACACACAACTCCTCTTCTGACTGACTACAGACACACAGCTCCTCTTATGATCGGCTACAGACACACAGCTCCTCTTCTGACTGACTACAGACACACAACTCCTCTTCTGACTGACTACAGACACACAGCTCCTCTTCTGACTGACTACAGACACACAGCTCCTCTTCTGACTGACTACAGACACACAGCTCCTCTTATGATCGGCTACAGACACACAGCTCCTCTTCTGACTGACTACAGACACACAACTCCTTTTCTGATTATCTGCAAGCACACAACTCCTTTTCTGATTGACTACAGACACACATTTCCTCTTCTGATTGACTACAGACACAAAACTCCTCTTCTGATTGATTACAGACACACAACACATCTTCTGATTGACTACAGACACACAACTCCTCTTCTGATTGACTACAGACACACAACACCTCTTCTGATTGACTGCAGAAACACATCTCCTCTTCTGATTGACTATAGACACACAACTCCTCTTCTGATTGACTACAGTTACACAACTCCTCTTCTGATCGGCTGCAGACACACAACTCCTTTACTGATTGACTACAGACACACAATTCCTCTTCTGATTGACTACAGACACACAACTCCTTTTCTGATTGACTTCAGACACAGAATTCCTCTTCTGATTGACTACAGACATACAGCTCCTATTCTGATTGACTACAGGCACACAACTCCTCTTCTGATTAACTACAGACACACAACACCTTTTCTGATTGACTGCAGACACACATCTCCTCTCCTGATTGACTATAGACACACAACTCCTTTTCTGATTGACTACAGACACACAACTCATCTTCTGATTGACTACAGACACACAACTCATCTTCTGATTGACTACAGACACACAACTCGTCTTCTGATTGACTACAGACACACAACTCGTCTTCTGATTGACTACAGACACACAACTCCTCTTCTGATCGGCTACAGACACACAACTCCTCTTCTGATTGACTACAGACACACAACTCCTCTTCTGATTGACTACAGACACACAACTCCTCTTCTGATTGACTACAGACACACAACTCCTCTTCTGATTGACTACAGACACACAACTCCTCTTCTGATCGGCTACAGACTCACAACTTCTCTTCTGATCGGCTACAGACTCACAACTCCTCTTCTGATCGGCTACAGACTCACAACTCCTCTTCTGATCGGCTACAGACTCACAACTTCTCTTCTGATCGGTTACAGACTCACAACTTCTCTTCTGATCGGCTACAGACTCACAACTTCTCTTCTGATCGGCTACAGACTCACAACTTCTCTTCTGATCGGCTACAGACTCACAACTCCTCTTCTGATCGGCTACAGACTCACAACTCCTCTTCTGATCGGCTACAGACTCACAACTTCTCTTCTGATCGGCTACAGACTCACAACTCCTCTTCTGATCGGCTACAAGCACTTAATCTTTTTATATTTTGAATGAAAGTTGTACTTTTTATTTAATTTGTACTTTCTACGTACCAAACTTTTTAATTTCTCACATCTTTCCTTATAAAAATAAAATGTTATTCGTCAGATTGTGGAAAATCTTCAGTAGAATGAAAAAAAAAAATACTGAGAGCTTGAGATCTTATCGTTTTTTTTCAGCTTTCATTAGTTGAGTTAATCTTAAATACTGAACAACGGGTGATAAGGCCTCAGTGTGGGATAATTTATATATACTTTTGGTGATAAAGCCTTATTGTGGGTGATAAAGCCTCACTGTTAGTGATAAAGCCTCACTGTTAGTGATAAAGCCTCACTGTTAGTGATAAAGCCTCATTGTGGGTGATAAAGCTCACTGTTAGTGATAAAGCCTCACTGTTAGTGATAAAGCCTCATTGTGGGTGATAAAGCCTCATTGTGGGTGATAAAGCCTCATTGTGGGTGATAAAGCCTCATTGTGGGTGATAAAGCCTCAGTGTGGGTGATAAAGTCTCATTGTGGGTGATAAAGCCTCATTGTGGGTGATAAAGCCTCATTGTGGGTGATAAAGCCTCATTGTGAGTGATATAGCCTCACTATGGTGATAAAGCTTTATTGTAAGTGATAAAGCTTTATAGTGGGTGATAAAGCCTCATTGTGAGTTATGCCTCATTGTGGACGATAAAGCCTCACTGTGAATGATGATGGTTCACTGCCGGTGATAAAGCCTCACTGTGGGTGATGCAGCGTCACTGTGGGTGATGCAGCCTCACTGTGGGTGATGCAGCCTCACTGTGTGTGATGCAGCGTCACTGTGGGTGATGCAGCCTCACTGTGGGTGATGCAGCCTCACTGTGGGTGATAAAGGCTCACTGTGGGTGATGCAGCCTCACTGTGGGTGATAAAGGCTCACTGTGTTTGATAAAGGCTCATTGTGGGTGATGCAGCCTCACTGTGGGTGATGCAGCCTCACTGTGGGTGATGCAGCCTCACTGTGGGTGATGCAGCCTCACTGTGGGGTGATAAAGCCGCATTGTGGGTGATGCAGCCTCACTGTGGGTGATGCAGCCTCACTGTGGGTGATAAAGGCTCACTGTGGGTGATGCAGCCTCACTGTGGGTGATAAAGGCTCACTGTGTTTGATAAAGGCTCATTGTGGGTGATGCAGCCTCACTGTGGGTGATGCAGCCTCACTGTGGGTGATAAAGGCTCACTGTGGGTGATGCAGCCTCACTGTGGGTGATAAAGGCTCACTGTGTTTGATAAAGGCTCATTGTGGGTGATGCAGCCTCACTGTGGGTGATGCAGCCTCACTGTGGGTGATGCAGCCTCACTGTGGGTGATGCATCCTCACTGTGGGTGATGCAGCCTCACTGTGGGTGATGCAGCCTCACTGTGGGTGATGCAGCCTCACTGTGGGTGATAAAGGCTCACTGTGGGTGATGCAGCTTCACTGTGGGTGATGCAGCCTCACTGTGGGTGATGCAGCCTCACTGTGGGTGATGCAGCCTCACTGTGGGTGATGCAGCCTCACTGTGGGTGATGCAGCCTCACTGTGGGTGATGCAGCCTCACTGTGGGTGATGCAGCCTCACTGTGGGTGATAAAGGCTCACTGTGGGGATGAATTCTTCCCCGTGGTTGATAAAGTTTCCAGCATTGTTGATAAAGTTCCCGTGGTTTATAAAGTTCCCTCCGTGGGTGATAAAGTTCCCTGTGGGTGATAAAATTTCCCCCGTTGATGATAAAGTTCCCCGTGGGTGATGAAATCTCCCCAGTGGGTGATAATTCCCCTCCCTGGGTGATAAAGTCCCCCCAGTAGGTGATATATATTTTCCCTGATAATGTGACTTTCAAATGACATCTTGACGGCTTACGTTTATTATTTACCTTCTGCTATTTATATAGTATAATATTACACAAGATTTGTTATTAAATATAAACGCGCACTGAATGTATACACGTTGAGTAATGAATGTTAGTGTTAACGTGAGTTAAGCGCAGCTGTGGTAGCCTCATCTTGTTATGTATACGCCTGTATAGTATATGATTACGAAAGGAATTAAATATCCTAGTTACACATTCTCCTCATTCGTAAATACAGTATTTGTTTTATGGTAAACTATTATTATTATTATTATTATTATTATTATTATTATTATTATTATTATTATTATTATAGTTGTTGTTGTTGTTGTTTTATTATTGTTTTATTATAATTTTATGATTTTTGTTTAATTATTTTTATATTATTTTCATCGTCATGAGAAAGCCCTAAAACACGAAGAGCTCATAACGCCTGGGAGTTACGGAAGGCAATCAGGTTTCTATGATGGGAAGTAGAGAGAGGATAAATCTTGTTTCTTGGATCATGAGCTCCTCCCGGGTATTTAAAGCGCCATCCTTAATTAAAGAGTATGTTTAATATAAATGATGCTCGCTACTCACTTTTCTGGACGCTTTTTCTCGACAGTAATATGATGAAAACACAATTATTTCTGCCTCTTTCATTTTGAACAACCCGCAGAACTGCAAGTATCAGGCATGTGGCATGCTAAGAGTATATTTTATTTTGCAAATGTCACACATGCATATAGGCATGCCCTCCCGACCAACAAACCCGAGTATAACGAGCAAGGCTTTCCCTTATTATGCTAGCACCTTGACTCAACTCAGCCAATCACAAGAAAGCTGGCTAAAGTTCGGAAAACGATGTTGGACACTCGTGAACCAACACTGGCAGACTTCCAAGTCTGGTCGAAAACTGTTCTCACTGTATCTCTTGCTTGCAAATTGCCTTTCTGTACATATTTGTATTTATTGAACAACATATAGTTGCATGCTGTTGTAGGGGAAAGGATATATATTTATAATATAATATATATATATATATATATATATATATATATATATATATATATATATATATATATATATATATATGTATATATATATATATATATAATATACATACATTCAACACTTTCACCACACTCACACATTATCACTGTTTTTGCAGGGGTGCTCAGAATACAACATTTAGAAGCATATACGTATAAATATACACAACATATCCCTCCAAACTGCCAATATCCCAAACCCCTCCTTTAAAGTGCAGGCATTGTACTTTCCATTTCCAGGACTCAAGTCCGACTATATGAAAATAACCGGTTTCCCTGAATCCCTTCACTAAATATACCCTGCTCACACTCCAACAGATCGTCAGGTCCCAAGTACCATTCGTCTCCATTCACTCCTATCTAACACGCTCACGCACGCTTGCTGGAAGTCCAAGCCCCTTGCCCACAAAACCTCCTTTACAACCCTCTCTCCAACCCTTTCGAGGACGACCCCTACCTCGCCTTCCTTCCCCTATAGATTTAATATGCTTTCCATGTCATTCTACTTTGATCCATTCTCTCTAAATGACCAAACCACCTCAACAACCCCTCTTCTGTCCTCTGACTAATACTTTTATTAACTCCACACCTTTTCCTAATTTCCACACTCTGAATTTTCTGCATAATATTTACACCACACATTGCCCTTAGACAGGACATTTCCACTGCCTCCAACCGTCTCCTCGCTGCTGCATTTACCACCCAAGCTTCACAACACCATATAAGAGTGTTGGTACTACTATATTTTCATACATTCCCTTCTTTGCCTCCATAGATAACGTTTTTTTGACTCCACATATACCTCAATGCACCACTCACCTTTTTTCCCTCATCAATTCTATGATTAACCTCATCCTTCATAAATCCATCCGCCGACACGTCAACTCCCAAGTATCTGAAAACATTTACCTCTTCCATACTCCTCCTCCCCAATTTGATTTCCAATTTTTCTTTATCTAAATCATTTGATACCCTCATCACCTTACTCGTTTCTATGTTCACTTTCAACTTTCTACCTTTACACGCATTCCCAAACTCATCCACTAACCTTTGCAATTTTTCAATAGAATCTCCCATAAGCACAGTATCACCATCAAAAAGTAACTGTGTTAATTCCCATTTTGAATTTGATTCCCCATAATTTAATCCCACCCCTCTCCCGAACACCCTAGCATTTACTTCTTTTACAACCCCATCTATAAATATATTAAAAAACCATGGAGACATTACACATTCCTGTCTAAGACCTACTTTTACTGGGAAGTAGTCTCCCTCTCTTCTACACACCCTAACCTGAGCCTCACTATCCTCATAAAAACTCTTTACAGCATTTAGTAACTTACCACCTATTCCATATGCTACTTGCAACATCTGCCACATTGCTCCCCTATCCACTCTATCATATGCCTTTTCTAAATCCATAAATGCAATAAAAACTTCCATACCTTTATCTAAATACTGTTCACATATATGCTTCAATGTAAACACTTGATCTACACATCCCCTACCCACTCTGATACCTCCTTGCTCATCCGCTATCCTACATTCTGTCTTACCTCTAATTCTTTCAATTATAACCCTACCGTACACTTTTCCTGGTATACTCAATAAACTTATTCCTCTATAATTTTTACAATCTCTTTTGTCCCCTTTCCCTTTATATAAAGGGACTATACATGCTCTCCGCCAATCCCTAGGTACCTTCTCCTCTTTCATACATTTATTAAACAAAAGTACCAACCACTCCAACACTATATCCCCCCCTGCTTTTAACATTTCTGTCATGATCCCATCATTTTCCAGCTGCTTTACCCCCTTTCATTC
This sequence comes from Cherax quadricarinatus, assembly GCF_026875155.1. Classification (NCBI taxonomy): domain Eukaryota; kingdom Metazoa; phylum Arthropoda; class Malacostraca; order Decapoda; family Parastacidae; genus Cherax; species Cherax quadricarinatus. The sequence continues at coordinate 9,648,573 of NC_069414.1, forward strand.
TACGTAATGCCTCGCGTACCTCCCCCACACTTACATTCTGCTCTTCTTCACTCCTAAAAGATGGTATACCTCCCGACCAGTGCATGAAATTACCGCCTCCCTTTCTTTCTCAACATTTAAAAGTTCCTCAAAATATTCTCGCCATCTACCTAATGCCTCCCTCTCCCCATCTACTAACTCCCCTACTCTGTTTTTAACTGACAACTCCATACTTTCCCTAGGCTTTCTTAACTTGTTTAACTCACTCCAAATTTTTTCTTATTTTCATTAAAATTTCTTGACAGTGCCTCTGCCACTCTATCATCTGCTCTCCTTTTGCACTCTCTCACCACTCTCCTTCACCTTTCTTTTACTCTCCATATACTCGCTTTTCTTATAACACTTCTGCTTGTAAAAACCTCTCATAAGCTAACTTTTTCTCTTTTATCACACCCTTTACTTCATCATTCCACCAATCACTCCTCTTTCCACCTGCCCCCACCCTCCTTTAACTACAAACTTCTGCCCCACATTCTAATACTGCATTTTAAAACTATTCCAACCCTCTTCAACCCCCCCACTACTCATCTTTGCACTAGCCCACCTTTCTGCCAACAGTCGCTTATATCTCCCCGAACTTCCTCCTCCCTTAGTTTTATATAAAATATATATATATATAATATATATATATATATATATATATTATATATATATATATATAAAATATATATGTAATGTATATATATAATATATATATATATATATTTATATATATATATATAATATATATATATATATATATATATATATATATGTATGTATTTGTCGTGCCGAATATGTAAAACTGGTCAATTAGCAAGAACTCATTTAAAATTAAGTCCTTTCTAAAATTTTATCTTATACGTTTAAAGGTATATTTTTTTCATTAATGCTGATGTAAAAATTTATAATTTTGCACCAAAAGGAACTTAGAAAGCTTACCTAACCTTATTATAACAAGAGCAATTTATTTTAGCCTAACCCAACTAAATATATTTTAGATTTGTTTACAATAATTTAATACTATGCAAACACAGTGAAATATATTTTTTTCGTTAGGTTCTGAATAATTTTGGCGAAATTATTTCATACACAAATTTTCGCTTGTCCTATACGGCAAGATGAACGTTGCTATTTAAGCCAAGATCGCAAATTCTGCCTATTCGGCACGACATATATATATATATAATATATATATATATATATATATAATATATAATATATATATATATAATATATATAATATGTCGTGCCGAATAGGCAGAACTTGCGATCTTGGCTTAAATAGCAACGCTCATCTTGCCCCTATAGGACAAGTGAAAATTTAATGTATGCAATAATTTCGCCAAAGTCATTCTGAACCTAACGAAAAAAATATATTTCATTGTGTTTGTTTAGTATTAAATTATTGTAAACAAATCTAAAATATATTTAGTTGGGTTAGGCTAAAATAAATTGTTCTTGTTATAACAAGGTTAGGTAAGTTTTCTAAGATTCTTTTGGTGCAAAATTAAAAAATTTTTACATTAACATTAATGAAAAAATATATATCTTTAAACAATAAAAGAAAATTTCAGAAAAGACTTAATTTTAAATGAGTTCTTGCTAATTGACCATGTTTTACATATTCGGCACGACATATATATATATATATTTTAATATATATATATATATATAATATATATATAATATATATATATATATATATAATATATATAATTATATAATATATAAAATATTATATATATATAATATATAATATATAAGTACTTACCGCTGTTTTTTGCTCATTCCTCATTTCTACCTTGGTTATCGTGGAACAACCAGGTGTTCAGGCCAAAAGACTGCACCTATGTTCATAATAAGACATCTCAAAAGTTTTCAAATGCACACCATTTTGTCGTTATCCACGACACAATATCACTGTCACATGCTTGACCTGTTCCCGACTCTCATCCTGGGACGTCATGTACAAATACTCTATAGAAAATATTTACAATGTCGTATGAGGTGCATCAGAACTACGAGTTGGCTACAACGGCAGTCTACAAGACCTGTGGACTCATACTAGCTAAATAATAACAAATGTGTCAAAACCTTCTTTGAAAAAGCAGCAGAAGTTAACAGTCATTTCGACAAATTGGCACAACTAATTCTGATTTGTCATTCGCTGCCTATCTGCCAGTGTGGTCGCGCCTCACACCCCTCTGCTGACAGCCAAGCAAACTACCCAGTGTCGTCATGGTGTTTAGCCTAAGACGCTGCGTGAATACCGTGGGTATTGAACTTCTGCGTGGGACTATCACACCTATGTCTCCCCAGGAATTGCTGCCCATGATCATTGGGGGAAACCTACGGAATTCAGGATAAGTACCTGTATGGAGTGGTGTTGAACGGTTCTTACAAGATCTTCGTGAAATTGCTCCACGGGCAGGTGTATGAGGATCTAGTTTACCGATTTCAAGACGTCAATGTGGACGTGACCCCTGCTGTCAGTGTACAGTTGGTGGATGTTTCCTGGCAGTACACATGGGTGAGGATACGCAATGTGTCCTTCGAGGCAAATGAGGTGGACATTCGACAGGTCTTTAGCAGGTATGGCCTAATACATGTCGTCAAACAGGGAAAGTGGGCAATTGGCATGTACGTAGGTCTCCCTGAGGGAAGCTACACCCTAAAGATGTTGCTATGTCAGCCTATCCCTTCGTACATGTTTTTGGAGGATTTCCTCATGGTAACATATGCTTGCCAGCATCAGACCTGCCGTCTCTACAGTGAGTACAATCATGTAGTGGTAGATTGGGGAGGGCATGGGCTGGTTGGGAGGCTAGCGGGTGGGGCTTCAACCGGCAAGGAGCAGGTGGATCCCGAGCCCAGCCGGAACAGCGATGGAAGGTGTGGTCGACTCTGGAGCGAGGTGACTGAGGCTCTGGTGGTGGGGCCAGAGCTAGAGGTGACGAATGCTGAGCAGCCTGCGCTGCTGGAGATGCAGCAGTAGTCAGTGGGGGGGGGGAGGACTTAGAGGCGGCCCTTGACACGATGCTGCAGTCCTTGTGCTCTTCACTGGAGGAGGTCCCTCTGGCTGGGTTGATGGGCAGTCAGGAACCCGCATCAGTGGAGGGTGATCGGCAAGAGGTGGCCGTGGGTGATGGTGTGAATGACAAGGAAGTGCTGACACCTAGACAGGTGGAGCTGCTGACGATTGTGGTGGAGGTACATTGTGCAGACGATCCGGTACAGTGCTTGGAGGAGGACGTTGTTACCAGTAAGAATGTAGCGGTGACGTCTGATTCTGATGATGTTCTGATGCCAGCCCAATGCCCGGGGAAGAAGGCTTGGATAGAGGAGGGAAGTAGTGTGAGAGGGAGCAAGCACCATCAGCAGACAGTGCACGGTGGCCCTGGAGTCATGTGTGCTGAGCGTGGCAAGGGAAGTGCAGTAGACCCAGGTGGGCACGTGAAGGGAACAGTAGGGCAGAGGAGGAGGAAACCCTAGCAGGCCTCCAGTGCGTGACTTTAAATGCCAATGGGTTGTGTGCGAAAATGAAGCGTGAATGGTTGCGTATGCTTTTGAGTCGTCACAGAGTGGATGTTGCCTTTCTTCAAGAGCATAACTGGAAGGTTGGAAGATAGTTTGAATTAGGGGGTTACTGGGGATTTGTTGGGCATTCTGCACAATTAAAAGAGGGGCAAACCAATTCGTGTTGCTCATGAGTGAGGGTGGGTTGAGAGTAGGGCTTTACATGTGGATGGTTGGTGGGGAGATGAGTGAGTGTTATTCGTATGTGTCTATAGGTCCACAGAGAATATAACGAGCATTAAGACGGCTTTTGTCAGGGAGGAGTTGGTCTATTTTTTTCGAGCATTACCATCATTAGCATTCGTAGGTGGGGACTGGAACTGCATGGTACAATGGGCAGATGTGGCGTCGCGGGGGGGGGGGGGCGCTTCTTGCATGTTTTAGGGGAGCTCATCCATGAAGTTCACTCATGGGAGCTCTTCCATGTGTTAACAGGGGGTTCGTGGGAGGTCGATCATACTTATGTGCAGGAAAGCTATGGAGTGCATTTGGATAGGATTTACGTCACTCAGCGTGTTGGGGTCTTTTTGTACCATCGCGATGCCGTTTTCTGATCACAGAGCGGTTGTAGTGGAGGTGGGGTGGGAATCGCTGGTGAGGAGGCAGGGGGGATACTGGAAGTTAAATACAAAGGTTCTCGAGGATGAGGAGGCACTGGATAGGTTTGCAAAGTTATGGGAGGGGCTTGGGGAGGAGGGGAGGGGTGTTGACAATGTGGTGGGTTGGTGGGATGGTGTCGCTAAGGGTAGGATTCGAGAGTTTTACGTTTGTGAAGGGAAGAGGATTATTCAAATGTGGTATGGGCTGTTTAATTATCTGGATCAACGATTGCAGGTGTGCTGCAGTAGGGGAGCTACACAGGGGAGTTACCAGATAGGGGAGATACAGGACTTGAAAGGAGACTCATGGAGTTGCAGAACGAGTGGTTCGAAGCAGTGCAGGTGGGTTAGGACGAGATATTATGGGGAGATAAGCCATCAGCGTGTGTGCTGCATGGTCAACAGCAATGACGGCAGGCCACCACTCCGACGCAGTTCGATTTGTGCAGTACGGTGGAGGGTTATTGTGAGGGGCAGGTGCTGCAGTCAATGCAGGGCATGAGCATGTGCACAGATAGATGGTTTGAGGGGTTATTGGAAGAGTGGGAGGATGGAGGAGGGGCATTTAGATGAGGTGTGTGTGGGTACAGAGGGTCACCTAGGGAGGAATGATAGAATAATGCTGGGGCGTGACACTGAGGAGGGGGAGATTGGGTGGGCGTTGATGTATGAGTAAGATCAAGGCGTCGGGCATGGATGGGATACCTTGTGAATTTTATATGATGCATTGGGACCTGTTGAAGGGATTCCTAGTTAGGCTGCTGAATGCAATGAAAAGGGGTGTAAAATGGGGGTGGTGCAGACGACTGCGGTGGTCATGTTAGTACAGAAGGGGTCGCAACAGTGCACTCTGAAGGACTATCATACGATTTCATTAATGTGTTTGGATTATAAGCTTTTTGCAAAAGTGTTATAAAATCCTCTAAAGTGTGTAATTGATAGGGTGGTCAGTCGGAGCCAGTGGGGCCTAGCAAGTCGTTTGATAGTAACAGGACACGGTATTCTGAGGGGTTTTGTCGCTGAAAAGGGGGTTGGGGTTGGGTGGGGGTGGGGGTTTGCTAGCCTTAGATAGGAAAGGGGCATATGACACAGTTAACAGGATGGCTTTACATAGGATTCTATTGTGTCAGGGCTTCAGGGAGGAAATCGTGGGGTGGGTGGACACATTATATGGGAATGTGCATGTTTGTGTGCAAGTAAATGGGCGGGTGGGAGCGGCGGTAGTAATGGGCAGGGGTCTCCGTCAGGGATGCCCGCTCTCACAATTATTATTTGTGTGTGTACAGGATCTGTTTTATAGATTAGTGGAGGCGAGGATATGTAGGGAGAGTGGTGGGGAGGGGAGGACATGACCAGGTCTGGTAGGGTACGTGGATGATGTGACACTCCTGGTGGATGAGCGGACGAGGTCGTGTGAGTTGGGAGAGGTGGTCCGGGTGTAAGGGGGCATGACTGGAATGGTGGTGAATGTGGAGAAGTCTTCCATCTTAGGTTTGGGGGCATGGAAAGGAGGGTGGAGTGTGGGTGTTGGGTGGTTTGGCAGTACGAGGGAAGTTTGAGGATCTGTGGTATTGTTTATAGGGGGAGGTGGATTTAGTACAGGCAAGGGAGGAAAATTTGGTTCATATGGCAGAACGTGTAGAGAAATGATTTTGAGCTTGCGACTAATCCACCTCACTCTATTGCAGAGGGCAATTGTGGTAAACATGCTATTGTATAGTAAGATATGCTTTCTTGCCAATGTGTTCCTGTTAACAGCACAGGTGATCCAATGTATTCAGCGAAGTTTGTTTTGGTTTTTGTGGGGTTCAGGGCATGATTGGTTGAAATGGGAGGTGGTCATGATGCCGACATGGAGGGGTGGATTGGATCTTCTGGATTTAAGGGGGCGGGTTAGATGTGTTTTTATATGGCATGAGGTATTGAGGAGGGTAGGGGTCTCCGTGAGGGACAACTGGGGAAGGTCCACGAGGTGTTGTGGGGCTTGTACAGGGGGGGGGGGTGGAACTGCAGGAGTGTGAAGCAGTCTTACAGGTGTTGGCACTGGCCCGTGAGGCCGGGAAAGTCAAGGTGGGAGTTTTGCAAAGGGTGGTATGGGGAAACGTGGTCACTCCAGGGGAGGGGTTTTACCTGTTGTACAATTGGGGAAACATTTGGAGGAGGTTTAGCAGGTTGAGGTTATAACCGTGGATGCACGAGGTCATGTTTTGTTTTTTTGCATGGCATTTTGCCATCGGGCCCAGTCCTGCCGGATATGAGGTTTGGAGGTGAGGGGCAGTGTAGATTGTGTAGGGGGAGGAGACAGCCTTTCATGTCGTGTATTTTTGTGAGGGGTTGGGGTGATCAGGGAATGGGTCGTAGGGTTGTGGCATGGGTAGAGGGAAGGGGCATGTCTGTTCTGCGGACATTGAGGTTGGATGTGGGGGGTGGATGAGGGTATGGCACATGCTCTGGCATATGTGATGGTGGACTCTGTCTACATCTCATGGAGCATGAGGGGGTTGGATTAGTGGGAGGGGAGGAAACGTGTTCTGGCAACAACGTTTAATCGTATGTTGTGTAGGAACAGGGATATTTATGGGACTAGGTGGGAGGAGTGCTTCTCAGCAGGTTACCATACCCTCACAGTGCAGGATTTGCTTGTGATGTAAGGGGAAGGGGAGGGAATGGCACAAGAGAAAGATGATGAGCTTGCCGTCAGGATAGAGAGAAGGGTTTTGGGTGTAGGGTGAAGCATGCCGCTTCAGGTGTGGCGTGGAGAGAGGCATAATAGATAGGTAGGATCATGGAGCTTAATAGTGTGTGTGCGAGACCTAGATTACGTAGGTGTAATTCGGCACGAGTGGTAACGATGTCTTCTGACTGTGGCATGTGTGTCGAGTTAGACTGATGTGCATGGAGGCAGCCGGCGCCTGTGTGTGTCAAACACATTACCATATGGTGGAGGGTAACATTGGCTGCAGGAGTACGTGTGTAGGTTTTACCAGAGGCCAGTGTTGTGTCTGGACCCTGGAATCCAGTTGTGTAATGTCCATTTGTCGTGTCATGCCACAACATATATAGTTATGTCTAAGACATAACTAATTAATTTCAAGACCACTGGACAGTCAAAGTGGCAAGAAGTGACTGGGCAGGCGAGGGAGATTTTCCTGGGCCAGGTCATTAGGGAAGGCGAGTTACTGCCCTAAATAGAGACGATTTATAACATTGAAATACCTAACTGCTAAAAACAAAAACTGTTGTGACTTTTGGGTATGGTCAGGTTTTACTGACGTTTTTACCCGAATTTTTCTCCTGTAGCTTATCCATTGGCTTCGTTCAAAAGTCCCAAGGCAAAGTTTGGGATAAGCAATACCAGAGAGCTTTCGAAAGCCATTCTCTGCTCGGCACCATTGTTGCAGAACCCAAAATTCAGTGTATTTTGTTTTCAGGTAGACGCTAGTGGGTGGACTTGGTGGTGCTGTTCTAAAATGAATGACGGATGTATTTAGCTTAGCGTGGTTTATTCCGCAAAGCTAACGAAATATCAGTAGAATTGCAATACAGTAAAGACACACTGACACTGGTATTAACCACTGGTAAAGAATTAAAAATGATAGTTCTCTTACCAGGGTATGTAAATTAAGTAAAACTTTGAAAATAAACACCTACAACAGCATTTCATAACAACCTTTAAGACACGTCAGCACTGATGGTTTGAAGCCGATCAGATGAGGAATTACCAAATAATTATACACACAAAAAAAATTAAATTTCCTAAATTTCTCCAATAAAATTGGCACGATGGCACGACTCAGCCCAAGATGAAGCCAAAGAAAATGCAAATAAGATACACCAGAAACTAAATTTTGAAACGGGCCAGATGAGGTATTCTGGAGTTATTGCCAGGAAAGAATTTTAATCAGACCAAAATCGGTGTCGATCTTTATTTCAGGAAAGCTCACCATCGTTGGAAGTTTGAAGCTGATCAGTGGTGGCTTTCTCCAAGTATTGCTTGGAATCCAACAACTGCAACTTTATTCACGATCATAGTAAATTATCATTTTTTTTACCTACGCAGTCTAAACATATTAAGTACCATTCATGTCATAAGATTTATCAGTCATTAGCGATTGAAGCCGTTCAGAAGAGGACAACTTAAGATATTTTACGAAAACATACCAAGCCATTTAAAAAAATAAAATGATATATTAGCAACTGTACATTTCAAACAATAATCCGAAGCTGCTTTTACTTTGGATACATTTTCTGAAAGTATGAAGTCAATCAAAAGAAGTCTTGTCAAGCAACTACATGGAAACCAAAATCGGAAATGATATATCCACAATTGACTAAAACGTCTTGTGAAGGGATACTCAGCCCTGTAACAACTTCAGACAGTATTACCAAGGCTGGCTCCTCCTCAGGAAAATTAGTGAATAGAAAAAGAAATAATAACAGACAAACATAAACACTTTATTATACAGAAAATATAAAATATAAAACACTTAAATATGAAATATTAATCCTACATTAAAGAAAATGAAAAATGAAAAATATAAATGATAACTGAATTCAACGCTAATTTAAAACTTGGGTGTCTGGTGTTGGTGACACTGCTTGTTGAAATCGTAGCCGTTGCTGATGTGGGGGGGGGCGCAGGTGTTGGTGACCACCACTGGCTAGTTCTTCACAGAGAATCGCCGTGATTATTATCCCGATGACAGGAAAGCAGGTTCTTTACCGCTGCAATGATGTGGGGTTACGTCCTGCAATTTCATACAGGTGCACAGGTAGTTAAATCCAAAATGGGACGTCTCCAGGACGTTAGTCCGTCTCCTGTTCTTCTCGTTGATTGACAGGTGACCCTCACTGTCATCCAAGCTGAAAAGATAGGTTACCCACTGCTTAAATAATCACTCTCCATGGTAAGTACAATATTCAAAAGACGTGGTGATTATTACAACAGTCAACCTAGAGCAAGACTGAAAGGACTAAGTATATTATTGGTCAAAAGTGAAGCTTTTAACCAATAAATCCACTAGAATACAAGGCAGGCATGTACTTACAGTAGTGTTGGGAGCTGTGAGTCGAGTGATTTACTGTTTGACCAGAGCCCCATACGTCACCTTTCGGGGGGGGGGGGGTAAAGGGAGTGGAAGGGATAGCCGGAGCTAGACTGACCCTACCTTAACAAGCAGCCGGCAGTCAAACTATCACTTTCAGGGAGGGGGAAAAAAGGCGGGAAAAACGGGAGCTTGAATTACCCTACCTTAACTAGTAGCCGGCAATGAAACTATCACTTTCGGGGAGGGGGAAGAAAGGCGGGAGCGTGACTTACCCTACCTTAACTAGTAGCCAGCAATGAAACTATCGTTACTATATCGCTACCCCTATCTATTGAACTTTTCCCTCACATGTCTGAACCTACCAAAAGCTTCATGAACCTTTTTTCTTACAATACACCGGAGTTGAAAATCATAAGTTGATCAGATGATGCGTTTTCAAGTTGCAACCAATAATTTGGGAGGAAGAAAAAAATCAATCAGCTACTTAAAAGGTATTCTTTCAGGATACCTATTATAAGTATCCCCAAAACAGTAGGTAGCCTTATCACTGCCCAGCATCTTGTCTGATTTCTTAGATTCTCTATTATGCTATTTTGAAACATAATTCTAGATATATTTCAGTCTCTGATTGATCCGAGAAAGGAATCCCCAAATTCCATCACCTGAGCCCCATCTACCTCAATGAATGCAAAATAAATAGTACAGAGATCAGTAAATTCTAAAATAAATAAATATCTAAATGTCTAGTTATTTGAGAATGATACATTACCTTTGCAGGGTATCAGAAGAGGCATTCTCAAGCTATTGTACAGAAACCAATTTATGTAATAAAATTAACTATTAAAACTTGTGCAATCCAAAATTAGTGAGAAGCTTCCTTTGAGAAAAACACATCAGTGGAAGTAAAAATTCGATGAATCCCAGATGAAGCATCACTGAAATTATTAGCTATGTTAGTAAATTGCCAAATTTGCACCTACAGTAGCTAAATAAATTTATCATCATTGATTTCGTTCAGAATATGAGTACTTAATACATTTTACAGGAAAAAATTTCTTCACGTTCCAAAAACGATTCCACTCTTTTTCTAAGTACCTCTTCAAGGGGGCTCCTTGGCGTGGTGAAGAGGCTCTTGGTCTGAGGAATTAGACCTGTTGGTCTCCTTCCTCAGACCGAATCTAATTACCCCAGTCCCCCCTTCCCTATCCCATCCTCCCCATCCTCCTTTTTTCCTTTCCTCCTCCCCCCATCCCTTCCTTATTCCCTTCCTCTTTTTGGCCTTTGGGATTCTTCCCACAGGCCTACTGGTTCCTAGGTAGGGGGAAGGGTACTGGGGTCAATCCCATTCCGTTGAGGTTCTTGGCGGTGGTGTAGTTTGCTGTGGAATCTGGATCGCCTGGGGATATCCCATTCCCTCTCCGTCTTCCGGAGGGTGGCTTTCAGTGTCTTTCAGGCGATGGGTGTATCTCTGGAGGCCGCTTTTCGGATTCCGGGGGTGGTGGCCAAAGGAGGTATGCTTTGTGGAAGATATCCGGCTGCCCTCTCTTTTGTCCACCGAGGTAGCTCGGCAGATGTGAGGTTGCTATCCTGGATTGCCGGTTTACTGGCATGATGGGTAGGGTATGGCATGGGTTCCATGCCACGTCTTCACTACTTGCGGTGTTGAGGTCCTCTTGGGTGCAGAGGGTGATTTCCAGTCCTTTCATTCCTCCTGGGAACTATTCCTCCCCGTCCACCTTTTTTTTTTTGTTTTTTGTTTTTCTTTTCTTTTCTTTTCTTTTTTTCTTAAAAACAAAAAGAAAGAAGTAACTTAACCATGGGAGCCCTAGTCCATGAACCTGCTACCCCCTGGCCCCTTACTGATACTGCACCCTGTTCTGACCCTGCCTCGTTTTTTGACCACTCTTTGGACACTCCTGATGCCTCTGTACCCCTTGCTGGTGCTGTTTCATCACCAGCTTCAGGTACCGGGGTCTCAACTGACTCCTCCGATTTGTCTGACCTCCGCCCTCCTTTGGCTATGCTTCCGGCCTCTCCCTCTACGGTCCGGCAATTTTCGAATCGCCAGCCCATCCCACGTCAGACCAACTCTGGTCCCACTTCTAAATGGCAACAACAATCTCCTGATGATGTTACATTGTTGCCTTCCCATTCTACTCGGAAAAGACCGACATGTCATGCACTCCCTCTCCACGCTCAGTTTCGGACCACACAATGGACTAAATTCTTTACTTTACGACCTACTTCTTCTATTGCCTATCTTTTCGACCATAGTATTGGCAAAGCGCTACTATGCCATGTCAGTAGAGATATTTCATTTCATGCTCTCAAGAGCGGTATGCGCATCGTCACTGTCCAGAATGCTACCCAAGCTTATGATCTTTCTCTCCTTTCACATATCGATACTATTCCTATCACTATTAGAAAACATCATTCTCTCAATTCTTGCATTGGTACTGTCATTCTGCCCCATACCATAGTCCAACAGAATTTCCAGACATGTGGCAATGACATTCTTGAACAGCTAAAACTCCAGGATCTCCCAATCCTCAAAGTAGACACTTATGTCCTTCCTTAACTTTCGACAGCCGTGAACTCCCGTCCTCTGTTTATGTTACAGGACATCAGTTACAAGTTCGAGAGGTGATCCCTACACCGCAACAGTGTAGAAATTGCTGGCGATTTGGTCACCCAGCGAAATATTGCAGATCTATAGCCGAATGCCCAGTCTGTGGTGTCGACAACCATTCTAATACGTTTTGCAGTCGACCTCCCTCTTGCCTTAATTGTCATGAGGCTCACCCTTCGTACTCTCGCCGTAGCCAGGTCTACTTAAATGAGCGTGAAATCCGTTGCCTCAAAGAAGCAGAAGGTCTCCCTTATGCTTTGGCAGTTTCTCATCTCCACCTCCAAGGGAGACTACCTTGTGTTTCTTATTCTCGTGTTTCAAAACGTTCCCCCACTTCTGGGGTCCCATCTTCTGCAGCCTCCTCTGTTGTTACCATTACCATAGTCACTCCTGTATCCAATTCTTTTGCTGTCCTGGGCTCAAACGTCCCTACTTCAACACCTCAGTCTGTTCTGACATCTTCGGGTTCTCACTCACAAGCCCCGGTACTGACAAGATCTCGTACGACACCTTCTACCAATCGCCCCTCTACTTCTCAGAAGTCCAAAAAATCCCCTTTGCTCAAATCTTCCTTGCCCCCTCCTTCTCTTCTTCCGTCCCCACATTTTACCTTTCCAGTCTCTGTACCTGGTTCTTCCCCTCTCTCTGGCTCTATTACAAGTGTGGAGGTTCACCCCCTCCTCGTTCTGTGCCTCCCTCCCCTGTCCCCTCTCAAGTCTCTCCCTCTTCTGCCACCTCCCAGGTTTCTGCCTCTTCTGTCCCCTCCCACACTTCTCCAGTTCCGAACACGCTTTCGTCCCCCCTACTTTAGAACAGTCCATTACTGTCCCAATCTTTACTCACCCTCCTCCTATCTCCAATATTGTCTCTGATACAACGTCTTTGAATTCAGAAACACTTCACGCTATTTCAGAATATATTGCAGAGACTAATCCTTCAATGGACACTGATCCACCTCCTGTTCCTTCTCTTCCCTCTCCTCCATTTCCACAACTCCATTCTTTGCAATGCTCCATTCCTTCGCTGCTTGAACCTCTTCCAATGCCACTGCACACTGACTTTTCTAACCCCTCTAGTCCATAGGTGCCCTTCCTACGGATTCCTGGTATTTTCCTCATTGCCAATCATGGCCTATTTGCAGTGGAATATCCATGGCCTCAGGGGTAATTGGGGTGAGCTTCAGATGTTGCTTTCCAGGTTTTTCCCTGTTGGTGTTTGCTTGCAAGAACCAAAATTACACTCAGCTGTTTTCCAACCTATCTCAGGCTATAATTTATTGTGTTCTTTGGATCCTTTCTCAGATGGGACCTTTAATGAAAGTGCCCTTCTTCTAAGCAATGATATTCCGTACTGTCAACTATTTGTCCATACCTCGCTGCATTACACTGCAACCCGTATCCACTTGAATAACTGGTTTACAATATGTTCTTTATATCTCTCTCCTTCTCGGGCATTTTCTATCCCAGATTTTGCCTTTCTTGTTTCATCCTTACCACCACCAATTCTGTTACTTGGCGATTTTAATGCCCAACATTTCCTCTGGGAAGGGGTCTCATTGTGACTCACGTGGCATCCATTTGGAGGCTTTTCTCGCCTCTCACCCCCTCCATGTTTTAAATACGGGTACTCCCACCCATTTTGATCCTCGTACTCATACTCTCTCTTGCATCGATCTATCGGTCTGCTCTTCCTCCACTGCATTAGACTTCGCCTGGTCTGTTCTACCAGACTTACATGACAGCGATCATTTTCCAATCAATCTTACTTCTTCTTGTTCACCACCTTTCCGTAGCCCTCGCTGGCAATTTGATCGGGCAAATTGGGACCTTTACTTGCAACTCACTGCTTTTAGTGAGGTTCCTTCTTCATCCTCCATTGATGAGCTCTTACGCCTCTTCTCGACGTCAGTTTTAACCGCAGCTTCTCATTCTATACCCCAAACCCCAGGCAGGCATTCTCAGAAGTGCGTGCCTTGATGGTCTCCTGCTTGTGCTCGTGCAGTACCTTTGAAACGCGCTGCATGGGGCAGGTACCGGTACAATAGAACTGATAAGAGACTTCTTGATTTTAAGCAGACGCTAAATGCACTTGCTGGCGAGATTATGTTTCCACCATCACCTCTGCTTCCTCTATGAGTGCAGTCTGGAAAAAGTGAGGAAATTGGGTGGTAAATACTCTCCTGACCCGGCTCCTGTTCTACGGGTCGCCGGTGTTGATATAGCAAACCCTCTTGACGTTGCCATTGAAATTGGCACTCATCTGGTCCGTATTTCCCGAGGGCTCCATCTATGCCACTCGTTTCTTTCCTCAAAGTCTGCCAGAGAGTTAGTACATTTGGACTTTTCTTCTCTCAGAGGAGAACAGTATAATGTGTCTTTTACACTTCGGGAACTGGAGGCAACACTCTCAGCTTGCTGATCATCGGCAGCGGGGCCTGACGACATTCATATTCGGATGTTACAACATTTACATCAGTCAGCCCTTGTAGTCCTCTTACACCTCTTCAATCTTATTTGGTCACAAGGAGTTCTTCCCCAGCTGTGGAAATCTGCCATTGTTCTCCCTTTCCGCAAGCCGGGTACTATGGGACATGATGCCTCCCACTATCGTCCCATTGCTTTTACTAGTGCAGTTTGCAAAGTGATGGAAAGTCTGGAAAATGGACGTTTAATGTGGTATTTAGAGACACACAACAGTCTCTCCACTAGTCAATATGGCTTTCGTAAGGGCCGATCTACCATAGAACCCTTACTACGCTTAGATATGTATGTTCGTAATGCCTTTGCGAATAACCACTCAGTTATTGCCATATTTTTTGACCTTGAGAAGGCATATGACACAACTTGGAGGTATAATATTTTGGCCCAAGTCCACTCCTTAGGCCTCCGAAGCAATCTACCATCCTTCCTTAAGAACTTTTTAACTGACAGACATTTCCGTGTTCGAGTCAATAATGTGCTCTCCCCAGACTTTGTCCAAGCTGAAGGTGTCCCTCTGGGATGTGTTCTGAGCACAACACTTTTTCTGCTTGCTATAAATGATTTGGCTTCTGTTCTTCCATCCAATATTTGGTCATCATTCTTTGTAGATGACTTCGCTATTGCTTGTGCAAGCGCTGACTATCACCTCATTACAGTTTCTCTCCAGCATTCGGTCGACCGTGTTTCCAATTGGGCCACCACGCATGGGTTTAAATTTTCCAGTAACAAAACTCACCAAATTACTTTCACTAGACGCTCTGTCATCTCCGATCATCCTTTGTATCTCTATGGCTCCCGTATCCCTGAACGTGATACAGTCAGGTTTCTAGGCCTTCTCTTTGACTGTAGGTTATCCTGGAAACCTCACATTACCTCTGAAGGCAACTTGTCACAGCCGGCTGAACCTTCTTAAAACCCTTGCTCATCTTTCATGGGGAGCTGATCGTCGAACTCTCCTTCGCCTACATTCAGCCCTCATTTTATCGAAACTGGATTATGGTGACCAGATCTATTCAGCAGCCTCTCCTGCTACTCTCTCTAGCCTTAACCCCATCCATCACCAAGGATTACGTTTATGCCTTGGTGCTTTTCGCTCTTCCCCTGTTGAGAGCATCTATGCAGAAGCGAATGTTCCATCCTTGTCTGATCGCCACGATGCCCTTTGCCTTCACTACTATGTACGCTCTCATGATCTCTGCAATCCTTCCATTTATAGAATGGTAACAGATATTAGTAGACATTTTTATTTGTTTGCCGCCCCTGTTTGCTCCGTCCCTTCTCTCTTTGCCTACATTCGCTCTTGTCTTCCCTTCTGTTATTACCTTTATATGTTCATGTAGCATCTTACTTTTCCCTGCCCCCCTGGGAAGTTCCAGCTGTTCGGGTCTGTTCTTTCTCACTCCCTTGCTCGAAAGCCCAACTGCCTACGGTGGCTTCCCACTCTCTTTTTCTTCACCACTTCCACTCTCATTTTCATGCCATCGCAGAGTACACAGATGGCTCTAAGTCTTCTGACGGCGTCGGATTTGCAGCAGTGTTTCCGGACAGTGTCGTGCGAGGGCATTTACTCTCTTCGGCTAGCATTTTTACTGCTGAATTGTATGCCATTCTTGCATCACTTATTCGTATCGAATCTATGCCTGTGTCATCATTTGTGGTTGTCTCAGATTCCTTTAGTGCTCTACAGGCTATACAAAAATTTGATACACCTCACCTCCTAGTTCTCCGTATCCAACTTTGGCTATGCCATATCTCTACCAAGCATAAAGATATTGTTTTTGGTTGGGTCCCTGGTCATGTTGACGTACAGGGCAATGAACAGGCAGACACTGCTGCGCGGTCAGCAGTATATGACCTACCAATTTCATATAGAGGTGTTCCATTTCCAGACTATTTTGCTGTAATAGCTTCCCACCTTCAAACCTGTTGGCAACAACGTTGGTCAACTCTACTCGCTAACAAACTTCATTCTATTAAACCAAGCATAGGTTACTGGCTGTCTTCTTGTCATCAGTGCCGAGGTTGGGAGACTACTCTCTCCCGCCTTCGCATTGGCCACACTCGTCTTACTCATGGGTATCTCATGGAGAGGCACCCTGTTCCTCCCTGTGAGCAGTGTCAAGTTCCCGTATCGATTAGCCACATTCTGTTAGACTGCCCTCTCTATCAACGAACACGTAGAATTTACCTCCAACGTCGTCTCCGCTCTACTACTCTCTCTTTACCTTCCCTTCTTGCTGATGGACCCTCCTTTAATCCTGACTCTCTCATTGACTTCTTGACAACGACTGATTTACTCCATAAACTCTTATGATGATACCTTTTGCACTCCCCTCAGCCCCTTCTACCCCAATCTCTTGCTGCCCTCTACCCTTTCACCATCCACTGCCCCGCTGTTCTCCGTAACCTATTACTCATCCATCCCTTTTTGCCACCTGATACCCTTGCTTCCTTCCTGCCCTGCAGCGCTGTGTAGCCCTTGTGGTTTACCGCTTCTTTTTGATAATAATAATAATAATAATAATAATAATAATAATAATAATAATAATAATAATAATAATAATAATCTTTTTCTAAGTAAGATACAACAGTGCTGAAAGTTTGAAGGCGATCAGAAGAGATTTTTCTCAAGTTAATTTAAATCAAACTAGGGAATAGTCTAAATAAATTCGCCGAGAGGAACCTGCACGTGCCGAAAGTTCCAGGAAACCTTCCTCTACATATAATTCAACAATACTAAAACTTGAAGCCGTTGGAATCTGTCGTTGGTCGGAAGACACATTTCGATGCTAAGTTAGAAAATTGACATATTCTTCTCTACGAAACCTAAACCCATGCGGACCATATGATGCATTTGCCGTTATAGATTACAGTCGTTCAAGAGAAACATCAAGTTATTTCAAGGGAAATATTAATACTGTTTCAAAATCAAATATACAAAATGCAACTTACACACGTCAATAACAGTTCCAATCTTCTAAATAAGTTAAACCAGATCAGGTTTACTTAGGTTACTCCATATACCAATATTTGCATAAACCTTTCATTAGCTACACAACACTAGTGTTGAAAATTTGAAGGAAAACAAATCATGCAAGCATCTAATGTTACCCCCCTCGAGGATACTTAACACGTACATAGTAATGATGACATAAAACACTGAGGCACTTTCTTCAAAGAAAACTCACCTACACTTGTTTACATACCACTACCTGCCATGAAAATTTCTGTTAACTCTCATGTCTAAATTAAATGCAACTCACAAAAAGTTCTAAACTATGTGAGTATGACGACCTGCCATAGCAACCAAAAAAAAAGAAAATATATCTCAAGGGTCGAAGATATAACCAACAAAATTAACAACTATAATGTTCATTAGGAATGAAGCCTTCCACTGTGTGAGATACATCAGAGATGAAGATTTGCAGGAACACTGGAGGAGCTTGAAGGAAGGAAGGAAAAAAATCGCAACTACTCCCTTTTGGGGGATTCCTAATTATAATAAAACCCATGTGGATAGGAACCAACAATCGTAAGTTATGAAGCGGGACGGGGAGCTGAGACTCAACCCCCACCAAGCACAACTTGGCTAGTACAGCACACAACATAGAAACAGACTATTTTAAAAGTAGGAAACTGGGCTAGGGAACTCGAGTGGAAACTAAAAGTTCAATAGAGCCTTAAGGGACATTGGAAAGAATTGCTCAGCGGAAGAGTAGTGAACAAGGGATGTGCATTAAGAAGACATGTAGTGGAGAACAACTTCTTTTAGGGATTAAAGAAAAATGTATAATAAACAACAAAGGCAGTGAGTGAGCAACGCCAATTAATGGAATGAACAAATGCGGGCTTGAAATAGGTTGGCAACGCTCTCGCCTCACACACTGAGTGTCCATGGTTCAATTCTCGGCATGGATGGAAACGTTGGGTATGTTTCATTACACCCGTTGTGTCTGTTCACCTAGCAGTAAGTAGGTACCTGGGTGTTAGTCGACTGGTGTGGGTCGGATCCTGGGGCACAAGATTGAAGAACTCCAGTGGAAATACTGACAGTCTTCGATGAAGTACTGACTTTCTCGGGTTATCCCGGATGGATAACCCTCCGGGCTAAAAATCCGAACAAATCTTATCTATCCTTAAGTAGGTGAGTACGAGCTTGCATACGTACACACTAGCTCGCACCTACGCAGGCACGCTTGCACTTATGCTAGAGCACGCACACACACTCAAACTAACGCACATTCACATAACCTCTGCAGCCAGTGCTCGCCAGGCAAATCTAAGAATAGCCTTTAGGAATCTCAGCAAAGAGTCATTCCGGACGCTTTATACAACATATGTCAAGCCTGTCTTGGAGTACGAGGTACCAGTATGGAACCCACACTTGAGAAAGATTTTGTTTAGTAACTGGAGAAAGTGCAGAAGTATGCAACGAGACTAGTTCCAGAGTTATGGGGTATAAGCTACAAAGACAAGCCAACGGAAATGAATCTAACGTCACTGGAGGGCAGAAGGGCCAGGGAAGACATGATAACTATATTAAAAACAACTCAAAAGAATTTATAGGGTAGACCGAGAGGCGAGAAACGGGAAATCCGGGATACAGCTGGAAGTTAAAGACACCGAGGAGTTCACACGGATATCAGGAAGCATTTCTTCAGTCTCAGGGTGGTCGGAAAGTGGAAATTAAATGTTGGAGCCAGGAGCTAAAACTTAACCAATGCAGCCACTTATGGAGGAGTATATACAGGGTTGTTTATACATACACACCAAAACACACAAGCGGGCACACACACACACACACACACACACACACACCACACACACACACACACACACACACACACACACACACACACACACAGGAGCTTGGACGGGGCCAGGAGCTTGGACTCGACCCCTGCAACCTGAACTAGGTGAGTACACACAACGAGAGGGCCTCTACAAGGATTGATAGTAGGATCAGTACTATTTCTGATGTCTGTTTATGACATTCCAGAAGATATAATCAGACATTTCTCTGTCTGAAGAAGATGTAAAACTAAAGAAACAAAAAGATGATAAGAAGTGAAGGCAGGAATTGATCAAGACAAATCGCAAGATAGGCCTTATAAGTGGTGACCTGAATTCAACACAGAAAATGCAAGGTTATAAAAATCTGGTAGAAGTAAAGAAGACAGGAAACTGAGTACAGATTCGGGTGACAGAGGCCGCGGAAGTCGCTCCATTAGAAACACATACGGGTGAGCATAGTGCCAAGCATGTCACCCGTGGCACATAACGACTAAATAACTTCTGAATAACTTCTTTGGCAAATTTAAGAGTAGTCTTCGGAATCCCAACATTCATTCATGGCCCCTTATATGACATACGTAAGAAGAATGCAGCCTCTGATATAGCACGTTAAGAAACTGGAATAGGAGCAACGAGGAAAGCTCTAAGGCTAAGAGGAATGAGCTTCGAGAAGAAGCAAAAGAACTAAACCTACCTACATAAGAGGACAGATAACCAAGGAAGACATGATTACAACATACAAAATAATATATAATTAGAGGAGTTGATAGGGTGAATAGAGAAAATAGGTACACGAGATTAGTTATAGGGGCATCAGGAACAATTTCTTCAACCTCGGGGTTGTCAGAGAGTGGAATGACATCTATTAAGTGAGGGTATCTCCAGAGAATACTAGAAGGTTAACTTATTGACCTCCTTCCCTTTAGCATCAATCCTGTTTCTGGTATTGTAACATTTTTTCAGTGTATTTTAATCCAGTTATCCCGTAAAATTAGGTGGTTTCTTAATAGCGCTTCTGGATTACAACTGGATGAATAAAAATAAACCAAATAAGACATGAGATCTTTAATAACAAAAGTGTTTAGGTGGTAATAATTACAGCTAATGTAACCTGAATAATTAAGGAGATAAGTTCTTACACAATTCTTGAAGAATAGTTTATTATACTTATATATCATTTATTTTTATCCTTTAAATATAACCATATGGTGCTATGGCACATTTGATAAGATAACGTACACTACAATACTCTTATGAATATGTACCATATGGTACGTTGCTATGATAAGGTGTACTCATAAGTACTGGGGTAATACAGGTGTGAGTGTGTGTGTATGTGTGCTCAGTATGTGTTTGGACTGACTCGACCATGGAAAGTAGTTAAACAACTTGCTTGAACTGTATGACGACCCATTCACCAGAGCTAATGTTCGAAGCAGCAGTGAACAGCACAGCGTCAGGCAAGTAATCAAGGATACCAAAACGACCCTAACTAAGGCCTTCAGCAGATCATCCAAGAAACGGCATAAAACTCCCTTATTACTGAAACAGTTCTGCAATTCCAAATTCACGACTACGACAGTGCCTAGTGACCATAACTAAGTAGATGGAGAATTGAACATGGGACCAGAGATATGGAGAGTGTCTCATAACACACAACTTCTGAAAACGTCAAATTTCACTAAGTCTAAATAATGCTCTGTGAATTGAGTTGCATGTGTTACGGGATATATGTTCTACCAAAAACAGTCTAAATATCACGAGATGGGGAGAACAGCGCTCTCCCAAACAGAGCAGAGATATTGAACGTGTTTCTTCTTCGAGGAACACAGCAAGAGAGAAAGAGGGAGAGTTACACGCACAACCTGGCTATGGGAAAGAGGTAATTAGCCAACTCTTTGCTCTGAGCTCGCCACCACCAATTGTTGACAACCAAGTGAGAGCCTTCACTGGACACATCCTTAATCTACAACAACAACACATTCCTCACCGGCAATATGTAACGAAGCCTACAGATCAGCCTTGGTATGGCTTTCGTTGTAGAGAGGCTGCTACTGCTAAGTACAAAGCATGGCGAAGATATAAGAGACATCCTACCACTTATAACAGGAACTTGCACAGGCAAGCCTGTAGGCATATGGGTGACGTTCAAAAGTGGGGCATAGCTAAATGGGAGGTGGACACAAAAAGAAAGCTAGCATCAGATTGAGTAGGCTCCAAAACCTGGTGGTCCCTGGTAAAGGACAGACAAGGTTATCTACCTGATGAACTCATTCCACTTCTAAATCGACAGGATGGGACCAACTCCACTAGCAGTCAAGAAAAAGCGGACCTCTTTGCCGAACACTTTGGTACCAAAATGCAAGTTCCTGATCCAACAAGAGACCTCCTTGGCTATCTGCAAGAACTGTGTCAAAACTGTCAGTGGTGACAATAAGGCAGGAGGAGGTGTATTTCCTTTTTAAATCGCTTGACAAAGAAAAGGCTGTGGGCCCAGACAAGTTGAGCCCAAGATTCCTGAGAAGATGTGCAGACCAGCTAGCAGCATCTCTAACTCGCATCCTTCAGCGCTGCCTAGTACAGTGTAAATGGCCTTCTCCGTGGAATGAGGCAAATGTAGTCCCTGTTCACAAAAAGAAGAGCAGAGCAGAAACCAGCAACTAAAGAACAATGTCACTGTGTCATTCACTGGCAAGATCCTTGAGACACTAATCTCAAGACAAATAACAGAGTTTTTTGACTACCACTCACTACTTTGTGACCGTCAATATGGCTTCAGGAAAGGTTACTCTGCTGCTGATCTGTTGTTAAACCTCTCCACTAAGTGGCACCAGTCACTGGATGAATCCAAAGTCAGCTGTGTGGTAGCACTGGACATTGCTGGTGCTTTCGATCGCGTGTGGCACCAGGGCCTCTTAGCAAAACTGCAAGCTCTGGGATTTGCAGGCTCTACACTATGTCTCCTCAGTGATTACCTTAATGGTGGATCTCTAAGGGTAGTTCTCAATGGAACAGAATCAGCAAGACATCCAATTAGAGCAAATGTTCCACAAGGAATCGTGCTGGGGCCATCTCATCTCATCCCAGTATCCCATGCATATGCAGACGACTGTACACTGACATTCACTTATACAAGAGAAGAAACACCAGCTGCTCTAAGCTACATCAATCACCAGCTAAGAGCTATATCAGCTTGGGGAAATAGATGGCAAGTGACATTTGCACCTGAGAAAACACAAATGATGATGGTCTCTAGGCACCATGATGGTAATGCCGATGCAGTAGTAAGTATGAATGGGAGGGTGTTGGCACCTGGGGAAGAAGCTGATATCCTTAGGGTGAAATTTGACTCCAAACTGATCATGAAGAACCACTTTGTAACTCTTGCAAACAAGGCAGCCAGGAAGCTTACAGCACTTCGCCGTATCTCGCATCTGCTTGACAGTAGGGGTTGCAAGATTCTGTACGAGGCACAAGTACGTTCACACCTTGAGTATGCTCCACTTTCTTGGTTTGCCTGCCCTCCCCCCTCTCATCTGCGTCTGCTTGACAGAGTAGAGAACAGAGCAAGACGTCTCATCTCCCGCCTGGACCCATCCTGGATAGATCTGTCATTTCAGCAGAGCCGTCGACACAGGAGGGATGTGGGTGGCCTTACTGTTACGTACAAGGCCAATAATGTCAAAGTACCATACTTGGATCCACTTAGAGGACAGCGTGAAGCAAGCTTCTATACCACAAGACGGACAGAAAGCAGCAACTTCACTCTGGCTGTAACCTTCTCCAGAACATCACTTTATCTGAGATCATTTATTCCCAGGATGATTCGAGTATGGAACACATTCGTACAGCATTATGATGTCAACGAGATATAGTCAGTTGATCAAATGAAAATGCTTGCCCACAGATGGCTCCAACTTCATCCTGTTACCTACTTGTATGTCTCATAACAATAAAAATGCTTTCAAATGAGCTGATGTAGGTAACAGCTCTAAGCTTGTCAATAAAGTTAAGAATCCTTAACCTGTAAACAGCTTGTCAGTAAAGAACATAAGAACATAAGAACATAAGAAAGTAGGAACACTGCAGCAGGCCTGTTGGCCCATACTAGGCAGGTCCTTTACAATTTATCCCACTAACAAACATTTGACCAACCCAATTTTCAATGCCACCCAAGAAACAAGCTCCGATGTGCAAGTCCCTCTCAAATCCAACCCCTCCCACTCATGTACTTATCCAACCTAAATTTGAAACTACCCAAAGTCCTAGCCTCAATAACCCAACTAGGTAGACTGTTCCACTCATCAGCTACCCTATTTCCAAACCAATACTTTCCTATGTCCTTTCTAAATCTAAACTTATCTAATTTAAATCCATTACTGCGGGTCTCTCTTGGAGAGATATCCTCAAGACCTTGTTAATATCCCCTTTAATTAATACCTATCTTCCACTTATTACACTTCGATCAGGTCTCCCCTCATTCTTCGTCTAACAAGTGAATGTAACTTAAGAGTCTTCAATCTTTCTTCATAAGGAAGATTTCTAATGCTATGTATTAATTTAGTCATCCTACGCTGAATGTTTTCTAACGAATTTATGTCCATTCTGTAATATGGAGACCAGATTGAGCTGCATAATCTAGGTGAGGCCTTACTAATGATGTATAAAGCTGCAGTATGACCTCTGGACTTCTGTTGCTTACACTTCTTGATATAATCCCAGTAATCTATTTGCCTTATTACGTACGCTTAGGCATTGCTGTCTTGGTTTAAGGTTGCTGCTTACCATAACCCCAAGTCCTTTTCGCTATCTGTATGGCTAAGTTCTACATTATTTAACTTATAAGTGCTAGGGTCATGGACACTCCCGAGCTTCAGAACTTGCATTTATCTACATTGAACTGCATCTGCCACTTTTCTGACCAAGAGTAGAGTTTGTCTAAATCCTCCTGAAGTTCCCTAACATCTACGTTTGAATCAATTATCCTACCTATCTTCGTGTCATCGGCGAATTTGCTCATATCACTAGTAATTCCTTCATCAAGATCATTGATATATATTATAAACAACAACGGGCCCAAGACTGATCCCTGTGGAACGCCACTTGTTACTGATCCCCACTCGGATTTAACCCCATTTATGGACACTCTCTGCTTCCTGTCTGTGAGCCATGATTCGATCCACGAGAGCACCCTTCCCCCAATGCCATGAGCTGCCACTTTAACAGCCTATGGTGCGGAACTCTATCAAAAGCCTTACTAAAATCTAAGTAAATAATATCAAATTCTTTATTGTGGTCAACAGCCTCAAAAGCTTTACTGAAGAAAGTTAATAAATTAGTTAGACAAGACCGGCCTCTTGTGAATCCATGCTGAGTATCCTTAATCAAGCTATGCTTATCGAGATGGCTTCTTAAAATCTCAGCTATAATTGACTAGTAATTTGCCTACAATTGAGGTCAGGCTTATTGGGCGGTAATTTGACGGTAACGACTTGTCCCCTGTTTTAAAAATAGGAATTACATTAGCCATCTTCCACATATCAGACACTACACCTGTTTGAAGAGATAAATTAAAAATATTAGTTAATGGTTCACAGACTTCCATTTTGCATTCCTTAAGAACCCTTGAAAAAAACTCATCTAGGACCCGGTGACTTATTTTGCTTCAGTCGGTCTATCTGCTTCACAACCATTTCACTAGTGACTGTGATGTTACATAATTTATCTTCTTCTGATCCACTATAAAAATTAATTACCGGCATATTATTAGTGTCTTCATGTGTAAAAACCGAGAGAAAATAATTATTTAAAATCGAGCACATTTCATTCTCTTTGTCAATAAGATGCCCATTAGTTATTTTTAAGGGGACCTATCTTATCTCTGACTTTTGTTCTATAGACCTGGAAAAACTTTTTGGGTTAGTTTTTAGAATCCTAGCAACTTTAATTTCATAGTCCCTTTTAGCTTTTCTTATCCCTTTTTAATGTCCCTCTTAATGTCAATATACTGATTCATAAGATGACCCTCGCCTCTTTTGATACGCCTATAATTCCCTTTCTTATGCCCTAGTAGATATTTCAGCCTATTATTCATCCATTTTGGGTCATTTCTATTTGATCTAATTTCCTTATAAGGGATAAACGTTCTTTGAGCAGCATGTATTGTGTTCAGAAAACTGTCATATTGATAGCTCTCTTCGTTACCCAGTCAAAAAGATGATAAGTGTTCTCTAAGCCCATCGTAATCTGCTAAGCGAAAATCTGGAACTGTTACTGAGTTATCCCTACTATCATACTTCCATTCAATTCTAAATGTAATTGATTTGTGGTCGCTAGCACCCAGTTCCTCTGAAACTTGTAAATTATTAACAAGGGATTCATTGTTTGCCAGAACTAAGTCAAGCAGGTTATTCCCCCTTGTAGGTTCTGTCACAAACTGCTTAAAAAAAAACAACCCTGAACTACTTCTAAGAAATCGTATGATTCTAAATTCCCAGTCAAGAAATTCAAAATTCCCAGTCAAGAAATTCAAAAGCTAGGGATCCTTAACCTAACCTTGCCAAACACTGATTATAAAAGAGAGAGAGAGAGAGAGAGAAAGAGAGAGAGAGAGAGAGAGAGAGAGAGAGAGAGAGAGAGAGAGAGAGAGAGAGAGAGAGAGAGAGAGAGAGAGAGAGAGAGAGAGAGAGAGAGAGAGAGAGAGAGAGAGAGAGAGAGAGAAAGAGAGAAAGAGAGAAGGGAGGGAGGGAGGGAGGGAGGAGGCAGGGTCTGTACATCCAACGTCTGGTCACTCGTAATGGTTTTAGCATGGCACCAATTGCACAACAAGTGGGCAGGTAGTTTGCAGCATTGGCAGCCAATCAAAATGCTCCATCAAGGAGCTCAGTGAGAGATGTAGTTGTTACACACTGTCTACAAACATAAGCTAAATAAACAAGTCAAATAATAAAATAAAGAATGATATTTTCGTTTTACATATTAACAATTAAATCAGCAATATAATTTTTTATGAAAAAGCAATATATACATAATATTTATTGCGTCCTTTTCTGAGCACTAAATATGAAATATGAGAAAAAGCTAAAGACGTGAACCTGCCTACAATAGACGACAGAAAAACTATGGAAAACATGATTATAACATACGAAATATTAAGAGGAAGTGATAGGTTGAATACAATATTTGAAACGAGGGAAATAGGTACTTGAGATTAGTCTTAGGAGCATCAGGAACAATTTCTTCAGCCTCAGGGTTGGCAGAAAGTGGAATGACTGAGATTAAGAAGTGGTAGAGACAGACTCCATACAAAAGCAGTATGACATGGCTCCTGAGGGAACAAATCTAGCAAGCAGCAAAATAAGAGACAGGGGCCAGCTGTAACTTGACTTCTTCAACCACATGCAGGGGAGTGTACACACTAAAAAATACATTGTCCTTTTCGCTCTCGGGCTGACTGGACCTACTGCACAAACGCTCCTCAGTTGCCTGGCTGCAGTGGTGTGAGGTGGTGCTGTTGCTCCTCTGTTGACACCTCAGGAAAATTACTGCTATCAACATGACGGTTTCTCTTAGACGCCGGATTAATACTATTGGTATTGAGCTTCTCCGGGGGACGATTTCGCCTAGTTCAGCGCAGGTTCTCTTACCTAAGATCATTAGAGAGACATAAGGAATTCAAGATGGAGAATTATATGGAGTGGCTTCAAATGGAGCGCATAGAATCTTCGTGAAACTGCTCACTGCAACGGTATATGAATCGTTTGTTACTCGTTTTCAGGACGTGAGTCTTGATGTTACACCTGCTGTACATGTTAGAATGAGTGATGTATCCAGGCATTATACCTGGATAAAGTTATGTAACGTTCCCTTTGAGGCGGATGAAGCTGATATCAGAAAAGTCTTCAAGAAATATGGGACAGTTCATTTTGCCCAGCATGGTATGTGGTTAGCAGGTGCCTACGCAGGTTTGCCGGAAGGTACTTTTAACCTTAAAATAACATTGAGACATCCCATACCGTCTTACGATTATCTTCAGGAATTCAGGACACAGGTCATGGTTTTATATCCCGGGCAAAGGCGTACGTGTCGCCTATGTGGTGAGTATGACCACATAGCTGCAGCATGTGAGAAGAACAGACGCATGCCTGAACCTGTGGTAGAAGACTCAGCCCCTGTCTTACGGGTGGCAGGTGAGGATCAATCACCTGAGGGAGGGCGTGGTCGTTTGTGGTGTGAGATGATGGAGCAAGCTTTTAGGACTGGGGGTAAGTCCCCCCCTCAGTTCCCTGCCCCAGAATCTCCTCCAGTGACTTCTGCAGGGATGGTACCACGGGAGGAAGTGTTGGAAATACATCTGAGCAAGAAGTAGCTGGAGAGTTATCGCTTCCAGCTTGTCAACGATATGAGACTTTGGGGAATGATGATGTGACGGAGACGTCAGTGGGATTAATAAATCATTGTAAGGTGGATGTTGAGGTTCACCGTGAGGCTTCCCCAGATCATGGTATGGGGGACATGATTGCAACAAGGAAACGGGCAGCTACGTCAGACTCAGATGATGTACTGATGCCAGCGCAGAGGCCTGGGAAGCAGACTGGGATGGTAGGAGAGGGAAGAGGTGGCGATGGGGGAGGTCATGATAAGAGACATCGGAAGAAGGGAGGGGGGAAAGACGGTATTGTGAAGATAACCTACAGAAATACTAATTCTAGTGGTGAAAAGAGTGAGGAGAAGAGGCAGGGGTGGAAAATTTAAAAGGCCTTCGGTGTATGACTGTCAGTGTTAATGGATTATGTAGCAGAATAAAGAGAGAATGGTTGTGTATGTTTCTTAATAAATATAGAGTGGATGTTGTGTTCCTCCAGGAACATAATTTCAAGGAGGGCAAAGTGTTCGAGGTAGCAGGTTATAAAGTAATGACCCTGCCAACTACCCATTTAAAAGGTGGTGTGGGTATTTTAATAAAGGAGACGAGCTCGTTTGTTTTGCAGAGAAGCGAGGGGAAAGGGTGTTGCGTGTGGATGGGTCATGGATGGGTAAGCGTGTATCTTTTGTAAGTGTGTATGCACCTGCGGAGAATAGTATGCAGGTAAGGAAGGATTTTGTGTGCGAGGATCTTGTCTATTTTTTGCGTGCACTTCCGGAAGTAGCAATAGTGGGGGGTGACTAGAACTGCGTTATTAGGGCGGTTGACGCAGAACGAAAAAGGGCAGGACATATGTCTGTAACTCTCAGGGATTTGATGAGGGACATTAGGTTACGTGATGCGTTTGGGGGGGTGTGGGAAACAGAACATACTTTTGTTAGGAGGGGATACGCAGCGAGGTTAGAGTGTATCTTTCTCAAGGGGGTGTTGTGAAATCTTTTAATACCGTTGAGGCGGCTATGTCAGATCATAGGGCTGTAGTGGTGGAAGTAGGGTGGGAGGAGCTGGCGGAAACATATAGGACTTATTGAAAATTGAACATTAGTGTGTTGATTAATGAAGAAGGTTTGGAGGGTTTTTCTATCCTATGGAAATTATTATTATTATTATTATAATCAAGGGGGAAGCGCTAAACCCGGAGGATTATACAGCGCCTGGGGGGGGGGATGTGGAAGGCATTCAGGCTTAATTCGGGGAACTGGAGCACAGATCCAATTCCCTAAATCAAGAGCCCCTCACCAACATCAAGGAACCTTCCTTGAGGGGTATCCTATGGAAAGAGCTTTACAAGAATGTTCAGGAGGTGGATGATATTGTAACATAGTGGGATTTTGTGGCCAAAGAAAGGATAAGAAAGTATTATGTGAGGGAGGGTAAACGTATAAACAATTTAAAATATGGGCTTGTGAATTATTTAGATGATCGATTAAGAGGTTGTTATGGGCAGGGAATGGTTGGTGGTGTTTTTACCATGGACGAAATAGTTGACATAAAAGAGAGATTGCGAACGTTGCAAAATGATCGGTTTCAAGCGGTAAGGATGCAAGCAGGGTTATAAGAAGTTTTGTGGGGTAACAAGCCGTCAGTGTGTTTGTTGCGACATCAAAAGCAAAGGCAGGCACTAACGGCTATCCCGAGATTAGAGGTAAATGAGACGATGGGGATCTATAGAGCAGGGTAGGAGATAAGAAATACGAAGGGTATGAGTGCATATGCGGATATGTGGTATGAAAAGTACTGGACAAGTGGGGGTGTGGATGATGTGGAGTTAGACAGGGTGTGTACATATGCAACGTGCAATTTAGGTAATAGTGATAGGACGGCTTTGGGTGGGGTTATTACTGCAGAGGAAATAGAGATTGCTTTACAGGGCATGAGGAAAGGAAAAGCCCCGGGTATTGATGGTCTACTGGTGGAATTTTATTTACAGCATTGGGCGTTGATAGGAAATTTCATGGTTAGGTTATTTAATTGTATGAAGGAGAAGGGTAAGTTGGGAGATAAGCAGACTACAGCAGTTGTGGTGCTGGTCCCGAAAGGTAAGGGGCAGCCCACTCTTTGGGAGTATCGGGCAATATCGCGAAAATTTTAGGTAATAGGGTTAAATGTGTAGTGGGGAGGGTCGTTTCGAAATCCCAGTTTGGGTTGCCCGGAAGGTCGATGATTGAAGGACAAGGAATTCTAAGAAGTTTTGTGGAGTCAAAAGGAGGGAGGGTGGGGGCGGCTTTACTGGCTTTGGACTGGCAGGCAGCCTATGATAGAGTGGAAAGGCGTGCACTGCAGGGTATACTTAGGAGACAGGGTTATGGGGAAGAAATAGTTGATTGGGTAAATACGCTGTATAGGGGAGCAAAAATGAGGGTACAAATAAATGGGTGTATGGGGAGGGAATTGCGATGGGTAGAGGTCTCAGGCAGGGGTGTCCCATGTCACAGATCTTATTTGCGTGTTTTCAGGACCCTTTTTATAGAATGATTGAACGTACTGTCAGTACCCGGGGTGAGGGTGGGGTTGAGGGAGGGACGCTTTGGCCGGGATTAATAGGTTATGTAGATGATACGACTGTTCTGGTTCGTGAAAGGATGTCCATGAAAGTATTGGACGATGTTGTGCAAGTGTTTGAACGTGCCACGGGTATGAAGGTAAACAGTGAGAAGTCAATGATCATGGGGTTGGGCACTTGGAAAGGGGAGGGTAAGGTAAGTTGCAATGTTAAAAAGTGTGCGGTGTCACTGAAGATTTGTGGTATTATATACAAGAATGTCATGGATGTGGCGCGTGAGGAAAACTCGGATAGGTTGTTAGAAAGGATCGTGGGACGTCTGGGTGTTTTGAGGCCCCAGCATTTCACTCTGGCCCAACCTGTGATTGTCGTAAATGTTTTATTGTATAGTAAGGTTTGGTATGTTGCGGCTGTGTTCCCGATTGCAGGGACGGCGATTGCGGGAATTTTGAAACGGGTGCTTAAATTTTTGTGGGGATCAAGTTGCGATTGGTTTAGAAGAGAGGTTGTTATGTTACCGGTGTGCCAGGGTGGGTTGGGATTGACGGATCTAAGACGGAGGGCTAAATGTGTGTTTCTTAAGTGGGAGGTATTGCGTGTGGGCGTGATGGCGGGAAATATAGAACAGGTATATATGAGGTTGAAGAAGTGGTATGGAAGCGTTGAATTGAGGGAATGTGAAATTGTTCTACGGGCCTTGTTGCTGGTCAGGGAACGGAGGAACATTCGAATACCGGTTTTGTGTAGGTTACTGGTGGGTAAGTGCATTGTCCCTGTTGAGGGCTCGTTTCCCATGTACTCGTGGAGAAACATTTGGTACAGATTTAGTAAGCTGAAATTATTGCCTAGGGTGCGTGACGTTATGTTTCGTTTTTTGCATGGTATCTTGCCGCCAGGGGCAATACTAAGAACCAGGATGGTTGTAGAGGGAGGGGGTGTGGTTTTTGTGGAGGGGACGACACGGCGTTCCATGTAGTTTATTTTTGTGAAGGGTTAGAAGACGTCAGGGGTTGGTTAGGTAGGTTGGTACAGAGGGTGGGAGGGAGGGGGGTGGCGGTTCTGTGTGCTTTAAGTCTTGACATGGGTGGTTTAGAAGAGGACGTCATAAGAGCTTTAGATTACATCATGGTGGATTATATCTACATATCGTGGGTGATGAGGGGGAAAAGGGTTAGTGAGGTGAGAAGGCGCGTTCTTGCGATAACGTTTTATCGTACGATGTGTCGGAACAGGGAATTGTACGGGAAGAGGTGGGATCAGGTATTTTCGGAAGGATATAGGAGGCTAACGTTAGAAATCCTCGAGAATCTGTGAATGAATATGAATGTATTAAGGGTAAGGTTCTTTTTATTTATGGGATTTACATTGGTTGAGTGTAAATCAGTGGGCAATAGCAGGCTCGTCTCCTGGGGGGGGGGCATGAGAGTGTGGTGAATGTTGGTATGGATTGTGTTTCCTGGTTGTCATGGATGTGTGGTTGTGGAGCTTTGAGAGCTCCTTGATACTTATTGCTACTTTTGTGTAATGAATGAAAGTGCAACCCCGAAGGTTTTGTCATGTATTTGGAGGTGTTCCTGACTTGTAATGACCCAATTCTTGAGTTATATGCTTTTAATGGTATATGTAATTGGTTATGTTTATTATAAGTTATGAGGTCATGATATGTGTTTGATTTTTGTAGGTTAAAATATTTTTATATACTGATTTGTTTGTGTACATGTATGCATATGCATGGGTTTTCCTTTTTTTTTTCTTTGAAATCAAGTTTTTCTTTTGTGTTACTCTTTAAATATCGTTTTGAGCCTTTGTTAAATGTTAGGCTCCAGTGCATTCCTAATATGGGTATGTTAATGTTGTTTTAAAGTTACTGGTAGTTGTTTTGAGATGTTTTGTTGTAAGCTTTTGCTTTACGTATTGCCATTTTTTCAGAGGTGTTATAGAACCATTGATTCTGAGAATTTTATGCTGTTATCTTTTTATGTCTATTTATATTCTGGAATTATGTACTGATGCACTGTTTTTAAATAAAATATAAAAAAAAATTCATGCACATACACATGTACAAGCACACACTCACACACTCTCACTGTCACACACTCTCACTATCACACACTAACACAAACTTCACTCAAGGAAAAAGAACTCGGGGTGAGTATAAAACCGCGCACATCTCCGGAGGTGCACATCAACCAAATAACTGCTGCAGCATATGGGCGCCTAGCATACCTAAGAACAGCATTCCGACATCTTAATAAGAACTCGTTCAGGACCCTGTACACTCTGTA
Organism: Cherax quadricarinatus; assembly: GCF_026875155.1. NCBI lineage: Eukaryota > Metazoa > Arthropoda > Malacostraca > Decapoda > Parastacidae > Cherax > Cherax quadricarinatus. Next base: position 9,680,933 of record NC_069414.1, read on the forward strand.
CGTCAGGCCCATATTGGAGTATGCAGCACCAGTTTGGAACCCACACTTAGCCAAGCATGTAAGAAAGCTAGAGAAAGTGCAAAGACTTGCAACAGGACTAGTCCTGGAGCTAAGGGGTATGTCCTACGTGGAGAGGTTAAGAGAAATCAACCTGACGACACTGGAGGACAGGAGAGATAAGAGGGGGGATATGGTAACGACTTTTAAAATACTGAGAGGAATCGACAAGGTGGACAGACACAGGGTGTTCCAGAGATGGGACACAGCAACAAGGGGTTACAGTTGGAAGTTGAAGACTCAGATGTGTCAAAGGGATGCTAGGAAGTATTTCTTCAGTCACAGAGTTGTCGAGAAGTGGAATAGTCTCGGAAGTGATGTAGTTGAGGCAGGATCCATACATAGCTTTAAGACCAGGTATGTTAAAGCTCATGGAGCAGGAAGAGGGACTCAGTAGTGGCAAGTGAAGAGGCGGGGACAGGAGCTGTGACTCGACCCCTGCAACCACAACTAGGTGAGTACACACACACACACACACACACACACACACACACACACACACACACACACATACACACACACAACAAACACACACCAAACACACACACACACACTCACACACACACACACACACACACACACACACACACACACACACACACACACACACACGCACACACACACACAGGAGAGGTTTGTACCCAAGGGTAGGGTAACATGAATAATGAAAAAGCCAGGATGAGCCCATGGTTCACCCAAAGGTGCAGGGAGGCAAAAACCAAGTGTGCTAGGGAATGGAAGAAGTATAGAAGGCAAAGGACCCAGGAGAGTAAGGAGAGCAGTCGTAGAGCCAGAAATGAATATGAACAGATACGAAGGGAGGCCCAGCGATAATATGAAAATGACATAGCAGCGAAAGCCAAATCTGACCCAAAGCTGTTATGCAGCCTCATCAGGAGGAAAACAACAGTCAAGGACCAGGTAATCAGGCTAAGGAAGGAAGGAGGAGAGACAACAAGAAATAACCGTGAAGTATGTGAGGAACTCAACAAGAGATTCAAAGAAGTGTCCACAGAGGAGACAGAAGGGGCTCTAGAAAGCCGGAGAGGTGGGGTACACCACCAAGTGCTGGACACAGTACACACAACCGAGGAAGAAGTGAAAAGACTTCTGAGTGAGCTAGATACCTCAAAGGAAATGGGGCCGGATAACATCTCTCCATGGGTCCTGAGAGAGGGAGCAGAGGTGCTATGTGTACCCCTAACAACAATATTCAATATATCTATCGAAACAGGGAGATTGCCTGAGGCATGGAAGATAGCAAATGTAGTCCCAATCTTTATAAAAGGAGACAGACATGAAGCACCAGACTATAGACCAGTGTCACTGACATGTATAGTATGCAAAGTCGTGGAGAAGATTATCAGGAGAAGAGTGGTGGAACACCTAGGAAGGAATGATCTCATCAACATCAGGGACGGAAAATCCTGTGTCACAAACCTACTGGAGTTCTATGACAGGGTGACAGCAGTAAGACAAGAGAGAGAGGGGTTGGTGGATTGCATTTTCTTGGACTGCAAGAAAGCGTTTGACACAGTTCCACACAAGAGATTAGTGCAAAAACTGGAGGACCAAGCAGGGATAACAGGGAAGGCACACAATGGATCAGGGAATACTTTTCAGGAAGACAGCAGCGAGTCATGGTACGTGGTGAGGTGTCAGAGTTGGCGCCTGTGACCACCGGGGTCCCACAGGGGTCAATCCTAGCACAAGGGCTGTTTCTGGTATTTATGAACGACATTTTGCAGATGACGTGAAGTTGATGAGAAGAATTCATTCGATTGAAGACCAGGCATAACTACAAAGGGATCTGGACAGGCTGCAGACCTGGTCCAGCCATTGGCTCCTAGAGTTCAACCCCACCAAGTGCAAAGTCATGAAGATTGGGGAAGGGCAAAGAAGACTGCAGACAGAGTAAAGTCTAGGGGGCCAGAGACTACAAACCTCACTCAAGGAAAAAGATCTTGGGGTGAGTATAACACCAGGCACAAGACTGAGGACCACATCAACCAAATAACTGCTGCAGCATATGAGCGCCTAGCGAACCTCAGAACAGCATTCCGACATCTTAATAAGGAATCGTTTAGGACCCTGTACACCGTGTACGTTAGGCCCATATTGGAGTATGCGGCACCAGTTTGGAACCCACTCCTAGCCAAGCACGTAAAGACACTAGAGAAAGTGCAAAGGTTTGCAACAAGACTAGTCCCAGAGCTAAGACGTATGTCCTACGAGGAGAGGTTAAGGGAAATCAACCTGACGACACTGGAGGACAGGAGAGACAGCGGGGACATGATAACGACATTCAAAATACGGAGTGGAATTGACAAGGTGGACAAAGACAGGATGTTCCAGAGATGGGACACAGCAACAAGGGGACACAGTTGGAAAGTTGATGACACAGATGAATCACAGGGATGTTAGGAAGTATTTCTTCAGCCACAGAATAGTCAGGAAGTGGAATAGATTGGGAAGCGATGTAGTGGAGGCAGGATCCATACATAGCTTTAAGCAGAGGTATGATAAAGCTCACGGTTAAGGGAGAGTGACCTAGTAGCGACCAGTGAAGAGGCGGGCCAGTAGCTTGGACTCGTCCCCTGCAACCTCAACTAGGCGAGTACACATACACACACACACACACATTTTCTTGGACTGCAAGAAGGCGTTAGACACAGTTCCACACAAGAGATTAGTGCAAGAACTGGAGGACCAGGCAGGGATAACAGGGAAGGCACTACAATGGATCAGAGAATACTTGTCAGGAAGACAGCAGCGAGTCATGGTACGTGGCGATGTGTCAGAGTAGGCGCCTGCGACCACCGGGGTCCCACAGGGGTCAGTCCTAGGACTAGTGCTGTTTCTGGTATTTTTGAACGACATGACGGAAGGAATAGACTCCGAAGTGTCCCTGTTTGCAGATGACGCGAAGTTGATGAGAAGAATTCATTCGATAGAAGACCAGGCATAACTACAAAGGGATCTGGACAGGCTGCAGACCTGGTCCGGCAATTGGCTCCTGGAGTTCAACCCCGCCAAGTGCAAAGTCATGAATATTGGGGAAGGGCAAAGAAGACCGCAGACAGAGTACAGTCTAGGGGGCCAGAGACTACAAACCTCACTCAAGGAAAAAGATCTTGGGGTGAGCATAACACCAGGCACATCTCCTGAAGTACACATCAACCAAATAACTGGTGCAGCATATGGGCGCCTAGCAAACCTCAGAACAGCATTCCGACATCTTAATAAGGAATCGTTCAGGACCCTGTACACGTGTACGTTAGACCCATATTAGAGTATGCGGCACCAGTTTGGAACCGACACCTAGCCAAGCACGTAAAGAAACTAGAAAAAGTGCAAAGGTTCGCAACAAGACTAGTCCCAGAGCTAACGGGTATGTCCTACTAGGAGAGGTTAAGGGAAATCGACCTGACGACACTGAAGGACATGAGAGATAGGGGGGACATGATAACGACGTACAAAATATTGAGAGGAATTTACAAGGTGGACAATGACAGGATGTTCCAGAGATGGGACACAGCAACAAGGGGACACAGTTGGAAGTTGAAGACACAGATGAATCACAGGGATGTAGGAAGTATTTCTTCAGCCACAGAGTAGTCAGGAAGTGGAATAGTTTGGAAGCGATGTAGTGAGGCAGGATCCATACATAGCTTTAAGCAGAGGTATGATAAAGCTCACGGTTCAGGGAGAGTGACCTATGTGAAGAGGCGGGGCCAGAAGCTATGACTCGACCCCTGCAACCTCAACTAGGTGAGTACAACTAGGTGAGTACACATACACACACACAAACACACACACACACAGGTCTGGTGGATGAACCTGGGAGGGAAGAACCTGGGAGGGAAGACTGGGAGTTAGAGCTCAAAAAAAAGGAGGAAGAGTGGGGAAAGAAAACAGAAGAGCTTGGCAAGAAAATGAAGGAGAGGATAGCTGAAGAGTGCAGGAAGTGGGGGATACATGTCTTAGCAGCAGAAGATAAGATACAGTGCTTAGAAGACTGAACTAAAAAGCATAAAACCGATTAGAGAGACAAATTACAGTACAGACACAACATCAGGAACTTCTATATCAGAACAGACAAGGGGACTGTAGGAAGAAAAGGAGATATGCCTTGTGCAAAAGCCCTATCAGACCCACGTGGGACCCAGGAAAAGACGAAGAGCACACTAAGATCAAATGAGAGTTCTGAAGACAATGAAGGTATGCCATATGCAGAGGCTCTAACAGACAACTGTAGTAGCAAGGAACAGCTGATCATGAAAGACAGTTCACTGATCATAGGGGCTTCAGCAAGGGCAGGGATTGAAGGCAAAAACGTTTCAATAGAAGGAACTAAAACACCTCAGAGGATGCAAAGGGAGACACAGTGGGTGGAGGAAAGGGAGATGTCACCTTTTGTCTTCGGGCTCCAAGAAGCCAAAGGGGGAATGTACGATGAAAGAAAACAGGAAGAGGAAAAAGCAATTGAAAGTATCATGAAAACAATAGGAGAGTGTGACATGACCCAGGTGACAAATTTTCGGAGAATTGGGTGGTTTATGAGTGGAAGGAAACGGCCTGTCAAAGTAATTTTCAAGGAAGAATCAGCTCAAACCAGGATCCTGCAGGAGAAAGCATGACTGAGGGACAAACTGGAGTACCAGAGAGAGTACCTCGATTGTGACAGAACACAAAAAGAAAGGATGATACTGAAAGAGAAGGTACAAAGACGAAAATAGGAATGAGAGGCAATGATGAAGATGAGCACCCAGACCCAGGAGGAAGGGCAAACACCCCTCCCAGAAACTCCCACAGTAGGACTCCAACTGCAACCCCAACACAACTGAACAATCTAAACCAAAACCCACACACTGTTCCCTCTGCCCCAACCTCCACATCACAAACCTCACCCCTACAGCTACCCCTACAGGCATTCTGCCCCCACCACCCTTATCACAAACCCCACCCACACCATAACTCCCCATAGGCCCCCACCAGGGCTCCCACTCCCCCAGCCCCAATATTCTCCCAGGACCACAGTGACAGAAAAGAAACTGAAGGTTTGGTACACGAGCACAGACGGAATAACGAATAAATATGAGGAGTGGCACGAAAGAATCAATGAGAAGTCCCTAGACATCATAGCAGTCACAGAAACGAAGCTCATTGAGACAATAACAGACACAATCTTCCCACTCGGATATCAGATCCTGAGGAAAGATAGAAGGAGTAGAGGGGGAGGAGCGGTTGCACTGCTCATAAAAAAAAACAATGGAGATTTGAGGAAATGGAAGGCATGGACGAGATTGGAGAAAGGGAATACATAGTAGGCACAATTCAGTCTGGGGAACATAAAGTAGTCATTGGAGTGATGTATAACCCACCACAGAACTGCAGGAGGCCAAGAGAGGAATACGAAGAGAACAACAGAGCGATGGTGGACACACTGGCTGAGGTGGCAAGAAGAGCCCACTCGAGCAGAGCAAAGTTACTGGTTATGGGCGATTTCAACCAATGGAAATCGGTTGGGAAAACCTGGAGCCACATGGGCATTCCAAAACATGGAGATCCAAGATGGTGGATGTGGTACTGGAAAACCTCATGAATCAACATGTCAGGGATACTACCAGAGATTGAGGGGAGGATGAACCAGCAAGACTGGACCTAGTGTTCACCCTGAGCAGTTCAGACATTGAGAACATCACATGTGAGAGGCTGCCTGGAGCTAGTGATCACGTGGTTCTGAGTTTTGACTATATAGTAGATCTACAAGTGAAGAGGGTAACAGGAATTGAATGGGAAAAGCCAAACTATATTAGGAGGGACTACACAGGAATGAAGAACTTCCTGCAGGAGGTTCAATGGGTCAGAGAACTGGTAGGAAAGTCAGCAAACGAGATGATGGAATATGTAACAACAAAATGCAAGGAGGCAGAGGAAAGGTTTGTTCCCAAGGGTAATAGAAATAATGGGAAGATCAAAGCAAGTCTTTGGTTTACCCGAAGGTGCAAAGAGCCAAAAACTAAGTGCACCAGAGAATGGAAAAGGTACAGGAGGCAAAGGACCCAGGAAAATAAAGAGATTAGTCGAAGAGCCAGAAATAAGTATGCACAGATAAGGAGGGAGGCCCATCGACAGTACGAAAACGACATAGCATTGTAAGTCAAGTCTGACCTGAAACTGCTCTATAGCCACATTAGGAGGAAGACAACAGTCAAACACCAGGTAATCAGGCTGAGGAAATAAGGTGGGGAGCTCATGAGAAACGATCAAGAAGTATGCAAGGAGCTCAACATGAGATTTAAGGAAGTATTTACAGTGGAGATAGGAAGGCCTCTGGGAAGACAGAACAGAGGGAGACACCAACAAGGAATATACCACTAAGTGTTGGATGACATACACACAACTGAGGAGGAGGTGAAGAAGCTGCTAAGGGACCTTAATACCTCAAAGGCAATGGGCCCAGACAACATCTCCCGTGGGTTCTTAGAGAGGGAGCAGAAATGTTGTGTGTGCCACTAACCACAATCTTCAACACATCCCTTGAAACTGGGCAACTACCTGCGGTATGGAAGACTGCAAATATAGTTTCCATTTTTAAAAAAGGAGACAGAAAAGAGGCACTAAACTATAGACCAGTGTCACTGATGTGTATAGTATGCAAAGTCATGGAGAAGATTATCAGAAGGAGAGTAGTGGAGCACCTGGAACGGAACAAGAGTATGAACGCCAACCAGCATGGATTTATGAAACGCAAATCCTGTGTCAGAAACCTTCTGGAGTTTTATGATAAAGTAACAGAAGTAAGACACGAGACAGAGGTGTGGGTTGATTACATCTTCTTGGACTGCAGGAAGGCCTTCGACACAGTTCCTCACGAGAGATTAGTGCAGAAGCTAGAGGATCAGGTGCGTACAACAGGAAGGGCACTGCAATGGATCAGAGAATACCTGACAGGAGGCAACAACGAGTCATGGTATGTGATGAGGTATCATAGTGGGCACCTGTGACGAGGGGGGTCCCACAGAGGTCGGTCCTATGACCAGTGCTATTTTTGGTATATGTGAATTACATGATGGAAGGGATAAACTCAGAAGTGTCCCTGTTCGTAGATGATATGAAGTAAATGAGGAAAATTAATTCAGATGAGGATCAGGCAGGACATCAAAAGGACTTTGACACCTGATCCAGCAACTGGCTTCTCGAATTTAACCCCACCAAATGCAAAGTCATGAAGATCGGAGAAGGGCAAAGAAGACCGGAGACGAAGTATAGGCTAGGTGGCCAAAGACTGTAAACCTCGCTTAAGGAGAAAGATCTAGGAGTGAGTATAACACCGAACACGTCTCCGGAAAGCACACATCAAACAGATAACTGCTGCAGCATATGGGTGCCTGGCAAACCTGAGAATAACGTTCCGATACCTTTGTAAGGAATCGTTCAAGACACTGACACCGTGTACATCAGGCCCATACTAGAGTATGCAGCACCAGTTTGGAACCCACACTTGATCAAGCACGTCAAGAAATAGAGAAAGTGCAAAGGTTTGCGACATGGTTAGTTCCAGAGTTAAGGGGAATGTCCTACGAATAAAGGTTAAGGGAAATCGGCCTGACGACACTGGAGGACAGGAGAGTTAGGGGAGACATGATAATGAAATACAAAATACTGCGTGGAATAGAGAAGGTGGACAGAGACAGGATGTTCCAGAGAGGGGACACAGAAACAAGGGGTCACAATTGGAAGTTGAAGACTAAAATGAGTCAAAGGGATGTTAGGAAGTATTTCTTCAGTCATAAAGTAGCCAGAAAGTGGAATAGTCTAGCAAGTGAGGTAGTGGAGGCAGGAACCATACATAGCTTTAAGATGAGGTATGATAAAGCTCATGGAGCAGGGAGAGAAAGGACCTACAGCGCTCAGTGAAGAGGCGGTACCAGGAGCTGAGTCTCGACCCCTGCAACCACAATTAGGTGAGTATACACACACACACACACACACACATACACACACACACACACACACTCACCCACACACTCACACACACACACACACACACACACACACACACACACACACACACACACACACACACACACACACACACACACACACACACGGTGGGTGCAGACGTGGGTGCACAAGGCTCCGAGAACCTTCGTGTTTTTGAGGCGTGCAATAACCGCTAGCAGTAATCAGTGGTAGTGACAAAGTCAGTGAACAAACCTGCGAGTGATAAAATATAGTTATTAGTTGAAAAAATTCGAGGGGAAACCTAAATTCAGTATTGTCTTTTAAAGTGCCAAACCGTTGTGGATTACTAGGCACTATTTGCCACACAGATACAAACATAAAAGATCAAAGTGAGTGTGGAAACGGGTGTTCAAAGAATTACCAGCGTTTGGTTACAAGTGAAAAATGTGGGGCACATAATGTGAGAGTGAAAAAGTTAAATAAGCAAAAGGAGAAGAAAAAAATAAAAATATACAACAAGGGAAGGTGGCAGTAGGCCTGTCAAAGCAGTGACGTTCAAACCAGTTTGTATGCCATATATACATATAAGTGTAATACCGAATGTTAAAGTGTATTCTGTATTAAGTGAAAAGTGAAAATCATTGAGGAACACGGGATGCATGAGCATATATTGGTTATAAACATCCACGGGTGAAGGAGTTACAAAATAGTGATAGAAGGCTTGTTCGATGGACTACGTCATCAGCTTCTGGCAATTGTCATTCCACGCTGCCAGCGCAAGTATTGCTCACAGTTGAGGTTGCATTTTGGCAAGGTTGAGTCTGGTCCTGAATCACTG
>NC_069414.1:9692298-9698554 GCF_026875155.1 Cherax quadricarinatus
AAATCATCACGGAAATAGGTGAAGAGAGGGATGAGATTGTAAATTTTCAGAGAATAGGGGGGTACTCGAAGGGAGAAACCGACCAATCAAGCTGATTCTCAGGACGGAAACAGTGCGGAACAGGATCCTCCAAGAGAAACCAAGATTGAAATACTCGGAAGAGTACAAGAGGTGTTCCTAGACAGAGACAGAACACAAGCAGAACGACAGCAGCTGAGGGAGAGGACAAAAAAGCGAAAGGAGCTAGGAAAAGAGACAAGGATGGAACCAGCAGAGGTCAGTCAGAGCAGAACAGAACAGCAAGGGCAAGCCACACAAACTATTCTCAGAACCATACAATCTATCACACCCTCCCAACACACACTACAATCCATACCCACAGCCTCCACCCAACAACGAGCTATTGAATCCCACAGTATGCCACCAGGTCCTCCACCCTCCACAGGCCCCAAACACAGTGTTGGAAAAAGGAAACTGAAGGTATGGTACCAACAATCGCTGATGGAATAACAAATAAGTGGGGAGGAGTGGCATGAAAGAGTCAAGAAGCATACACCGGCATCATAGGCTCTCACAGAAACAGCTTCCAGGTATGATAACAGATAGCCATCTTTCCAATGGGATACCAAATCCTGAGGAAAGACAGTGGGAAACAGGGGGGGTGGAGGAGTGGCATTTGCTGATCAAAATCGCTGGAATTTTGATGAGCTGGAGAGAGGAGACAGTGGGAAGAAAGTGATTACATAGCGGAACGCTTCAATTGGATGTCCCAAGGTGTAATATAGAGATGTTTAACCCACCACAGAACAGCAGGAGGCCAAGGCAAGAGTATGACGAGAGCAATAGAGCGATGGTTGACCCACTGGCTAGCAGTGGCCAGAAGAGCTCATGCATGCACGGCACGCTCCTGATCTGGTGACTTTAACCACAAGGAGTCGATTGGGAGAACATTGGACCACATGGGGGCAAGATACATGGAGGGCTAATGATGATGGAGGTGGTACTGGAAAACTTCATGTGGCCAACACGTAAGGGGACACTACAAGAGAGGAGAGGAGAGGATGAAACCAGCAAGGCTGGATTAGTATTCACCTTGAGTAGTGCATATATCGAGGACATCACATATGAAAGACCCTTGGGCCAGTGACCATGTGGTTTTTAAGCTTCAAATACACAGTAGAGTACAAGTGGAGGGAGAAGCAGGAAGCCAGGACGAATGGAAGCCAAACGCAAGAAAGGGGATACACAGTATGAGGAACTTTCTGAACGGGGTTCAGTGGGGACAGAGAACTTGCAGGGAAGCCAGTTAATGAGATGATGGAATATGTAGCAACAAATGCAAGGAGGCTGAGGAGGGTTTGATACCCAAGGGTAACAGAATATGAAAAAGGCAGGATGAGCCCATGGTTTACAAAAGGTGCAGGGAGGCAAAAACCAAGTGTGCTAGGGAATGAAGAAATATAGAAGGCAAAGACCCAGAGAATAAGGCGAGCAGTCGTAGAGCCAGAACCGAATATGCACAGAAAGAAGGGAGGGCCAAGACAATCATGAAAACGACATAGCAGAGAAAGCAAATCTGACCCGAAAATGTTGTATAGCCATCAGGAGGGAAAAACAACAGTCCAGGACCAGGTAATCAGGCTAAGGTAGGAAGGAGGAGAGACAACAAGAAATGACGTGAAATATGTGAGGGAACTCAACAAAGAGATTCAAAAGAAGTGTTCACAGAGGAGAAGAAAGGGGCTCCAGAAAGACGAGAGGTGGGCACACCACCATGTTCGGACACAGTGCAACAACCGAGGAAGAAGTGAGAGGCTTCTGAGTGAACTAGATACCTCAAAGGCAATGGGGGCAAGATACATCTCCCCATGGTATTGAGAGAGGGATCAGAGGCGCATATGTGTACCCTAACAACCAGATATTCATATAAATCTAATCCGAAAAACAGGGAGATTGCTGAGGCATGGAAGACAGCAAATGTAGTCCAATCTTTAAAAAAGGAGACGACATGAAACATTAAACTACAGGACAGTGTCATGACATGTATAGTATGCCAAAATAATGGAGAAGATTATCAGCGCGAAGAGTGGTGGAAACACCTAGAAGGAACGATCTCATCAACAAGCAGCCAACATGGTTTCAGGGGACGGGAAATCTTGTGTCACAAACCTACTGGATGTTCTATGACATGGTGACAGCAGTAAGACAAGAGAGAGAGGGGTGGGTGGATTGCATTTTCTTGGTCTGCAAGAAGGCGTTTGACACAGTTCCACACAATAGAGATTGGTGAAAATGGAGGACCACGCAGGGATAACAGGGAAGCACTACAATGGATCAGGAATTACTTGTCAGGAAGACAGCAAGCGAGTCATGGTACGTGGCGAGGTGTCAGAGTGGGCACCTGTGACCAGCGGGGTCACCCACACGTGTCAGTCCTAGGACCAGTGCTGTTTTCTGGTATTTGTTGAAACGACATGACGGAAGGAATAGCTCTGAGGTGTCCATGTTTGCAGATGACGTGAAGTTGATGAGAAAGAGTTCAGTAGATCGAAGACCAGGCAGACTACAAAGGGATTGGATAGGCTGCAGTCCTGGTTCAAGCAACTGGTTGGAGTTCAATCTCACAAGTGCAATGTGCATGATGATTGGGGGGGGAAGGGCAAAGAAGACCGAAAGACGGAGTACAGTCTAGGGGGCCAGAGGCTACAAACATTACTCAAGGAAAAAGATCTTGGGGTGAGTATAACACCAGGCACATCTCCTGAAGCGCACATCAACCAAATAACTGCTGCAGCAAACCTCAGAACAGCATTCCGACATCTTAATAAGGAATCGTTCAGGACCCTGTACACTTGTACGTTAGGCCCATATTGGAGTATGCGGCACCAGTTTGGAACCCACACCTAAACCAAGCATGTAAAGAAACTAGAAAAAAGTGCAAAGGTTTGCAACAAGACTAGTCCAGAGTTAAGAGGTATTTTCCTATGATGAGAGGTTAAGGGAAATCAACCTGACGACACTGGAGGACAGGAGAGATAGGGGGGACATGATAACGACTTACAAAATACTGAGAGGAATTGACAAGATGGACAAAGACAGGATGTTCCAGAGACTGGACACAGCAACACGGGGACACGTTGGAAGCTGAAGACACAGATGAATCAAAGGGATGTTAGGAAGTAAATTTTTTTTGCCACAGATATCAGGAATGGAATAGTTTGGGAAGCGATGTAGTGGAGGCAGGATCCATACATAGCTTTAAGCAGAGGTACGATAAAGCTCATGGTTCAGGGGGAGTGACCTTTGTAGCGACCAGTGAAGAGGCGGGCCATGAGCTTGGACTCGAAACCCCTGCAACCTCAACTAGGTGAGTTACAACTAGGTGAGTACACACACACACACACACCACACACTACACACAACACAGCACAACAACACACAACACAGTCACACACACAACCACCACACACACACAACACAGTCACAAAACACACACACACACACACACACACACACACACACACACACACACACACACACACACACACACACACACAACACACACACACACAACACAGTCCACAACCACACATACACGCATACAAACACACCAACACAGTCACACACAAAACACACACACTCACAAACAACACACACAAAACACAACACCACCATATAACACCAGCATGTCCCGGAAAGCACACATTTAATCAATAACTGCTGCAGCATATGGGCGCCTGGCAAACCCGAGAACAGCATTCCGACACCTTAAATAAGGAAACATTCAAGACACTGTACACCGTGTATGTCAGGCCCATACTGGAGTAAAGCAGCACCTGTTTGGAACCCGCACTTGATAAAGCACGTCAAGAAACTAGAGAAAGTACAAAGGTTTGCAACAAGGTTAGTTTCCAGAGCTAAGGGAAATGTCCTATGGAAGGAAAGATTAAGGGAAATCGGGCTGACAACACTGGAGGAAAAGGAGGGTCAGGGGGGACATGATAAACGACATATAAAATTACTGCGTGGATAGACAAGGTGGACAAGGACAGGATGTTCCAGGGAGGGACACAGAAACAAGAGGCCACAATTGGAAGTTGAAGACACAAATGAGTCAGAGAGATAGTAGGAAGTATTTCTTCAGTCATAGAGTTGTAAGGCAGTGGAATAGCCTAGAAAATGACGTAGTGGAGGCAGGAACCATACACAGTTTTAAGACGAGGTTTGATAAAGCTCATGGAGCGGGGAGAGAGAGGGCCTAGTAGCAACCGGTGAAGAGGCGGGGCCAGGAGCTAGGACTCGACCCCTGCAACCACAAATAGGTGAGTACAAATAGGTGAGTACACACACACACACACACACACATACAACATAGTCACACACACACACACACAACACAGTCACACACACACACACACACACACACACAACACAGTCACACACTAAATCCTCCAGTTGCTCCCACAAAAATATAACCAAAGCAATCACTCAATCTAATTCGAACTGGTTCTTAAATCCCCTTAAAGCCCGACCTGAATCACTCGTCCGTTTGACAGTTTGGTCGGCTGCCTTCTCATATCCGCCCTGTAAACTAGGGCGTCAGTGGCAGTGAGTGTGGAAGGTTTAGGAGTGTGTCGGGGAGTCTGTGGAAGAGTGTATATGTGTGTACTCACCTATTTGTGGTTGCAGGGGTCGAGTCCTAGCTCCTGGCCCCGCCTCTTCACCGGTTGCTACTAGACCCTCTCTCTCCCCGCTCCATGAGCTTTATCAAACCTCGTCTTAAAACTGTGTATGGTTCCTGCCTCCACTACGTCATTTTCTAGGCTATTCCACTGCCTTACAACTCTATGACTGAAGAAATACTTCCTACTATCTCTCTGACTCATTTGTGTCTTCAACTTCCAATTGTGGCCTCTTGTTTCTGTGTCCCCTCCCTGGAACATCCTGTCCTTGTCCACCTTGTCTATTCCACGCAGTATTTTATATGTCGTTATCATGTCTCCCCTGACCCTCCTGTCCTCCAGTGTCGTCAGGCCGATTTCCCTTAATCTTTCTTCATAGGACATTCCCCTTAGCTCTGGAACTAACCTTGTTGCAAACCTTTGTACTTTCTCTAGTTTCTTGACGTGCTTTATCAAGTGCGGGTTCCAAACAGGTGCTGCATACTCCAGTATGGGCCTGACATACACGGTGTACAGTGTCTTGAATGATTCCTTACTAAGGTGTCGGAATGCTGTTCTCAGGTTTGCCAGGCGCCCATATGCTGCAGCAGTTATCTGATTGATGTGTGCTTCCGGAGACATGCTCGGTGTTATACTCACCCCAAGATCTTTCTCCTTGAGTGAGGTTTGCAGTCTTTGGCCACCTAGCCTATACTCTGTCTGTGGTCTTCTGTGCCCTTCCCCTATCTTCATGACTTTGCATTGGCAGGATTAAATTCGAGAAGCCATTGCTGGACAAGGTGTCCAGTCTGTCCAGGTCTCTTTGAAGTCCTGCCTGGTCCTCATCAGATTTAATTCTCCTCATTAACTTCACATCATCTGCAAACAGGGACACTTCTGAGTCTAACCCTTCCGTCATGTCGTTCACATATACCAAAAATAGCACTGGTCCTAGGACCGACCCCTGTGGGACCCCGCTCGTCACAGGTGCCCACTGTGATACATCAATACGTACCATGACTCGTGTTGCCTCCCTGTCAGGTATTCTCTGATCCATTGCAGTGCCCTTCCTGTTATATGCGCCTGATGCTCTAGCTTCTGCACTAATCTCTTGTGAGGAACTGTGTCAAAGGCCTTCTTGCAGTCCAAGAAGATGCAATCAACCCACCCCTCTCTCTCTTGTCTTACTTCTGTTATTTTATCATAAAACTCCAGAAGGTTTGTGACACAGGATTTGCCTTCCGTGAATCCGTGCTGGTTGGCATTTATACTCCTGTTCCGTTCCAGGTGCTCCACCACTCTCCTCCTGATAATCTTCTCCATAATTTTGCATACTATACACGTCAATGACACAGGTCTATAGTTTAGTGCCTCTTTTCTGTCTCCTTTTTTGAAAATGGGAACTACATTTGCTGTCTTCCATACCTCAGGTAGTTGCCCAGTTTCCAGGGATGTGTTGAAGATTGTGGTAAGTGGTACGCACAACATATCTGCGTGTGTGTGTGTGTCTGTGTGTGTGTGTGTGTGTGTGTGTGTGTGTGTGTGTAGACGTTTTGCAGTATTGGGGACTGTGGGAGAATGTGGGGGGAAAATGT
>NC_069414.1:9699054-9721959 GCF_026875155.1 Cherax quadricarinatus
AAAGATAATCATCGAATAATTGAGGCGTCAAAATATGAAAATGTTTGTGTTAATGGGGGATTTTATCTTTAGACAAATTGTTGGAACAATTTGACAGGAAACTTTGAGTCTATGCTTTTTGATACATTCAGGATGCTTTTAAAACAGTTTGTGACAGAACCAACTAAAGGAAACAATCTGCTTGACTTGGTTCTTGCCAACCAAGATTCACTTGAGGTTAATGAAGAGCTTGGAGAAAGTGATCACAAATTACTTAGTTTCAATATATTATGGAATTACCCAGTAACCTGCAATCAAGTCTCTGTCCCAGACTTTCGTTTGGGCTGATTTCATGAGACTGAAAATTACCTGGGTGGGCTAAATTGGGATGTCCTGACTATGGGTCAGGTAACTGGTGTTGGTTCCCAATATGACGTTTTTCAGAGCATAGTTCTAGCTACACTGAAAAACTTTCTTCCGAGTAGGGAAATTAGATCCAAAAAATGATCCCAAATGGATGAACAATAGAGTAAGGCATTTTTTAGATGTATCAAAAGAGGGGAGGGGCCCAGTTCAGAATCAATATATTCAGTTAAAGAGAGAAATAAAAAAGGGAAAAAAAGAAAAGCAAAAAAGGGGATTATGAGGCTAAGGTCGCAAGGGATTCGACGACTAACCCAAAAGGGTTCTTTCAGGTATACAGAAGTGAGATTAAACAAGATTGGCCCACTTGAGTAGCTCCGGGTCAGATCACTGACGGGGATCACTGATAGGGCATGTGAAATTTTCAATTTCTTACTTCCTCTCAGTTTTTACTCAGGAAGATACTAGCGAAATTCAAAAATAATATTTATTTTAGAACAGGACGATAATAAACCATGCACGATTTACAATAACTAGTGACATGGTCCTCAACAAATAGAGAAATTAAAACCTTTTCGAATCCCCAGGCCCGGATGAATTGTTTACAAGAGTTTTAAAGGAATGTAAAGAGGAATTTTGCAAACCTTTTTGGGCTAATCTTTTCAACATATCGCCTACAAAACTGGCGTAGTGCCTGATAAGTGGAAAATGGCAAATGTAATACCTATTTAAAAGGCAGGTGACAGGTCATTAGCTCGAACTATAGACCCAAAAAGCCCAACCTCCACAGTGGGAAAATTTTTGGAATCAATAATTGCAGAGGGCAATTCGTAGCCATCTTGATAGGCATAAATTTATAAATGAATCTCAACATGGTTTGACTAAGGGGCGTTTCCTGGGCTTACGAATTACTAACTTTTTTCGCTAAGGTGTTTGAGGAGCAGATCATGGGAATGAATATGAAAATTGAGTATATGGATTCAGTAAGGCTTGAGATCGAGTTCCAATCAGAGACCCTTTTGGAGGAAAAATTAAGGCACACGGGAATAGGAGGAGAAATTTTTTCCTGGGTAGAGGCATGGTTGACAAATAGGCAGCAAAGAGTTTGCTAAATGGGGAAAAATCAGAAATGGGGGCACCGTCACAAGCGGTGTTCCTCAGGGGTCAGTGTTGGGCCCCTGTGTTTTCACAGTTTACATAAACGATATAGTTTGAGGGAATAAATAGCAACATAAGCAAATTTGCTAAATGACACCCAAAATAGGCCATCCAGTTCATTCTATTGAGGACATTAGAGCACTCCAGGATGATTTGAATAGACTGATGCAGTGGTCGGAGGAAGTGGCAGATGCAGTTTCATGCAAAGTTCTAAATGTTGAACAGGACAATTAACCATGCCACTTAAAAACTGAATAGTAATAGATCTTAATACTACTGATTGCAAAAAAGGATTTAGGAGTTCTTGTTAGCAGTATCTGAAACTAAGACAACAGTGTATAAGTGCTCGCAATAAAGCTAACAGAAATCCTTGGCACCATATCAAGAAGTATAAATAATACAAGTCCTAGGTTGTTCTTCAACTCTGTATGTAATGCTGCACAGTTCTGGTCACCCATATTACAGAATGGATATAAATGCTCTGGAAAACATACAGAGGAGGATAACAAAGCTGATCCCATGTATCAAAATCTTCCCTATGAGGATAGACTAAAGGGTCCTTGAATCTGCCCTCTCTATAAGGCGTAGAATTAGGGGGATATGATTGAGGTGTATAAATGGAAAACAGGAATAAATAATGGGGATTAAATAGCGTGCTGAAAATATCCACCAAACCCGGACTCGCAGGCAATGGTTTTCAAGCGGGAAAAAAATTCAGATTCAGGAAGGATATAGAAAAGCACTGGTTTGGATGAATGGAACAAAGTCCCGAGCTAAATACCTTGTGTAGTTTTAAAAATAGTTGGATAAATACATGAGTGGGTGTGGGTGGGTGTGAGTTTGGACCTGACTAGCTGTGCTACCAGGTCTGGTGCCGTAACCTAAACTAGGTGGACATTGTTCTAGGCCGGGGGGTAGCATGGACCTGCTTTGCTTGGGTCAGTAGGCCTGTTGCAGTGTTCTTTCTTTCTATGCTTTTATTTTTCTTAAATAAGCTTGTAAGAACATAAGACATAAGAAAGGAGGAACACTGCAGAGGTGCAACATTTCATAGGGGGTGTCACATTTGTTCAATGTGGAAATAGGTCGTGCCAAAGAATTAGGCAAGCGAAGAATTCCAAGTATTAAGATCCCAAGAAGTTGCAGTGTCTGACAGATTTGTAGATGAATGGTTCAGAGAACCGACATCAGGTTAGACTGATAAACCCAAGAGTTTTCACATGTGTCTAATTTATCAACATGTCGGGTTTTCTGAACCATTCATCTACAAACCTGACAGACACTGCAACTTCTTGGATCTTAAAAACTTAGAATTGTTCGCTTTCCTAATTTTGGGCACGACCTACTTCCACATTGAACAAATGTGACACCACCTATGACTGCTGCCCCCTCTCCTGCCATAACGGTTTATAAGCTGCTTCTCCGCCATATCCGTTTCTATTCAAGATTGATGGACTGAACACATCGACCCAAGTTGAGGACTGATTAACTCTTCTCCTCTGTCTTCAGTTTCTCTACGTATGGACTGATGAAGCCACTGTGTGGCAAACGTTTTTTTCCTCAAAAAAGATTTCCCAGATTCACATGTGTCAAATTATCAACATTCGTTTCTCTGAACCATTCATCACAAACTTTCCTTTGTCCTTTCTAAATCTAAACCCTTATCTAATTTATCAATCATTTTCTGCGGGTTCTCTCTTTGGGGAGATATCCCAAAGACCTTTTAATATCCCTTTATTAATACCTAACTTTCCCCTTATACACTTCGATCAGGTCTCCCCTCATTCCTTTGTCTAACAATGAATGTAACTTAAGAGTCTTCAATCTTTCTTTATAAGGAAGATTTCAAATGCATGTATTAATTTATCATCCACCTGAATGTTTTCTAACGAATTTATTTCCCCTTCTGTAATAAGGAACCAAAAATTGAGCTGCATAATCCCAGGTGGGCCTTGCTAATTATGTATAAAGCTGCAGTATCCTCCCGCTTCCCGTTGCTTACACTTCTGATATAAATCCCAGTAATCTAATTTGCCTTATTACTACGCTTAGGCATTTCTGTCTTGGTTTAAGTTTGCTGCTCACCTTTAAACCCCCAATCCTTTTCGCATCTGTTTTTACACATTTAACTTTAAGTGCTAGGGTTAGGGGCACTCCCGGCTTTGAAACCTTGCATTTATTACATTGAACTCATCTGCCACTTTTTTTTGCCAAAAAATAGTTTTTTTTTTAAATCCCCTGAAGTTCCCCCAAAATCTAGTTTGAATCAATTATCCCACCTACCTGTGTCATCGGCGAATTTTTGTCAATCACTAAATTCCCTCATCAAGGTATTGAATATAATAAACAACAACGGGCCCCAAAACTGAACCCTGTGGAACCACTTGTTACAGATCCCATCGGATTTAACCCATTTATGGGGCCTTCCTGCTTTCCCGTCTGTGAATGACTCTTCCCCGAGAGACTTTTTTCCCCCCAATGCATGAGCGCCACTTTCTTTAACAGTCTTTGGGGTTACCGGGTTACCGGAGGTTTTTCCGGGAAAACCCCTCGGGGCCCGGTCCATGACCGGGCCCCTCCAAGGGATCAGGGCCTGATCAACTAGGCGTTACTGCTGGCCGCACCAGTCCAACTACGAGCCACACCCCGGCTGATCCGGCACGGGACTTTAGGTATCTGTCCAGCTCTCTCTTGAAGGCAGCCAGGGGTTTATTGGCAATTCCCCTAATCTTGATGGGAGGCTCTTAAACAGTTTTGGGCCCCGGGACACTTATGGTTTTTTCCCCTTTAGTGTACCAATGGCGCCCCTACTTTTTTTTGGGGGGCATTTTTGCATCGCCTGCCCAGTCTTTTACTTTCGTGGGGAGTGATTTCTGTGTGCAGATTTGGGACCATTCCTTCCAAGATTTTCCAAGTGTAGATTATGATATATCCTCCCTCCTGCGTTCCAACGAGTACAAGTCAAGTGCTTCCAAGCGTTCCCAGTAGTTAAGGTGCTTTGACAGAACTTAAACGTGCAGTAAAGGATTCTCTGTACACTCTCTAGATCTGCGATTCACCTGCCCTTTGAATGGAGATGTTAATGTACAGCAGTATTCCAGCCTAGAGAGAAAAAGTGATTTGAAAAGGATCATCATGGGCTTGGCATCTCTTGTTTTGAAAGTTCTCATTATCCATCCTATCATTTTCTTTCACGGGGCGATCGTGGCACTGGTGTGATCCTTGAAAGTGAGATCCTCAGACATTACTACTCCCAGTCCCTACATTATTTTCCGCTCTATTGTATGGCCGGGGTCAGTAGTATACTCGTTCTAGTTATTATCTCCTCCAGTTTTCCATAACGGGGTAGTTGGAATTTGTCCTCATTGAACATCATAAATTTTTTACCGTTGCCCACTGAAAATTTGTTATATCTTCTTGGAGGGTTTAAACCCCGTCCTCAGCAGATGACAGCCTCATGCAGATCCTAGTATCATCCGCAAGGATGATACGGTGCTGTGGTGTATATCTCTGTTTATGTCTGATATGAGGAAAAAGGAATAAGATGGGGGGGAAATACTGGCCTTGTGGAACAAGCTCTTCACTATGGCAGCCTCCGATTTAACCTGTTGACCACTACTCTTCGGGTGTCGATTTGTTAGGAAGTGGAAGATCCACGCCCCATTTCCCCAGTTATTCCTTTAGCACGTAATTTTATGGGCTAGTACCCATGTCCGCATTGTCAAAATGCGTTTGCTACGTCTGTGTATATTACATCTGCAGTTCTGAAGTTTTCTTCCTTGCATCCAAAGGCTCATGTCAATAGTGGATTCAGTAGTTGTGAAGGCGGAGCGACCTGCACTGAACCCATGTTGCCCTGGATGGTTCCCAATTTTGGGAATCCAGTGTTTTGCAATCGCTGCTCCTTAGCACTCTTTCAAAGAGTTTTATGATGGGGGACGTCAGAGCCTATGGTCTATTAGTTTTATTTTTTTTTTTTTTTTTTTTTTCTTAGCATTATGCCCTATTCCTGCCACCCTTTATGGAGTGGGGGCTATAGCCTTGTTTTAAGTGACTGTGGAATTTCCACCCATGTCCAACTCCTCCTCCATAGTAGTACTTAGGGCACGCGAAGGGGGGTCTTGCAGTTTCTTAAATGAAAACAGAGTTCACGAGTCCCTGGGCCTGGGGCTGAGTGCATAGGCAGGTTGTCAAGGGCTGTGTTAGAAATCTATCGAGTTAGGGTAATTCGAAATCAGGCATACATTTATGGAGTTTTTGAGGCTCATTCATGAAGAAATCATTTGTTGTCGTACGAGCCTCAACCGATAGTGGGGTCACTAAACACAGAGTCGTACTGGGATTTCAATATTTCACTCATTTCCTTGTTTGTCATCTGCGTTAAGTCCCTGCCTGTCGGATAAGGGCCCGAGACTAGATGTGGTATTTGCCTGGGTTTTGGCATAAATGAAAAAATAAGGTTGTGAAGGTCTTTCAATTTTCACGAAGTGCTGTTTATGCTCCTCCTGCCGCGCCGGTTCCTGTAAGAGTCAGTTTTCGCTTAAGTTCGATAGTTCCACGTCCCTGTCAGCGGCCCTCCTTTCGGTAGCATGATATTCTAGCTAAGTCCTGAGAGCGCAGTGTGACTCTTGGTTGGTTTGTTCGTCCTCGTGCTGTAAGGAGCGTCCTTTTTCTCGCCAGTTTACGCCTGCTCTTCTTTTTCTTGGGGGAATATGCCTAGAAATGCTTGGGCACAGGAAAGTTGGTGGGAACTCTATAAAAAAGCCTTCAAAACTAAGAAAAATTAAAATCTTTACGTGGAACAGCCTCAAAAGCTTTACGGAAGAAAGTTAATAAAATAGTTAGACAAGACCGGCCTCTTGTGAATCCATGCGGGAGTATCATTAATCAAGCTATGCTATCGAGATGGCTTCTTATAATCTGAGCTATAATTGACTCTAGTAATTTGCCTACAATTGAGGTCAGGCTTATTGGGCCTGAGTAGCAGTAGGTGCGAAGAGCACATACTGCTAGGTTGAGGGACTGATTACCTCATCTTTTGTACATAGTTCTCCTGTCTTCAAGTTATGTCTTGGAATTTGTATTGATAAAGCCACTGGATGGCGAGACGTCTACAATAAAGATACCCAGATGTTGCACATGTGTCTCAATTTCATCTTGTCGGTATTGTATACCATTCTTGCACAACGGTAACGACTTGTCCCCTGTTTTAAAAATAGGAATTACATTAGCCATCTTCCACATATCAGACACTACACCTGTTTGAAGAGATAAATTAAAAATATTAGTTAATGGTTCACAGAGTTCCATTTTGCACTCCTTAAGAACCCTTGAAAAAACCTCATCAGGACCCAGCGACTTATTTTGCTTCAGTCTGTCTATCTGATTCACAACCATTTCACTAGTGACTGTGATGTTACATAATTTATCTTGTAATAAAGTTGGTAGAATTACCGACAATATGTAAAGTAAAAGGACACAAGTGCAACTAATGTGACATTTTATTGTGGCAACGTTTCGCTCTCCAGGAGCTTTATCAAGCCATTACAAACAATACATGGACACACAGGGTATATAAAAGCTCAGAGTGAGGTGCAATACTAGTGAGGTACCATTTCGATGTTCAATAGTGGTAGTAGTAGTGACAAAAGTAATACAATATTGTAGAGTAATTAATTCGTACATGAGTAAAAGGATATAAAAGCTTTTACTTGGTGTTATGCAGGGTTCTGCATGACATCGTAATGTACATATAGTGGAGAAGTGTGCCATAATAATATGAATATTATAGTTGTAAAGAATAATTTCATAATTTATAATGTGCATTTGGGGGTACTGTAAAGTACTCTAACTGTAATTATAAAGAAATTCTGTTAATGATTTATTTTCCAAGGATGTTTGGGTACGCGGAGTAAGGTGGTTTGAGGGAGTCACGTGACGTTAGCAGGGTGTGTAGAGGCTGGCGTCGGAGATGCTGTGTATTTAAGATAAGTTTGTAGTTGTACACTCATTTTGTTTATCCAACTCAAGCCATAGGCTCGCATATGGCTTACCTGTATGTTCACCCAGGCTCTGACATGGTCAGGGTGCTGTGGAGTGAGTGAAGAAATAAGAAATGAGGTTTGTAGTGTAATGACGGCCTGACGCTGACGAAGCCTAGTGTATATGGTGGGCTGAACCTCCAGCCAGCTGTTGTGTGTACCCTCATTTGGGCGTTTAGAATTAAGGTTTTTCTGTTATGTTATGTTATGGTGACTAAATAGATATATTTTCCTAATTGGGATTTTTGCCTAACCCTCTGTTACCCAACCCCTTGAAGTACACATACCAGTTTAGCGCTTTCTGTTTTGACTGGGATAGCCCTGGGTGGCCGGTTTGGGCTTGAGATGTGTGTAACTTTTACCTTTGCCCTTAGACCAGGCTCAAGCCCCCAGCTATCCCACATTTCTGCATAACATGGGGGCCTGTATATGGGAGAATTTTTCAAATTTTTGTGGTAATTCAAGTTTGCAACCTGGGAAAAATCAATAATCATTCTTTACTGGGTTGGTCAGAGGAAGCATTCACTATAACACTCACACTAAAATAATAATTTACCTTTGTTTGTAATATTGCTAGTTTTTAGGGTGTTATTATTAATTAATACCCTGTGAATAATTTACTTTTGTGTGCAACAAATTTCTAGTTTTTAGGGGTTGTTATTATTAATTTAATACCCTGTGAATAATTTACCTTTCTGTATAATATTGCTAGTTTTTAGGGTGTTATTATTAATTAATACCCTGTGAATAATTTACCTTTCTGTATAATTTTGCTAGTTTTTAGGGTGTTTTTATTATTAATACCTGTGAATAATTTTCCTTTCGTATAATATTGCTGCTTTTGGGTATTTTATTAATTAATTCTATAATATTTACCTTTTGTACCATATTGTTGTTTTTTGGGTGTTATTAATACTTGTATTTTGTGCATAATTTCCCCTTTCAGGTACAATTTGCGATTTTTTGGGGGTTATGCTCACCTAAAAATTTTGGAAATAATTTACCTTTGCAAGTGCAGTGCTCTTTTTTTTTTTTTCTGCCGGATTTTCTTTTTGTGGCAATCTGTTTTATTTGAGGGAGTCCAAAGACAATCCCTTTTGAATATACTACTTCAGTAATTACCTTGCTGTGTGTTTATTATTTTATATCAGTAGTTCTGTGGCTGGGTTGTAAGATTTGGTGCTATGTATTTCCACAAAAAATGGCTGACACCGGTTAATAATTCGAGGATGACATGCATTTGGAAGGTGTGAATTGAATCAAACCCCCATGATAGGGTCATGGGATAGGATGTAGTAATTTTACAAATGAAATTAGACCTAGTTGCAGAAGAAAAGGAACGGTTACAATGATTGAAGCGTTCAAAGATCCAGGAAACAGAGAGCCTTAGAGGAGCTTAGGGCCTCAGAAGAGCTAAAGAGAGGCAGTTGCTTCTAACCCAGCCACAGACACAAGGGTAGATTGTTGTTCATTTGGATAAAGCTCATATATTTGTGCCCAAATTGTAGTGAAGACCTCAGCCAGTTTTTTTCTGTAATTTGAAGTACGGCCAAAATTCCCAAGTTTGGCCGGGGGAAATGATATGGGCGACTTGTTAGCAAGAACCCAATTGTTGGTTTAAAAGGCTTACTGGTATTTGTTCTTTAGATGGATCTGCTTTTATGATTTTCATAGATTAAAGCAGGTTGTTTTACTGGCTTATCAAATGTTGCCGGGAAAGCGTACAGGCGAAAATTCAGACGCGACTAAAGTTTCAGTTAGGCAAGTCTTTGGTGGTATATGGTAAGGAGATGTCACTTCAAAATAAGGTGGTGTCGCTCATTGGGGGTGGCCGGGTGGTAGGCATTTATGAAGTGTAATTACCTTAATTTTTGTTAGAGGATCTTTGAGAAATGTTCCTCCTGACCTTAAGGCATATCTTGAGGAGACAGGATCTTGATGATTTTTAATAATGCTTAGAGCTGGTCCATAGATTTTTAGTAACCAAATATTTTGGTAGCCAGCAGTTACCACACCCCACTTACTAATAATTGGTAAGTTTCTCCACCCACTAATAGCGAATAAGAATTTCAGAAGTTTATGCCCACCATTTTATCAGACCTATTTAACAAAAGAGTTTTAATACCCTAATTTTCAGTAACCACTCGAGGAGGTTTCTAACACGTCAGTTGTCACAGGTCCATGGACTAACAAGGAACCATGGTGGGTTGAGCCAGTTCCACAGAACCAAGGATCCAACCTATGGTAAAATGGGCAGGGGGCTTTTAAAACCTTATCACTGACATATTGCAATAAAACAGGGCCACTGCAGCCATTATTGTCGAAAGATTGCTTAGGGACCAAGGCCTGCGGCAGATGCCTTTCAGTAAAATACACCGATTACACATGATTGTGACTTGCATTTGCAAGTCTTGCCCAAGGTATCCAAAGAAGACCAGCTGTTTTTTGGACCCTCGGATGAAGGTCTTTTCAAGTAAGTCTACTGTGGCCTTACACCCAAAATGTAGGTAGTGTCACAGGTGTTATTGTCTTGAGGAATCTTTGTTAAGCACATACACTTGCTTCGCAGGGGTGTATTGCAGTGTCAGCTGACACCTACAACGATTGGACATTTTTCTTTAAAGGCGATAACTGGAGTCCCTGGTCAGGACTCCAGTGCACAGGTTATGGGTTTAGAGCTGCGTTATCCCAGTCTGGGTACCTACCTGTAAAGTATAGAAGGATGATCGTTCCATTAGCAGGAGTTGACTTCTACTAGGCACAAACGTTGTGGGACTCCTCAAAAGTGAGGAATGGTTTGGTTGCAGGACCCTGCTTTAACAAGGTGGTAATGGACCCAATCTGGAGCAACGGTTACTGAAAATGTTTTCAATGTTGCCTTTCGGAACTAAACAGGGGACACGAGGAAGGAATCTGTGCCTCCATCGAGACCATTCTGCACACTGTTGTGGTGGTGGTGGTTTGGGCATGGGGGGAGCGGTTCATTTGAGGTCTGTCATGCAGGCAGACTATGAGCAGTGATGATAACCGGCTCAACCGGAACTCCGGTGGAGAAGTGGGTCTTGGTGCTGAAGTGGAAAAAAAAATCCCCTGACTCTGCTGCAGTCTTGAGTGAGGGCGGGGAAGGTTGTGACCCTCCGGAACGCTAGTCATTTATCAGTTTCGCGGGGGGATTGTGGTTCCCAAAATTTACCAAGTGTTTAATTTTGCAGAAGAGTTGTTGATCAAATCGAGCAGACTCTTTTTATGAGGACCTGTGCTTACGTGGACGCGGGCAGCAGAACTATTAAAGTGTCTTTTGTCGTATTTTTTACTGATCTGAAGGAGCGGCATTTCAAGTAGTTAAGAAGGGCGGGAGAGCTAAAATAACAGTGTTTTTAAATAATTTCCTTTCCTAACAGGTTACCAGAGTCTGTACCCTTCCCTGATTAATTTTGTCAATGTGTCGTGGTTTTTGAGATTTCTGCGTGCTGAATCATTTTGTCTCTTAGCTTTGCATCAAATCTCAAGAAGTATATTTTATGAAATGTCATGTAGTTTTTGAGAGGCCTATTGGAGGTTTTAAATTTACAATGTATATCATCCTAGGCAGCCTCAAAGAAAAGCTCCATGGTTTTCCCAGTCTCTCAGGGCAATGCTATTTGTTTTCCCCTTACCAGAAGGGGGACATGGGAGGAAGGGAATTCCCTCCCTTTCATTAACCGTGTGGGGGGAAGCACTATGGAATCATTAAAGTCCTAGTGCTTACATGAGGATGGTGTTGTTTCCCTGCGGTGTTTTTTCTAGGTTTCAGAAAATTCTGGCTTAGTGAGGGTCAATGGCACTAGTGCACCACGTCTGCCAGTCGCCCAGGATGACGTGGGACTATGAGGTCGGTGCTACACACTTCTGGAGCTGGAGAGATGGGATTGGCATTGGAACCGGGTCCTGGGAAGGTATGATGGAAACTGTGTGGTGACTTCATAAAATGATGTTGGATAAAGTCCATGAGCGAAGATTAATGTAAGCAGGGAAAATTGTAAAGAGATTTTGGAAGCTTTGGATCTTCTGAAAGAATGGTTGAAGTGTTGGGCTCAGCCATGGTGCACCTTAGTGAAAGTGTTTTGGGATGCTGTAAAAAATGGGAGCGCCATGTTAAACCCCATGAGGTAGAGGGTTTCCGAATTTGTGATAATCTCAGCAGGCTGGCAGGTTTGTATAGCTGGGGTGAAATAGGTCCTTGATAGGAAATTAAGGGTTTAATTTCTAGAGACTGTGTTTGTAATCCAGCGGAGAGTCGGTTGGTCGTTTGTTTTTTACTGGTCTACACACTAGGTGATACCCTGAAAACGTGCACTGGACTCGCCGACAGGTTCAGTTAAAAATAAGGTTTTGTCTCCTCTTTATGGAACTACATTGCAAATTGTGTGAATGAACTGTGGGTGCGTCATTGCTTCCCCACGACCATGTGATGCCAAGGGACAACACCGTATTTGTAAATTTAATATCTCTGTCCATGTTCCTTTTGTAAGCCATTAACCCTCAAGATTCTTTTATGGTAATCTGAGTTTACACACCCCGGGTTTTGCAAAATGACTACAGGAGGTTGGGTCAGTCTTGTTGCAGGGTATTAGAGCAGGAGGAAGTATTGCCACTCGGCTGCTTCTCAGCAAAAAGTAGCAGGCTCCAAAGAAAGTTATACCTCCATAGGTAAGGAGGCTTTTGCCTTAGTGGTTGTCAGTGAGCTTGGTGATCATGTTGAGGTGATGCATAAATCAAATCAGTTACCCTCATAACTCGTGTATAGTGACCATCAATCCCTTACGTTTCCTTCAATTATTGAGAACCTCATCAGAGACTTACGAGGTGGGGCCTCCTTGTTTCTACCAACCTCTTAATCGGGTGATCATATGTGAAGGGAGCGGTAATGTGGTTGCTGATGCCTTGTTCCATAGTGGTTTAATGTGCTCAATGTAGTGTATAGAATCACTTATCTTTTCTTATTTTGCAGTGATTTGGGTAGACGAGTTGATGGAAACTCTGGACCCACCCAAAGGAGAACGGGCTGGTTTGGGCTGGAGCTGGAGGTATTAAGGGTTCCATAGTGTGGGAGTGTATTTAGGGATGTAGTCACATCAAAGGCCATGCTAGGTAAGGTTTGTACGTATATTAGGTGTTGGCGGAATGCCTTCGCCTCTGGTTTATGTTGGTATCAGGGACTGTTGGACCTAATTTTTTGCTGCATGTGGGGCTGGCGGTGATGCCCTCCACTGTTTGGGGTCATGGTCTTTTAATCCGAAAGGTGTTTTTGTCTCCAGGCACTCTTTTCAATTTTTCCTTTTTTGGATCACCCGCTGGGGTGACTCCAGGGTCTTGGAATGAACATAGTAGGTTGCGGACTGGTTGGTCACTATTGGGGGGTCTTCAGTGATGACTCCAGGGTTTTACGGCCGAAGTCCCACACACAAGATTTATATGCATATCCAACCCGTTTGTTTTCTGGGGGCCTGATATTTTCCTCTCCTGTGCTCTCATGCATTCTCGCAGAGGTTGTGTCATGGGGTACCAGTTTTGTTTACAAGATTGCTGTGAGATGGGAGTGATTAATGTGATGTTGTTTTTTCTCAGTAATTTAACTTGTAACATATGTTTTTTCTTTTTTTTAATCCTGGATAATGTTACTTACTGTTTAAAGTTTTTTTTTGGTGGCACCTACAGTTGCGTCTGCCTTGCACATTCTGAACTTTGGGTGTTACTTAATAATTCGGCATTCCTCAGGGGCACTTTTTTGTACAAAGTTTACTTGCTTTTTAATCAGTTTGCTTGATGTAATA
This sequence comes from Cherax quadricarinatus, assembly GCF_026875155.1. Lineage (NCBI taxonomy): Eukaryota > Metazoa > Arthropoda > Malacostraca > Decapoda > Parastacidae > Cherax > Cherax quadricarinatus. The sequence goes on from NC_069414.1 coordinate 9,712,409, forward strand.
ATTTAGGTAAAATGCAACTCAATGCAGCGCCTGGCACAGCGCTGTGTTGTAATGGCTGCTTTCTAAAACAGCTGTCTATAGAGTGTGACTGTGAGCTCGTTGGGCATCGGGGAACTTGAGAACTTTTTTATGTTCGACGGTTTCATATGTCTGCAATCTAGATACCTCAGTTTGTTATTTAGGGCATAATTGTAGTACCAAAAGACCGTGATTGTATGGTGGTCAGTTCCCCAAGTTTTCTTTCTTCCAAGTTGCTCAGTCCTTAATGTGGGGCTTATTTTCTTTTTGCCTAGCGGTGTCCGTAGGGACCCCGATAGCAGAGTGAGACTATGGTCCTGGGGCGTGGGGGTGTTATGCTGGGTTCTGCAGACATCGAAATGATAGTATAGTGGGATGTGTGCCATATAATATGGAATATTTTTAGTTTGTAAAGATAATTTTATAAACTTATAATGTGCATTGGGGGGTTCTGGTTAAGTACTCTAACTGTATTATAAAGTAATTCTGTCAATTATTGATTTTCCAAGGATATGGGTACACGGAAGTATGGGTTGGTTTTGAGGGATAGTCACGTGTCGTTTAGCAGGGTGTGTTAGAGGCGGGAATCGGAAGATGCTGTGTATTAAGATAAAGTTTTGTAGTTTGTACATCATTGTGTTTATCCAACTCAAGCCATAGGCCTCGAATCTGGCTTACCTGTATGTCACCCAGGCTCTTGACATGGTCAGGGTGCTGTGGGATGAGGTGAAAGAAATAAGAAATGAGGTTTGTAGTGTAATGACGGCCTGACCGCTGGACCGAAGCTAGTGGGTTTGGCGGCTGAACCTCAGCCAGCTGTGTGTGTACCTTCATTTGGGCATTTAGGAATTAAGGTTTTTCTGTTATGTTATGTTATGGTGACTAAAATAAGATATATTTTCCTAATTGGGATTTTTGCCTACCTCCGTTTACCCAACCCCTTGAAGTACACATACCAGTTAGACTTTCTATTTTGACTGGGATAGACTGGTGGCGGTTTGGCTTGGATGTGTGTATCTATTTACCTTTGCCCTTAGGACCAGGACTCAAGCCCCAGCTATCCCACATTTTCTTGCCAGAAACACTTGGGTAAACATAAAAATAGGTTGGACAAATATAGACTGGAAAGAGCTGCTTGTTTCAGTGTTCCACTCTTGTAATGGCTTTGTGTAGTAGAACAGGAGAGGACTATGTGATGGCAGGGTTTACTGTTTTCAGGAGGATCTTGACTATGACTTCAGAGTGGTGAAGCTGCCGTTGTTGTTTGTATTAATTGTATTCGAAACAGCGATCGTGCTGATTCAGGCACTTGCGTCTGCGGAAATTAGTTTCTTTGAACAACTATGGGCGTCTCTGAATTCTCATGAGTCATGATTGGTGGAATTTTCGGTGTTGTACACAAGCGTTGTTCAAGTTATCGTTCCTACATGCGTAAATGTGTTCATTGAGGCGGTGTCGAGGTTTCTTGCTGTTTCACCTACGTAAATCTTGTCACAGCCTCCACAGGGTATAGTGTAAACTCCTGCATTGACTTGTTCGTGGTGCTTGGACTTTGTCCTGGTTAGATCCTTTATTGAAGTGCTAGAAGCGATGGCGATCTTGGTGTTAGCTTGTGAAAGTACTTTTGAGACGTTCAGTGCAACCTGGCTGTTGGGAAGAATTATAACTTTGTTGGGAGTGGTGTGTGGTGCGTGGAGAATTAATGATCTGAGACCTCTTTTCTTGCAGTCTTTGATGAAAAAAGAAGGAAATTGTAACTCAGTGAATGTTTGGTGAATGTGTGTACATTCCTCGTCAAGAAACTCAAGACTACAAATTCGGTATGCTCTTAGGAAAAACCCGATGATGATGCCTCTTTTGGTCTTGGTATCTTGACTGGAATAGAAGTGTGAGATCATTTTTATTGGTGGGTTTCCGATAAACTTGAAATCTTAGGTTGTTGTCTACTTTGTGAATGAGGACGTCGAGGAAAGGTAGCTTGTCACTGGACTCTTCTTCTAGTGTAAACTGGATCGCCGGTTCAACTGCGTTGAGCCTTGCCTGAAGATTCCGTACACCAAAACGTTTGGGAGTTATTACGAGGACGTCGTCCATGTAACGTAACCAAGTGACGCTTGAAGGGATGATGTTGGCGAAGTGTTCGGACTCTAGGTGTTCCATGTATAAGTTGGCTAGGATGGCACTGATGGGGGACCCCATTCCCATGCCGTAGGTTTGTTTGTAGAGCTTGTTATTGAAAGAAAAACAGTTGAAATTAACACAGAGCTCAATCAAGTCAACAAAATCTCCGGGAGGTAGAGGAAGATTAAGGTCCTGATTGACTTTACGTCGTAGAACCTCGATGGCTTTTTTGGTAGGTACTTTTGTGAAGAGGGAAGTCACATCCAAACTGCTTAGTTTCTTGTTACGGATGGAGAGGTTTCGGATGCGGTTGAGAAGGTCGCCCGAGTGTTTAAGATGAGCGGGGCTGATGGTCCCCAGAAGGCAGGAAAGATGTTTGGCAAGAACTCCGGCTAGTTTGTGTGGAGCACTGCCTATTCCTGACGTGATTGGTCTGAGAGGAATATTGTGTTTATGGGTCTTGGGTAAACCATACATGTGTGCTGGTTTAGGGTTGCTTGGTAACAAGTACAGAAGTTTCTTCCCTTCTCTAGTGCGTTTGAATATTTGTCTTGTTTTCTATAGAAAATCTTTGGTGAGCGTCTCCCACTGTTGAGTGGGAGACGGAGTGGGAGACGGAGATTTTGTTGACTTGACTGAGCTCTGTGTTAATTTCAACTGTTTTTCTTTCAATAACAAGCTCTACAAACAAACCTACGGCATGGGAATGGGGTCCCCCATCAGTGCCATCCTAGCCAACTTATACATGGAACACCTAGAGTCCGAACACTTCGCCAACATCATCCCTTCAAGCGTCACTTGGTTACGTTACATGGACGACGTCCTCGTAATAACTCCCAAACGTTTTGGTGTACGGAATCTTCAGGCAAGGCTCAACGCAGTTGAACCGGCGATCCAGTTTACACTAGAAGAAGAGTCCAGTGACAAGCTACCTTTCCTCGACGTCCTCATTCACAAAGTAGACAACAACCTAAGATTTCAAGTTTATCGGAAACCCACCAATAAAAATGATCTCACACTTCTATTCCAGTCAAGATACCAAGACCAAATGAGGCATCATCATCGGGTTTTTCCTAAGAGCATACCGAATTTGTAGTCCTGAGTTTCTTGACGAGGAATGTACACACATTCACCAAACATTCACTGAGTTACAATTTCCTTCTTTTTTCATCAAAGACTGCAAGAAAAGAGGTCTTCAGATCATTAATTCTCCACGCACCAACACCACTCCCACCAAATTATAATTCTTCCCAACAGCCAGGTTGCACTGAACGTCTCAAAAGTACTTTCACAAGCTAACACCAGAGTCGCCATCGCTTCTAGCACTTCAATAAAGGATCTAACCAGGACAAAGTCCAAGCACCACGAACAAGTCAATGCAGGAGTTTACACTATACCCTGTGGAGGCTGTGACAAGATTTACGTAGGTGAAACAGCAAGAAACCTCGACACCCGCCTCAATAAACACATTTACGCATGTAGGAACGATAACTTGAACAACGCCTGTGTACAACACCGAAATTCCACCAGTCATCTCATGAAATTCAGAGACGCCCAATTAGTGATCAAAGAAACTAATTTCCGCAGACGCAAGTGCCTCGAATCAGCACTGATCGCTGTTTCGAATAAAATTAAACAAAACAACGGCAGCTTCACCATCTCTGAAGTCTTAGCAAGAATCCTCCTGAAAACATTAAACCCTGCCATCACATAGTCTCTCCTGTTATACTACACAAAGCACATTACAGAGAGTGAACACTGAAACAAGCTGCCTCTTTCCAGTCTATATTTGTCCAACCTATTTTTATGTTACCCAATAGCTTTTATATCCTTTTACTCATGTACGAATTAATTACTCTACAATATTGTATTACTTTTGTCACTACTACTACTACTACTACCACTATTGAACATCGAAATGGTACCTCACTAGTATTGCACCTCACTCTGAGCCTTTATGTACCCTCTGTGTCCATGTATTGTTTGTAATGGCGAAACGTTGCCACAATAAAATGTCACATTAGTTGCACTTGTGTCCTTTTACTTTACATAATTTATCTTCTTCTGGCCCACTATAAAAATTAATTACTGGAATATTGTTAGTGTCTTCCTGTGTAAAAACCGAGAGAAAATAATTATTTAAAATCGAGCACATTTCATTCTCTTTGTCAGTAAGATACCCATAGTTATTTTTAAGGGGACCTATCTTATCTCTAACTTTTGTTCTATAGACCTGGAAAAAACTTTTTGGGTTAGTTTTAGAATCCCTAGCAACTTTAATTTCAGTCCCTTTTAGCTTTTCTTATCCCCTTTTTAATGTCCCTCTTAATGTAAATATACTGATTCATAAGGTGACCCTCACCTCTTTTGATACGCCTATAAATTCCTTTCTTATGCCCTAGTAGATATTTGAGCCTATTATTCATCCATTTTGGGTCATTTTTATTTGATCTAATTTCTTTATATGGGATAAACATTCTTTGAGCAGCATGTATAGTGTTCAGAAAACTGTCATATTGATAGCTCTGTTGACTGTTACCCCAGTCAACAGATGATAAGTGTTCTCTAAGCCCATCGTAATCTGCTAAGCGAAAATCTGGGACTGTTACTGAGTTATCGCTACTATCGTACTTCCATTCAATGCTAAATGTAATTGATTTGTGGTCGCTAGCACCCAATTCCTCTGAAATTTCTAAATTATTAACAAGGGATTCATTGTTTGCCAGAACTAAGTCAAGCAGGTTATTTCCCCTTGTAGGTTCTGTCAAAAACTGCTTCAAAAAACAATCCTGAACTACTTCTAAGAAGTCGTATGATTCTAAATTCCCAGTCAAGAAATTCCAATCAATATGACTAAATTTAAAGTCTCCTAGAATTACTACATTATCGTGCCTTGTGGCCTTAACAATTTCCTCCCATAGTAGTCTCCCTTGGTCCCTATCTAAGTTTGGGGGACGGTATATCACTCCTAAAATCAGTTTTTCATGCCCCTCTGAAAATTCTATCCAAACAGACTCTGTATCTGTTACTTCAGACCTAATACCCGTTTTTATGCAACAATTCAAGCGATCTCGGACATACAATGCCACCCCACTCCCCTTCCCGATACTTCTATCTAATTGGAACAATTTAAAACCCTGAATGTGACATTCCGCAGGCATGTCCCGACATTTTGAATTAAACCACGTCTCAGTTAAGGCAAATACATCAATGTTACCTGCACTAGCAACTAATCTCAGCTCGTCCATCTTATTCCTAGCACTACAGCTATTAGCATAATAAACATTGAAAGACTCTCCTTTCTCTTTACCCTTCCTGCTCATTTCTGTTTTTCTACTAAACCTATTACTGTCCTTATCACCCAGTGTTGTCACTGGCTTTTCAATATCTACCTCGTTCTGCTTATTACTAGTTCCCCTAGAACTCATAATATTACTACACTGGGACTTCACTGTTTTCCTGCCAAAACCCATACCACTAACTGTTCCTAGTTTAAAGTCCTAACAGCTCCCTCCACTGCAGTTGCCAGTGCTCCCACCCCAGACCTAGATAAGTGAGCAACATCCCTGGCATACATGTCATTTCTGCCATAGAAGAGGTCCCAGTTGTCAATGAATGTTACTGCATTTTACTTACAGTATTTGTCCAGCCAGTCATTGACACCAATTGCCCTGGACAACCATTCATTTCCAACTCCTCTCCTTGGCAAAATACCACATATGACAGGGTTCCCACCCTTCCTCTTAATTATTTCTATTGCTGACCTATACCTGCTAATCAGGTTTTCACTCCTACGTCTGCCAACATCGTTGCCTCCAGCACTGAGACAGATAATAGGATTGCTCCCATTACCTCTCATGTCATCCAGACGGCTAACAATATCATAAAGAAGCCGTAAATCGCTATGATATTCAGGCTAAGGGACTGGATAAATATAATCGTTTCATATTTAATCCACATCAGGTATATCTGGAGCTGCCAAAACAAGTAGCTGTGTATTTTTAACTAACTTCCTAGCTACACTTGGCGGCCTGTTCCATACAAGCTTACCAGTAACTTTTTGTTTCTATTACACCTAACACTTCACTCCATATACTTTTATTAATTCTTCCTGTATCTGATGTATGTGTCCAATAGCAAATAGCTCATAACTTTCAGATAATTTTTTTAATGAATATGCACACCTTCCACAATAAACTGGTATCGTCTCCAGTTGTAGTTATGTCAGGTGCTGATACCTGACACTGCAGTCATTCCTACCACAAACTGGTATCGTCTCCAGTTGCAGTTATGTCAGGTGCTGATACCTGACACTGCAGTCACACCTACCGCAATAAACTGGTATCGTTTCCAGTTGTAGTTATGTCAGGTGCTGATACCTGACACTGCAGCCACACCTACCGCAATAAACTGGTATCGTCTCCAGTTGCAGTTATGTCAGGTGCTGATACCTGACACTGCAGCCACACCTACCGCAATAAACTGGTATCGTCTCCAGTTGTAGTTATGTCAGGTGCTGATACCTGACACTACAGTCACACCTACCACAATTAAATGGTATCGTCTCCAGTTGTAGTTATGTCAGGTGCTAATACCTGACACTGCAATCTCCTTTGCAAAGCAACTAACCACAGTGCATTCTCTTCCTCAAGGAAACTTGCACTGAAATTCGAACGAGATACATAATTGTTATAAATATCTATCTAAACACTCAGGCGCACCGATACTCTGGCAAGTGGGTACAAACTTATTTCAAAATATATATGAATCTTTTCTGAAAACCGACAAATTGATGAATGAGACATTTGTGCAACATTTGGGTATCTTTATTCTAGAAATGTTTCGCCAGCCAATGGCGTCTTCAGTCCAACACAGAGAAGAACAGTGGATGTTGAGGAGCTTGAGGTAATTCGTCCCACAACTTGCGGACAGGTGAGGTGAAGCAGTGGTAGGTGGCATAAACAATAAAAAAAATCCACTAGTAGAAGTAGGTCATGCTAATAGGTTCAGGAAAGTTTTGAAGAATTCCTTGCATCAAGACCGCAAGATGTTGCTGTGTCTGACAAAGTTTTTATAAATAGTGTTAGAAAACCGACATGTTAATAAATTAAGCATTTGTGCAGAATTTTGTTATCTTTATTCTGGAAACATTTCGCCAGCCAGGAGGAGGAGGAGGAGGAGGAGGAGGAGGAGGAGGAGGAGGAGGAGGAGGAGGAGGAAGAGGAAGAGAAAGAGAAAGAGGAAGAGGAAGAGGAAGAGGAAGATGAGGAGGAGGAGGAGGAGGAGAGGAGGAGGAGAGGAGGAGGAGGAGGAGGAGGAAGAGGAAGAGAAAGAGAAAGAGGAAGAGGAAGAGGAAGAGGAAGATGAGGAGGGAGGAGGAGGAGGAGGAGAGGAGGAGGAAGAGGAAGAGAAAGAGAAAGAGGAAAGAGGAAGAGGAAGAGGAAGATGAGGAGGAGGAGGAGGAGGAGGAGGAGGAGGAGGAGGAGAGGAAGAAGAGGAAGAGAAAAGAAAGAGGAAGAGGAAGAGGAAGAGGAAGATGAGGAGGAGGAGGAGGAGGAGGAGGAGGAGGAGGAGGAGGAGGGAGGAGGAGGAAAGAAAGAGAAAGAGGAAGAGGAAGAGGAAGATGAGGAGGAGGGGAGGAGGGAAGAGGAAGAAGAGGAGGAAGAGGAAGAGGAAGAGGAAGAGGGAAGAGAAAGAGAAAGAGAAAGAGAAAGAGAAAGAGGAAGAGGAAGAGGAAGAGGAAGAGGAAGATGAGGAGGAGGAGGAGGAGGAGGAGGAGGAGGAGAAGGAGGAGGAGGAGGAGGAGGAGGAGGAGAAGGAGGAGGAGGAGGAGGAGAGGAGGAGGAGGAGGAGAGGAGGAAGAGAAAGAGAAAGAGAAGAGAGGAAGAGAAGAGGAAATGAGGAGGAGGAGGAGGAGGAGGAGGAGGAGAGGGGAGAAGGAGGAGGAGGAGGAGGAGGAGGAGAAGGAGGAGGAGGAGGAGGAGGAGGAGGAGGCGAGGAGGAGGAGGAAGAGAAAGAGAAGAGAAAGAGAAAAGGAAGAGGAAGAGGAAGATGGGAGGAGGAGAGGAGGAGGAGGAGGAAGAGGAAGAAGAGAGGAAGAGGAAGAGGAAGAGGAAGAGAATGAGAAAGAGAAAGAGAAAGAGAAAGAGAAAGAGGAAGAGGAAGAGGAAGAGGAAGATGAGGAGGAAGAGGAGGAGGAGGAGGAGGAGGAGGAGGAGGAGGATATCATCATACTATTGAATGTTTTAAACAAATTTTCTAATGATGCAAATAACAAAAAAAGGCACAATGCCTTGACTGGAAAGATACACAAATAATCCGCACATAGAAGAAACTAGTTTACGACGACGTTTTGGTCCGACTTGGACCATTTACAGTCACACAGTGTGACTTCGTAAATGGTCCAAGTCGGACCGAAACGTCGTCGTAAGCTCCTCTCTTCTATGTGAGGGTAATTTATGTAATGATGCAAGTTTATGTCATTAAAAATTTAAAACTTCCTGGCTGGATAGTTGGTAGACAAATAAATACTCAGCTATTTCCTCTTCACGTAAATATCTGAATATTAGAGTGCATTAGAAATAACAACTTTGAAAGTTAATATTATGTGAGACATAAACAGCGCAGATCTTTCGCAAGACAACATGAACACTGCTTTTATAATAATTGTTTTCAGTTAAGTACAAATGTGCTGCCCAAAATAAATGGATGATTAATGTACTTGAGGCTTATTTTACAATTTATGTTATCTATAATAAGGCACAAAAAATACTGAGTTATCATTTTGGGGTGAAATATGTGAACCAACACCCCTAGAGAGAGAAACATTAGCAGAGGTAATCTTGCTGAGGCAAATAAGGTCAATGAGAATTAAATTGATTTAATTACTTCCGAGAGGTCAAAGGTCAAGGAAAAGTATGTTATATTCTGGTAACTATTTATTAAAATTTGCTACAAGTTTTTTTAAGGTGTATTTGTTATTATATTTTATTTATCTAAATAACATCATTTTTTATTTTTATGGCATATGAAAGGGGTGAGTGCCAACTTTGTAATGGTCAGACAACCCCAAGGAAATGGCAGGTAATCAGATTTGATGGGTGGGAAGCATCAAGGCATCACCGCAGTGAAGGTTGTACATAACACACCACATCACTAAAAAACACAGCTGGTTACCTTAAAATTTTGATTATGAACAAAGTTAAATAAGACTACATTTCAAATACCTAACCAAACCTATAATCATTATTTGTGAAAATGAAATTCAACTTGATTTAAAGGTGGATTTAACATCAGTATTACATATACATCATTCTAAGTCCATTGATCTTCTTACCCATTCCCCTGGCTCCCCAGTGACTGCGATCACCCCCACTGACCCCTCAACGAAAACGGATTGTTCTGAAAATCTC
>NC_069414.1:9722459-9746555 GCF_026875155.1 Cherax quadricarinatus
TTTTTTTTTTGAAATCCCCTTTTCAGCAACTTTTGATCCCCAGGGGTTCGCCCCCCCAGTGCAGTCCTAGCAAACCTATACATGGAACATCTAGAAGCCGAACGTTTCTCCCCCATTATTCCTTCGTCTGTCACCTGGCTCCGTTATGTTGACGACATTCTCCTCATAACTCCTAAACGCTTCAACGTTCAAGCTCTCCAAGACAAGCTCAACCAGGTCGAGCCTTCAATCCAGTTCACACTTGAAGAAGAGGTCGACAACACTCTTCCTTTCCTTGATGTTCTACTCTGCAAAGCTGACCACGAACTTCGTTTTAAAGTCTATCGAAAACCCACCAACCAAAACGATCTTCTCCACTTCTACTCTCACCACGACACCAAAACCAAACGTGGTGTAATTATAGGCTTCTTCCTGCGTGCACTCAGAATCTGCAGCAACGAGTTCCTTGAGGAAGAATGCACTATAATTGAACAGGTATTTTCCAAACTCCACTATCCTCGTCACTTCATCAGAGACTGCAGACGGCGAGCACTAAACATCTTCAACACACCCAGAGAAGACACTGCCGAGAAGAGATACATAGTCCTTCCCACCAACTCCATTGCCAAACATGTTTCCAACATCTTTGCCAAAACATCATTCCAAGTATCTACCTCCACAACCACGACCATCAAGGACATCACCAGTAGTAGGCAGGACAAGCCTCCATCCTCTGCAGGGGTATACATAATCCCTTGTAATGACTGCAACAAGTTATACGTGGGCGAAACATCAAGGGACCTCCAAACACGTATTTCAGAACACCATACGCAAGCAGGTCTGACGACACAAGGAATGCCTGCGTACAACACCGTAATTCACACAACCACTTGATAAACTACAGAAACTCAAGACTTATCGCCACAGAAGACAACACCCAATACCGAAGAATCCTGGAATCATCACTTATTTCTATATCCGACAACTTCAACCAGAATAGTGGCTTCTATAACATAGCTGAACCACTTGCCAAGAAACTTCTTCATCGCTATCCCACATAAGAACACTGTAGAAGGTCTGCTCACAAACTTGTCCAGTCTCCTTTCCAAGCTACCCAAGTTTTTAGACTCTACAACCCAACTCGGTACATCATCAGATGCAGCATTCTTCACCTGACCTCAGCCGGACTATAAATACTCGCGTTCCTTCCACCCCAGGTAGTTCTGTTTGTGACTTGAAAAAGCCCACTGTGTGGGCGAAACGTAGTCAATAAAGGATCACATTATACTGCATTTGTGTTTATATTGCCAGAGTTGTAGATGCGTGGAACAGTCTTCCCAGTGGGGTGATAGAGGCTAGGACCTTGGGTAGCTTTAAGAAGAGACTGGACAAATATATGAGTGGGAGGGGCTGGGTTTGATTGGTGTTGGGGGGTGCTGGAGTTGTTTCTTGAGTAGCTCTAGGTAGTTGTCGTTTTGATAAGGACCTGCCTCGTATGGGCCAGTAGGCCTTCTGCAGTGTTCCTACATTCTTATGTTCTTATGTTCTTATGTTCATCGCCACAGAAGACAACACTCAATACCGAAGAATCCTGGAATCATCACTTATTTCTATATCCGACAACTTCAAACAGAATAGTGGCTTCTATAACATAGCTGAACCACTTGCCAAGAAACTTCTTCATCGCTATCCCTCATAAGAACACTGTAGGTCTGCTCACAAACTTATCCAATCTCATTTACAAGCTACCCAAGATTTTAGACTCTATAACCCCACTCGGTACATCATCAGATGCAGCATTCTCCACCTGACCTCAGCATTCTGAACCTGACTATAAATACTCGCGTCTCTTCCACCCCAGGTAGATCTGTTTGTGACTTGAAAAAGCCCACTGTGTGGGCGAAACGTAGTCAATAAAGGATCACATTATACTGCATATGTGTTTATATTTCCATTGTGTCGGTATTTTATACCATTTATTTCCACCGGAAGCCTACCTACAAGAACAATCTTCTACATTTCTTCTCTCACCATGACACAAGAACTAAAAGAGGGGTAGTTATTGGCTTCTTTCTGAGAGCCTACAGAATTTCCAGTCCACAGTTCCTCGAAGAAGAATGTACATGGAAATAAATGGTATAAAATACCGACACAATGGCAATATAAACACAAATGCAGTATAATGTGATCCTTTATTGACTACGTTTCGCCCACACAGTGGGCTTTTTCAAGTCACAAACAGAACTACCTGGGGTGGAAGGAACGCGAGTATTTATAGTCCGGCTGAGGTCAGGTGAAGAATGCTGCATCTGATGATGTACCGAGTTGGGTTGTAGAGTCTAAAAAAATTGGGTAGCTTGGAAAGGAGACTGGACAAGTTTGTGAGCAGACCTTCTACAGTGTTCTTATGTGGGATAGCGATGAAGAAGTTTCTTGGCAAGTGGTTCAGCTATGTTATAGAAGCCACTATTCTGGTTGAAGTTGTCGGATATAGAAATAAGTGATGATTCCAGGATTCTTCGGTATTGAGTGTTGTCTTCTGTGGCGATAAGTCTTGAGTTTCTGTAGTTTATCAAGTGGTTGTGTGAATTACGGTGTTGTACGCAGGCATTCCTTGTGTCGTCAGACCTGCTTGCGTATTGGTGTTCTGAAATACGTGTTTGGAGGTCCCTTGATGTTTCGCCCACGTATAACTTGTTGCAGTCATTACAAGGGATTATGTTGTTAGGTAAGACACATATGCAACAGTTAGACAACTTTATTCCGAAACGTTTCGCCTACACAGTAGGCTTCTTCAGTAGGCGAAACGTTTCGGAATAAAGTTGTCTAACTGTTGCATATGTGTCTTACCTAACAACCTGTCGGTATTGTATACCATTTTGATGTTCAACAAGGGATTATGTATACCCCTGCAGAGGATGGAGGCTTGTCCTGCCTACTACTGGTGATGTCCTTGATGGTCGTGGTTGTGGAGGTAGATACTTGGAATGATGTTTTGGCAAAGATGTTGGAAACATGTTTGGCAATGGAGTTGGTGGGAAGGACTATGTATCTCTTCTCGGCAGTGTCTTCTCTGGGTGTGTTGAAGATGTTTAGTGCTCGCCGTCTGCAGTCTCTGATGAGGTGACGAGGATAGTGGAGTTTGGAAAATACCTGTTCAATTATAGTGCATTCTTCCTCAAGGAACTCGTTGCTGCAGATTCTGAGTGCACGCAGGAAGAAGCCTATAATTACACCACGTTTGGTTTTGGTGTCGTGGTGAGAGTAGAAGTGGAGAAGATCGTTTTGGTTGGTGGGTTTTCGATAGAAATTTAAAACGAAGTTCGTGGTCAGCTTTGCAGAGTAGAACATCAAGGAAAGGAAGAGTGTTGTCGACCTCTTCTTCAAGTGTGAACTGGATTGAAGGCTCGACCTGGTTGAGCTTGTCTTGGAGAGCTTGAACGTTGAAGCGTTTAGGAGTTATGAGGAGAATGTCGTCAACATAACGGAGCCAGGTGACAGACGAAGGAATAATGGTGGAGAAACGTTCGGCTTCTAGATGTTCCATGTATAGGTTCGCTAGGACTGCACTGAGTGGCGAACCCATGGGTAGTCCAAAAGTCTGCTGAAAGAGGTGATTTTCAAAAGAGAAACACGTAAAGCCAACACATAGTTCAACCAGGTCGATGAAGTCGCTGGCTGGAATGGGAAGATCAAGTGAATCGTCAATTTTCTTGCGCAAGAGATCGATGGCTTGTTTAGTAGGTACTTTAGTGAATAGGGAAGTCACGTCAAGGCTGGAAAGTTTCTTGTTCCTGATGTTGATGTTGCGAATGCGATTGAGAAGATCACCTGAGTGTTTGAGATGTGCTGGACTGATAGTGCCCAAGAGACTGCAGACGGCGAGCACTAAACATCTTCAACACACCCAGAGAAGACACTGCCGAGAAGAGATACATAGTCCTTCCCACCAACTCCATTGCCAAACATGTTTCCAACATCTTTGCCAAAACATCATTCCAAGTATCTACCTCCACAACCACGACCATCAAGGACATCACCAGTAGTAGGCAGGACAAGCCTCCATCCTCTGCAGGGGTATACATAATCCCTTGTAATGACTGCAACAAGTTATACGTGGGCGAAACATCAAGGGACCTCCAAACACGTATTTCAGAACACCAATACGCAAGCAGGTCTGACGACACAAGGAATGCCTGCGTACAACACCGTAATTCACACAACCACTTGATAAACTACAGAAACTCAAGACTTATCGCCACAGAAGACAACACTCAATACCGAAGAATCCTGGAATCATCACTTATTTCTATATCCGACAACTTCAACCAGAATAGTGGCTTCTATAACATAGCTGAACCACTTGCCAAGAAACTTCTTCATCGCTATCCCACATAAGAACACTGTAGAAGGTCTGCTCACAAACTTGTCCAGTCTCCTTTCCAAGCTACCCAAGTTTTTAGACTCTACAACCCAACTCGGTACATCATCAGATGCAGCATTCTTCACCTGACCTCAGCCGGACTATAAATACTCGCGTTCCTTCCACCCCAGGTAGTTCTGTTTGTGACTTGAAAAAGCCCACTGTGTGGGCGAAACGTAGTCAATAAAGGATCACATTATACTGCATTTGTGTTTATATTGCCAAGAATGTACATACATCACCAACTCTTTTAGTTCACTGCACTTTCCCCTACACTTCATACGTGACTGCAGGAAACGTGCGACACGTATCCTCAGCAAGACCAACATCTATCAAATTGAAGAAAAGCCTCCAAGTTACATCGTTTTACCGGTCAGCAACGTTGCCACTAATGTTTCAAAAATGTTTGACAGAAAACTGGCTAAAATATCTACCAGCTCTTCAACTACTATTAGGAACCTGATACAAAAACCCAAGCATGATTCTGGCACAAGGCAGGAATCTACATATACCATGTGGGGGGTGTGACAAAGTATATGTAGGGGAAACAGCCAGAACTCTGGACATTAGAATAGCAGAGCACAAAAATGCTTGCAGAAATGATGACCGCATAAACGCATGTTGGACACCTCATGAAATTCAATGAAGCTAAACTAGTTATTAAAGAAGACGACTTAAGACGGAGAAAATGCATTGAAGCTGCACTAATTTCTGTCAGTAACACTATAAAGCAAAAATCCGGTAGTTACAGTATTTCAAAATTACTAAGCAAGAGGATATTACCCATCCTGGGAACTGGTGTTACTTGATGCCAGCTGGTCCCTCTCTTGCCTCACCTCCTTAGTTCCATTACTACTACTACTACTACTACTACTACTACTACTACTACTACTACTACCTCTACCCACGCGTCACCTCACCTGGCTCCTGCCACTATATATATAAATGTTTTCTTAGTTTTCTCTGTATTAGGACTGAAGAAGCCACTCGTGGCGAAAAGTTTCCTTTAATAAATGTCCTGAACTGTACATAAGTGTCTTTTTCCACATCTTGTCGGTATCACAATACCATTTCCTCATAGTGGCTGTGCCTGGCAAGGAGACCGGTGGGGGCTCGTGTAGTGCCGTCTGCTGATTGCGTTGCCCAGATGTTTCCTGGTTGGTAGGCAAGACATATAGGCAACATTTAGGCAGCTTTATTCCGAAACGTTTCGCCTGAACAGTAGGCTTCTTCAGTCGAATACAGAAATTAGGCAGGAACAGTAAAGATGTGAAGACGATGTAATCAGTCCATCACCCTTGAAGTCGTAGAATTTGAGGTTGTCAATCCCTCAGCCTGGAGAAGTTCAGTTCCATAGTTCCTGACTATGGAACTGAACTTCTCCAGGCTGAGGGACTGACAACCTCAAATTCTACGACTTCAAGGGTGTAATAAAGTTGGTAGAATTACCGACAATATGTAAAGTAAAAGGACACAAGTGCAACTAATGTGACATTTATTGTGGCAACGTTTCGCTCTCCAGGAGCTTCATCAAGCTCCTGGAGAGCGAAACGTTGCCACAATAAATGTCACATTAGTTGCACTTGTGTCCTTTGACTTCAAGGGTGATGGACTGATTACATCGTCTTCACATCTTTACTGTTCCTGCCTAATTTCTGTATTCGACTGAAGAAGCCTACTGTTTAGGCGAAACGTTTCGGAATAAAGTTGCCTAAATGTTGCCTATGTGTCTTGCCTACCAACCTGTCGGTATTGTATACCATTTTGATGTTCAGATGTTTCCTGTTGGCGCCGCTTGTTCCTCATGCTTTTGTTTCTTCGTTGCGGTAGTGGGGGAGGATGCTCCTGTTCATGACGCCTGGTTGAGTCTTCAAGATTCGGAAATTCCTGGGCATTGAGTTGGGTTGCCTGATGAGAGTTCTGCAGTATGGCAGGATTCTCTGCACCCATCGTCTGCTGAGGGTGATGTTCTGCCGTAGCCTGCTGTCTCGTCGTTGGTGTCTTCCAGGCCTCACGAATTCTAGTGAGCCTCTCAGGGCATCGAGGGTTCCAGGCATGGTGTTTCTGCCTGCAATTCGGGCATCGTGGAGTGGGTGGCGATGCATTCTTCAGCTTGGTGATGCATTCCTCTGTAGGGTGGGGCTGGTTGCAGACACAGCAGATTACTCTGTTCGGACAGAGTGCACCCAGGTGTCCGTAACGCTGGCACTTGAAACAGCGAACTGTTTCTGTCGTGAAGGTCCTGACATCGTACCTGCCCCAAGAACCGAGGTCCAGCTGGGATGGCAGCGGTCCTACATGCTGAATGAGGACCTGCCGGGTTGGTGCGTTGCCTGCCGATTTTGCCTTGAGACGCTGAGCTGACACGACACTGGGGTGAGCTGCTATTGCCTCGATGAGCATCATCAGCGGGTATCGCATCACTACACCCTTGGTGACCTTCTGCCGAGAATCCAGTTCCTCCAGGGTGAAGGAGCGGTCTGTCTCCATGGCTTTCATCAAGGTGATATGCATTTCCCTGTTGATAGGAGTCAGTATTGGTTCTCCCCTCAGGTTGAACCATATCTTGAACCTCAGTTTGTGCCGTGTTTCCAGGTGTGTAACCACGCCATAGTTGCTTTTGTATTCCCCATAAGCCTTTACCTTGAATCTGGAAGGTGATTTGAGCTGGTTTACTGCTCCTTGGAGGGACGGCGTGTCTTACTGTTCACATGGATCCATCCTTCCGTATTCTCTGGCTGCATGGTTAGGCTCGTCAGAACTGGAGACTTTTCCTCTGATGACACGGAGTGGTCTCGCAACTTCTTCGCTAGGATTGCACCCCATATTTCTAAATCCGAGTCGTCCATTTCTAAATCCGAGTCATCCGTCGTGTCCCTGGAACATCGTGACCTCTTCCTTTCGGCAGAAGCCATGTGTCTGTCCACGTGGTGCTGGACTGTGATGATGTGAAAGCTGATGTACTGATGACGTGTACCTGGGGTGGAAGGTACGGGAATATTTATAGTCAAGTTCAGAATGTTGAGGCCAGGTGGAGAATGCTGCATCTGATGATCTACCGAGTGGGGTTATAGTCTTGGGTAGCTTGGTAGGGGTATTGGACAAGTTGTGAGTAGACCTTCTGCCTAGTATGGGCCAACAGGCCTGCTGCAGTGTTCCTTCTTTCTTATGTTCATGAAACGTCTTGAGAGGCTGATTACGAACATGTCCATCCAAGATATTACGTCATCACTTGAAGACCTGATGGTAATAAATGGTATAAAATACCGACACAATGGAAATATAAACACAAATGCAATATAATGTGATCCTTTATTGACAACGTTTCACCCACACAGTGGGTATACATAATCCCTTGTAATGACTGCAACAAATTATATGTGGGCGAAACATCAAGAGACCTCCAAACACGCATTTCAGAACACCAATATGCAAGCAGGACTGACGATACAAGGAATGCCTGTGTACAGCATCGCAATTCACACAACCATTTAATTAACTACAGAAACTCAAGACTTATAGCCACAGAAGACAACACTCAATACAGAAGAATCCTGGAATCATCGCTTATCTCTACAACCAACAATTTCAACCAGAACAATGGCTTCTATAACATAGCTGAACCACTCGCCAAGAAACTTCTTCATCGCTATCCCACATAAGAACATAGAACACTGCAGAAGGTCTACAACTTGTCCAATACCCCTGCCAAGCTACCCAAGACTCTATAACCCCACCCGGTGGATCATCAGATGCAGCATTCTTCACCTGACCTCAACATTCTGACTATAAATACTCTTGTACCTTCCAACCCCAGGTAGATCCGTGTGTGACTTGAGAAAGCCCACTGTGTGGGTGAAACGTTGTCAATAAAGGATCACATTATATTGCATTTGTGTTTATATTTCCACTTGAAGACCTCAACACCAGGGCCAAGACTGACTCTGTTGTAAAGTTCCCCAACGCTTTCTTGATGCTGAAGGTCACATTCCTGGACGTTACCATGGCAACCAGAGCACTGATAAATTTAGACACATGTGCAACTCTTGGGTATGACAGAATGAACATTAAAATGGTATAAAATACCGACAGATTGTTAGGTAAGACACATATGCAACAGTTAGGTATCTTTATTCCGAAACGTTTCGCCTACATAGTAGGCTTCTTCAGTCGAGTACAGAAAAGTTGATAGAAGCAGAAGATACTTGAAGACGATGTAATCAGTCCATCACCCTTAAAGTTTTGAGGTGGTCAGTCCCTCAGTCTGGAGAAGAGCATTGTTCCGTTGTCTGAAACAATATGAAGTTGAAGTGACAGGATGGAGCCTTTATATAGTGCCAGGAGGTGAGACGGGGTTGCTTTGGGAGGGCAGGTCCCTCTCAAACCCAGCCGTTCTCACTAGTAGAGGTCGAAGTTGATGGTCTGTACCAAGATACCCTTGTGTTGCAGTGTCTGACAGAATGAACATTAAAATGGTATAAAATACCGACAGAAGAAGCCTACTGTGTAGGCGAAACGTTTCGGAATAAAGATACCTAACTGTTGCATATGTGTCTTACCTAACAATCTGTCGGTATTTTATACCATTTTAATGTTCATTCTGTCAGACACTGCAACACAAGGGTATTTTGGGTACAGACCATCAACTTCGACCTCTACTAGTGAGAACGGCTGGGTTTGAGAGGGACCTGCCCTCCCAAAGCAACCCCCGTCTCACCTCCTGGCACTATATAAAGGCTCCATCCTGTCACTTCAACTTCATATTGTTTCAGACAACGGAACTATGCTCTTCTCCAGACTGAGGGAATGACCACCTCAAAACTTTAAGGGTGATGGACTGATTACATCGTCTTCAAGTATCTTCTGCTTCTATCAACTTTTCTGTACTCGACTGAAGAAGCCTACTATGTAGGCGAAACGTTTCGAAATAAAGATACCTAACTGTTGCATATGTGTCTTACCTAACAACTCTTGGGTATCTTTATTGAGGAAACGTTTCGCCACACAGTGGCTTCATCAGTCCATACAAAGGAGAATCTTGAAGAACAGGAGGAGAATGAGGTAATCAGTCCCTCAACCTTGAGTCGATGTGGTCAGTCCATCAATCTTGAATAGAATACGGCATACGTGCTGAGAAGGAGCTTATAAACCGTTGGCAGGAGAGGTGCAGCAGTCACAGGTGGTGTAACATTTGTTCAATGTTGAAGTAGGTCGTGCCCAAGAATTAGGCAAGCGAAGAATTGTAAAGTAAAAGGACACAAGTGCAACTAATGTGACATTTATTGTGGCAACGTTTCGCTCTCCAGGAGCTTTATCAAGCCATTACAAACAATACATGGACACAGAGGGTATATAAAGGCTCAGAGTGAGGTGTAATACTAGTGAGGTACCATTTCGATGTTCACTAGTGGTAGTAGTAGTAGTAGTAGTGGTAGTGACAAAAGTAATACAATATGGTAGAGCTGTGGAGGCTGTGACAAGATTTACGTAGGTGAAACAGCCAGAAACCTCGACACCCGCCTCAATGAACACATTTACGCATGTAGGAACGATAACTTGAACAACGCCTGTGTACAACACCGAAATTCCACCAATCATCTCATGAAATTCAGAGACGCCCAATTAGTGATCAAAGAAACTAATTTCCGCAGACGCAAGTGCCTCGAATCAGCACTGATCGCTGTTTCGAATACAATTAAACAAAACAACGGCATCTTCACCATCTCCGAAGTCTTAGCAAGAATCCTCCTGAAAACAGTAAACCCTGCCATCACATAGTCTCTCTCCTGTTATACTACACAAAGCACAGAGAGTGAACACTGAAACAAGCTGCCTCATTCCAGTCTATATTTGTCCAACCTATTTTTATGTTACCCAAGTAATAGCTTTTATATCCTTTTACTCATGTTCGAATTAATTGCTCTACCATATTGTATTACTTTTGTCACTACCACTACTACTACTACTACTACTACTACTACTACTACTACTACTACCACTAGTGAACATCGAAATGGTACCTCACTAGTATTACACCTCACTCTGAGCCTTTATATACCCTCTGTGTCCATGTATTGTTTGTAATGGCTTGATAAAGCTCCTGGAGAGCGAAACGTTGCCACAATAAATGTCACATTAGTTGCACTTGTGTCCTTTTACTTTACATATTGTCGGTAATTCTACCAACTTTATTACAAGCGAAGAATTCCCAAGTATTAAGATCCCAAGAAGTTGCAGTGTCTGACAGGTTTGTAGATGAATGGTTCAGAGAACCGACATGTTGATAAATTAGACACATGTGCAACTCTTGGGTAACTTTATTGAGGAAACGTTTCGCCACACAGTGGCTTCATCAGTCCATACAAAGGAGAATCTTGAAGAACAGGAGGAGAATGAGGTAATCAGTCCCTCAACCTTGAGTCGATGTGGTCAGTCCATCAATCTTGAATAGAATACGGCATACGTGCTGAGAAGGAGCTTATAAACCGTTGGCAGGAGAGGTGCAGCAGTCATAGGTGGTGTAACATTTGTTCAATGTTGAAGTAGGTCGTGCCCAAGAATTAGGCAAGCGAAGAATTCCCAAGTATTAAGATCCCAAGAAGTTGCAGTGTCTGACAGGTTTGTAGATGAATGGGAATTCATCTACAAAAGGAATTCTTCTGGGAATTCTTCGCTTGCCTAATTCTTGAGCACGACCTACTTCAACATTGAACAAATGTTACACCACCTATGACTGCTGCACCTCTCCTGCCAACGGTTTATAAGCTCCTTCTCAGCACGTATGCCGTATTCTATTCAAGATTGATGGACTGACCACATCGACTCAAGGTTGAGGGACTGATTACCTCATTCTCCTCCTGTTCTTCAAGATTCTCCTTTGTATGGACTGATGAAGCCACTGTGTGGCGAAACGTTTCCTCAATAAAGATACCCAAGAGTTGCACATGTGTCTAATTTATCAACATGTCGGTTCTCTGAACCATTCATCTACAAACCAGAGCACTGTCTGATGGCCTGGCCATCTCTTACTACTACATCAACCCTCGACAGATTGAACCTGAACGATTCACGTACATAACACCTTGCTGGACATATTACTGGTACTCGGGCATGTTACTCGTACTCGGACATGTTACTCGTACTCGGACATGTTACTCGTACTCGGACATGTTACTCGTACTCGGACATGTTACTCGCACTCGGACATGTTATTCGCACATGTTACTCGCACTCGGACATGTTACTCGTACATGTTACTCGCACTCGGACATGTTACTCGTACATGTTACTCGCACTCGGACATGTTACTCGGACATGTTACTCGTACTCGGACATGTTACTCGCACTCGGACATGTTACTCGCACTCGGACATGTTACTCGTATATGTTACTCGCATATGTTACTCGCACTCGGACATGTTACTCGTACATGTTACTCGCACTCGGACATGTTACTCGTACATGTTACTCGCACTCGGACATGTTTACTCGGACATGTTACTCGTACTCGGACATGTTACTCGCACTCGGACATGTTACTCGCACATGTTACTCGCACTCGGACATGTACTCGTACATGTTACTCGCACTCGGACATGTTACTCGTACATGTTACTCGCACTCGGACATGTTACTCGGACATGTTACTCGTACTCGGACATGTTACTCGCACTCGGACATGTTACTCGCACATGTTACTCGCACTCGGACATGTTACTCGTACATGTTACTCGCACTCGGACATGTTACTCGTACATGTTACTCGCACTCGGACATGTTACTCGGACATGTTACTCGTACTCGGACATGTTACTCGCACTCGGACATGTTACTCGTATATGTTACTCGCACTCGGACATGTTACTCGTACATGTTACTCGCACTCGGACATGTTACTCGTACATGTTACTCGCACTCGGACATGTTACTCGGACATGTTACTCGTACTCGGACATGTTACTCGTTTCTAAATAAAGAAACCTAACTGTTGTACATGTGTCTTACCTAACAACCTGTCGGTATTTTATACCATTTTAATGTTCACTCTGTCAGACACTGACAGAGTGAACATCCCTATCTCTCATGCCTTTCTCTCTTATCCCTATCTCTCACTCGTCCCTATCTCTCTCTTGCTACTATCTCTCTCTCTCTTTCCTTGTTATGCTCACAATTTCTTCCAATTTCTTTATTATTCATTTATTCATGAAAATGATTTATTCCCGTCAAAACAGAGAATAAAGTAAAACAAAGTAAAATAAATAAAGCAAGTCATGCTTGAGAAGACTTCTCTTAAGATTTAGACGCTGCAATAAAGTCTCCGTCACGCAGTAGAGTCTCCGTCACGCAATAAAGTCTCCGTCACGCAATAAAGTCTCCGTCAGGCAATAAAGTCTCCGTCACGCACTAAAGTCTCCGTCAGGCAATAAAGTCTCCGTCACGCAATAAAGTCTCCGTCATGCAATAAAGTCTCCGTCATGCAATAAAGTCTCCGTCATGCAATAAAGTCTCCGTCACGCAATGAAGTCTCCGTCATGCAAAAAAGTTTATATATAGCAGTGTGGTCTGCGTCACGCAATAATCCCCATGTCAGTCAACAAAGCTTAAGTCACGCAATAAATATTACGTCACGTAATAAAGCTTACGTTTTACAATAAAGTTTACGTCACAAAAAAACCTGCGCCACACAATAACGGTCACTCATGCAATAAAGCTTAACTAACACAGTAAAGGCACTGTCATGCAATAAAGACAATAATAAAGACTGGACTACAATAAAGATGACACCAGTCAGTAAAGACTGAGGGCTACAATAAAGACTGTGGGCTACAATAAAGACTGTGGGCTACAATAAAGACTGTGGGCTACAATAAAGACTGAGGGCTACAATAAAGACTGTGGGCTACAATAAAGACTGTGGGCTACAATAAAGACTGAGGGCTACAATAAAAGACTGTGGGCTACAATAAAGACTGTGGCTACAATAAAGACTGAGGCCACACAAAGACTGTGGGCTACAATAAAGACTGTGGGCTACAATAAAGACTGTTGGCTACAATAAAGACTGAGGCTACAATAAAGACTGAGGGCTACAATAAAGACTGTGGGCTACAATAAAGACTGTGGGCTACAATAAAGACTGTGGGCTACAATAAAGACTGTGGACTACAATAAAGACTGTGGGCTACAATAAAGACTGTGGGCTACAATAAAGACTGTGGGCTACAATAAAGACTGTGGGCTACAATAAATACTGTGGGCTACAATAAAGACTGTGGGCTACAATAAAGACTGAGGGCTACAATAAAGACTGTGGGCTACAATAAAGGACTGTGGGCTACATAAAGACTGTGGGCTACAATAAAGACTGTGGGCTACAATAAAGACTGTGGGCTACAATAAAGACTGTGGACTACAATAAAGACTGTGGGCTACAATAAAGACTGTGGACTACAATAAAGACTGACGACTACAATAAAGACTCTGGGCTACAATAAAGACTGTGGGCCACAATAAAGACTCTGGGCTACAATAAAGACTGTGGACTACGATATAGACTGTGGGCTACAATAAAGACTGTGGACTACAATATAGACTGTGGGCTACAATATAGACTGTGGACTGCAACAAAGACAGTGAGCTACAATAAAGACTGTGGACTACAATATAGACTGTGGACTACAACAAAGACTGTGGACTACAATATAGACTGTGGACTACAACAAAGACTGTGGGCTACAATAAAGACTGTGGTCTACAATATAGACTGTGGGCTACAATGAAAACTGTGGGCTACAATATAGACTGTGGACTACAACAAAGACTGTGGACTACAATATAGACTGTGGACTACAATATAGACTGTGGACTACAACAAAGACTGTGGACTACAACAAAGACTGTGGACTACAACAAAGACTGTGGGCTACAATAAAGACTGTGGACTACAATATAGACTGTGGGCTACAATAAAGACTGTGGACTACAATATAGACTGTGGACTACAATATAGACTGTGGGTTACAATAAAGACTGAGGACTACAATATAGACTGTGGGCTACAATAAAGACTGTGGACTACAATATAGACTGTGGACTACAATATAGACTGTGGCCTACAATATAGACTGTGGGCTACAATAAAGACTGTGGACTACAATAAAGACTGTGGACTACAATATAGACTGTGGACTACAATGAAGACTGTGGACTACAATATAGACTGTGGACTACAATATAGACTGTGGGCTACAATAAAGACTGTGGACTACAATATAGACTGTGGGCTACAATAAAGACTGTGGACTACAATATAGACTGTGGACTACAATATAGACTGTGGGCTACAATAAAGACTGTGGACTACAATATAGACTGTGGGCTACAATAAAGACTGTGGGCTACAATAAAGACTGTGGACTACAATAAAGACTGTGGACTACAATATAGACTGTGGGCTACAATAAGACTGTGAGACTACATATAGACTGTGGACTACAATATAGACTGTGGACTACAATAAAGACTGGGTACAATTGCGTGAGTTTTAAATTGTAGCCCCAGTCTTTATTTTTTTTTTATTTACCCCCACTTTCATATTGTAGCCACAGTCTATTTTTGTAGCCCAAGTCTTTTTTGACCCCAAAATTATTTTGTATCCACATCTTTATTTCCCCAGTCATATTAGCCACATCAAATTGGTCCACAGTCTTCATTGTTCCACATCTATATTGTACCACAGTCTTTTTGTAGTCCACGTCTTTTTGTCCCCCCACATCTTATTGTAGGCCACGTCTTATTGTACCACATCTAATTGTGTCCCAGTCTTATTGTAGCCCACATCTATATTGTATCCTCAGTTTTTTGTAACCACATCATATTTTTCCCACATTATATTGTAGTCCACAGTCTTTATTGTAGCCCACAGCCTTATTGTAGCCCACAGTCTTTATTTACCCCACAGTCTTTTTGTGGGGCCACATCTTTTTGTATCCACTCTTTGTTTTTAGCCACAGTCTATATGAGTCCACAGTTATTTGTAGCCCATCTTTTTTGTAGTCCCAGTCTATTTTGTAGCCCACATTTTTCATTGTACCCCCACAGTCTATATTGTAACCACGTCTTTTTACCCCAGTCTTTGTGTACCACAGTCATATTGTAGTCCACATTTTGTTGTAGTCCACAGTCTATTTTTGTGCCCACAGTCTTTATTGAGCTCACTTTTCTTTGTTGGCATCCACATCTATATTGTAGCCCACAGTCTATATTGTATCCACAGTCTTTATTGTACCCACATCTTATGTAGCCACATTTTTTATTGTAGCCCAGAGTCTTTATTGGGGCCCCGTCTTTATTGTACCCCAAACTTTATTGTAGTCGTCGTTTTTATGTAGCCACATTTTTATTGTAGCCACAGTCTTTATTGTATCCCAGTCTTTTTTTGTGCCCACAGTCTTTTTGTAGCCCACATTTTATTTAGCCCCAGTCTTTTTGTAGCCCAGCTTTATTGTGCCCACTCTTTTGTAGCCCTCACCCCTTTATTGTACCCACAGTCTTTATTGTACCCACAATTTTATTTACCCCCACTCTTTTTTGTACCCACGTCTTTTTGAGCCCACATCTTTATTGTACCCCATTTTATTGAAAGTCACAGTCTTTTTGTACCCACTTTTTATTGTACCCACATCTTTATTACCCACAGTCTTTATTGTAGCCCTCAGTCTTTATTGTACCTCATCTTTATTGAGCCCAAGTCTTTATTGTGCCCCAGCCCTTTATTGTACCCCCACTCTTATTGACCCTCAGTCTTTAATTGTAGCCCACAGTCTTTTTGTACCCCACATCTTTTTTGTACCCTCCCCTTTATTGACCCCACGCTTTATTGTACCCCTCATTGTAGCCTCAGCTTTTTTGTACCCACAGTCTTTATTGACCCACACTTTATTGTACCCACCCTTTATTTACCCCATCTTTAACTGACGGGTCATCTTTTTTTAGTCCAGTCTTTATTTTTTGCTTTATTGCATACAGTGCCTTTACTGTGTTTTTAAGCTTTATTGCATGGGCCCGTTATTGGTGGCGCAGGTTTTTTTTGTGACGAAAACTTTTTTTAAAAAACGAAAGTTTTTATCGGCAAATTATTATTCGTGACTTAACTTTGTTGACTGACATGGGGATATTGCGGACGCAGCCAAAACTGCTTATATAAACTTTTTGCATGAGGGAGACCATTGCGTGAGGACTTATTGCTGACGGAGACTTTATTGCATGACGGAACTTTTTTGATAGGGAGACTTTAGCGTGACGGAACTTTATTGCCTGACGGAGATTAGTGCGTGACGGAGACTTTTCCGAGGGAACTTTATTGCTAGGGAGACTTTTTTTGCGTGACGGAGCTCTACTGGGACGGGACTTTTTGCAGCTTAAAATCTTAAAGAAGTCCCTCAAGCTGACTTGCTTTTTTTATTTTACTTTTTTTTACTTTACCTTTTTTGAGGGGGAAAAACATTTCATGATAAATAAAAAATAAAAATTTGGGAAAAATTGTGAGCAAAAAGGAAAGAAGAGAGAAAGTAGCAAGAGAGAATAGGGACAGTGAGAGATAGGATAAGAGAGAAAGGGAAGAAGATGGGGTTTACTCTGTCAGTGTCTGACAAGGGGAACATTAAAAGGTTAAAAAATACCGACGGGTTGTTAGGTAAGACACATGTACAACATTTGGGTTTTCTTATTAGACGAGTAACATGTCCGAGTACGAGTAACATGTCCGAGTAACATGTCGAGTGCGAGAAAACATGTACGAGTAACATGTCCGAGTGCGAGTAACATGTACGAGTAACATGTCCGAGTGCGAGTAACATATACGAGTAACATGTCCGAGTGCGATTTTAAACATGTCCGAGTACGAGTAACATGTCCGAGTAAACATGTCCGAGTGCGAGTAAATGTACGAGTAACATTTTCCGAGTGCGAGTAAAAATGTACGAGTAAATGTCCGAGTGCGAGAAACATGTGCGGTAACATGTCCGAGTGCGAGTAACATGCCCCGAGTACGAGTAACATGTCCGAGTAACATGCCCGGGAGTGCGAGTAACATGTACGATTTAACATGTCCGAGTGCGAGTAACATGTACGAGTAACATGTCCGAGTGCGAGTAACATGTGCGAGTAACATGTCCGAGTGCGAGTAACATGTCCGAGTACGAGTACATGCCCGGGAGTAACATTGTCCGAGTGCGAGTAACAGTACGAGTAACATGTCCGAGTGCAAAGAAACCCAATGTACGAGAAAACATGTCCGAGTGCGAGTAACATATGCGAGTAACATACGAGTAACATGTCCGAGTGCGAGTAACATGTCCGAGTGCGAGTAACATGTCCGAGTACGAGTAACATGTCCGAGTAACATGTCCGAGTGCGGTAACATGTACGAGTAACATGTCCGAGTGCGAGTAAACATGTACGAGTAACATGTCCGAGTGCGAGTAAACATGTGCAAAATAACATTTTCCGAGTGCGAGTAACATGTCCGAGTACGAGAAAACATGTCCGAGTACGAGTAACATGTCCGAGTACGAGTAACATGTCCGAGTACGAGAAAACATGCCCGAGTACCAGTAATATGTCCAGCAAGGTGTTATGTACGTGAATCGTCTTCGGGTTTCAATCTGTCGGAGGGTTGATGTAGTAGTAAGAGATGGCCGGCCATCAGACAGTGCTCTGGTTTGTAGATGAATGGTTCAGAAAAACCGACATGTTGATAAATTAGACACATGTGCAACTCTTGGGTATCTTTATTGGGGAAAAACGTTTCGCCACACAGTGGCTTCATCAGTCCATACAAAGGAAAATCTTGAAAAAACAGGAGGAGAATGAGGTAATCAGTCCCTCAACCTTGAGTCGATGTGGTAGTCCATCAATCTTGAATAGAATACGGCATACGTGCTGAGAAGGGCTTATAAACCGTTGGCAGGAGAGGTGCAGCAGTCATAGGGGGTTTGTAACATTTGTTAAAGTTGAAGTAGGTCGTGCTCAAGAATTAGGCAAGCGAAGAATTCCCAGAAAAATTTCCTTTTGTAGATGAATTCCCATTCATCTACAAACCTGTTCAGACACTGCAACTTCTTGGGATCTTAATACTTGGGAAATTCTTCGCTTGCCTAATTCTTGGCACGACCTACTTCAACATTGAACAATGTTACACCACCTATGACTGCTGCACCTCTCCTGCCAACGGTTTATAAGCTCCTTCTCAGCACGTATGCCGTATTCTATTCAAGATGATGGACTGACCACATCGACTCAAGGTTGAGGGACTGATTACCTCATTCTCCTCCTGTTCTTCAAGATTCTCCTTTGTATGGACTGATGAAGCCACTGTGTGGCGAAACGTTTCCTCAATAAAGTTACCCAAGAGTTGCACATGTGTCTAATTTTCAACATGTCGGTTCTCTGAACCATTCATCTACAAACCTGTCAGACACGCAACTTCTTGGGATCTTAATACTTGGGAATTCTTCGCTTGTAATAAAGTTGGTAGAATTACCGAAAATATGTAAATTTAAAAGGACACAAGTGCAACTAATGTGACATTTATTGTGGCAACGTTTCGCTCTCCAGGAGCTTTATCAAGCCATTACAAACAATACATGGACACAGAGGGTATATAAAGGCTCAGAGTGAGGTGTAA
This sequence comes from Cherax quadricarinatus, assembly GCF_026875155.1. Classification (NCBI taxonomy): domain Eukaryota; kingdom Metazoa; phylum Arthropoda; class Malacostraca; order Decapoda; family Parastacidae; genus Cherax; species Cherax quadricarinatus. The sequence goes on from NC_069414.1 coordinate 9,741,548, forward strand.
TACTAGTGAGGTACCATTTCGATGTTCACTAGTGGTAGTAGTAGTAGTAGTAGTAGTAGTAGTAGTAGTAGTAGTAGTGGTAGTGGACAAAAGTAATACAATATGGTAGAGCAATTAATTCGAACATGAGTAAAAGGATATAAAAGCTATTACTTGGGAAACATAAAAATAGGTTTGGACAAATATAGACTGGAATGAGGCAGCTTGTTTCAGTGTTCACTCTCGGGTGCTTTGTGTAGTATAACAGGAGAGAGGACTATGTGATGGCAGGGTTTACTGTTTTCAGGAGGATTCTTGCTAAGACTTCGGAGTGGTGAAGATGCCGTTGTTTTTGTTTAATTGTATTCGAAACAGCGATCAGTGCTGATTCGAGGCACTTGCGTCTGCGGAAATTAGTTTCTTTGATCACTAATTGGGCGTCTCTGAATTTCATGAGATTGTTTGGTGGAATTTCGGTGTTGTACACAGGCGTTGTTCAAGTTATCGTTCCTACATGCGTAAATGTGTTATTGAGGGGGGTGTCGAGGTTTCTGGCTGTTTAAACCTACGTAAATCTTGTCACAGCCTCCACAGCTCTACCATATTGTATTACTTTTGTCACTACCACTACTACTACTACTACTACCACTAGTGAACATCGAAATGGTACCTCACTAGTATTACACCTCACTCTGAGCCTTTATATACCCTCTGTGTCCATGTATTGTTTGTAATGGCTTGATAAAGCTCCTGGAGAGCGAAACGTTGCCACAATAAATGTCACATTAGTTGCACTTTGTGTCCTTTTCTTTACATTCTTCGCTTGCCTAATTCTTGGGCACGCCCCTACTTAAAACATTGAACAAATGTACACCACCTGTGACTGCTGCACCTCTCCTGCCAACGGTTTTTAAGCCCCTTTCCCTCAGCACGTATGCCGTATTCTATTCAAGATTGATGGACTGACCACATCGACTCAAGGTTGAGGGATGATTACCTCATTCTCTCCTGTTCTTCAAGATTTCCTTTGTATGACTGATGAAGCCACTGTGTGGCGAAACGTTTCCTCAATAAAGATACCCAAAGAGTTGTTAGGTAAGACACATATGCAACAGTTAGGTATCTTTATTCCGAAACGTTTCGCCTACTTTAGTAGGCTTCTTCAGTCGAGTACGAAAAGGTTGATAGAAGCAGAAGATACTTGAAGACGATGAATCAGTCCATCACCCTTTAAAAGGGTTTTGAGGTGGTCTTCCCCTCAGTCTGGAAAAGAGCATAGTTCCGTTGTCTGAAACAATATAAAGGGTTGAAGTGACAGGATGGAGCCTTTATATGTGCCAGGAGGGGGAGACGGGGGTTGCTTTGGGAGGGCAGGGTCCCCCTCAAAACCCAGCCGTTTTCACTAGTAGAGGCGAAGTTGATGGTCTGTACCCAAAACCCTTGTGTTGCAGTGTCTGACAGAATGAACATTAAAATGGTATAAAATACCGACAGATTGTTAGGGAAAAACATATGCAACAGTTAGTATCTTTATTCCCAAACGTTTCGCCTACACAGTAGGCTTCTTCTGTCGGTATTTTATACCATTTTAATGTTCATTCTGTCAGACACTGCAACACAAGGGTATCTTGGTAAGACCATCAACTTCGACCTCTACTAGTGAGAACGGTGGGTTTGAGAGGGACCTGCCCTCCCAAAGCAACCCCCGTCTCACCTCCTGGCACTATATAAAGGCTCCATCCTGTCACTTCAACTTCTATTGTTTCAGACAACGGAACAATGCTCTTCTCCAGACTGAGGGAATGACCACCTCAAAACTTTAAGGGTGATGGACTGATTACATCGTCTTCAAGTATCTTCTGCTTCTATCAACTTTTCTGTACTCGACTGAAGAAGCCTACTATGTAGGCGAAACGTTTCGGAATAAAGATTTCCTAACTGTTGCATATGTGTCTTACCTTAACCCAAACTGTCGGTATTTTATACCATTTTAATGTTTACCCAAGAGTTGCACATTTTGGGTTTAATTTATCAGTGCTCTTTGGGTTTCCATGGTAACGTCCAGGAATGTGACCTTCAGCATCAAGAAAGCGTTGGGGAACTTTACAACAGAGTCAGTCTTGGCCCTGGTGTTGAGGTCTTCAAGTGGAAATATAAACACAAATGCAGTATAATGTGATCCTTTATTGACAACGTTTCACCCACACAGTGGGCTTTCTCAAGTCACACACGGATCTACCTGGGGTTGGAAGGTACAAGGGGTTTTTTATAGTCAGAATGTTGAGGTCAGGTGAAGAATGCTGCATCTGATGATCCACCGGGTGGGGTTATAGGTCTTGGGGAGCTTGGCAGGGGTATTGGACAAGTTGTAGACCTTCTGCAGGTTCTATGTTCTTATGTGGGATAAACGATGAAGAAGTTTCTTGGCGAGTGGTTCAGCTATGTTATAGAAGCCATTGTTCTGGTTGAAATTGTTTGGTTGTAGAGATAACGATGATTCAGGTTTTTTCTGTATTGAGTGTTGTTTCTGTGGCTATAAGTCTTGAGTTTTGTTAGTTAATTAAATGGTTGTGTGAATTGCGATGCTGTACACAGGCATTCTTGTAAACGTCAGTCCTGCTTGCATATTGGTGTTCTGAAATGCGTGTTTGGAGGTCTCTTGATGTTTCGCCCACATATAATTTGTTGCAGTCATTACAAGGGATTATGTATACCCACTTTTGTGGTGAAACGTTGTCAAAAAAAGGATCACATTATATTGCATTTGTGTTTATATTTCCATTGGTCGGTATTTTATACCATTTATTACCACAGGTCTTCAAGTGATGACGTAATATCTTGGATGGACATGTTCGTAATCAGCCTCTCAAGACGTTTCATGAACATAAGAAAGAAGGAACACTGCAGCAGGCCCGTTGGCCCATACTAAAGGGAGAAGGTCTCTCACAACTTGTCCAATACCCCTACCAAGCTACCCAAGACTATAACCCCACTCGGTAGATCATCAGATGCAGCATTCTCCACCTGGCCTCAACATTCTGAACTTGACTATAAATATTCCCGTTTCCTTCCACCCCAGGTACAGTCATCAGTACATCAGCTTTCACATCATCAAAAGTCCAGCACCACGTGGACAGACACATGGCTTTTTTTTTCCGAAAGGAAGAGGTCACGATGTTCCAGGGACACGACGGATGACTCGGATTTAGAAATGGACGACTCGGAATTTTGAAATATGGGGTGCAATCCTAGCGAAGAAGTTGCGAGACCACTCCGTGTCATCAGAGGAAAAGTCTCCAGTTCTGACGAGCCTAACCATGCAGCCAGAGAATACGGAAGGATGGATCCATGTGAACAGTAAGACACGCCGTCCCTCCAAGGAGCAGGTAAACCAGCTCAAATCACCTTCCAGATTCAAGGTAAAGGCTTATGGGGAAACAAAAAACAACTATGGCGTGGTTACACACCTGGAAAACCGGCCAACTGAGGTTCAAGATATGGTTCAACCTGAGGGGAGAACCAATACTGACTCCTATCAACAGGGAAAAAGCATATCACCTTGATGAAAGCCATGGAGACAGACCGCTCCTTCACCCTGGAGGAACTGGATTCTCGGGAGAAGGTCACCCAAAGGGTGTAGTGATGCGTTACCGCTGATGATGCTCATCGAGGCAATAGCAGCTCCCCCAGTGTCGTGTCAGCTCAGCGTCTCAAGGCAAAAACGGCAGGGAACGCACCAACCCGGCAGGTCCTCATTCAGCATGTAGGACCCCTGCCAAACCAGCTGGACCTCGGTTCTTGGGGCAGGTTTCGATGTCAGGACCTTCACGACCCGAAACAGTTCGCTGTTTCAAGTGCCAGCGTTACGGACACCTGGGTGCACTCTGTCCGAACAGAGTAATCTGCTGTGTCTGCAACCAGCCCCACCTACAGAGGAATGCATCACCAAGCTGAAGAATGCATCGCCACCCACTCCACGATGCCCGAATTGCAGGCAGAAACACCATGCCTGGAACCTCGATGCCCTGAGAGGCTCACTAGAATTCGTGAGGCCTGGAAGACACCAACGACGAGACAGCAGGCTACGGCAGAAAATCACCCTCAGCAGACGATGGGTGCAGAGAATCCTGCCATACTGCAGAACTCTCCTCAGGCAACCCCAAATCAATGCCCAGGAATTTCCGAATCTTGAAGACTCAACCAGGCGTCATGAACAGGAGCATCCTCCCCCACTACCGCCAAACGAAGAAACAAAAGCAGAGGAACAAGCGGCGCCAACAGGAAAAATCCTGAACATCAAAAAAGGTATACAAAAACCGACAGGTTGGTAGGCAAGACACATAGGCAACATTTAGGCAACTTTATTCCCAAACGTTTCGCCTAAACAGTAGGCTTCTTCAGTCGAATACAGAAATTAGGCAGGAACAGTAAAGATGTGAAGACGATGTAATCAGTCCATCCCTTGAAGGGCAAAGGACACAAGTGCAAAATAATGTGACATTATTGTGGCAACGTTTCGCTCTCCGGGCTTGATGAAGCTCCTGGAGAGCGAAACGTTGCCACAATAAATGTCACATTAGTTGCACTTTTGTCCTTTTACTTTACATATTGTCGGTAATTTCCAACTTTATTACACCCTTGAAGTCGTAGAATTTGAGGTTGTCAGTCCCTCAGCCTGGAGAAGTTCAGTTTTCCCTAGTCAGGAACTATGGAACTGAACTTCTCCAGGTGAGGGATTGCAACCCCAAATTCTACGACTTCAAGGGTGATGGACTGATTACATCGTCTTCACATCTTTACTGTTCCTGCCTAATTTCTGTATTCGACTGAAGAAGCCTACTGTTCAGGCGAAAACGTTTCGGAATAAAGCTGCCTAAATGTTGCCTATATGTCTTGCCTACCAACCAGGAAACATCTGGGAACGCAATCAGCAGACGGCACTACACGAGCCCCCACCGGTCTTTCCCTTTCCAGGCACAGCCACTATGAGGAAATGGATTGTGATACCGACAAGATTGGGAAAAAGACA
>NC_069414.1:9747055-9777055 GCF_026875155.1 Cherax quadricarinatus
TAAAAAAAATTTTTAAAATACGTTTACAAAATTTAAAAAAAAAACAAATAAATTAAATTATTTTTCTTTAGGTTCAGAATGATTTTGGCGAAATTTTTGCTCACAAATTTCCTTGCCCTAAGGGCAAAGAGCGTTGCTATTTAACCAAGATCGAAATTCTGCCTATTCGGCACGACATATATATTCATGCCAAAACAAAAAACTTGCGATTTGATTTAAATTGCTTCGCTTTTCTTCCCAAAAAGGGAAAGAGAAAATTTTGAAATGCAAAAATTTTCGCAAAAATCATTCAAAACCCTAATGAAAAAAAATATTTCTTTTGTAAAAATCAAAATTTCTACTTTAACTAAAATAAAAAAAAACATGTCTTAAAGTAAAAGGGGGAAAATTTTAAAAAAGGCTTAAATTTTTTTAAGAGTTCTTGCTAATTGAACCTTTTAAAACATTTTCGGCACGACAAATAAAATATATAAAATTTTGTCGTGCCGAATAGGCAGAATTTGCGATTTTTGGTTTAAATTTTCCCCCTTCACTTGCCATATGGGACAAGTAAAAATTTGTGTACAATAATTTCGCCAAAATCTTTCTAAACCTAACGAAAAAAAATATTTCCTGTTTTTCTTTAGTTTTAAATTACGTAAAAAAAAATCTAAAATATTTTAGTTGGGTAGGCTAAAATAAATTGCTATTGTTACAATAAAGGGTTTGGGAAGTTTTCTAAGTTTCTTTTGGTGCAAAATTAATTTTTTTACATTAAAATTAATGAAAAAAAATATCTTTACACGTAAAAAAAATTTTAGAAAGACTTAATTTTTTAAAAGAGTTCTTTCAATTGACCAGTTTTTACATATTCGACGACATAAAAAATAATAAATAAAATTATATTATAAAATAAATTTAAAAAATATAAATATATATATATTTAATTTATATAAATATTTTAATTTATATAAATATAAAATAATATAAATTATATAAAAAATATATAATAATTATTATATTATATAAAAAATATATAAATATTTTATAATAATACAACAATAAGATCACAGTAAACAGGGAATTCAGAAAAATGCAAAAAAACCACTCTGAAAGAAAGAGAAATTCCAAAACGCTTTCTGACTACTCACATTATAAAAAAAACTATGAAAGTAAAGCACCAAGGAAGCATATAAGGGGCTGGGCCCGCACCTCACTATCAGATCCCACAACGGGTTTAAACACCTGACGCGCGCCGACCCCTTGGGTAGGTCCTTTTAAATTTTTTTGGGGAAATAGTTTTGTGGGGTGTTTGCAAAAGGGCCACCAAGTTGGGGGCGGGGCGCGTCAGGGTTTTAAACCCTTTTGGGGTCGATAGTGAGGTGCGGGCCCGACCCCTTTTATACTTCCTTGGGTGCTTTACTTTCATAGTTTCCTGATATGTATACAGAAAGCGCTTGGAATTTTTCATTTTTTTCAGAGTGGTTGTTTTTCATATATAAAATTAATATATAAAATATAAAAAATATATATATATAAATATATATATATATATAATATTTTAAAATTATATATAATTTTAAAATTATATATATATATATATAAATATATATTATATATAATATAATATATATATATAAATAATAATATAAATTTTTTAAAAAATATATATATAATTTTTTAAATATATAATATAAATATATATATTATATTTTATATATATTATAAAAAATTATAATCCTTTCTCTTAGTAGCCTTCAAGAGGAAAAGCCTTCTGAAAGGGGTAAAAGAACAACCTTTCCCTCCAGAACCCCCTGAACTGAAAGGTGCAGGGGATTCAACAAGATGCTGGAAATATTCGAAAAGATCCGGTCCATGTTAAACAGGATAGAAATCACCCCATTGCTGCAAAATTTTACTTTCATACCCCAAAAACTTTCGATTTTCTACAGTCTGCTGTCGCACGGAAATAAACAAATTCGTTAGACTAGGCAAAAATTTTTTCCCAATATTCAACCGTTCAGGTTGGGACCAACCCCCCACTGTAGCCCCCGGATTCCGGGTTCTTAATGAGAGGAGTGGAAGCTTTTTGTCCCTTTTTCTGCTCCCCGAGTTCCCACTAAAAGGTTTTTTATAATTTGTGTCTCAGAGATGCTTTTTTTTAATTCACCTCAACGGGGTTTTTTTAAATTTCTTTTCACCTTCCCTCTCATTCTGAACCAGTTTGGCCATTCCCCTTTTAAACCCCTTCATTAACAAGGCTTTTTTCCTCCCAAAGAACTGCTCTCATGGTGTTTTTTTTTTTTTTCCCACATCATTCTCATAAACTCTATCGCTGGGGTTGGTGTGAAGTTTCCGGGAGATCAGCTTTTTTAGAAACTCAAAATTTCCCGCCCCGTCTGGCACCAACAAACATTCCCCCGGCAAAGTCACTTAGATCCCCTTCCCTTTCCCCAGATCCTTTTGAAATGAATAAAAATTAAAAACCCTTGACTATGTCTGAAAGTTTTTTAAGGCACTGAGCTGCTCCCCGCTGGTTTTGACTAAAAAATTTTTCCCCAATAACGAGGGGGATGTATAGGTGTCCCCCAATAAAATTTGCTACTGATTTACACATTTGTGTGTGTTGTGTGTGGTGTGTGGGGTTGTGTGTGGTTGTGTGTGGGTTGTGGGGGTGTGTGTGTGGTTGTGGGGTGGTATTTGTGCGTGAAAGGGGCCCCCAGGCGGGTGTAATTTATAAACGTTTTTGGGTTAAATGTGTGGTTCAAAATTAAATTTAAGGGTCCAGTATCACAGCCCCGCCGCTGCTCGATTTTCCTTATTCCCCTTTTGGCATTTAGGGGTTTTGGGCCAGAACCAGTGGGTAAAAAATTGTGTTTGCAGTACTCAGTGGGGTAAAATCGTGTTGAAAGAAATTCAGTGAGGAAAGTATTTTTGGCAGTACCAGTGAGGTAGAGCGTTTTGGGCAGTACTCAGGAGGAAGGTCTGTTCCCGTATTCAGTGGGGTAAAAGTTGTGTGGCAGAACCAGTGAGGTAGAGTAGTTTTGGGCAGAAACTCAGTGAGGTAGATTTTGTTTTTCAGTACTCAGTGAGGTGAGTTGTTTTACAGTACTCAGTGGGTAGAGTTGTGTTACAGTACCAGTGAGGAAACCCTTGTGTTGCAGTACTCATGGGGTAACTTGTTTTGCAGTACCAGTGAGGTAGATTTGGGTTTGCAGTACCCCCATGAGGTAGATTTAGGTTACAGTACTCGTGAGGTAGATTTGGGTTTTTTACAGTACCAGTGAGGAAAGGGGTTGTGTTACAGTACTCAGTTTTGGTAGCCTTGTGTTCCCATTTTAATTCAGTGGGTTTTAGAGTTTTTGTTCCCGTACCATGAGGTAGAGTTGTGTTTCGGGTACTCAGTGAGGTAAGTTTTTTTTTACAGTACCATTGGGGTTGGGTTGTTTTGGGCAGTACTCATTGAGGAGAGTTGGGTTTCAGTACCCCAGTGATTTTAGGGGTTGTTTTACAGAAATCAGTGAGGAAACTTGGGGTTGCGTACCCCGTGGGTAGAGTTGTGTTACAGGGCTCAGTGAGGTAATTGTTTTTACAGAACTCATTTTGGTAGACTTGTGTTCGGGAAACTCAGGAGGTGGGTTTGTTTTTTGGAAAGTACTCATTGAGGAAATTTTTTGGGGTTCCCGTACCAGTTTTGGTAGACTTTGTTCAGTATCAGTGAGGTAGAGTTGTTTTTACAGTGCCATTGGGGTTTAGATTTGTTTTTTACAGTACCAGTAAAGGTAATTTTGTTTTGGGCAGTACTCAGTAGGTAGAGTTGGGTGTTACAGAACCAGTTTGGTAGATTTTTGGTTCCCAGTACCAGTGAGGTAAGTTTGGGTTACATCCCTCAGGGGGTAGAGTTGTTTTTTTCAGTACCATTGAGGTAATTTTTGTGTTCCCAGTACTCATGAGGAAGATTTGGTTGCGAAACCCTTGGGGTAGAGTTGGTTTCAGTACCATTGGGGTAGACTTGTGTTGCAGTCCACAGTGAGGAAATATATGTGTTGCAGTACTCAGTGGAGGAAAGACTTGTGTTGCAGAAACTCAGTGGGAAGAGTTGTGGCAGAATAAAGTAAAGGAAGATTTGTGTTTCAGTACTCATGGGAAAGGGGTTGTGTTACATTTAACCAGTTTGGTAGACTTGGTTGCTACTCATGAGGTAGAGTTGTGTTACGTACACAGGGGGTTAGAGTTGTTTTACTTTACTCATGAGGTAATTTTTGTGTTCCCGTACACAGTGGGGGTAGGGGTTGTGTTACAGTACTAAAGGAGGTAGATTTTGTGTTACAGTGCTCAGTAGGTAGATTTGTTTTTTCCAACGTCCAGGGCGACAGCCCAGCATCCGGGGTACAACCCGGTATTTTTAGATGCAAAATTATCCCCGAGTTTTTATTTTTTTGTAAACATTATAAACCCAACGGGGTTTTTCCCTCTTTTCTCTGTTCCGCTCGGGTGCTGGGATATCTTCTCTTCCTCCCTCGGTGCGGGAGTTTATCTGCCTTCCCGCTCTGTGCGGGAGATATTTTCCCTCTGCCTAACTCTGTGCTGGGGGATATCTTCTCTGCCCCTCGTTTCTGTGCTGGGATATCTTTTCTTTTCCCTGCTCGGCGGGAGTATCTTCTCTGCCCCACTCTGTCTGGAAATCTTTTCGGGGTCCTGGGCTCGGGTTCGGAGATATTTTCCCTCTGTCCTAAACTCTTGTTGGAGATATCTTCTCTTCCTCCCCGCTGTGCGGGAGATATCTTCTCTTTTCCCTCCTCTGTGCTGGAGATATTTTCTCTGTCCTCACCGTGCGGGAGATATCTTCTCTGCCCCCGCTCGTGTTGGGAGATTTTTTCCTCTGTCCCCGCTCTGTTTTGGGAGATATCTTCTATGTCCTCGCTCTGGGGGGGGAGATATTTCCCCTTTTCCTCGCTCTGTACTGGAGATATTTTTCTCAAACTTCGTTTGTGCTGGAGTTTATTTTCTCTGCTTCGCTCGTGCGGTTATATCTTCTCTGTCCTCTTTCCCTGTCCCGGGAGAAAACTTCTCTGCCTCGTTCTGGGGCAGGAGATATCCCCCCTCTGTCCTCACTCTTTTGCTGGAAAAATATCTTCTCTGTCCTCACCTGTGCTGGAGATATCTTCCCCAAAGTATTTATTTCTTCCCGAATTACAGTCATTTTAAAGAGGGGAAAAACTCAAGTGAAAATTTACTCCAGCCCCTGCGGGAAGCAAACCTTTGAAGTTGCCCGTAGCTGAAGAACCCTTCCGGGAATACTGGACGATATTCTAAATTGTCCTACTGAAGTCTCCCAGCTCGGGCTGACACTACGAAGTCTCACACCTCAACGGGGGAAAACTACTGAAGTTTTCCCAAAACAGACTAAACCCCCCATCTTTTATCAACAAGCATATAGTTTTAAATTTGCAATCAGCCCTGGGGAAAAGGATTCAAATTAAAAAACAAAAAGGATTGAGGGGAGGATATAAAAATAACAATTTGGAAATGGGATTTGTAGCCAAGTGGATCAAGGTGCCAGGGGGGCACTCAAATCGGGGTCCCAATTGGCACTTACTCTAGGGCAAAGGGGGGCACTCAATCAGTATACCAGGGGGCACCAGAACAGCTGTAAAGGGGCAGCCTGGGCACATGAAGGCAGACCCAGAAAATAATAAAAACAAGAAACACTTTTTTTAGGGGTGATTTTCCCTTAAAGGAAAGGGAGTTTTCGTCCCGGGGGAAAGGGCCCCCTTTTTCCCAAAGTTAGGATGCATTTTCCCTCCCGGGTTTTTAAAAAGGCTGTTTAAAAACCTTTCATTCACCTGATTTTCTTAACCCTGACCGAGAATGGTGGAAGATAAAGCCCTATTGAGGAAATCAGTCCCTCAGCCTCCCAGCCCGCCGGGGGTTTTGAAACCTGCCCATCTTAACTTTGCATTGGGGGAAAAACCCAAACTGGCGGCAAAACTTTTCCCCAAAAAAGATACCCAAAAAAATTTTACATGTATCTCATTTATCAACTCGTCGCCCCTTAAAAAACCCAAAAAAATTCAAATTTTCTTACGGATTTTACCTTTTTCCCTACCTTGAAGGAGAAAACTGCAGAAAAGGGAAAATTTCATCACAGCCCACAGCATTACTTCAATTGGTTCTGCTTACGCAGACAAACATTTTTGTCCCTGCTTTTTGCGATTTTTAAAAAAACCGTCGTGATTCTTAAAGGGTAAATTTCCTGACTTCCGACACTCACAAGTTTTGTTTATTTTAAAACTTCCGGGCCTCCCCGGGATAAAAAATTCGTTTTGTACTTTTCAGATCCCAAAATTTTTTTTCCAAACATAGTCAGTGAAAGTTTGTCCTAAATTGAACTCATATTTTGTCAGTGGCCCACTGGGAGACTTGGGTTTTTAATCCTGGAAAGGGTTTATTATCTTCCGAGGGTGACACTCCAGGGAAAAATTCAAAAACATTTGAAAACGGGATGATACGTTATGTTTAAAGGTTCCTTCTGTGTCAGGCATAGCAAGAGGAAAATAGGGAAGTACGGTGACTAGGGGGAACGGGAACAAGAGAAGAGAAGAGAGAGAGAGAAAAGGGAACTCCAAAAAAGAATTGACAGATTTTTCCCGAAAACTGATGAGAAAACCCCACACCTGTGCCCCAAACGGGCAGTCACTGGGTACAATGTTTGCCCCACACCTTGCCCAAGCAACAGGTCACCGTATCCAGCGGGGAAGGTCACCTGTCCCAGCGGGCGGTCACATGTGCCCAGCGGGAAGGTCACCTGGTCCAGCGGGCAGGCCACTTGGTCCATGGGGCAGGCCCCAATGTTGCAGTGGGCAGGTTTCCCAGGGGAACAACAGGGCATGTTACCTGGGGTCCATTTATACAGGTCACATGTGGTCCAGCGGGCAGGTCACATATTTCCAAACGGCAGGTCAGATGTGTCCAGCAGGAGGCCCCACATGTGGCCCCCCAGCAACGGTCCCCCTGGTTCAGCGGGCCCAAGGTTTCACTTTTGGGGCCCCAGCGGGCCCCAGACACATGTGTCCAGCAGGCCCAGGTCCCCTGTGCCCCGGCAGAAAACCAAAATATCCCCCATCCTGGGAAAGAAAGAAAACCCAGATTTGATCCATGGAGTTGGGATTAGCTCCATTTCCTTGAATCGAGAACCCTTCACCTACAAAAAAGGTTTTGTCGGAGCCAGTAAAGTGCTCTTAAATCCAAGGAACTGGACCCAAGAACTAACATCCCCCAAAGCTAAAAATGCTAAAAATTAATCCTAACAATGGTAAAAGAACACACTAACAATACTAACATAGCCCACACTAAAAAAACTAACATAAACACACAAACCCAATACAAACATAAACACACAAACCCAAACTAACATGAACACTACTAACAATACTAACAGGGGCCCCACAAAAATTTACTAACATAAAACACCCTAAAAAATACTAACATGAAACTCACAAACCAATACTAACATGAACACACAAAACAATACAAACATGCCACACTAATCAACATAAACCACACTAACAATACTAACATGACCACACTAACAATATTTAACCCAGGCCCACACAAACCAATACTAACATAAAACACACTAAAAATATAACAAACCACACAAAACAAACTAAAAATGACCCCACTAACAAAAACAAACATGAACCACAAAAAATTAAAACATAAAAAACACAACAAGCAACTACAACTGCGTCTCCTAATTAACAACACCGAAATAAATTGTTTTAATTTTTCCCCAAAACTACGCAGTTAGAAATTTAAAAACCATCAACAGGTGTTTACCCCAATTGTTAGACCCTGGAGGGGTTTCAGGGCTCGGGGAAATTTAAAGGGGCCCGGGGTGGTTGGGGGCCCGGGGTGGCCCGGGGGCCCCCTAAGAGGGTTTGGGGGCCTATTTGGGGTTAGGGGCCCTGGGTGGTTAGGGGCCCCGGGGGTTTGGCGGGGGCCCTTGGGGGGGTTGGGGCCCCTTTGGGGTGGTTGGGGAACAATTGGGGAAGGGTTTTAGGGGCCACTGGGGGGTTGGGGGCCCGCTGGGGGTTTTTGGGGCCCGGAGTGGCAATGAGAGAACCATGACAAAGGATTTTACTGAGCAAATTCACTTTCGGGTAGTTTTGAGTTTTGGCAGAGACCCCCACTCCTAGGAAAAGGTTCCACTCATACTGTGAATGGCCCTGTCTTGAAACCGGGTCCCACCATACTGTGAGGGCACGTTTGGGAACCGGTCCCCCACTCATACTGAAAATTGGCACTGCCCTTAAACCCGGGTCCCCACCCTACGTGATGGCACGTCTTGAACCTGGTGCCACCCCATACTGTGAAGGGCACTGTCAAACCGGGTGCCACTCTTTAACCGTGGAAAGGGCACTGTCTTGAACCGGGTGCCACCATTTGTAAATTTGGCACCGGTTTTGAACCGGGGTGCCCCTCTTTACGTGAAGGGCACTGTTTTGAACCTGGGGGCCCAACTCGTACTGTGAGGGGAACTGTCTTAAACCGGGTCCCAAATCATCCTGTGAAGGGCCACTGTCTTAAAACCGGGTGCCACCAAACTGGGGAATGGCCGCCCTTAAACCCGGGGGGCCAACCATACTGTGAAGGGCCCTTTTCCCTTGAACCGGGTGCCACTCATACTGTGAATGGCATTTGCCCTGCCCCCGGGTGCCACTCATCCCGGGGGAATGGGCACTGGTCTTAAACCTTTTTTTGCCATTTCCTACGGGAAAAGGGCCCATTTGCCCCTTGAACGGGGTGCCCTCAAAACTGTAAAAGGCCCACGTCAAAAACCTGGGGGGCCACTCAAAACTTTTAAAATGGCACTGCCTTGAACCGGGGTGCCACTCAAAACTGAAAATTGGCACGGGCCTTAAAACCTTTGGTGCCCCCTCAAAACTGTAAAAGGCCCTTCTTGAACCTGGTACACTCATACGAGGGGCCACTTTTTTTTGAATCGGTGCCACTCATACTGCCCCAGGTAGGGGTCAGTATCCTCCTGCACCTCGGGAAAGGCATAAACAAAAACTGTATGTCATTTAGTCATCCTCCCACCTCAGGGGGGCCCGACTTCCCGTAGGTCAGAAGTCACCCCTGCACCTCGGGTTAGGAAAGGACTTACTGTATTTGTCATTACACCCCGCACCTCAGGTGGGGCATGACTTACTTAGGCCCTTAGCTTTCCCTTCCCCCCCGGTGAGGCATGACTTACTAAATGTCAGTATTCATCCTGCACCTCGGGTTGAGGAAATGACTTACTGTATTGTCAGATCATCCGCACCTCAGGTGGGGCAGATTTACTTTTAGTGGTCAGTATCACCCCCCCTGCCCCCAGGGAGGCATGATTTAAACTGTTTTGGCATTTAGTCCCGGCACCTCAGTGGGGCCCATGATTTTGGCTGGGGTTTTCATTTACCCCCATCCTCACCTCAGTGGGGCATGACTTACTGTAGGGGGCCCAGTTTTTCATCCTGCACCTAAAGGCGGGGCATGACTTACTGTATTGTCGTATCATCCGGCCACCTCAGGTAGGGCAAAACCTTACTTATTCATTAGCCCACCCCTGCACCTCAGGTGAGGCAAGACTTACTGTAGTGTAAAGTATTCACCCTGCACCTCGGGTTGGGGCCCAGATTTTTATGTAGGGGTCAGTATTTCTTTTCCTGAAACCTCAGGTGAGCATGCCCTTACTGAAAGTGCCCGTTATCATCCTGCACCTCAGGTGAGGCATAAAATTAATTAGTTTCAGTAGTCATCCTGCCCCCTCGGGTGAGGCAAAACGAAACTGTAGTGTCAGTAGTCATCCTGCCCCTCAGGTGAGGCATGCCTTACGTATGCCCAGTAGCCCCCCTGAAACCTCGGGTGAGGAAATGACAAACTGTGTGTCAGTAGTCATCCTGCACCTCAGGTGGGCAGATTTAAACTGTAGTTCATAGTCATCCTGCCCCTCAGGCGAGGCATGACTTCTGTTTTTGTCACAAGTCACCCCTGCACCTCGGGTGAGGCAGACTTAACTGTATGTCAGTAGTCATCCGCACCCAGGCGGGGCCTGACTTACTGAAATTTTAAACTAGTCCCCCCCTGCACCTCGGGTGAGGCATGACAAAAACTGAAGTGCCCCAGTATAAACCTAAACCTCAGGGGGGCAGATTTAAAACTGTATGTCAGGTCATCCTGCACCTCGGGCGAGGCATAAACTTATTTGTAGGGTCACAGCCCATCCTGCACCTCGGGTGAGGCATGACTTAACGAAAGTGCCAACTTTTCAACCTGCACCTCAGGTAGGCATGACTTATTTGTAGTGGCAACAGCAACCCCAAACCCACGAAAAAATTCAGAATATTAATTAAAAAAAAAATTTCCAACTTTTTGCATCTAAAACTGGTACCGAAATGACTGGAAATGGCCCTACACACAGACTTTAGCTTTTTTTTTTAGATTTTAGTCTTAAATGTAGACCATTTCCATCTTTTTCCGGCCCCATTTAGCCCAAATTTTTAATTTGATTGCATTTTTGGGTTGGGGACACTACCCCAAGCCCATCCCCTCCCCTTGAGGGGGAGGTTTCACATGAAGAAAAGGAAAGTAGCGGGGGCACAGCTACCAGAACGGTACGCTACTGTCGGAACCCGGGAAGGGGGGTTTTTACGCACTGTGGGGAAACCCGGAACGGTTGCTACTGTAGGGGAACCCGGGAAAACGGTAACTTTTGTTTTTTTTTTTCAAAGGACAGAGCAAAGACACACAACAGCAGTGAGACAAAAGCGCCACTTAAAACTTTTAGGAAGTATTTTTTTTAAAATCCAGGATGGGGGAAAGGGAGCAAAATGAGAATGAGGTTTTAGGGGGCCCCTATAAATACACATTTTTCAAGAGTAGGGTTTGGGGGATCGGGCCCTGGATGCCAGAAAAAAAACCAAATAGTGGTTTTAAAAGGCGGGGACCGGGGAAAAGAATCGAGCTCATCTAATATGGCAAGGGTGGGTACACACACTTTATAAATAAAAAGTAAACATATATTTGGGAAAAAACTAAACCCTGGGAGTGATTCATTTATTTTGGTGTCGGGAAGGGGGCTAGTTTAAATGTGCAAAACCCCAAAACCCTTTCCCGTGGACGGCAGCGCACGAACATAAAGATACCCCAAAAGGCCTATGAAAGGCCCCCAAAAGGGTTTACCGAAATACATCCCGGAATTTTTTATTTTTTAGGTTTCTTGTCTTTGCAATCAAAATTTTAAAAATTTTTCTTTAAAAAGGAATAAGAAAAGCAAAAAAGGAAAATGAGGGTAAAGTTTACAAGGGATTCGAAGACTAACCCCAAAAAGGGTTTTTTCAGGTATACCCGAAGAAAGAATTAAAGGGAAAAAATAGGGCCACTTAAAAAAGAAATTTAGGCCGATCAAAAGATAAATGGGAAAAAATTTTGTGTGAAATTTTTTAAAACCAATTCCCCTCCCGTTTTTCTCGGGAAGATATAAACAAATTCCAGAAAATAAAATTAAGTAAAAGACGACATACTAAAAATGCACGATTTAGGGAAAACCCGTGACATCGCCTCAGACAAAAAGAAAATTAAAAACCCAACAAAAACCCCAGGTCCGAAGAACTGTTTTGGGAAAGGGTTTTTAAAGGAAAAATTAAGAGGAACCTTTGCATAAACCCTTTTGGGTAAACCCTTTTTTAAAATTTTCACAAAAACCTGGCATAGTGCCTGATAAGAGGAAAATGGCCCAAAAGTAATACCTATTTAAAGGCAGGTGAAAAGGGCCCAAACTTTTGAACTAAGAACCCCAAAAAGCCTAACCCCAAAAATGGAAAAATTTTTGGAGTCCGTAAATTTCCGAAGAATTTGAACCATCCGAAAGGCCTTAAAATTTATTAAGAATCTCAGCCGATTTTTGCAAAGGGGCGTTCCCGCTTTCGAAATTATTTTCCTTTACAAAAGGGTTTTTAGGGGGAGAACATATAAAGAAAAAAGAAAAAAGTGTATATGGGACTTCATTTAAGGGTTTCGATGAGTTTTCCCCAAAAAAAAGGGGAAATTTAAAAACTTTAAGGCACACTAATAGGAGAATTTTTTCCTTAAATGGGCATGGTTTAAAGAAAAGGCAGCAAGAGGGGGTTGGCATAAATTGGGGGGAAATCCGAATTGGGGCAAAGTCACAAACGGTGATTTCCCCAGGGGTCAGTGTTGGGGCCCCGTTGTTCACCCAAATTTTCAAAAAAAAAAACATAGAAAGAGGGAATAAATAGCGACAAAAGCAAATTTTCTGATGACCCCCAAAGTAAAACCGTCCAATTCATTAAAACCCAGGGGGAATTAGAGCACCCCCCAGGGTGATTTTTAATAGACTGAAATTTTAAAAACCGGGGGAAGGGCAGATAAAAGTTTAATGTAGACAAAAGGAAACCTAAAAGTTTGGGCAGGAAAATAACCAAGCCCATATAAACCAAAAGATTAGATCTTAAACTACTGAATTTCAAAAGGAATTTTGGATTTTTGGTTAGCAGTAATTTTAAAACCAAGACAAAAGTGCATTAGTGGGGTTTGCAAAAAAGGGTAACCCAAAACCTTTTCTTTTATAACAAGAAAATAAATAATAAAGTCCCCTTTGGTTTTCTTTCAACTCTAAATAAACCCTTTGGGGGAGGCCCCATTTAGAATTTGTTGCACAGTTTTTTTGACCCCCCCAAATTTTCAGAAAGGGTTTTAAATTTCCTGGAAAAAAGTACAGAGGGGAGGATACAAAGCTATCCCCTGAACAGAAAATCTTTCCCCATGAGGACAGACTGAGGGCCCCGAATCGAAATCCTAGAAAAGTGAAAAATTAAGGGGGGTATGAACGAGGGAAAAAGGAAAACAGGAAAAAATAAAGGGGGTGTAAAAAAGGCGGGGGAAAAACCAGGATTCACAGCAATTTTTCTCAAGACGGGAAAAATTCAGATTCAGGGAAAAATATAAAAAAGCCCCTGGGTTTTGGGAAAGTTTTTTTGGGTGAGTGGGAAAAAACCCCCCGAGTAACCCCCATAAAACGCCCAAGAAACCTTGTGTAGTCTTAAAAAAAGGTTTTGGGTAAACACATGAGTTTGGGGGTGTGGGGGGGAAAAATTTTGGGCCCCGACTATCTTGTGCTACTAGTCGAAGCCGTGCCTCTTCCTTTAATGGAAGTGAAACCCGACTAAAGGGGGGGGCATTGGTCCAAGGCCCCCCAGGGGTGGGGATGGGCCGCTTCGCAAGGGCAGTAAAGGGTTGCTTTCATGTTCCTTCTTTCTTTATTCTTAATTTTTTTATTTTTTTTTTTCGATTTAAAAAAAATTTTTGACATATCCGTTTTTTGGAGACTTTAAAAAGACAAGGGAAAAAATTTGAGAAAGGAACTAAAATTTTCCCCTAAGACCAAAAAGAGCAAAATTTAAATGGCCAGGGAAGATTTAAATCATAAAAGGGAAAAAAAACCGATTTAAAAATGGGAGTTCTCTTTGGAGGGGAAAAAGTGGGGGGAAAAATTTTTAAAATGGCCAAATAATGGAAAAACCCTTTATGAACAACATTTTTAAAAAAATCGGGAGACAACTGATGATAAACAACGGGAGAGACAACTGATGTAAACATCGTGGAAAACCACTGATATAAACCCCCGTGAGAACAAAAATGATGATAAAAATCGTGGGTGACAAATGATGATAAACATCGGAAGACAACTGATGATAAAAATCGTGAGAGGGCAACTAAAGATAAACATCGTGAGAGACAACTGAAGAAAACATCGTGAGAGACAAATGATGAAAAAAAAATCGTGAGAGACAACGGGTTTATAAAAATCTGGAAGACAACTGATGATAAACCCGTGAAGACAACTGATGATAAACCCCGTGAAAAACAACTGTGATAAACCCTCGTGAAGGCAACTGTGAAAACAACGTGAGAGACCCAAATGATTAAAAATCCCGAGAAACCAAATGATGATAAAACCCTGGCGGGCCCCAAATGAAATAAATACATAAAGACAACGAAGATAAAAATCATAAGAACAACTGAAAGTAAACCCAAAGGGAAAACACCTACCATCAAAAGAAAATGAAAGAAAAAAACAAGTATTAATAAAAAGGGTTAAAATTTTAAAAAAAATGAAAAAAGGCAACAGAAAAAAACCCGAAAACTTCAAAAACCCCCTTTTGGAAAAAAAGAAGGGAAGAAAAAAAAAACAATTCCCCAAAAAAACGTAGAGGTAATCTCAAACGCCAAAAAGACTGAATTATAACAACCCGAAAGCAAGGATTGGGGAGTAAAGGCCCAAAAAAAGAAAAAAACCCACCAAAGGAAAAAAATGCCCTTTCCAAATAAAGCCCGGGTTTGTAAAAAATTATAAGGGGGAGGGTCTTTGCCGAAACCCCCCGAAAGCCCCGGGAATGAAAGAAGAAGAAAAAAAGGAGCCCCGATAAAACTGAAGCCCTTTTTTTAAATGCAAAAAAACGGAGAAAGAAATGAAGGGGTTTCCTTTTGGAACCCAAACCCACAGCAATTGGGGAAAAAAATCAAGCAGTAAAGTCACCTTTTGGGAAAACGCAAAGGGGAAAATAAAAAATTTAAAAACGGCCGGCAGTTTAGAAATTAAATTTTTCCCCTAAAAACAGGCCCCTCTGAAAAAGACAGCAAAAAGCTGGAAGCGTAAAAACCCCGTGTACAAAAAAAATGTTAATAATGGGAAACACAAAATATAGACAATTTTTTTCAAAATAGCAAAACTGGCTAAAGGGAAAAAAGAATTTTTTAGTTTAAATTTTGCCCCCCGAAGTGGGGAAATTTAAATTTTGCCCCCATACCCCCTGTGGACGGAAGCACAAGAGGGAAAAAGGATACAAAAAAAACCTAGGAAATAAACCCCAAAAAGGTTAACAGAAGACATTTGGGATTTATTCCCATGGGGACTTATCTGTTGCAAGCCAAATTTTAAAAAATTTCCATAATATAAACGGGGGACTTTTTTCCTTTAATAAGAAAAACTTGATATCTCACACTGAAAAATTTCTTCCCAAAAAGTGGGCAGTTTTTGGGCATATTTTTCAAAATAGTGACCATAGGACTTTGGGCCCCCTACTTTTTATTTTATGTGATCACCTGTGTGTCTGCCAAACTGGCAGAAGTACTTCCAAGAGCTTCGAAAAGTTAAATTAAACACATTTTATGTTATTATACAAGGGATAGGTCTAAATTTGGCTTCTAACGCAATTTTTATAACATTTTAGTCCATCTTTTTAAAAAAACTTGAAAAGATTAAAAGGACGAAAAAAATTAAAAAACCCCAAAAGATAAAAACCCTGCACAATGGGTGGGGAAAATTTTTTTAGTAACAAGGGAAAGAATAAAACAGTAAAAAATAGGGATGGGGGCGAATGCGTCTTACTGGACGTTGACTGTAAGACACCACACGAAGGATGTTAAAAACAAAACCCCGAAAAGCCCGGTAAAAGGGGATAGGGAAGGGGGGTCCGGATAAAAAGAGGGGAAAAGAGGAAGTTTTAAGAGACCCTTAAAAAGGAAAGTTAGAGAAAAGTATAAGGAATGGAAAAAAAATATAGAGGAATGTGGGAAAACAGTAAAAGAGGGGAAATGTGGGGAAGGGCAGTAATAGAGGAAGTGTGTGAGACAGTATAGAGGAAAGTGGGGGTGAGAGAAAGAAAACCGGAAGTGTGAGAGACACATACAGGAAGTGTGAAGACAGTAACAGGGAAAGGGGAGAGAAAGTATACAGGAAGTGGAGAGACAGTATCCCGGGAAATGTGAGACACAGCATAGAGGAAGTTTCCAAAAACAGTAATAGGAACGTGAGAGACAGCATTAAAAGGGAAATGTAGATAAGCAAAAGAGGGAAATTTTGAGGAAAAACAACAAGAGTAAGGGTGAAAAACAAATTTTAAAAAGGGAAGTTTAAAAAGGGCCAACCTAGAGGAACTGGAAGACAGAAAGATGAAGTGTGAAAGACCTGTATAGGGAAATTTTTAGAGACAGCATAGAGGAACTGTGAAGACCGTATAGATGAATGTGAAAGACCGTGGGAAAAGGAAAAATTTTTAGAGACAGCATAGAGGGAAATTTTAGAGACAGCAAGAGGAAAATGAGAAAAAGGGAGAAAGGGAAAATTAAGGAGCATAAAAGGGAACGGTAGCACCCCCCCAAAATCCGCCATGGCCTTTTTGTCATTTTTTAATGAAAATAAATGGCCTGGAGGAGGAAAAAAAAAAACCTTACGTTTTCTGCCCTTTTTTGTTGGGTGATTGAAGGGGCCCTTGAGAAAGGGTAACAACCAGTGAGGAGAAGAGACTTCAATGGCGTAGCAAGTTTTTCCCCAAAAAATGTAAGGAGAATAAAAGAGAGAAGAGAAGAGAGAGAAGAAAAGGAGAGAGAGAGAGAGAGAGCAAACCGGGGCCTTAAATACACACAAGGGGGAGAGGCCCCCTAACCCCAAAATATAAAATCGAAGATCTGGAAGTAAGAATCGGGACAAAGCAGGGCACCATAAGTTTCCGAGGTTTTTAAGGGAAAAAAGCAAACTACCGTCCCGTTTCTCTTTGTTTCCTTTCTGTGTCTCCCGCTTGTCTCTGTCTGTGTCTCCCTTTTCCCCACACACACACACCACACACACACAAAACACACAGGAGGAGAGTGGTGGAGCACCTGGAGCGGGAAAAAGGGTTTTGAACGACAGCCAACCAAAGGTTCCCAAGGAAAGGGAAATTTCCCATGGAAAAAACCCCACGGGTTTTATTACAAGGTTTTAAAAGAAATAAACCAAGGGGAGGGAGGGGTGGGTTGATTGCAAATTTCTTTAACGCAAGAAGGGCCTTTGGCACAGTTCCTCACAAAATTTGTACAGAAGCTAGGGGAAACAGGCACCCTATAACCGGAAGGGGACTGCAATGGATCAGAAATTCCCCCAACCAAAGGGGGCAAAAAGCGAGTCATGTTTCCCTGATGACTACACATTTGGGGGCCTTGAAAACGGGGTCCCCCAGGGGTCATTCCCCGGGGCCCTGAACCACCCTGACATACGGAAGGGATAAACCCCAGAAGTGGCCCCTATATTCAGAAGAAGTGAAAATTTTAAAGAGGAAAAAATTTAAAAAAAAATGCAGACCCCGACAGGACTAAAAAGAAACCGGACAGGCTGGACGGGTGGGCCCAAAAAGGGTTTCCCAAAAATTTTAACCCCGCCAAATGCGTCCTGAAGATTGAGAAAGGGGAAAGAAGGCTGCGGCCAAAGAAATTTCAAAACCCCACTCAAGGGGAAAAAATCTTTTGGGGTGATATAAAACCGAGTACATCGCCAGAAGCACACATTAACCATAAAAATGCGCGGCAATGGGGCCTTTGGGAAAAACCCGAAAATTTGCGTTTTCCCGGGAAACCCCAGAAGGAAAACCCTTTTAGACTCTACACACTGTTCGGGCGGCCCATACCGGAGTACGCAGCACCAGTTTTTGGGAAAATCCACCTGGTCAAAACACGCCAAAAAATTAAAAAGTGCAAAGGGTTTTCAACAAGGCTAGTTCCAGAGCTAAGGGGGAAAGTTCTACAAAAAAAGGAAAAAGGGGAAATTTGGCCCCGACAACACTGGGGGACAGGGGGGCCCGGGGGGACAAAGATAACAACATCTAAAATACTGCGGGAATAGACAAGGAGGGGCAAGACAGGGGTTTCCAAAGGGTGGGAACCCAGAAACCCGGGGGCACCAAAAGGGAAACCCAAGACTAGAAAAGTCAAAGGATTTAGGAAGTAATTTTTCCCGTCAAAGAGTTGCTAAGAAGCGGAATTCCCGGCAAGCGAGAAGTGGAGGCCCCAACCATACATATTTGAAAACAGGTATGATAAAAGCTCATGGAAACCGGGAGAGGGAAGACTCATAAATGGTCAGTGAAGAGGCGGAGCCAGGAGCAGTCCGAACCCTGCAACCACAATTAGGGGAGTGCACACACAACACCACACACACACACACCACACAAAACCACACAAGGAACAACATCCCCAAAGCATGTCCCGAAAGGCGTGGTCAATTTTTTTTGGTGGACCCTTGAAAGGGAGGGCTGTGCAAGCGAATAGGGGGGGGGGAAAGGGGACAATAAACTACAGCTTTTAACTTTTCGGCCCAGGACCCACTCCTCCTCATCCCACATCACTGACCTCCCCCCCCTTCCCCCCCCCCTCCCTCCCTCCCTCCCTCCCTCCCCCCTCCCCTCCCCTCTCCCTCCCTCCCTCCCCTTTTTTCCTCCTCAACCTCCCCCCCCCATCCTCTCCTTTACTGACCCCAGCAAATCTTCCCCCTTGTCTGTCGTCTCCCCTCCCCCAAGGGGACCCCAATAATAATAATTATTATAATAAAATTTTCGTTACTGTTTTGTTCAAGTATAATAAAAGTTGGTTTGAAAAAATTTCCGAAAATATTTAAAGTAAAAGGACACCAATTTCAACTAATGGGACATTTTATTGCACTTTTACCTTTTACTGGGTTTTAAAGTAAAAAAATACCTATACAATGTTTTACAAATCGCAGGAGTGTAAAAAAATTTTACCACGAAGAGGACAGGGAAATCTTGCACTAATACTTCCCCCCAATAAAAAATCATGCATTTGAATATATATATATAATAAATATAAAAAAAATATAAATATATAAATAATATAAAAAATATTATATATAAATATATAAAAAGGGAGGTAAACCAAACCCCTATAGCTGGGCTTGGGGGGTCGTCATCCTAAAAGAAGACAAAAAACGTACCCAGGGAAAACTCAAGGTTTTCCCCCCCGGGGTTGTTTTTAAATTTTCCTTTTTCCTAAACCCCCCCCTATATTTTGATATTCTATTGAACATTTTATTTAAAAAACCGAATAAAATTTACAGAAAAAAAAAAACAAGAATACAATGGAACAATGTATCAAAGATCATGAATTTCCTCCAGCCCTTTTTTTTTCCCCTGAGGGGGATGCAGCCCCAATTTTGCACAAGCAAAATTTTCCCCCCTGGATAGCTACATACAGCATACAGTTGACAGCAAATCCCAAATTTAATTGTTTCCCGAATCTCTTCATTCTTTCCCCCTTTGGTGTTTTTTTTTTTTATATCTCATGGAGAAATTGGTTTAGAATTTTTTCCACTGTAAGCAACCCCCGTCGTTTAATAGCAATAATAATAACAATAAAAATAATAATCTTTATTTCTACCAGTACATGATATATCTCAGGACTAAAATGCCTGGAGCAAGAGACTAGTAACCTCCCTCTACATTGTTTATCAGAAAGATATCATAGGAAATTTTTAAAGATGGGTTGTTTGAAAGTGCGTGTGTGTAGTACATATTATATGATCAAACTGTGTGTCCCTAGGAATATATGATACAAAATTAAAAGACCTGGGAGGATGTCAGTGGTGAGGACTGAAGGAGGCTACACGGCATGTGTCTGGGAGAACCAGGACTGAAGGAACAACTGTAATAATGTTATCAACTGTGGGAAAGACGGAGGGGAATGTAAATGAATAAATTCAAGAATAATGTGAACCAAAGTAAAAGAGAGATGTGAGAAGTGGTTTAGTTATGTACCTGTTAGCTGGAGGAATGTAGCGAAGAGAAGTAGAGAGAGAGAGAGAGAGAGGCAGACAGACAGACAGAGAAGAAGAAAACAGAGATAGAGAGACAGACAGACAGACAGAGAAAAAGATATATTTATATAAATATATATATATATATATATATATTATATATATATATATATATTATATATATATATATATATATATATATATATTTATATATATATATATATATATATATATATATATATATATATATATATAGAGAGAGAGAGAGAGAGAATTATAGGAGGTCTAAGCAAATGTTTAGGGAATTATGAACCAAGTTAGCAGTAATTGCTGTAGAGGACCTGATCACTACAGTGTGTCACAGCAGGTAAAAGATAATCAAGATCTCCAATTAAATTATGCATAAAAATTAGTTTGGTAATAGATAATACTTATGTTAAGAAGAAACAAGAAGACGAGAGATGATGAAGTGCGCATGACTGCACCTTGTAGAATATATATTTAATAAAAGGTTGATGGTTAGAGTTTACATCTGCCACGCTTGAAGAGGAGCAGTTGAAACTTCAGATCAGTGTTCACTGACAGCTTCAGTAACAACAAAAGTTAGATAAACAAATTTTATTTCTTTGTGCAGCATAAAAATGCAGTTTACATGCAATAAAATATTGTTAAACACAAAAGAAAGCCACTAACATTAGGTGCTTGTCTGGAGGAAGTGAAGAAAGTGAAGCCACTAACATTAGGTGCATGTCTGGAGGAAGTGAAGGAAGTGGAGGAGGTGGCAGTGGGAGATATATGTACTAGTAGGAAGGTGGGAGACAGAGAGTACAGTTAATAAAGGCAGACGGGTAGATTGAAGAATATAGTGCTAGAGTAAACAGCAGAATTTCGTGGATTTAGAAAAGTGGGTGCCAGTGGGAAGATGAATGACTGCTGGAATGACTTGAAGAGGAGAGTTCTTCACTCCATCAGTCTTGATTGATGAACTAAACATATCGACTCAAGAATGAGGGACTGATTACCTCAAATTCCTTTTAATCTTCCACCATTCATCTCCGTACAGGACTTTTTGGCTAATCGTTTCCACAATAAAGGTTCCCAAATGTTACAAAAGTGTCTAATTCTTCAATTTGTCGGTTTTCTGAACCATTTACATACAAGTTATGTAAGTTGACGTTTTGCAGACCACCGAAAATGGGTTGGGCTTTTTTTTTTTTTTGTTTATAGGTTTTAGTTTGAGGACCAGACTACTATGGACCAGTATTGCCTCCTGCAGTGTTCCCCCTTGTTTTGTTCTTATGTTCTTACATGTGTACTGAAGGCGAGCGTAAACTCCTGCGTTATTTGCATCGTAATGAATATGTCTAGCTGTGATGTTGCAATGATGGCTGTGATTTTGCAGTGATGACTTTGATGTTGCAGTGATGGCTGTGATGTTGTAGTGATGACTGTGATGTTACAGTGTGACTGTGATGTTGCAGTAATAACTATGATGTTGCAGTGATGACTGTGATGTTGCAGTGATGACTGTGATGTTACAGTGATGACTGTGATCTTGTAGTGATGGCTGTGATGTTGTAGTGATGACTGTGATGTTAAAAGTGATGACTGTGATCTTTTTAGTGATGGCCTGTGGATGTGTAGTGATGGCTGTAATTTCTCAATGCGCTTGATGCTGCAGTGATAGCAGTAAATGCTGCACGGGACAGTACGGGGTGAGCTGAAAATTCCTTTCCCTCTTATTGTTTCTTCTGTTTCTCATTTCTTTGATGGTGTTTTTTCTCCTTCATCTGTTCCCTCTCCTGTTTTTTCTGACCCGGTCTAGCTACACTCGATGATATTTTACCAAACTCCTTAACAGTAGTTTTTATCTGATAATCTTGTTTCATGCTATACTCACCTAGTTGAGGTTGCAAGGGTCGAGTCCTAGCTCCTGGACCCGCCTCTTCACTGGTCGCTACTAGGTCACTCTCCCTGAACCGTGAGCTTTATCATAACTCTCCTTAAAGCTACGTGTGGATCCTGCCTCCACTACATCGCTTCCCAAACTATTCCACTTCTTGAATACTCTGTGGCTGAAGAAATACTTCCTAACATCCCTGTGATTCATCTGTGTCTTCAACTTCCAACTGTGTCCCCTTGTTGTTGTGTCCCATCTCTGGAACATCCTGTCTTTGTCCACCTTGTCAATTCCTCTCAGTATTTTGTATGTCGTTATCATGTCCCCCCTATCTCTCCTGTCCTCCAGTGTCGTCAGGTCGATTTCCCTTAACCTCCTCCTGTGTGTGTGTGTGTGTGTGTTCCAGTTATCAATGAATGGGAACTTGGAATCTCATTCATTGATAACTCGGACATATTCTATGCCAAACGTGATATGTATGCAAGGGATGGGGTTCATCTCTCTGGGGCTGGAGTGGTTGCATTAGCCAATTCGATTGAGGGGGTAATTGATGACTTGTCTAGGACTTTAAACTGATAGATTATAGAGGTATGGGTGTTTGTGGGAAAAAATCAGGCTGCAGCATTAGGGTTAAAAACAGCAGATATTACCAGGATAATTCAGGGATGTTTAAAAGACAATATTCAAAATAAAGTTGCTAGTAAAGGCAAAGCAATTGATCAGCAAACAAAGAGAGATAGCAGAGGGCAAGGAGTGACTAGCTCCCTTAAGATTTACTATACAAATAGTAAGAGTCTAAGAAATAAGATAGATGAGCTAAGATTACCTGGTTCAACTTGAAAGATAGGGAAATGCCTTCTGAATGCAGCATAAAGGGTTATAAACTATTCCACACTGATAGGGTCAACAGGAAGGGTGGTGGAGTGGCGATGTATGTCAGAGATAATTTAAATTGTTGTGTTAGACAAGATATAAGATTAGAAACATCGGACACAGAATCTTTTTGGCTACAGTTCCTCGAGGGTCGTGAAAAGTTAATTTTGGGTGTGATTTATAGGTCCCCAAACCTTGATAGAGAGTGCAGTAAGCTGCTATGAGACGAAATTCATAAGGCATCTAGATATGAAAATATTGTGTTAATGGGAGATTTTAACTTTAGACAAATTGATTGGAACAATATGACAGGAAATCTTGAGTCTAGTGACTTTCTTGATACGGTTCAAGACTGCTTTTTAAAACAGTTTGTGATAGAATCAACTAGAGGAAACAATCTACTTGACTTGGTTCTTGTCAACAAAGAATCACTAATTAATAATCTTGAGGTTAATGATGAGCTTGGGGAAAGTGATCACAATTCACTTAGTTTCAATATATCTTGGAGTTACCTGGATAACTGCAATCAAATCTCTGTCCCAGACTTTCGCTTGGCCGACTTCATGGGACTGAAAAATTACCTGGGTGGGCTAAATTGGGATGTCCTGACTATAGGTCAGGTAGGTGATCTTGGTTGCCAATATGACGTTTTTCAGAGCATAGTTCTAGCTGCCCAGACAACTTTTGTTCCGAGTAGGGAAATTAGATCTAACAAAAATTATCCCAAATGGATGAATAATACATTAAAGCATCTCATTGGTCAAAAGAGAGGCATATATAGGCGTATCAAAAGAGGGGATGAGCAGTTAAGAAATCAATATATTCAATTAAAAAGAGGAATAAAAAAAATGAATTAGAAAAGCAAAAAGGGATTATGAGCCTAAGGTCGCAAGGGATTCGAAGACTAACCCAAAAGGGTTTTTTCAGGTATACAGAAGTAAGATTAGGGACAAGATTGGCCCACTTAAGAGTAACTCTGGTCAGATCACTGACAGTGATAAGGATATGTGTGAAATTTTCAATACTTACTTCCTCTCAGTTTTTACCCAGGAAAATACTAGCGAAATTCTAGAAATAATAGATCATGTAGAACAGGATGATAATAAACTATGCACGATTGGGGTAACTAGTGACATGGTCCTCAGACAAATAGAGAAATTAAAACCTAACAAATCCCCAGGCCCTGATGAACTGTTTGCAAGGGTGCTAAAGGAATGTAAAGAGGAACTTACCATATCTTTGGCTAATCTTTTCAACATATCAAACTAGCATAGTGCCTGATGTATGGAAAATGGCAAATGTAATACCTATAGATGAATGGTTCAGAGAACCGACACGTTGATAAATTAGACACATGTGCAACTCTTGGGTATCTTTATTAAGGAAATGTTTCGCCACACAGTGGCTTCATTTGTCCATACAAAGGAGAAACTTGAAGAACAGGAGGAGAATGAGGTAATCTGTCCCTCAACCTTGAGTCGATGTGGTCAGTCCATCAATCTTGAATAGAATACAGAATATGTGTGGAGAAGTAGCTTATAAACCGTAGACAGGAGAGGTGCAGCAGTCGTAGGTGGTGTCACATTTGTCCAATGTGGAAGTAGGTCATGCCCAAGGGAATTCTTTGCTTGCCTAACCCTTGGGCACGACCTATTTCCACATTGGACAAATGTGACACCACCTACGACTGCTGCACCTCTCCTGCCTACGGTTTATAAGCTGCTTCTCCGCACATATGCCGTATTCTATTAAAGATTGATGGACTGACCACATCGACTCAAGGTTGAGGGACTGATTACCTCATTCTCCTCCTGTTCTTCTAGTTTCTCCTTTGTATGGACTGATGAAGCCACTGTGTGGCGAAACGTTTCCTTAATAAAGATACCTAAGAGTTGTGCATGTGTCTAATTTATCAAATGTAATACCTATTTACAAGGCAGGTGACAGGTCCTTGGCTTCGAACTATAGACCAATAAGCCTTACCTCCATAGTGGGAAAATTTATGGAATCAATAATTGCCGAAGCAATTCGTAGCCATCTCGAAAGGCATAAATTGATTAATGAATCTCAGCACGGTTTTGCAAAGGGGCGTTCCTGTCTTACGAATTTACTTTCTTCACTAGGGTATTTGAGGAAGTAGATCATGGTATTGAATATGATATTGTGTATATGGACTTCAGTAAGGCTTTCGATAGAGTTCCACATCAGAGGCTACTGAGGAAACTTAAGGCACACGGAATAGGAGAATTTTTTTCCTGGGCAGAGGCATGGTTGACGAATAGGCAGCAGAGAGTTTGCATAAATGGGGAGAAATCAGAATGGGGGCACGTCACAAACGGTGTTCCATAGGGGTCAGTGTTGGGCCCCTTGTTGTTCACAATCTACATAAACGACATAGATGAGGGAATAAATAGCGACATAAGCAAATTTGCTGATGACACCAAAATAGGCCGTCCAATTCATTCTAATGATGACATTAGAGCACTCCAGGACATTAGAGCACTCCAGTGGTCGGAGAAGTGGCAGATGTAGTTTAGACAAATGCAAAGTTCTAAATGTTTGACAGGAAAATAACCATGCCACATATAAACTAAATAATATAGATCTTAATATTACGGATTGCGAAAAGGATTTAGGAGTTCTGGTTAGTAGTAATGAAAAACCAAGACAACAGTGCATTAGTGTTCGCAATAAAGTTAACAGAATCCTTGGCTTCATAGCAAGAAGTATAAATAATAGAAGTCCTCAGGTTGTTCTTCAAGTCTGTATATCTTTGGTTAGGCCTCATTTAGATTAAGCTGCACAGTTTTGGTCACCGTATGAGGATAGATTGAGGGCCTTGAATCGGCACTCTCTAGAAAGGCGTAGAATTAGGGGGGATATGATCGAGGTGTATAAATGGAAAGCAGGAATTAATAAAGGGGATATAAATAGTGTGCTAAAAATATCTAACATAGACAGGACTCGCAGCAATGGCGTTAAATTGGAAAATTCAGATTCAGGAAGGATATAGGAAAGCACTGGTTTGGTAATAGAGTTGTGGATGAGTGGAACAAGCTCCCGAGGACCGTCATAGACGCTAAGACGTTGTGTAGTTTTAAAAATAGGTTGGATAAATACATGAGTGGGTGTGGGTGGGTGTGAGTTGGACCTGACTAGCTTGTGCTGCTTGGTCGGATGCACTGCTCCTCCCTTAAGCGACGTGTCTGACCTCACTAGGTCAAGGCATTGGCTTAAGGCGGTGGGAGAATTGGATCTCCCTCGCATAGGCCAGTAGGCCTGTTGCAATGTTTCTTCTTTCTTATGTTCTTATGTACTCACCTAATTGTGGTTGCAGGGGTCGAGACTCAGCTCCTGGCCCCGCCTCTTCACTGATCGTATATACCAAAAACAGAACTGGTTTTAGAAGTGACCCCTGTGGAACCCCGTTCGTCACAGGAGCTCACTTTGACACTTCGTCACGTACCATGACTCGTTGTTGCCTCCCTGTCAGGCATTACCTGATCCATTGCAGTGCCCTTCCTGTTATGCGCGCCTGGTCCTTCAGGTTTTGCACTAATCTCTTGTGAGGAACTGGGTCAAAGGTCTTCTAGCAGTCCAAAAAAGGCAATTTACCCACCTCTCTCTCTCGTATCTTACTTCCGTTATCTTGTCATAAAACTCCAGTAGGTTTTTGACACAAAATTTCCCTTCTCTGAATCAGTGCTGGTTGTCATTTATGTGTTCTGTTCTAGGTGCTCCACCACTCTCCTCCTGTTAATCTTCTCCATGACTTTGCATATTATACACGTCAGTGACACTGATCTGTAGTTTAGTGCCTCATGTCTGTCTCCTTTCTTAAAAGTGGGGACTACATTTGCTGTCTTCCATACCTCAGGTAGTTGCCCAGTTTCAGTGGATGTGTTAAAAATTGTTGCTAGTGGCACACACAGTGTCTCTGTTCCTTCTCTAAGGATCCATGGAGAGATGTTGTCCAGTCCCATGGCCTTTGAGGTATCAAGTTCGCTTAGCAGCTTCACCTCCTCCTCGGTTGTGTGTATTTCATCCAGCACTTATTGGTATATCCCTCGTTGGTGTACCCCCCTGTTCTGACTTCCCAGAGTCCTTTCTGTCTCCACTGTAAATACTTCCTTAAGTCTTATGTTGAGCTCCTCACATACTTCTTGGTCGTTTCATGTGAGTTTTCCATCTTCTTTCCTCAGCCTGATTACCGGGTCCTTGACTGTTGTCTTCCTTCTGATGTGGCTATACAACAGTTTCGGGTCAGACTTGACTTTCGATGCAATGTCGTTTTCGAATGTCCCTGGGTCTCCCTCCTTATCTGTGCATACTCGTTTCTGGCTCTTCGACTAATCTCTTTATTTTCCTTGGTCCTTTGCCTTCTATTCTTTTTTCCCTTCTCTAGCGCACTTAGTTTTTGCCTCGCTACATCTTTAGGTAACCCAAGGGCTCGTTCTTTCCTTCCCATTATTTTTATTACTCTTGGGAACAAACCTCTACCCTGCTCCTTTCATTTTGTTGTCACCTAGTCCATCATTTCCTTTACTGATTTTCCTACCAGTTCTCTTTCCCACTGGACCTCTTGCAGAAAGGTCCTTATGCCTGTGTAGTACCCCATTTTGTAGTTTGGTTTTTCGCATCCTACTTCTGTTACCCTTTCCACTTGTAACTCTGTGTATTCGAAGCTCAGAACCACGTAATCACTAGCTCCAACTGGCCTTTCATAAGCGATGTCCTCGATGTCCAAGCTACTCAGGGTGAACACGAAGTCCAGTCTAGCTGGTTCATCCTCCCCTGTCTCTCTGATAGTGTCCCAAACATGTTGATGCATGAGGGTTTTCCAGTACAACATCTGTCATCTTGGCTCTCCATGCTTCAGAGCCCCCATGTGGCTCCAGGTTTATTCCAATTAATCTCCTTGTGATTGAAATCACCGATAACTAGTAGCTTTGTTCTAGCCCTGTGAGCTCTACCATTGCTCTGTTGCTCTCTTCATATTCTTCTCTTGGCTTCCTGCAGTTCTGTGGCGGGTTGTACATCACTGCAATGAATACTTTATGTCCACCAGACTGAATTGTACCTACTATGTAGTCCCATTCGAACATTTCGTTCATTCCTTCCATTTCCTCAAATCCACATCGGTTTTTAATTAATGAGCAGTGCAACCCCTCCTCTCCCTCTTCTCCCTTTATCTTTCCTCAGGATCGGATATCCGGGTGGGAAGATTGCTTCTGTTATCACCCAGTGAGTTTCGTTTCTGTGAGTGTTATGATGTCTGGAGACGTCTCCTTCATTCTTTCATGCCACTCCTCACATTTGTTATTCCATCCGCATTCACATACCAAACCATCAACTTCTTTTCTAAAACTGTGGTCTGGGGAGAACGTTGGGGTTGGGGGAGAACTACCGGGGGGGGGGGGTTGTGATGATGGGGGGTGGGGGCAGTGGGTACGGTTGTGTGTGTGTATTTGTACATGTGTGTGTGTCAGTGTGTGTGTCAGTGTGTGTGCCAGTGTGTGTCAGCGTGTGTGTCAGTGTGTGTGTCAGTGTGTGTGTCAGTGTGTGGTGTCAGTGTGTGTGTCAGTGTGTGTGTTAGTGTGTGTGTGTCAGTGTGTGTGCCACTGTGTGTGTCAGTGTGTGTGTCAGTGTGTGTGTCTGTGTGTGTCAGTGTGTGTGTCAGTGTGTGTGTCAGTGTGTGTGTCAGTGTGTGTGTCAGTGTGTGTGTCAGTGTGTGTGTCAGTGTGTGTGTCAGTGTGTGTGTCAGTGGTGTGTGTCAGTGTGTGTGTGTCAGTGTGTGTGCCACTGTGTGTGTCCAGTGTGTGTGTCAGTGTGTGTGTCTGTGTGTGTCAGTGTGTGTGTCAGTGTGTGTGTCAGTGTGTGTGTCAGTGTGTGTGTGTCAGTGTGTGTGTCAGTGTGTGTGTCAGTGTGTGTGTCAGTGTGTGTGTCAGTGTGTGTGTGTCAGTGTGTGTGTCAGTGTGTGTGTCAGTGTGTGTGTGTCAGTGTTGTGTCAGTTGTGTGTGTGTCAGTGTGTGTGTGTGTCAGTGTGTGTGTCAGTGTGTGTGTCAGTGTGTGTGTCAGTGTGTGTGTCAGTGTGTGTGTCAGTGTGTGTGTCAGTGTGTGTGTCAGTGTGTGTGTCAGTGTGTGTGTCAGTGCGTGTGTGTGTCAGTGTGTGTGTCAGTGTGTGTGTCAGTGTGTGTGTCAGTGTGGTGTGTCAGTGTGTGTGTCAGTGTGTGTGTCAGTGTGTGTGTCAGTGTGTGTGTCAGTGTGTGTGTCAGTGTGTGTGTCAGTGTGTGTGTCAGTGTGTGTGTCTGTGTGTGTCAGTGTGTGTGTCAGTGTGTGTGTCAGTGTGTGTGTCAGTGTGTGTGTGTCAGTGTGTGTGTCAGTGTGTGTGTCAGTGTGTGTGTCAGTGTGTGTGTCAGTGTGTGTGTCAGTGTGTGTGTCAGTGTGTGTGTCAGTGTGTGTGTCAGTGTGTGTGTCAGTGTGTGTGTGTCAGTGTGTGTGTCAGTGTGTGTGTCAGTGTGTGTGTCAGTGTGTGTGTCAGTGTGTGTGTCAGTGTGTGTGTCAGTGTGTGTGTCAGTGTGTGTGTCGTGTGTGTGTCAGTGTGTGTGTCAGTGTGTGTGTCAGTGTGTGGTGTGTCAGTGTATGTCAGTGTGTGTGTCAGTGTATGTCAGTGTGTGTGTCAGTGTATGTCAGTGTGTGTGTCAGTGTATGTCAGTGTGTGTGTCAGTGTATGTCAGTGTGTGTGTCAGTGTGTGTGTCAGCGCATGTCAGTGTGTGTGTCAGTGTATGTCAGTGTGTGTGTCAGTGTATGTCAGTGTGTATATCAGCCTGCATCAGTGTGTGTGTCAGTGTATGTCAGTGTGTATATCAGCCTGCATCAGTGTGTGTGTCAGTGTATGTCAGTGTGTATATCAGCCTGCATCAGTGTGTGTGTCAGTGTTTGTCAGTGTGTATATCAGCCTGCATCAGTGTGTGTGTCAGTGTATGTCAGTGTGTATATCAGCCTGCATCAGTGTGTGTGTCAGTGTATGTCAGTGTGTATATCAGCCTGCATCAGTGTGTGTGTCAGTGTGTGTGTCAGTGTATGTCAGTGTGTATATCAGCCTGCATCAGTGTATGTCAGTGTGTATATCAGCCTGCATCAGTGTATATCAGTGTGTATATCAGCCTGCATCAGTGTATGTCAGTGTATGTCAGTGTGTATATCAGCCTGCATCAGTGTGTATGTCAGTGTATGTCAGTGTGTATATCAGCCTGCATCAGTGTGTGTGTCAGTGTATGTCAGTGTGTGTGTCAGTGTATGTCAGTGTGTGTGTCAGTGTATGTCAGTGTGTATATCAGCCTGCATCAGTGTGTGTGTCAGTGTGTGTGTCAGTGTATGTCAGTGTGTATATCAGCTTGCATCAGTGTATGTCATTGTGTATATCAGCCTGCATCAGTGTATGTCAGTGTGTATATCAGCCTGCATCAGTGTATGTCAGTGTATGTCAGTGTGTATATCAGCCTCCATCAGTGTGTATGTCAGTGTATGTCAGTGTGTATATCACCCTGCATCAGTGTGTATGTCAGTGTGTATATCAGCCTGCATCAGTGTGTATGT
>NC_069414.1:9782055-9785977 GCF_026875155.1 Cherax quadricarinatus
AGGAATAATAGTGGACATAGGAACAGTTATTTGTAGGTTTTCTGTAAATTTTAAATTTGAATTCATTATTACCCTTAATAATTAAAACATCTAGAAAAGGCAATGAGTTATTTTCTTCAAACTCAACAGTAAAGTTTATTTGAGTTTGAAGAAAATAACTCATTGCCTTTTCTAGATGTTTTAATTATTAAGGGTAATAATGAATTCAAATTTAAAATTTACAGAAAACCTACAAATAACTGTTCCTATGTCCACTATTATTCCTCGCATCAAGATAGAGTCAAACTGTCTGTTTTCTCATCAATGTTTTTGAGAGCTTTACGAATTTGTAGTCCTGAGTTCATAGATGAGGAAATATCCAAAATTTATGAAATAGGTAATGATTTAAAATACCCAAGAAATGTAATTGATAAATCTTTTAAAGTTGCTAGGAACACTTTTTATAATCCAAAAAAAGGGCAACCAGCCTTATTCAACTAAAAATATGTTGGTTCTCCCTTACCATGAAAACTTGGTTGATATGCCTTCTCTTCTTAAGACTTTTAATATTAAAGTTGTATTAAAAAATCTTGATACAGTAAAAAAACTTTTGATTAAGAATTTCCCCCCAAAAACCCTGATGGTTGTGTCTAAAAATTTTCCTTGTAAAATTTGCGATAAAGTTTTTTCGGAAAACTGGTAAAAATCTCAAAAATAAGTTAAAACAAAAATAAAAAAAGGGAATTAGAATTTGGACAAGATTCCAATGCCCCTATTTTTTCATAAAAAGAGATTTAACCACCCAAATTTATTTTCAAAAAGTTGAAAAAATTTGTATCAAGCAAGCCCAGGGTTCGAAAAAAAATTATAATTGAACCCTTTTTTCAAAAAAAAGCAGTTTTGACAATAATATAAATTTTTTTCCTTTTGGTTTTTTTATAAATTAGACCCCTTTTAAAATTTAATAGAATTTGGGTAAAAATTTTAAAATAAAAACACTGGAAAAATTTAAATAGTTTTGGGGGGGATTTTTTGAAAGGGCCCTACCCAAGTTGGCTCGCCGCGCGTCACGTGTTTAACCTTGGGGGGATCTGATATGGGGTTTGCGGGGCCCCCTTTTTTAAAAATATAGTTTTCCGGGATCCCTTCACTTTCTAGTTCCTTGATAATGTGAGTAGTCACGAAAGCGCTTGGAATTTCTCTTTCTTTAAAGAGTGGCTTTTTTTGCATATTTTAAAAATAAACCTTTTTACTGTGATTTTTAATTGGGCATATAAAATAAAATAAAAAAAATTATTTTTAATATATTTATATAATATATATATAAATTTATATATATATATATAAATATTTTATATTTTTTATAATATTTTATATAAAGTATATATATATTTTATAATAAATTATATATATATTTTATAAATATATTTTTAAAATATAAAATATATATATATATATATATATAAAAAATATATATTTTAAATAATATATATTTTTTTTAAAATAATGTGTGTTTTCTTCCCGAATATGTAAAACTGTCAATTAGAAAGAACCCCTTTTTAAAATTTAAGTCCTTTCTAAAATTTCTGTTATACTTTAAAGATATTTTTTTTCATTAATGTTTTAAGTAAAAAAATTTTTTAAATTTTTCACCCAAAAAAATTTTTGAAAACTTACCTAACCTTATTTATAAAAAAGAACAAATTTTTTTTTTGCCTAAAACCCCAAATAAATATAAATTTTTTATTTTTTTACAGTAATTTAATACTAAAAAAACACAATTAAAAAATTTTTTTTTCGTTTTGGTTCAGAATGATTTTTGGGGAAATTATTGCATACAAAAATTTTTTACTTTTCCTATATGGCCCAAAAGAAAAAGTTGCTATTTAAACCAAGATAGAAGTTCTTGCCTATTCGGCCGAAAATATATTTATATATATATTTAATAAATATATAAAATATATATATAAATTTAAAATATATATATATTTTATATAAATTTTTAATATATATTAAATTTTTTAAAAACACACTGGGCCCATTCCCACCAAGGGGAGGATGGCCCGAAAAAGAAAAACTTTCACCATCATTCACTTTCCCTCCTGTCTTTGCCCAAAAGGTTTTCTTTAAAACTACATTTTTTTAAAAATGCAAAAATTAACACCCCCCTTCGATTTAAGCACTGTACTTCCCATCTCCCGGACTCAAGTCCGGCCCGTCGGTATTTTATGTATATATATTATTATATATATTAGATAATTTTATATATAAATATATATATATATATTTATATATATATAAAATATATATTTTATATAAATTTTATATATTATATATATTTATTTATATTATAGGGGAATTACCACCCTATAGCTGGAAATGGGGACCCTCATCCTCAGAGAAGACAATTTAAAAGAAAATCCCAAGGAAAACTCAAGGTTCTCCCCCCGCTGTTTGAATTTTTCCTCCTACCCCCCCCTAATATTTTTTTTCTATTTTGAAAAATTTAATTTAAAAAACAAAAACATTTACGAAAAAAAAATAAAAAATGAAAAACAAAGGCACAATGTATAAAAGGGTAAAGAATTTCCTCCAGCTCCTCCCAGGCTGGACGTGAGCCAAGTATGCGAAGCATTTTCCCCCCTGGATTTGGGGGGACGCGAGGCGCTGGAACATGAAAATGGCTCCCCTTTGGGGTTTCCCGGTGGTTCGAAAGAGTCTGGAAAACCCCAATTTTTTTAAGGAAAAAGGGGTGGCATTTTTTTTTCCCCCTGATCCCCAAAGGGCTCTGATTTCCCCCTGGGACAAATTGATATGTTGGCTAATGTCCCTGTACTTGCTGATCTTGTACTCCTCCCTGTGGTCAGCAGCTCCTCCCTGTCGCCCCACACTGTGATGGATATAGGTGTCAGCCAGTGTGGACACACAGGTATAGTCCCATGCTAAGAGCTTGCCATTCTTCCAAGGATAGATGGTGTTCCCGTCGGGGCGGTTTGCTGGGTTGTGGGTATTGTTTGCTGCAAGTGATCATGGCCTACTCTGACATCACTCTTCTTACTTTTACTCTCTGTCTTCTAATCTCCAGGTGCTTTTGTATCTACCTTTGAACTTTCTCTGCTGCTACTCCTCCTTACATTTCCTTTTCGTGTATCAGTGTCGTGTGTGGTGCTGTGTCAAGTGCTTTCCTACAGTCGAGGAAACTGCAGTGTACCCCTCTCTGCCTCTCTCCGAGATGCATTCCGTTATTATATCATAAAACCCTTGATTCGTCGTCAGACAAGATTTGCCGTCTCTTAACCCTTGTTGATTGTCTCGTACATGTCAGTTATTCTC
Source organism: Cherax quadricarinatus (assembly GCF_026875155.1). NCBI lineage: Eukaryota > Metazoa > Arthropoda > Malacostraca > Decapoda > Parastacidae > Cherax > Cherax quadricarinatus. Next base: position 9,785,368 of record NC_069414.1, read on the forward strand.
TTATACTCTTTCTTAGTACCTTAGCCAGTATGCTACAGTAGTCAGCTAGACTGGTCTAGTGTTTGTATATCCTCATTTACTCACCGATTTGCGTTTGCAAGGGTCGAGTCTTGGCTCCTGGCTCCACTTCTTAAGCTTCATCGACAGACATTACTGATTTTTTGACGTATATTTTGCAAATAATAATAATAATAATAATAATAATAATAATATAATAATAATAATAATAATAATAATAATAATAATAATAATAATAATAATAATAATAATAATAATACCGGCTTCTTGTTTCTTGTACACTATTGTATTTACTTTTGAAAATTTGTATGGAGTCTGAACAATTATCACAACCACATCATTCCGGTTCTCTGTGATTGAAGAAGTACTTCTTAACATCCTTGTGACTCATCATGCGAGAACCAGGTACCTGGTACCTGGTACCTGGTACCTGGTACCTGGGCCTCGCATGGTAAATTGTCTGTTTTTTTAAGTTGCCTTATTAATTTCTTTGAGGGGCATCATACATTGTAATCATGTCTCTCCTTCCTCTTCCATGTCGTCAAGTTTAATTCTTTTAGCGTCTCTTCACAATGTACCTCTTTTACCCCTA
>NC_069414.1:9786477-9791477 GCF_026875155.1 Cherax quadricarinatus
GAGTTGTTGGGTTTGGGAATATTGTTGGGGAAAGTTGTTAGTAAAGGGTTGTTAGTAAAGGGGTTTGTTAGTGAGAGGTTTTGGATTTGAGGATTTGTTAGTTTTAGTTGTTAGTAAATAGTGTTAGTAAAGATTTGTAGTTTTAGTTTTTGTAAATAGTTGTTAGTGGGTTGTTAGGGGGTTTTGTTAGTTTTATTTGTTGTGAAGGTTTTTTGTTTTAGTTGTTGTAAATAGTTGTTAGTGAAGGGTTGTAGTGTTAGTTGTTAGTTTTGTTGTTAGTGAAGAGTTGTTAGTAAAAGAGTTGTTAGGTTAGTTGTTAGTGTTAGTTGTTAGAAAAAGGGGTTAGTTTGTGAATGAGTTGTTAGTGAAAGTTGTTAGTGTTAGTTGTTAGTAAAAGTTGTTAGTGTTAGTTGTTAGTAAGTAGTTGTTGTGAAAGTTGTTAGTGTAGTTGTAGTAAATAGTTGTTAGTGAAGAGTTGTTAGTGAAGAGTTGTTAGTGTTAGTTGTTAGTAATAGTTGTTAGTGAAGAGTTGTTAGTGTTAGTTGTTAGTAAATAGTTGTTAGTGAAGAGTTGTTAGTGTTAGTTGTTAGTAAATAGTTGTTAGTGAAGAGTTGTTAGTGAGGAGTTGTTAGTGTTAGTTGTTAGTAAATAGTTGTTAGTGAAGAGTTGTTAGTGTTAGTTGTTTAGTAATAGTTGTTAGTGAAGAGTTGTTAGTGATAGAGTTGTTAGTGAAGAGTTGTTAGTGTTATTTAGTAATAGTTGTTAGTGAAGAGTTGTTAGTGTTAGTTGTTAGTAAATAGTTTTTAGTGTTAGTTGTTAGTAAATAGTTGTTAGTGATGAGTTGTTAGTGAATAGTTGTTAGTGAAGAGTTGTTAGTGAAGAGTTGTTAGTGAAGAGTTGTTAGTGAAGAGTTGTTAGTGTTAGTTGTTAGTAAATAGTTGTTAGTGAAGAGTTGTTAGTGAAGAGTTGTTAGTGAATAGTTGTTAGTTGAATGTTAGTGTAGTGTTATTTAGTGTTAGTTGTTAGTGAAGAGTTGTTAGTGAAGAGTTGTTAGTGTTAGTTGTTAGTAAAGAGTTGTTAGTGAAGAGTTGTTAGTGTTAGTTGTTAGTAAATAGTTGTTAGTGAAGAGTTGTTAGTGTTAGTTGTTAGTAAATAGTTGTTAGTGAAGAGTGTTGTGTTAGTTGTATAAGTTGTTAGTGAATGAGTTGTTAGTGAAAGTTGTTAAGTGGAAGAGTTGTTAGTGAAGAGTTGTTAGTGTTAGTTGTTAGTAAATAGTTGTTAGTGAAGAGTTGTTAGTGTTAGTTGTTGTAAAGTGTTAGTGAAGAGTGTTAGTGTTTTGTGTTAGTGTGGAAGAGTTGTTAGTGAAGAGTTGTTAGTGTTAGTTGTTAGTGAAAGTTGTTAGTGAAGAGTTGTTAGTGTTAGTTGTTAGTAAATAGTTGTTAGTGAAGAGTTGTTAGTGAAGAGTTGTTAGTGTTAGTTGTTAGTGAAATGAGTTGTTAGTAGAAGAGTTGTTAGTGAAGAGTTGCTTAGTTAGTTGTTAGTGGAGTTGTTAGTAGTTGTTGGTGTTTAGTGATGTAGTTGTGTAAATAGTTGTTTAGTGATGAGTTGTTAGTTAAATAGTTGTTAGTGAAGAGTTGTTAGTGAGAGTTGTAGTGTTAGTTGTTAGTAAATAGTTGTTAGTGAAGAGTTGTTAGTGAAGAGTTGTTAGTGAATAGTTGTTAGTGAAGAGTTGTTAGTGTTAGTTGTTAGTGAAGAGTTGTTAGTGAAGAGTTGCTAGTGTTAGTTGTTAGTGAAGAGTTGTTAGTGAAGAGTTGTTAGTGTTAGTTGTTAGTAAATAGTTGTTAGTGAAGAGTTGTTAGTGTTAGTTGTTAGTAAATAGTTGTTAGTGAAGAGTTGTTGTGTTAGTTGTAGTAAATAGTTGTTAGTGAAGAGTTGTTAGTGAAGAGTTGTTAGTGAAGAGTTGCTAGTGTTAGTTGTTAGTAAATAGTTGTTAGTGAAGAGTTGTTAGTGAAGAGTTGTTAGTGAAGAGTTGCTAGTGTTAGTTGTTAGTGAAGAGTTGTTAGTGTTAGTTGTTAGTAAATAGTTGTTTGTGAAGAGTTGTTAGTGAAGAGTTGCTAGTGTTAGTTGTTAGTGATGAGTTGTTAGTGAAGAGTTGTTAGTGAAGAGTTGCTAGTGTTAGTTGTTCACATCGCTATTGGGCCGTGCGGACGTGCTGCGCAGTAGCTCCTGATTGAGTTGGCTTTTGCGAAGTGTTGACGTGTACTTAGCTCTGTGAAGACCTGTTTGCGCGCTCTCTACGAATTAAAGCAAGATGCCCTCCATCGAGCAACTTTACCAACAGCTTAAGGAAGAATTGAGGATGGCGAAGATGGAGATTCGGCGACTGATCGAGGAAAACAAGAAGATTCGTAGTAGTCCTCCTGTTTTGAGTCCTCAGGTCAAGAAGGGAAACTGGTCAGTGGCTGGACAGCAGGGAACGAAGTTGACGATCAAGAGGACGAATGGAAAGGTAGAAACGATGAAGAAGAAAGAGACTGCCGTGGAAACTGTTGTGGAAACATCTAATACATTCTCAGTGCTACCGCGTAATGGAGTCGACTACTGGGAACGTCACGACGAAAGACATTAAGGAAGGTAAGAATATTGTTGTTGTTGGGGATATCCAAGTTAGGTATATGGATAGGGCGTTCTGCTTGAAGGACAGGAGTAGGAGACAGAGAGTTTGCTTTCCTGGGGCTGGGATAGAGGATATTGTTAGCCGTCTGGATGACATCATTAGAGGTAATGGGAGCAATCCTATTATCTGTCTCAGTGCTGGAGGCAACGATGTTGGCAGACGTAGGAGTGAAGACCTGATTAGCAGGTATAGGTGAGCAATAGAAATAATTAGGAGTAAGGGTGGGAACCCTGTCATATGTGGTATTTTGCCAAGGAGAGGAGTTGGAAATGAATGGTTGTCCAGGGCAATTGGTGTCAATTGCTGGCTGGACAAATACTGTAAGGAAAATGCAGTAACATTCATTGACAACTGGGACCTCTTCTATGGCAGAAATGACATGTATGCCAGGGATGGGGTTCACTTATCTAGGTCTGGGGTGGTTAGCACTGGCAACTGCAGTGGAGGGAGCAGTTAGGACTTTTAAACTAGGAATAGTTAGTGGTATGGGTTTTGGCAGGAAAACAGTGAAGCCCCAGTGTAGTAATATTCCGAGTTCTAGGGGAACTAGTAATAAGCAGAACGAGATAGATATTGAAAAAGCCAGGGATTTGGGTGATAAGGACAGTAATAGGTTTAGTAGAAAACAGAAATGAGCAGGAAGGGTAAAGAGAAAGGAGAGTCTTTCAATGTTTATTATGCTAATTGCCTTTAGTGCTAGGAATAAGATGGACAAGTTGAGATTAGTTGCTAGTGCAGGTAGCATTGATGTATTTGCCTTAACTGAGACGTGGTTTAATTAAAAAAGTCGGGACATGCCTACGGAATGTCATATTCAGGGCTTTAAATTGTTCCAAGTAGATAGAAGTTCGGGAAGAGGGGTGGGGTGGCATTGTATGTCCGAGATCGCTTGAACTGTTGCATAAAAACGGGTATTAAGTCTGAAGTAACACATACAGAGTCTGTTTGGATAGAATCTTCAGAGGGGCATGAAAAATGATTTTAGGAGTGATATACCGTCCCCAAACTTAGATAGGGACCAAGGGAGACTACTATGGGAGGAAATTTGTTAAGGCCAAAAGGGCACGATAATGTAGTAATTCTAGGAGACTTTAACTTTAGTCATATTGATTGGAATTTCTTGACTGGGAATTTAGAATCATACGACTTCTTAGAAGTAGTTCAGGATTGTTTTTTGAAGCAGTTTGTGACAGAACCTACAAGGGGAAATAACCTGCTTGGACTTGTTATGGCAAACAATGAATCCTTGTTAATAATTTAGAAATTTCAGAGGATACTGGGTGTAGCGACCACAAATCAATTACATTTAGCATTGAATGGAAGTACGATAGTAGCGATAACTCAGTAACAGTTCCAGATTTTCGCTTAGCAGATTACGATGGGCTTAGAGAACACTTATCATCTGTTGACTGGGGTAACGAAGAGAGCTATCAATATGACAGTTTTCTGAACACTATACATGCTGCACAAAGAACGTTTATCCATATAAAGAAATTAGATCAAATAGAAATGACCCAAAATGGATGAATAATAGGCTCAAATATTATTAGGGCATAAAAAAGGAATTTATAGGCGTATCAAAAGAGGTGAGGGTCATCTTATGAATCAGTATATTGACATTAGAGGGGACATTAAAAAGGGGATAAGAAAAGCTAAAAGGGACTATGAAATTAAAGTTGCTAGGGATTCTAAAACTAACCCAAAAAGTTTTTTCCAGGTCTATAGAAGAAAAGTTAGAGATAAGATAGGTCCCTTAAAAATAAACTATGGGCACCTTACTGACAAAGAGAATGAAATGTGCTCGATTTTAAATAATTATTTTCTCTCAGTTTTTACACAGGAAGACACTAACAATATTCCAGTAATTAATTTTTATAGTGGGCTAGAAGAAGATAAATTATGTAACATCATAGTCACTAGTGAAAATGGTTGTGAAGCAGATAGACAGACTGAAGCAAAATAAGTCGCCGGGTCCTGATGAGGTTTTTTCAAGGGTTCTTAAGGAATGCAAAATGGAACTCTGTGAACCATTAACTAATATTTTTAATTTATCTCTTCAAACAGGTGTAGTGTCTGACATGTGGAAGATGGCTAATGTAATTCCTATTTTTAAAACAGGGGACAAGTCGTTACCGTCAAATTACCCCCCAATAAGACCTGACCTCAATTGTAGGCAAATTACTAGAGTCAATTATAGCTGAGATTATAAGAAGCCATCTCGATAAGCATAGCTTGATTAATGATACTCAGCATGGATTCACAAGAGGCCGGTCTTGTCTAACTAATTTATTAACTTTCTTCAGTAAGCTTTGAGGCTGTTGAC
>NC_069414.1:9796477-9803977 GCF_026875155.1 Cherax quadricarinatus
TGTGTGTGTGTGTGTGTGTGTGTACTCACCTCATTATACTCACCTAATTGTGGTGCAGGAGTCGAAACTCAGATCCTGGCCCTGCCTCTTCACTGTTCGCTACTAGCTCCTCTCTCTCCCTGCTCCTTGAGAGTTATCATACCTCGTCTTAAAGCTATGTATGGTTCCTGACTCCACTACATCACTTGCCAGACTATTCCACTTCCTGACCACTGTATGACTGAAGCAATACTTCCTAATATCCCTGTGGCTCATCTGAGTCTTCAACTTACAAGAGAGACCCCTTGTTTCTGTGTCCCCTCTTTGTAACATCTTGTCTCTGTCCACCTTGTCTATTCCACGCAGTATTTTGTATGTCGTTATCATGTCTCCCCTATCCCTCCTGTCCTCCATTGTCGTCAGTCCGATTTCCCTTAACCTTTCTTCATAGGACATTCCTCTTAGCTCTGGAACTAACTTTGTCGCAAACCTTTGCACTTTCTCTAATTTCTTAACGTGTTTGACCCGCTGCGGGTTCCAAACAGGTGCTGCATACACCTGTATGGGCCTGAAGTATACGGTGTACTTTTTGTCTTGAAAAAAATTCCTTATTTTAGGTATCGGAAGTAATCTCAGGTTTCCCAAGGCGCCCTTTGCTAAACAAGAAAGTTATCTGGTTGTTGTTTTGCTTCCTAAAAGAATGCTCGGTGTTATACTCACCCCCAATTAGTTTCCCTCCTTGAGGGGAGGATCGAAGTCTTTGGGCCCAAACCTACCCTAAAACTCTGTTTGCGGTTTCTTTCCCCTTTCCCATCTTAAAGCTGCATTTGGCGGGCTGAATTCGAGAAACCCCGGGTTGTGGCCCACTTTGCCCAGGTTTTTCCCCAAGGTTTCCTTTTGAAGCCCTCCCTGCCCCTCACTGTTTTAATTCCCCTAAATTAAATTTCACATCACTTGCAAAAGGGCCCCTCTGAGCCCTATCCTTCCATCATGTCATTCAGTATCCCAAAAAATTTTGAACGGGTTTCCTGGGAAACCGCCCCCTGTGGGACCCCGCCCCCGTCACAGGTGCCCACTGGGATATTTTATCACGTCCCCCAATGACTCGTTTTTTTGCCCCCTTTGTCAGGTATTTTCCTTAACCCCTTGAAGTGCCCCTTCCCGTTTTACGCCCCCTGTCCTCAAATTTTGTCCCATAATTTTGAAAAGGAACTGTTGTCTGACCCTTTTTTGCAGTCAAAAAAAGTTTGCAAATAAAACCACCCCCTTTCTCTCGTTATTACCTCGTTCCCCATTTTAAAACTCCAAAAGGGGTTTGTGAACAGGATTTGCCTTAAAATAAAAACCGGGGTTTTGGGTTTGTCATTTTTTTTTTTTTCCGTTCCAGGTGCCCCCCCCATTTCTCCTCCTAAATAATCTTTCCAGGGACTTTACACACTATAAACGTCAGGGGACACTGATCTTTTAGTTTAGTCCCCCCGTGTCTGTTCTTTTAAAAAAAGGGGGGGCTAAAATTTCCGTTTCCCAGTTTGTGTGTGTGTGTTGTGTGTGTGTTTTTTTTGGTGTTTGTGGTTGTGTGTGAGTTTTGTACTCCCCTTTGTTTCCTATTTGAGGTTTTTGGGGTTCGGGGCCCAAAGGGCTCCCGGGTCCCCCCTTTTCACTGGTGCCTTTGGCCCATTTTGCCCCGGGAACCCATGAGCTTTATCGTCCCTCTGTTTAAAGTATGTATGGATCCTGCCCCCATACATCTTTTTTAAAACTTTTCCCACTTCCGGGACTACTGTGTGGCTAAAAGGAAAATATTTTCCTTTCCCGGTGTTTTCATCTGTGTGTGGTTTTTTTTTTTGTGTGTGTGTGGGGTGTTGTTTTCAGCTTGGTTGCTGATAAATGTGTTTTTATAGCTATTATTTTAAAAAATCCTTGTGCTTTTTTTTGGTAAAATCCCTTTTTTGGTTTTTGTGACTTTGTTTTGAAGGGTAACGGGAGGGCGAAATTGTGCACTTTCGTATCTTGCCCCGGTTCTGGAGGGCCGGGGAGGCCTCAAAAAGGCGTAAAAAGGGCCCAGAGGCTGGGCTCCATGTTAATTCATTCAAAAATTTTTTCCTTGTTTTCTCCCTTAAACCCCTCGATTTTTCCCCAAATAAAAACCCCCTATGAAAAGGGTTTGGAAAACGGAAGGGCCGAAATTCGGGACGTTTAAAGCGATTTCTGGAGAAAAAATTTTGGCCGACCCGGCCCTTTGTAAACTGGGGCCTACCGAGAAGGTTCCCAAAAGCGTCTCCCCAATCCTACCAGGCTTTAACCACCCACTGGTCTTTCTCTTTGTTTTAAATTTTTTTCTGCTTTTTTTCTCACTACGAGGGGTTGCCCCGATTTTCCCAAAATAAGTATTTTTCCAGTTGTGGTGGGGGAGTCCAGTCCAGCCTAGTTTTACTTCATCCGGGTTCTTTTCTCCAACCCAGCTTCCACCTCTGCTGTGCTTTTATTTTGAATTTATCAAAAATTCTGTGTAAAGGGGTTTAAAGGGAAAGCCGGGCTAAACAAAACCCAGGTGTTTACCCCGGGATTAAGAAAGCCCGTGAGTAGTCTTCTCGTTGTGATTCAAGCTCCAAGAAATTTCTGAGTGTCTTTTTCACCCTTGTGGTTTGTGGTATTTTGTGGTTTTTTTTTTAAGCCCTTTTCAGCTTAGAATTTTTTTTGGGGCGTGTGGCTTTTCCTAGTGGGGTTTTACCCCGGTTAAAACCCATGGAAAAAACCCACCACAAAACCACATTTTGGTCTCCTTTCCCGGTCTTAGCCCTGTTTCCCCCACCACTTCCCCCACCGGACCCACCCCCTGCTAAAGACCATAAACCAAACCATTTCCATTTGTGTTTTGTACTCTTTTTACGGGTACTAGTACCATTTTTTTAAGGACCACATAGGGGGGTAAAAGAGCTAAAAGGTGTTTTGCCAGTGGCGCCAACCTTTAAAAACCCTCCTGTGTGAGTTCATGGGTCGATTTTAAGGCAATTTCTACGTTCAAAGTGCAAGGACAGCACCAAACGATTTAAAAAAATCCCCCTACTTTTCCACTCCCATTTTCCCCTCATTCAAAAACCAATTTCGTTACAGCAAATAATTTTTTTTTTCAAGAGACATTTTGCGAGGGTTGAAAATTTTCCCTTTTGTGTTTCAGTGATTTTTCTCTTAGTGAATTCAGTGATTCTTGATAGACTCAGTTTTTTGTTTGCAAAAATTTTTTATTTTCCCCTTAAATTTCCCGTTTTAAATTTTTTTGTGTTTTATTCTTATGTCTGTGTGTTTGTGTGTCTTTTTTTTTACACTTAAAATTTAATTTCCTTAGTGTTTTTTCCTTTGTTGTGTTTTTGAAAAATATGAGCTTTATAGAATTGTGTTTAAACACTTCAAAATTCCCCGGGGTTCTCTTTTCCGTGAAGAATTTCAGAAATTTTATCGCTTTATTCTCCCATCAAAAATCGTTTTTGGTCTGTTATTTTTTTTTTTCCCTCCCAGCATTTTTGTATTTTTGTTTTGTTCCCTGTGTGTTGAAATTCTTGGGGTCATTTCTTTCATTTGGGCCAGTGTTTTAATTTGTCTTTTTTCCACAGCCCAATAGTGCCATTTTTTTTTGGAAAAGAAAAAAATTCTTTTTTTAAAAATTTTTTTCCCATCAATTTTTTTTTGGGCAAAAAAAAAATTTTTGTTTTGTGTTTTGTTGTTTGGTTGTGTTCTGCTTCACTTTTAAGTGTTAAAAGCTTTTTTTTTCTGTTTTTTTGCACCTAAAATTTTTTCCCAGGTTTTATTGCAAAAATTCCAATCTTAGTGAAATTTTTTAAGTTTTTTTTTTAGGGGAAAATTTGGTTTTTTCCCTTTTTTAAGTGTTTTTTAAAAGTGCATTTTAGGTTAAAGGGGTTTTTCCCTTTTGATATTTTTCTTTTCTTGTGTGTTTAATAATTTTTTTATTCCCACTTTGACTAATTTTGAATTAATTTGTGCAAAATATTTTTTCCCAATTAAAAGTTTTTTGCAAAAAATTTTTAGCAGTACTTGTTGTTTTTAGCAATTGTAATTTTGAAAAATTTGTACAGTTTATTTCGTGAAAGTTTCTTTTGCTCTGTTTGTGCAAAATTTTTTTTAATTCCTTTGTGTGCCATTTTTTTCTTTTTGTGAATTTTTTTTGCTCAGTTTTTCTTAATTGTGCACAAGATTTTTTAAAGTCCTTTAAAAAAAAAATTTTTTTTTTTGATTAAATTCATCTTTTTTATTGTTTTTTTTCCCTTTGCATTGAAAGAAAAAAGAAAACCTCCCTTTTGCCATTTTTTCCCAATTTTAAAAAGAAAAAAGTTGACCCAAACCCGTTTTTGGGGAAAAAGTCCCCAAGTTCTTTTGATTTTCAAAGTGTTATTTGTTAAGTTGAGTATTTTTTTGTGTGAGTTTTTTTGCTTACTGTGTAACCTGTAAATTTTTTTAATTATTAGGGCAGAATAGTTAACCCCTTTTTTTCCATTTAAGTTTTATTGTGTTTTTTCTTTTAATTTTTTCCCCTTGCCTTATGAAATTGAAAAATAATTTTTAAAACTGAAAAGGGATGTCCAGTCACTTTTGAAGGGTTCATTTTGTGTTTCATCCCCAAGTAAAAAGTAAATATAAATCAGTCCACGTCCCAAATTTTTCCCCTTTACTAAATAAAAAAGACAATCCCTTTGCCCTGAGAAAATTGTGGTTTTTTCTCACAGCTTTTTATTGAGATTTTTTTAAAGTGCGGGCGAAATGGGGAATTCAGATTAAGTTCCATAGTTTCCCTTTCCCAATTATTTTTAAAACCGTACCCGAGCGGTCAGGAACTAGAAATTTTGGGCCCACCCCCATCTGTGCCCCCACCTTACCCCTTCGGGATTGGGAAAGTTTGTTTTCCCCTTTGCCTCAAGTGCCGAGGACATAAAGATCCCTTGATTTGCCGCCTATCCGAAAAATAAACTGCTATTTCGGGTAGTAGTTTTTCCACAGGGGATGCCTTGTTTATTTTTGTTTTGTTTCTTTATAGTTAAAACCTCGTGTCCCGTTGTCCCGATTTCAGATTAAATTTTCGCATTGTTGCCCGTTTTCTTTTTAATTTTCTCCGGTGCTTGCAGTTTTAAAGATAGTAGTTGTTTTCCCTTTGCTAAATATTGCGTGGTTAAGCATTAATTTTTTCAAACCGGGGGGGTACCCACCCCACCGGGGTTTGTTCTTTCCCCCAGAAAGAAAAAACCCGCCCCTTGTGGTTGGTGTGATTCGTTTTTGCTCAGGAAGATCGATTTTACTGTGAAGCCACCAGCCCCCATTAGTGTTTTTGAAGGGCCCAAAGGGTTTTACTGTATCGAAAAGCGAGTTGGGTACCCCAAGCAGAAGGGGTTTTCCATTTAGAATTCCACAGTCATAGGGGAACGTAGCTCTACAGTAGTTTTCATGATGAAACCAGGCTGTTGCACCCCCCGGGTTTTGGTTCGTTCTGTGAAACAAGCCGGGAATGAAATTTTTTTGGGCCCATTTTATGGAAACTGCCCATTTCCGAGTATGTTAAGAAATTTTTGTCGGTATGAAAACCAAAAAGGGGAAATGTAAATTGGTCCAAAATCCAACCCCAATTTCCCCAACCATAGCGAACCGTGGGAAAGAGTTCCCCTTTGATTGTTTTTAAACCCAAATTTTTAAAAAGTTCCCTCCAAGGCCCTAAAAACTGTGTGTTATGGTAGACCATTTCACCAGATATTGTGGGGTTGTTCCTTTTTGAAAATAAGACTGCAGAGGACAAATAGCTAAAAACGTTTTTAAAAAAAGATTATCTGCTGGCATACCCCCCCAAAGTCCTTAGTAAAAAGATAATGGAGGGTTTAAATTTGTTAAAAGAGATTCTTGAAAATTTTGGGACTTTATACAAGATCTCTAAATTTTAACCCTTGTTTTTCATCTCTGCCAGCAATGGGTTAGCCGAACGAACCAAAAAGAAAATACCCTTTTGTCCCGAGAGGGCCCCTATTTTTAACCCCAAAAAGTGAAAAATTGGGATTTAAAATCTTCCAGATGTCCAGGGGTGCCATAAATTCTGCCCCTTAAAAATGCTTCTTTGGTTAACTCCCCAATTTGCATTTTTGGTGTAGACAAGCGTTTTCCCTATGGTTGTTTTTATTCCAATCCGAAAACCCAATTTAAAAACCCCCCGTGATTTCATAGCAATCGTTTCCAGGGATGGGGGGCAAGTAGTTTTTTTAGAAGAATCCCTGAAACACTTCACAAATAACGCAGAATTTACCCAGGTAACTAATAGCCCGGGTTTGCCCCCTCAAAAGTAAAATGTAGGTTTAAGGGGTAAAGCTGAAAATTTCAACCCCAAAAATCGAAAAAGCCTAAATTCCCTCAAAAAGTTTGTCGACCTTATCGATTGTAGAACCAAATTTTGGTTTAAAAAAGTTTTAAAGGGTTTGAGAAAAATTTGTACTGGCAAATACAAAAAATCGCATTTTTGATCATATGAATTAGTATGCGTTGTTTTTGATATTGTTTCCCAGATAATTTTGGGAAAATGCCCGAAAATTTCCCCGACTCTGTAAATTTTTCCCCATTTCAGTCAGAAAAAACCAACCTGAAAGTCGTTTCTCCTTGCGTATCGAAGTAATGAGAAACCCCCAAAATATCTTTTTTTTAGATTTCTCGTTTAGATCTCCTCAGGCAAGGCAAAAGGGGGTTAGCCCCCTTTCCGAGGAATTCGATCCCCCAGAAGGGGTTTTAAACCCTTTGCATTTGTAAAAACCCCCCCTCGCGAATTGGGTTTTAAAAAGTACATAGTCTGTATAACTAGATGTCCGAGATGAAGTAAAATTTTCAACTGTTTGTTATTAAATGATTAGTTTTTAGAATTTTTTTTTTTTTGTTTTTTCAGGTTTTTTTCCGTTTTTTCTGAGGGAAATTTTACCCGTAAAAAGTCTGAGTGCACCCGAGCCTTTGCTGTTTTTTTTCACCTTGTTATATTTATTTATTTTTTCCCAGTTTTCCCTTTGAAATGATGAATACAGATCGATCTCAATTCCCCTCCAAAATTGTACAATAAATTTTATTTTTAATTGGTTAATGCATTTCTTAAAAATGATTTTCGTTTCAACCCAATTTTCTAAAAACTCTTTTGTTAACAACCTTATTTTACCTTTCCCTTAGTTCTTGGTTATTTTGTTTTTTAATTTTAAGAATCAGCCCCGAACCCCCTTTCTGGTTTTAGCCTTTAGATAGTAGTGTTTTCGAGAGAATACGTAAAAATGACCCAGTTTTCGCATGGGTTTCTATCCCTGTGTTTTATAGCTATTGTATATCCCTGTGCTTTAATAGGAGATCCCTTTTAAAGGGTTTTGACCCTTTTTGTGCGTAACCCGGGGGGCCCATGGGAAGTTCGTAAATCTTTCACCCCGGGTACGACGGCCCCTGTTGGCCCGCAGGCGTAGGGAAGGGAGAGGCTGGGAAACGTTCATAAACACTTTTCTGACAATA
>NC_069414.1:9808977-9811477 GCF_026875155.1 Cherax quadricarinatus
GAGAGAGAGAGAGAGAGAGAGAGAGAGAGAGAGATACAGAAAGAGATAGAGGGAGACAGGCAGAGAAAGAGAGAGAGAGAGAAAAAAAAGAGAGATTTAGTATCTACAATAATCACAACTAATATAGACAACATACACTACGAGAGGTCCACTGTAGTGAACTTTAAACATCTTGTGTAAGTAAACATTGAGGCAAGAATGACAGGTGGAGTGGGAGAAACCAGCTCCAGAAGAGGAAATATTGAAGGAATGAGAGAATTCATGGAGGCTATGCAGTGGGAAGGAGAACTGGAAGAAAACAAGTCGATGAAGGAGATGGAGTGCCTACTTAGAGAGTGCCAGGAGGCACAGGAGGACTTCATATCCAGAAGAAGAAGAAGAAGAGAAAGAAGGTATGTGGTCAAAACTGAACCAGTGGTTCAAGCAAAGGTACAGAGAGGGAAAAAAACGAAAAACGCAAGAAGGTAGAAGAACTACAGAAAGCGAAGTGCACGAGAAAGTAAAAACACGAACAAGAGAGGCAGAATGAATATGCAAGAAGATCGAGGAGAGGAACTAAGTAACAATGTGAGAAAGACGCAGCAACAAAAGCACAGCCTGAGCAGAAACTACTTCACGGACACAGCAGGTGATCTCAGTGGAAGCTGAGATCACCTGGGTGAGCAGGGAGCCAGACAAACTCCCTGTTCACCCAGCAGTATGTTAGTACCTGAGTAGTAGTAACCATATACACAACAGAGGAGGACGTGTAAACACTCTTGAGTGAAGCGGACACAGCAAAGGCGGAGGAACCTTACAAGACGTCACCATGGAAGGGGAGCACAAGCACTGCCTGAATCAACAGCTAAAATCTATAACAAGTTAATGGCTACAGGACGACTGACCGAGATCTGGAAGACCACGAGTTTACTGGCAATATTTATAAAAGGAGAGAAAGAGGCAGCGTTGAACTACAGGGCAGTATTATTTACATTTATACTATGTAAGTTAATGAAGACGGTAACCAGAAGTAGAGTTACAACTGTGTGACATCACAAACAATAACTAACACGTGTTGAGAACTGCAGTTTATCTTACAAACCTGCTGGAGTTCCATGACAAAATAACAAAAGTGCCAGATGGCAAGTGCCCTCTGGCACTGTACTTCACATGAGACTGAAAAATAATGTTAAAGACCAGGCAGGAATAACAGGAAATGTGCAACAGTGGATCAAAGAATACCTTTCAGGAAGGAGACAGTGATTGTCCGGGAAGTCTTCATGGGACAATGTAACAAACAAGGGTAAATTAATGTCCAGTATTGTTTCTGGTATATATGTATGACATACCAAAGAGATAGTCAGAGGTATCCGAATTTGCAGATGTAAAATTAATGACAATAAAACCTTTGTAGACAAGAAAAAGCTCTAAATAGATATGGGCAAGCTGTAAGATTACCCAGACAAGTGGCTACTGGAATTCAACCCCAGCAAATGCATGGTTATGAAAATTGGGAAGGGACAAGAAGACCAGAAATTATGTATTGGCTCAGGGGAGAGAGGCTGCAAACCTCACACGAGAAAAAAGATCTAGAAGTTACTACAATACCAAGTATATCTTGAGCTCTCCATCGACCGTATGACCTCTGCAACGAACGCTCGTCTCGCAAATCTAAGAAAATGTAGAAGTATGCGACGTGACTTGTCCCAGGACTGAGAGGGAAACAATCTACGAGGAGAGGCTAAAAGAACTAAACCTGACGACTATAGAGAAAAAAAATCAGGGAGATATGATAACGACATTCAAAATACTCGGTGGACATGATATAATGGACGGTAAGGTGACTCTAACGACCCATTACTTTTAAATGGGGGGGGGGTAATCTTCTATTTCTATGCTATTTTTTTTTTTGTTCCGGTCATGGAACACAAAAAAAATTTCCAGTGTTTGGAGCAGTTTTGTCCTCATCATTGTGTTCCAGCAATAAACTGAAAGTAAACTTCGAATTTAAAATAAATGCTTGAGGAGAAATACTCGATGATTAGTGACAAATGTCTATGACTTGTTGGAAACTGCATTTTACAACTAAGAAAATGTGTTTGTGTGTTCAGAACATTTATGTTACTCGTAGCAAAATGCTTGTAGGGAAAATTTATATTAATACTAGGAAAATGTTACTTGTAGGAAAATGTACGTTAACACTAGGAAAATGTACGTTAATCTATGAAAATGTACAGCAATGCTAGGGAAATGTACGATAATACTAGTAAAATGTACGTTAATGCTAGGAAAATGTACGTTAATGCTAGGAAAATGTACGTTAATGCTAGGAAAATGTACGTTAATGCTAGGAAAATGTACGTTAATGCTAGGCAAATGTACGTTAATGCTAGGAAAATGCACGATAATACTTGGTAAATGTACGTTAATACAAAGAAAATGACTAATCATGTTCAAAGCGTGGAAAGGTATGCAAGCAGCCTAGTCCTAGAGGTAAGAGAGGTGTGCAAGCAGCCTAGTC
>NC_069414.1:9818977-9836477 GCF_026875155.1 Cherax quadricarinatus
TCACAATTTACATAAACGACATAGATGAGGGAATAAATAGCTACATAAGCAAATTTGCTGATGACACCAAAGTAGACCGTCCAATTCATTATAACGAGGACATTAGAGCACTCCAGGATGATTTGAATAGACTGATGTAATGGCCGGAGAAGTGACAGATACAGTTTAATGTAGACAAATGGAAAGCTCTAAATGTTGGACAGGAAAATAACCATGCCACATATAAACTAAATGATATAGATCTTAATACTACTGATTGCGAAAAGGAGTTCTGGTTAGCAGTAATCTAAAACCAAGACAACAGTGCATTAGTGTTCGCAATAAAGCTAACAGAATCCTTGTCTTCATATCAAGAAGTATAAATAATAGAAGTCCTTAGGTTGTTCTTCAACTCTATATATCCTTGGTTAGGCCTCATTTAGATTATGTTGCACAGTTTTGGTGACCATATTACAGAATGTATATAAATGCACTGGAAAACGTACAGAGGAGGATGACAATGCTGATCCCATGTATCAGAAATCTTCCCTATGAAGACAGACTGAGGGCCCTGAATCTGTACTCTCTAGAAAGGTGTAGAATTAGGGGGGATATGATCGAGGTGTATAAATGGAAAACAGGAATAAATAAAGGGGGTGTAAATGGCGGGCTGAAAATATCCAGGATTCACAGTCTCATGTCGGAAAAATTCAGATTCAGGAAAGATATAGGAAAGCATTGGTTTGGTAATAGTTGTGGATGAGTGGAACAAACTCCCGAGTACCGTCATAGACGCTAAGACCTTGTGTAGTCTTAAAAATAGGTTGGATAAACACATGAGTGGGTGTGTGTGGGTGTGAGTTGGACCTGACTATCTTGTGCTACTAGGTCTGATGCCGTGCTTCTTCCTTAAGTGGAAGTGACCTGACTAGGGGGGGTCATTGGTCTAAGCCGAGGGGTGGCATGGGCCTGCTTTGCATGGGTCAGTAGGATTGCTGCAGTGTTCTTCTTTCTTATGTTCTTATTTTCTTATCTTATTTTCGATAATAAAATAGCTTGACATATCTGTAGTGGAGACTTTAGAGACAAGGAATAATAGAGACGATAGGAACTAAAATATCGCTAAGACCAAAAAGAGCAAAATAACTGGCCAGGGAAGATTTGAATCATAAGGAAATTGGCCGAGTTAACTGCAGTTCTCTCGGAGGATGAAAAAAGTGGAGGGAAATTTATAGTGGCAGTAATGGGAGACTTCATGAAGCAACATTTTAAATACATCGTGAGAGACAACTGATGATAAACATCGTGAGAGACGACTGATGATAAACATCGTGAGAGACAACTGATGATAAACATCGTGAGAGACAACTGATGATAAACATCGTGAGAGACGACTGATGATAAACATCGTGAGAGACAACTGATGATAAACATCGTGAGAGACAACTGATGATAAACATCGTGAGAGACAAAATGATGATAAACATCGTGAGAGACAACTGATGATAAACATCGTGAGAGACAACTGATGATAAACATCGTGAGAGACAACTGATGATAAACATCGTGAGAGACAACTGATGATAAACATCGTGAGAGACAACTGATGATAAACATCGTGAGAGACAATGATGATAAACATCGTGAGAGACAACTGATGATAAACATCGTGAGAGACAACTGATGATAAACATCGTGAGAGACAACTGATGATAAACATCGTGAGAGACAACTGATGATAAACATCGTGAGAGACAAACTGATGATAAACATTCGTGAGAGACAACTGATGATAAACATCGTGAGAGACAACTGATGATAAACATCGTGAGAGACAACTGATGATAACATCGTGAGAGACGACTGATGATAAACATCGTGAGAGACAACTGATGATAAACATCGTGAGAGACAACTGATGATAAACATCGTGAGAGACAACTGATGATAAACAAGGAAATCACATACCATCAAAATGAAAATGAAAGAGAAAACAGAGTTGAGTAAGAAAATGGCTAAAATTTAAAGGGTATGAAAAAAGGCAACAGAGAACCAGAAGACTTCAAACAACTATGGAAAGATAAGAAGGGAAGAAAAATAACAATTCGAAAATAACGTAGAGGTGAATCTCAAAGCGCCAACAAGACTGAATTATAACAACAGAAAGCAGAGGATTGCAGTAAAGGACAGGAAAAGAAAACTCGACAAGGAAAAAGTGACTTGCCAAATAATGACAGGGTAGTATAAATTATATGGGTAGGGTCTTCGCCGAAGCATCAAGAAAGACGCGAAGTGAAAGAACGAAGATAAAGGAGCAAGCGATAAAGGCTGAAGCTTTTTTGAAATGCAAAATTACGGAGAAAGAAATGAAGGATTTCCTTATGGAACAACCTACAGCAATGGCGACAGAATCAAGCAGTATGTCACCTTGGAAATCGCTAGGGAATATAAAAATTACACGGCCGTGCAGTGAGAATTTAAATTATTCCAATAAAAACAGGCCATCTGAAGAGACAGCAAGAAAGCTGGAAGCGTAATCCCAGTGTACAAAAAAAGTGTTAATAATGGGTAGCACTAAAATATAGACAAGTTTTGCTAACTAGCATACTGGCTAAGGTACAAGATTTTATAGTTTTAGATTTTGCCGCGGAAGTGGCTAGTTTATTGTGCACCCCTTATCCATCCTGTGGACGGAAGCACAAGAGCATATGGATACACAAAAGACCTAGGAACTAGGCCCCAAAAAGGTTAACAGAAGTACATTTGTATTTATTCTATGGATGACTTATCTGTTGCAAGCCAATTTAAGAAATTTCCATAATATATCGGGTACTTTATTTCCTTTAATAAGACATCTTGATATCTCACACTGATTCTTCTTCCTCAATAAGTGGGCAGTTTAGGACATAGTGTTCAAAATAGTGACCATAGGACTGGCCACATACTTTTCATTTGATGTGATCATCATCTGTGTGTCTGCCAAACTGACAGAAGTACTTCTAAGTTGCTTCGTAGACGTACTTATCTACATTCATGTTATTATACTAGGTGATAGGTCTACTTAGGCTTCTAACTGCATTTCTATAACATTTAGTCTCATCTTCTTAGGAACTTGAAAAGATAAAGAGGACGAAAATAATAGAACACCAAGAGATAAAAGACAGCCTGCACATATGCTGGTGGGAAATTCTGTTTAATAACAAGGTAAGAGAAATAAATCAGTAAAGATAGGGATGGGACGAATGCGTCTTACTGAACGTTGACTGTAAGACACCACACAGAAGGATGTTAGACAAACCTGAAGAGCAGGTAGGGGTATAGGGAAGGTGTCCGGAGAATAGAGGGCATAGAGGAAGTGTAAGAGACATTATAGAGGAAGTGTGAGAGACAGTATAGAGGAAGTGTGTGAGACAGTATAGAGGAAATGTGAGAGACAGTATAGAGGAAGTGTGTGAGACAGTATACAGGAAGTGTGAGAGACAGTATACAGGAAGTGTGTGAGACAGTATAGAGGAAGTGTGAGAGACAGTATACAGGAAGTGTGAGAGACAGTATACAGGAAGTGTGAGAGACAGCATACAGGAAGTGTGAGAGACAGTATACAGGAAGTGTGAGAGACAGTATACAGGAAGTGTGAGAGACAGTATACAGGAAGTGTGAGAGACAGTATACAGGAAGTGTGAGAGACAGCATACAGGAAGTGTGAGAGACAGTATACAGGAAGTGTGAGAGACAGCATAGAGGAAGTGTGGGAGACAGCATAGAGGAACTGTGAGAGACAGCATAGAGGAAGTGTCAGAGACAGTATATAGGAACTGTGAGAGACAGCATAGAGGAACTGTGAGAGACAGCATAGGGGAAGTGTGAAAGGCAGTATATAGGAAGTTTGAGAGACAGCATAGAGAAACTGTGAGAGACAGTATAGATGAAGTGTGAAAGACAGTGTATGGGAAGTTTGAGAGACAGCATAGAGGAACTGTGAGAGACAGTATAGATGAAGTGTGAAAGACAGTGTATAGGAAGTTTGAGAGACAGCATAGAGGAACTGTGAGAGACAGCAAGAGGAAGTGAGAAAGGCAGTATAGAGGAAGTATGAGAGAGCATAAGTGCAGAGCGGTAGCACCCAAAGATCAGTCCATGGCCTTTTTGTCAGTTCCTAATGAAGATAAATGGCCTGGAGGAGGAAATTAAACCTTACTGTTACTGATCATTGTTTGTGGATGATGTGAGGCCATTGAAAAGGATAACAACCAGTGAGGAGAAGAGACTTCAGAGTGTGCGTAGTAGAGTTATCCCGAAAAAATGTATGGAGAATAGGAGAGAGAGAGAGAGAGAGAGAGAGAGAGAGAGAGAGAGAGAGAGCACCGGGTCCTTGAATGCACACAGGGAGGAGAGGTCATCTAGACAACATATAAAATCGAAGATCTGGAAGTAAGAATCGCTCAAAGCAGGTCACCATAAGTACACGAGGATCTAGGAACAAGCAATCTATCTGTCTGTTTCTCTTTGTTACTCTATCTGTGTCTATGTCTGTGTCTCCTGTCACACACACACACACACACAGGAGTAGAGTGGTGGAGCACCTGGAGCTGAACAAGGTTATAAACGACAGCCAACACGGATTCATGGAAGGCAAATCCCATGTAACAAACCTACTGGAGTTTTATGACAAGGTAACTGAAGTAAGACATGAGAGGGAGGGGTGGGTTGATTGCATTTTCTTGAACTGCAAGAAGGCCTTCGGCACAGTTCCTCACAAAAGTTTAGTACAGAAGCTAGAGGATCAGGCACATATAACAGGAAGGGCACTGCAATGGATCAGATAATACCTAACAAGGAGGCAACAGCGAGTCATGGTCCGTGATGAGGTATCACAGTGGGCGCCTGTGACGAGCGGGGTCCCACAGGGGTCAGTCCTGGGACCAGTGAACGACATGACATGACGGAAGGGATAGACTCAGAAGTGTCCCTATTTGCAGATGATGTGAAGTTAATGAGGAGAATTAAATCAGATGCAGACCAGACAGGACTATAAAGAGACCTGGACAGGCTGGACGGGTGGTCCAGCAACTGGCTCCTAGAATTTAACCCCGCCAAATGCAGTGTCATGAAGATCTGAGAAGGGCAAAGAAGGCTGCGGCCAAAGACTACAAACCTCACTCAAGGAGAAAGATCTTGGCGTGAGTATAATACCGAGTACATCGCCAGAAGCACACATTAACCATATAACTGCTGCGGCATATGGGCGCCTGGCAAACCTGAAAATAGCGTTCCGGTACCTCAGTAAGGAATCGTTCATGACTCTACACACTGTGTACGTCAGGCCCATACTGGAGTACGCAGCACCAGTTTGGAACTCACACCTGGTCAAACACGTCAAGAAATTAGAGAAAGTGCAAAGGTTTACAACAAGGCTAGTTCCAGAGCTAATGGGAATGTTCTACGAAGAAAGGTTAAGGGAAATCGGCCTGACAACACTGGAGGACAGGAGGGTCAGGGGAGACATGATAACAACATCTAAAATACTGCGTGGAATAGACAAGGTGGACAGAGACAGGATGTTCCAGAGATGGGAAACAGAAACAAGGGGTCACAATTGGAAGCTGAAGACTCAGATGAGTCAAAGGTATGTTAGGAAATATTTCTTCAGTCATAGAGTTGCTAAGAAGCGGAATAGTCTGGCAAGCGATGTAGTGGAGGCAGGAACCATACATAGTTTGAAGACGAGGTATGATAAAGCTCATGGAGCAGGGAGAGGGAAGACTCAGTAGTGGTCAGTGAAGAGGCGGAGCCAGGAGCTGAGTCTCGATCCCTGCAACCACAATTAGGTGAGTGCACACACACACACACACACACACACACACACACACACACACACACACACACACACACACCACACACACCACACACACACAACACACACACACACACACACACACAAGGAACAACATCACAAAGCATGTCATGAAAGGCAGTGGTCACTTTATGTGTTGGGTGGAGCCATTGAAGGCAGACTGTGCAAGCGAGATAGGGAGTAAGGAGACAATAAACTACATGCTGTAACTTGCGGTCCAGGACCCACTCCTCTCTCATCTACATCACTGACCTCACTCCCATCCTCCCTCCCTCCCTCCCTCCCTCCCTCCCTCCCTCCCTCCCTCCCTCCCTCCCTCCCTCTCTCTCTCCCTCCCTCCCTCCCTTGTTTCCTCCTCATCCTCCCTCCACCAGCCTCTCCATCACTGACCTCAGCACTCTTCCTCTTGTCTGTCAGTCTCTCTCCCTCACAGTGATCTCAATAATAATAATTATTATAATAATATTTACGTTACTGTTCTGTTCTATGTATAATAATGTTGGTAGAATTACCGACAATATATAAAGTAAAAGGACACAAGTGCAACTAATGGGACATTTTATTGCACTTGTGTCCTTTTACTGTTCTATGTGAAAAAAAATACCTATACAATGTTTTACACTCGCAGGAGTGTAAAATATTATACCACGTAAGAGGACAGGGAAATCTTGCGACTAATACTTACACCCAATATACACTTCATGCATGTGAATATATATATATATATATATATATATATATAGAGGGAGGTACCACCTCTATAGCTGGACTGGGGATCGTCATCCTCAGAGAAGACAATAAACGTACCTCAGGGAAAACTCAAGGTTCTCCCCGGAGTTGTTTGAATATTTTCTTCTCCTACCACCCCCTATATATTTGATATTCTATGTGAACATTTATTAATAAACAGAATACATTTACAGAAAAAACAAACATGAATACAATGGCACAATGTATCAAAGATCATGAATTTCCTCCAGCTCCTCTGAGGCTGGATGCGAGCCAAGTATGCAGCAAGCATTTCCCCTCTGGATAGCTACATACAGCATACAGTTGACAGTCACTCATTTGAATTTTCTCCTGAATCTCTTCATTCTTTCCCTTTGTGGTGTTTCTTTTATATCTCATGGAGAAATTGGTTTAGAATTCTTCCACTGTAAGCAACGCACGTCGTTTAATAGCAATAATAATAACAATAAAAATAATAATCTTTATTTCTACCAGTACATGATATATCTCAGGACTAAAATGCCTGGAGCAAGAGACTAGTAACCTCCCTCTACATTGTTTATCAGAAAGATATCATAGGAAATTTTTAAAGATGGGTTGTTTGAAAGTGCGTGTGTGTAGTACATATTATATGATCAAACTGTGTGTCCCTAGGAATATATGATACAAAATTAAAAGACCTGGGAGGATGTCAGTGGTGAGGACTGAAGGAGGCTACACGGCATGTGTCTGGGAGAACCAGGACTGAAGGAACAACTGTAATAATGTTATCAACTGTGGGAAAGACGGAGGGGAATGTAAATGAATAAATTCAAGAATAATGTGAACCAAAGTAAAAGAGAGATGTGAGAAGTGGTTTAGTTATGTACCTGTTAGCTGGAGGAATGTAGCGAAGAGAAGTAGAGAGAGAGAGAGAGAGAGGCAGACAGACAGACAGAGAAGAAGAAAACAGAGATAGAGAGACAGACAGACAGACAGAGAAAA
Source organism: Cherax quadricarinatus (assembly GCF_026875155.1). Taxonomy (NCBI): domain Eukaryota; kingdom Metazoa; phylum Arthropoda; class Malacostraca; order Decapoda; family Parastacidae; genus Cherax; species Cherax quadricarinatus. The sequence continues at coordinate 9,826,524 of NC_069414.1, forward strand.
AGATATATTTATAAATAATAATATATATATATATATATATATATATATATATAAATATATATATATATATATATATATATATATATAATATATATAGAGAAGAGAGAGAGAGAGAGAGAGAGAGAGAGAATTATAGGAGGTCTAAGCAAATGTTTAGGGAATTATGAACCAAGTTAGCAGTAATTGCTGTAGAGGACCTGATCACTACAGTGTGTCACAGCAGGTAAAAGATAATCAAGATCTCCAATTAAATTATGCATAAAAATTAGTTTGGTAATAGATAATACTTATGTTAAGAAGAAATAAGAAGACGAGAGATGATGAAGTGCGCATGACTGCAGCTTGTAGAATAAATATTTAATAAAAGGTTGATGGTTAGAGTTTACATCTGCCACGCTTGAAGATGAGCAGTTGAAACTTCAGATCAGTGTTCACTGACAGCTTCAGTAACAACAAAAGTTAGATAAACAAATTTTATTTCTTTGTGCAGCATAAAAATGCAGTTTACATGCAATAAAATATTGTTAAACACAAAAGAAAGCCACTAACATTAGGTGCTTGTCTGGAGGAAGTGAAGGAAGTGAAGCCACTAACATTAGGTGCATGTCTGGAGGAAGTGAAGAAAGTGGAGGAGGTGGCAGTGGGAGATATAAACATGTACTAGTAGGAAGGTGGGAGACAGAGAGTACAGTTAATAAAGGCAGACGGGTAGATTGAAGAATATAGTGCTAGAGTAAACAGCAGAATTTCGTGGATTTAGAAAAGTGGGTGCCAGTGGGAAGATGAATGACTGCTGGAATGACTTGAAGAGGAGAGTTCTTCACTCCATCAGTCTTGATTGATGAACTAAACATATCGACTCAAGAATGAGGGACTGATTACCTCAAATTCCTTTTAATCTTCCACCATTCATCTCCGTACAGGACTTTTTGGCTAATCGTTTCCACAATAAAGGTTCCCAAATGTTACAAAAGTGTCTAATTCTTCAATTTGTCGGTTTTCTGAACCATTTACATACAAGATTATGTAAGTTGACGTTTTGCAGACCACCGAAAATGGGTTGGGCATTTTTTTTTTTTGTTTATAGGTTTTGGTTTGAGGACCAGACTACTATGGACCAGTATGCCTCCTGCAGTGTTCCTCCTTGCTTTTGTTCTTATGTTCTTACATGTGTACTGAAGGCGAGGCGTCAACTCCTGCGTTATTTGCATCGTAATGAATATGTCTAGCTGTGAGGTTGCAATGATGGCTGTGATTTTGCAGTGATGACTTTGATGTTGCAGTGATGGCTGTGATGTTGTAGTGATGACTATGATGTTACAGTGATGACTGTGATATTGCAGTAATGACTATGATGTTGCAGTGATGACTGTGATGTTGCAGTGATGGCTGTGATGTTGCAGTGATGACTGTGATGTTACAGTGATGACTGTGATGTTGCAGTAATGACTATGATGTTGCAGTGATGACTGTGATGTTGCAGTAATGACTATGATGTTGCAGTGATGACTGTGATTTTGCAGTGATGACTTTGATGTTGCAGTGATGACTGTGATGTTGCAGTAATGACTATGATGTTGCAGTGATGACTGTGATTTTGCAGTAATGACTATGATGTTGCAGTGATGACTGTGATGTTGCAGTGATGACTGTGATGTTACAGTGATGACTGTGATGTTGCAGTGATGACTGTGATGTTACAGTGATGACTGTGATGTTGCAGTGATGACTGTGATGTTACAGTGATGACTGTGATGTTGCAGTAATGACTATGATGTTGCAGTGATGACTGTGATGTTACAGTGATGACTGTGATGTTGCAGTGATGACTGTGATGTTACAGTGATGACTGTGATATTGCAGTAATGACTATGATGTTGCAGTGATGACTGTGATGTTGCAGTGATGGCTGTGATGTTGCAGTGATGACTGTGATGTTACAGTGATGACTGTGATGTTGCAGTAATGACTATGATGTTGCAGTGATGACTGTGATGTTGCAGTAATGACTATGATGTTGCAGTGATGACTGTGATTTTGCAGTGATGACTTTGATGTTGCAGTGATGACTGTGATGTTGCAGTAATGACTATGATGTTGCAGTGATGACTGTGATTTTGCAGTAATGACTATGATGTTGCAGTGATGACTGTGATGTTGCAGTGATGACTGTGATGTTACAGTGATGACTGTGATGTTGCAGTGATGACTGTGATGTTACAGTGATGACTGTGATGTTGCAGTGATGACTGTGATGTTACAGTGATGACTGTGATGTTACAGTGATGACTGTGATGTTGTAGTGATGACTGTGATGTTACAGTGATGACTGTGATGTTGCAGTAATGACTATGATGTTGTAGTGATGACTGTGATGTTACAGTGATGACTGTGATCTTGTAGTGATGGCTGTGATGTTGTAGTGATGGCTGTGATGTTACAGTGATGACTGTGATCTTGTAGTGATGGCTGTGATGTTGTAGTGATGACTGTGATGTTACAGTGATGACTGTGATCTTGTAGTGATGGCTGTGATGTTGTAGTGATGGCTGTGATGTTACAGTGATGACTGTGATGTTGCAGTAATGACTATGATGTTGTAGTGATGACTGTGATGTTACAGTGATGACTGTGATCTTGTAGTGATGGCTGTGATGTTGTAGTGATGGCTGTAATGTTTCAATGCTGCTTTGATGCTGCAGTGATAGCAGTGATGCTGCACTGGACAGTACGTGGGTGAAGCTGAGATTCCTTTCCTCTTATTGTTTCTTCTGTTTCTCATTTCTTTGATGGTGTTTTTTCTCCTTCATCTGTTCCCTCTCCTGTTTTTTCTGACCCGGTCTAGCTACACACGATGATATTTTACCAAACTCCTTAACAGTAGTTTTTATCTGATAATCTTGTTTCATGCTATACTCATCTAGTTGAGGTTGCAAGGGTCGAGTCCTAGCTCCTGGACCCGCCTCTTCACTGGTCGCTACTAGGTCACTGAACCGTGAGCTTTATCATAACTCTCCTGCCTACGGTTTATAAGCTGCTTCTCCGCACATATGCCGTATTCTATTAAAGATTGATGGACTGACCACATCGACTCAAGGTTGAGGGACTGATTACCTCATTCTCCTCCTGTTCTTCTAGTTTCTCCTTTGTATGGACTGATGAAGCCACTGTGTGGCAAAACGTTTCCTTAATAAAGATACCTAAGAGTTGTGCATGTGTCTAATTTATCAAATGTAATACCTATTTACAAGGCAGGTGACAGGTCCTTGGCTTCGAACTATAGACCAATAAGCCTTACCTCCATAGTGGGAAAATTTATGGAATCAATAATTGCCGAAGCAATTCGTAGCCATCTCGAAAGGCATAAACTGATTAATGAATCTCAGCACGGTTTTGCAAAGGGGCGTTCCTGTCTTATGAATTTACTTTCTTCACTAGGGTATTTGAGGAAGTAGATCATGGTATTGAATATGATATTGTGTATATGGACTTCAGTAAGGCTTTCGATAGAGTTCCACATCAGAGGCTACTGAGGAAACTTAAGGCACACGGAATAGGAGGAGAATTTTTTTCCTGGGCAGAGGCATGGTTGACGAATAGGCAGCAGAGAGTTTGCGTAAATGGGGAGAAATCAGAATGGGGGCACGTCACAAACGGTGTTCCATAGGGGTCAGTGTTGGGCCCCTTGTTGTTCACAATCTACATAAACGACATAGATGAGGGAATAAATAGCGACATAAGCAAATTTGCTGATGACACCAAAATAGGCCGTCCAATTCATTCTAATGATGACATTAGAGCACTCCAGGACATTAGAGCACTCCAGTGGTCGGAGAAGTGGCAGATGTAGTTTAGACAAATGCAAAGTTCTAAATGTTTGACAGGAAAATAACCATGCCACATATAAACTAAATAATATAGATCTTAATATTACGGATTGCGAAAAGGATTTAGGAGTTCTGGTTAGTAGTAATGAAAAACCAAGACAACAGTGCATTAGTGTTCGCAATAAAGTTAACAGAATCCTTGGCTTCATAGCAAGAAGTATAAATAATAGAAGTCCTCAGGTTGTTCTTCAAGTCTGTATATCTTTGGTTAGGCCTCATTTAGATTAAGCTGCACAGTTTTGGTCACCGTATGAGGATAGATTGAGGGCCTTGAATCGGCACTCTCTAGAAAGGCGTAGAATTAGGGGGGATATGATCGAGGTGTATAAATGGAAAGCAGGAATTAATAAAGGGGATATAAATAGTGTGCTAAAAATATCTAACATAGACAGGACTCGCAGCAATGGCGTTAAATTGGAAAATTCAGATTCAGGAAGGATATAGGAAAGCACTGGTTTGGTAATAGAGTTGTGGATGAGTGGAACAAGCTCCCGAGGACCGTCATAGACGCTAAGACGTTGTGTAGTTTTAAAAATAGGTTGGATAAATACATGAGTGGGTGTGGGTGGGCGTGAGTTGGACCTGACTAGCTTGTGCTGCTTGGTCGGATGCACTGCTCCTCCCTTAAGCGACGTGTCTGACCTCACTAGGTCAAGGCATTGGCTTAAGGCGGTGGGAGAATTGGATCTCCCTCGCATAGGCCAGTAGGCCTGTTGCAATGTTTCTTCTTTCTTATGTTCTTATGTACTCACCTAATTGTGGTTGCAGGGGTCGAGACTCAGCTCCTGGCCCCGCCTCTTCACTGATCGCTACTAGGTCCTCTCTCTCTCTCTCTCCTCTCTCTCTCTCTCTCTCTCCTCTCTCTCTCTCTCCCCTCTCTCTCTCTCTCTCTCTCTCTCCCCTCTCTCTCTCTCTCTCTCTCTCTCTCCTCTCTCTCTCTCTCTGCTCCTGAACTTTGTCATACCTCGTCTTAAAGCTATATATGGTTCCTGCCTCCACTACATCACTTGCTAGGCTATTCCACTTCTTGACGACTCTATGACTGAAGAAATACTTCCTAACATCCCTGTGACTCGTCTGAGTCTTCAGCTTCCAATTGTGACCTCTTGTTTCTGTGTCCCCTCTCTGGAACATCCTGTCTCTGTCCACCTTATCTGTTCCATGCAGTATCTTGTATGTCGTTATCATGTCTTCCCTGACCCTCCTGTCCTTCAGTGTCGTATCTTGTATGTCGTTATCATGTCTTCCCTGACCCTCCTGTCCTTCAGTGTCGTCAGGCCGATTTCCCTCAAACTTTCTTCATAGGACATTTCCCTTAGCTCTGGTACTAATCTTGTTGTAAACCTTTGCACTTCCTCTAATTTTCTAATTTCTTGACGTGTTTGACCAGGTGTGGGTTCCAAACTGGTGCTGCATACTCCAGTACGGACCTGACGTACACGATGTACAGAGTCTTGAACGATTCCTTACTGAGGAATCGGAACGCTATTCTCAGGTTTCCTAGGCGCCCATGTGCTGCAGCAGTTATCTGGTTGATGTGCACGTCAGGAGATGTGGTCGGTATTATACTCACCGCAAAATCCTTTTCTTTGAGTGAGGTTTGCAGTCTTTGGCCACCTAGCCTGTACTCTGTCTACGGTCTTCTCTGCCCTTCCTCGATCTTCATGACTTTGCACTTGGTGGAGTTAAATTCAAGGAGCCTTGCTGGACCAGACTTGCAACTTGTCCAGGTATCTTTGTAGTCCTGCCTGATCCTCATCCGATTTAATGCTCCTCATTAACTTAACATCATCTGCAAACAGGGACACTTTTAAGTCTATCCCTTCCGTCATGTCATTCGTATATACCAAAAACAGAACTGGTTTTAGAAGTGACCCCTGTGGAACCCCGTTCGTCACAGGAGCTCACTTTGACACTTCGTCACGTACCATGACTCGTTGTTGCCTCCCTGTCAGGCATTACCTGATCCATTGCAGTGCCCTTCCTGTTATGCGCGCCTGGTCCTTCAGGTTTTGCACTAATCTCTTGTGAGGAACTGGGTCAAAGGTCTTCTAGCAGTCCAAAAAAGGCAATTTACCCACCTCTCTCTCTCGTATCTTACTTCCGTTATCTTGTCATAAACTCCAGTAGGTTTTTGACACAAAATTTCCCTTCTCTGAATCAGTGCTGGTTGTCATTTATGTGTTCTGTTCTAGGTGCTCCACCACTCTCCTCCTGTTAATCTTCTCCATGACTTTGCATATTATACACGTCAGTGACACTGATCTGTAGTTTAGTGCCTCATGTCTGTCTCCTTTCTTAAAAGTGGGGACTACATTTGCTGTCTTCCATACCTCAGGTAGTTGCCCAGTTTCAGTGGATGTGTTAAAAATTGTTGCTAGTGGCACACACAGTGTCTCTGTTCCTTCTCTAAGGATCCATGGAGAGATGTTGTCCAGTCCCATGGCCTTTGAGGTATCAAGTTCGCTTAGCAGCTTCACCTCCTCCTGGGTTGTGTGTATTTCATCCAGCACTTATTGGTATATCCCTCGTTGGTGTACCCCCTGTTCTGACTTCCCAGAGTCCTTTCTGTCTCCACTGTAAATACTTCCTTAAGTCTTATGTTGAGCTCCTCACATACTTCTTGGTCGTTTCATGTGAGTTTTTCCATCTTCTTTCCTCAGCCTGATTACCGGGTCCTTGACTGTTGTCTTCCTTCTGATGTGGCTATACAACAGTTTTCGGGTCAGACTTGACTTTCGATGCAATGTCGTTTTCGAATGTCCCTGGGTCTCCCTCCTTATCTGTGCATACTCGTTTCTGGCTCTTCGACTAATCTCTTTATTTTCCTTGGTCCTTTGCCTTCTATTCTTTTTTCCCTTCTCTAGCGCACTTAGTTTTTGCCTCGCTACATCTTTAGGTAACCCAAGGGCTCGTTCTTTCCTTCCCATTATTTTTATTACTCTTGGGAACAAACCTCTACCCTGCTCCTTTCATTTTGTTGTCACCTAGTCCATCATTTCGTTTACTGATTTTCCTACCAATTCTCTTTCCCACTGGACCTCTTGCAGAAAGGTCCTTATGCCTGTGTAGTACCCCATTTTGTAGTTTGGTTTTTCGCATCCTACTTCTGTTACCCTTTCCACTTGTAACTCTGTGTATTCAAAGCTCAGAACCACGTAATCACTAGCTCCAACTGGCCTTTCATAAGCGATGTCCTCGATGTCCAAGCTACTCAGGGTGAACACGAAGTCCAGTCTAGCTGGTTCATCCTCCCCTGTCTCTCTGGTAGTGTCCCAAACATGTTGATGCATGGGGGTTTTTTTCCAGTACAACATCTGTCATCTTGGCTCTCCATGCTTCAGAGCCCCCATGTGGCTCCAGGTTTATTCCAATTAATCTCCTTGTGATTGAAATCACCGATAACTAGTACTTTGTTCTAGCCCTGTGAGCTCTACCATTGCTCTGTTGCTCTCTTCATATTCTTCTCTTGGCTTCCTGCAGTTCTGTGGCGGGTTTGTACATCACTGCAATGACTACTTCATGTCCACCAGACTGAATTGTACCTACTATGTAGTCCCATTCGAACATTTCGTTCATTCCTTCCATTTTCTCAAATCCCCATCGGTTTTTAATTAATGAGCAGTGCAACCCCTCCTCTCCCTCTTCTCCCTTTATCTTTCCTCAGGATCGGATATCCGGGTGGGAAGATTGCTTCTGTTATAACCCAGTGAGTTTCGTTTCTGTGAGTGTTATGATGTCTGGAGACGTCTCCTTCATTCTTTCATGCCACTCCTCACATTTGTTATTCCATCCGCATTCACATACCAAACCATCAACTTCTTTTCTAAAACTGTGGTCTGGGGAGAACGTTGGGGTTGGGGGAGGAACTACCGGGAGGGTGGGGGGTGGGGGCAGTGGGTACGGTGTGTGTGTGTGTGTATTTGTACATGTGTGTGTGTCAGTGTGTGTGTCATGTGTGTGCCAGTGTGTGTCAGTGTGTGTGTCAGTGTGTGTGTCAGTGGGGTGTGTCATGTGTGTGTCAGTGTGTGTGTCAGTGTGTGTGTCAGTGTGTGTGTGTCAGTGTGTGTGTCAGTGTGTGTGTGTCAGTGTGTGTGCCACTGTGTGTGTCAGTGTGTGTGTCAGTGTGTGTGTCTGTGTGTGTCAGTGTGTGTGTCAGTGTCTGTGTCAGTGTGTGTGTCAGTGTGTGTGTCAGTGTGTGTGTCAGTGTGTGTGTCAGTGTGTGTGTCAGTGTGTGTGTCAGTGTGTGTGTCAGTGTGTGTGTGTCAGTGTGTGTGCCACTGTGTGGGGTCAGTGTGTGTCAGTGTGTGTGTCTGTGTGTGTCAGTGTGTGTGTCAGTGTGTGGGCAGTGTGTGTGTCAGTGTGTGTGTGTCAGTGTGTGTTGTCAGTGTGTGTGTCAGTGTGTGTGTGTCAGTGTGTGTCAGTGTGTGTGTGTCAGTGTGTGTGTCAGTGTGTTGTCAGTGTGTGTGTGTCAGTGTGTGTGTCAGTGTGTGTGTCAGTGTGTGTGTGTGTCAGTGTGTGTGTCAGTGTGTGTGTCAGTGCGTGTGTGTGGTCAGTGTGTGTGTCACTGTGTGTGTCAGTGTGTGTGTCAGTGTGTGTGTCAGTGTGTGTTGTCAGTGTGTGTGTCAGTGTGTGTGTCATGTGTGTGTGTCAGTGTGTGTGTCAGTGTGTGTGTCAGTGTGTGTTGTCAGTGTGTGTGTCAGTGTGTGTGTCAGTGTGTGTGTCAGTGTGTGTGTGTCAGTGTGTGTGCCACTGTGTGTGTCAGTGTGTGTGTCAGTGTGTGTGTCTGTGTGTGTCAGTGTGTGTGTCAGTGTGTGTGTCAGTGGTGTGTCAGTGTGTGTGTGTCAGTGTGTTGTCAGTGTGTGTGTCAGTGTGTGTGTCAGTGTGTGTCAGTGTGTGTGTGTCAGTTGTGTGTGTCAGTGTGTGTGTCAGTGGGGTGTGTGTCAGTGTGTGTGTCAGTGTGTGTGTCAGTGTGTGTGTGTGTTCAGTGTGTGTGTCAGTGTGTGTGTGTCAGTGCGTGTGTGTGTCAGTGTGTGTGTCAGTGTGTGTGTTCAGTGTGTGTGTCAGTGTGTGTGTCAGTGTGTGTGTCAGTGTGTGTGTCAGTGTGTGTGTCAGTGTGTGTGTCAGTGTGTGTGTCAGTGTGTGTGTCAGTGTGTGTGTCTGTGTGTGTCAGTGTGTGTGTCAGTGTGTGTGTCAGTGGGGTGTCAGTGTGTGTGTGTCAGTGTGTGTGTCAGTGTGTGTGTCAGTGTGTGTGTCAGTGTGTGTGTCAGTGTGTGTGTGTCAGTGTGTGTGTCAGTGTGTGTGTCAGTGTTTTGTGTCAGTGTGTGTGTCATGTGTGTGTCAGTGTGTGTGTCAGTGTGTGTGTCAGTGTGTGTGTCAGTGTGTGTGTCAGTGTGTGTGTCAGTGTGTGTGTCAGTGTGTGTGTCAGTGTGTGTGTTTTCAGTTTATGTCATTGTGTGTGTCAGTGTATGTCAGTGTGTGTGTCAGTGTATGTCAGTGTGTGTGTCAGTGTATGTCAGTGTGTTGTGTCAGTGTGTGTGTCAGCGCATGTCAGTGTGTGTTGTCAGTTTATGTCAGTGTGTGTGTCAGTGTATGTCAGTGTGTATATCAGCCTGCATCAGTGTGTGTGTCAGTGTATGTCAGTGTGTATATCAGCCTGCATCAGTGTGTGTGTCAGTGTATGTCAGTGTGTATATCAGCCTGCATCAGTGTGTGTGGTCAGTGTTTGTCAGTGTGTATATCAGCCTGCATCAGTGTGTGTGTCAGTGTATGTCAGTGTGTATATCAGCCTGCATCAGTGTGTGTGTCAGTGTATGTCAGTGTGTATATCAGCCTGCATCAGTGTGTGTGTCAGTGTGTGTGTCAGTGTATGTCAGTGTGTATATCAGCCTGCATCAGTGTATGTCAGTGTGTATATCAGCCTGCATCAGTGTATGTCAGTGTGTATATCAGCCTGCATCAGTGTATGTCAGTGTATGTCAGTGTGTATATCAGCCTGCATCAGTGTGTATGTCAGTGTATGTCAGTGTGTATATCAGCCTGCATCAGTGTGTGTGTCAGTGTATGT
>NC_069414.1:9841477-9871477 GCF_026875155.1 Cherax quadricarinatus
CCTAACCACCCCAAGGGCCCCTAGCCACCCCAGGGGCCCCTAACCACCCCAGGGGCCCCTAACCACCAAATGAGCCCCTAACCACTCTAGGGACCCCTGACCACCCCAGGGCTCCTAATCATTCCAGGAACTCCTAACCATTCCAGGGACTTCTAACTACCCCAGGGCTCCTAACCACCCCAGGGCCCTTAATTACCCCAGAGCCACTGACCACTCCAGGGTCTAACAATCAGGGTGTAATCACCTGTTGATGGTATAATTGCTAACTGCAGCTAGTTGGAAAATTAAATCAATTTATTACGAGTGTTGTTAATTAGAGAGACGCAGTTGTAGTTAGCATTGTTAGTGTGTTTATGTTAGTATTTTTAGTGAGTTCATGTTAGTATTGTTAGTGTGTTCATGTTAGTATTGTTAGTGTGGTCATGTTAGTATTGATAGTGTGTTCGTGTTAGTATTGTTAGTGTGGTCCTGTTAGTATTGTTAGTGTGGTCATGTTAGTATTGTTAGTGTGGTCATGTTAGTATTGTTAGTGTGGTCATGTTAGTATTGTTAGTGTGTTCATGTTAGTATTGTTAGTGAGTTCATGTTAGTATTGTTAGTGTGTTCATGTTAGTATTGTTAGTGTGTTCATGTTAGTATTGTTAGTGTGTTCATGTTAGTATTGTTAGTGTGTTTATGTTAGTATTGTTAGTGTGTCTATGTTAGTATTGTTAGTGTGTTCATTTTACCATTGTTAGTGTATTAATGTTAGCATTGTTAGCTTTGTGACTGTTAGTTCTTGATCCAGTTCCTTGGATCAAGAGCACTTCACTGGCCTCACGACACCTTCCTTGTAGGTGAAGGGTCTCGATTCAAGGAAATGGAGCTAATCTTCAACTCCATGGATCAAATCTGATTACTTCTCATTCCCAGGATGTTGATATTATGTATACCTGCTGGACACGGGTGACCTGCCTGCTGGACACATATGTGACCTCCCTGCTGGACACATCTGACCTGCCTGCTGGACACATATGTGACCTGCCTGCTGGACACACATGTGACCTGTATACTGGACACAGGTAACATGCGTGTTGTTCACTGGTAGCCTGCCTACTGCACACATGTGACCTGCCTACTGGACACAAGTGACCTGCCTGCTGGACACAGGTGACCTTCCTGCTGGGCACATGTGACCTGCCTGCTGAAGACAGGTGACCTTCCTGCTGGATACAGGTGACCTGCTTGCTTGACACAGGTGTGGGACAAACATTGTACCTAGTGACCTGCCTGTTGGACACAGGTGTGGGTTATCTCATCAGTGTCTGAAACATCTGTCATATTCTTTTCTTGGAGTTGCCCTCTCTCTCTCTCTCTCTCTCTCTCTCTCTGTTCCTGTTCCTCTAGTCACCGTACTCTCCCCATATTCTTCCTCATTGCTATGCCTGACACAGAAGGAACATTAATCATAACGTATCATCCTGTGCAAATGATACTAGAATTTACATGAGAGTGTCACCCATCGAGAAGATAATGAACCTTCCAGCTGATATAACCCAAGTCTCCCAGTGGGCCACTGACAACAATATGATGTTCAATGAGGACAAACTTTCACTGACTCTGCTTTGGAAAAATTAAGGGATCTGAGAGTACAAGACGAACTTGTATCATGAGAGACAGGAAGATCAATATAACAGACTTGTGAGTGTCGGAGTCAGAATCTCACCTTCTAGAATCACGACGATGTTTTATTATGGCAAAAGCAAGTACAAAAATGTTAGTCTGCGTAAGCAGAACATTCATATAGAAGTAATGCTGTGTCAGTGATGATTGTCTTCTCTGCAGTTTCTCCTTCAAGGTAGAAAATGGTAACTCCGTAAGAGTTTGAATAAATGGTTTGGAAGAGCGACGAGTTGATAAATGAGACACATGTAAAATATTTTGGGTATCTTTATTCTGGAAACGTTTAGCCAGCCAGTGGCTTCTTCAGTCCAATGCAAAGTTGAAAGATGACAGGCATTCAATCCCTCAGTCGACTGCAGGCTGAGGGACTGATTACCTCAACTAGTCTCATCTTCCACCATTCTCGGTCAGGGTTATAGAACTCAGGTGAATGAAGGTTAATCAGCCTTTAACCATGGAAGGGAATATGCATCCCTAATCCTTGGAACAAGAGCCCTTCCCCAGCACGAAGACTCTCTACCTTGAAGGGAATATCATCCCATAACAAGTGCTTTCTTGTAATAATATTTTCTGATCTGCCTTCATGTGCACCAGGCTGCACATGACAGCTGATCTGAGTGCCACCTGGTACCTGATCTGAGTGCCACCTAGCATCTGATGTAAGTGCCACTTGGCACCTGATTTGAGTGCCACCTGGCACCTTGATCCACTTGGCTACAAATCTATTTCCAAATTAGTTATTTCTATATCCTCTCTCAATCTGTGTTTTTCTAATTTGAATCCATTACCTCAGACTGATGCATTAACACATATACTGACTTATTGATAATGATGGTGATCAGTCTGATCTGGGAGACTTCAGTAGTGTCAGTCTGAGGTGTGAGACTTCAGTAGTGTCAGCCTGAGCTGGAGACTTATGTAGGACAATGAGAATATCGTCCAGTATTCCAGCAAGGGTTCTTCAGCTACGACAGCTTCAAAGGTTTGCTTCCAGCAGAGCTGGAGTCATTATCACTTGAGATTTACCATCTCTCAGGATGACCTATCACATACGGAGAAGAAATAAATACTTTGAGAAGATATCTCCAGCACAGAGTGAGGACAGAGAAGATATCTCCAGCACAGAGTGAGGACAGAGAAGATGTCTCCTGCACAGAACGAGGACAGAGAAGATATCTCCGGCACAGAACGAGGACAGAGAAGATATCTCCGGCACAGAACGAGGACAGAGAAGATATCTCCAGCACAGAGTGAGGACAGAGAAGATATCTCCAGCACAGAACGAAGACAGAGAAGATATCTCCAGCACAGAACGAAGACAGAGAAGATATCTCCAGTACAGAGCGAGGAGAGAGAAGATATCTCCAGCACAGAGCGAGGACATAGAAGATATCTCCAACACAGAGCGAGGACAGAGAAGATATCTCCAACACAGAGCGAGGACAGAGAAAATATCTCCAACACAGAGCGAGGACAGAGAAGATATCTCCAGCACAGAGTGAGGACAGAGAAGATATCTCCAGCACAGAGCGAGGACAGAGAAGATATCTCCAGCACAGCGAGGACAGAGAAGATATCTCCAGCACAGAGCGAGGACATAGAAGATATCTCCAGCACAGAGTGAGGACAGAGAAGATATCTCCAGCACAGAGCGAGGACAGAAAAGATATCTCCAGCACAGAGCGAGGACAGAGAAGATATCTCCAGCACAGAGGGAGGACAGAGAAGATATCTCCAACACAGAGCGAGGACAGAGAAGATATCTCCAGCACAGAGGGAGGACAGAGAAGATATCTCCAACACAGAGCGAGGACAGAGAAGATATCTCCAGCACAGAGCGAGGACATAGAAGATATCTCCAGCACAGAGGGAGGACAGAGAAGATATCTCCAACACAGAGCGAGGACAGAGAAGATATCTCCAGCACAGAGCGAGGACATAGAAGATATCTCCAGCACAGAGTGAGGACAGAGAAGATATCTCCAGCACAGAGCGAGGACAGAAAAGATATCTCCAGCACAGAGCGAGGACAGAGAAGATATCTCCAGCACAGAGCGAGAACAGAGAAAAAGAGGAAAACCTCGTTGGTTGATATATGTTCACAAAATAATAAGACTAGGGGATAATTTTGCATCTAAGAATACACAATTGTACCAGGATGCTGACTGTCGCCCTGGACGTTGTGAAACACAACTCTACCTCACTGAGCACTGTAACTCAACTCTACCTCACTGAGTACTGTAACACAACTCTACCTCACTGAGTACTGTAACACAACTCTACCTCACTGAGCACTGTAACACAACTCTACCTCACTGAGTACTGTAACACAACTCTACCACACTGAGTACTGTAACACTACTCTACCTCACTGAGCACTGTAACACAACTCTACCTCACTGAGTACTGTAACACAACTCTACCACACTGAGTACTGTAACACAACTCTACCTCACTGAGCACTGTAACACAACTCTACCACACTGAGTACTGTAACACTACTTACCACATAAGTACTGTAACACAACTCTACCTCACTGAGTACTGTAACACAACTCTACCTCACTGAGCACTGTAACACAACTCTACCACACTGAGTACTGTAACACTACTCTACCTCACTGAGCACTGTAACACAACTCTACCACACTGAGTACTGTAACACAACTCTACCACACTAAGTACTGTAACACAACTCTACCTCACTGAGTACTGTAACACAACTCTACCTCACTGAGCACTGTAACACAACTCTACCACACTGAGTACTGTAACACTACTCTACCACACTAAGTACTGTAACACAACTCTACCTCACTGAGTACTGTAACACAACTCTACCTCACTGAGCACTGTAACACAACTCTACCACACTGAGTACTGTAACACTACTCTACCTCACTGAGCACTGTAACACAACTCTACCACACTGAGTACTGTAACACAACTCTACCACACTAAGTACTGTAACACAACTCTACCTCACTGAGTACTGTAACACAACTCTACCTCACTGAGCACTGTAACACAACTCTACCACACTGAGTACTGTAACACTACTCTTACCACACTAAGTACTGTAACACAACTCTACCTCACTGAGTACTGTAACACAACTCTACCTCACTGAGCACTGTAACACAACTCTACCTCACTGAGTATTGTAACACAACTCTACCTCACTGAGCACTGCAACACAACTCTACCTCTCTGAGTACTGCAACACAACTCTACCTCACTGAGTACTGTAACACAACTCTACCTCACTGAGTACTGTAACACAACTCTACCTCACTGAGTACTGAAACACAACTCTACCTCACTGAGTACTGTAACACAACTCTACCTCACTGAGTACTGTAACACAACTCTACCTCACTGAGTACTGTAACACAACTCTACCTCACTGAGTACTGCAACACAACTCTACCTCACTGAGTACTGTAACACAACTCTACCTCACTGAGTACTGCAACACAACTCTACCTCACTGAGTACTGTAACACAACTCTACCTCACTGAGCACTGTAACACAACTCTACCTCACTGAGTACTGTAACTCAACTCTACCTCACTGAGTACTGTAACACAACTCTACCTCACTGAGTACTGCAACACAAGTCTACCTCACTGAGCACTGTAACACAACTCTACCACACTGAGTACTGTAACACAACTCTACCTCACTGAGTACTGCAACACAACTCTACCTCACTGAGTACTGTAACACAACTCTACCTCACTGAGTACTGCAACACAACTCTACCTCACTGAGTACTGTAACACAACTCTACCTCACTGAGCACTGTAACACAACTCTACCTCACTGAGTACTGTAACACAACTCTACCTCACTGAGTACTGCAACACAACTCTACCTCACTGAGTACTGTAACACAACTCTACTCACTGAGTACTGCAACACAACTCTACCTCACTGAGTACTGTAACACAACTCTACCTCACTGAGCACTGCAACACAAGTCTACCTCACTGAGTACTGCAACACAACTCTACCTCACTGAGTACTGTAACACAACTCTACCTCACTGAGTACTGTAACACAACTCTACCTCACTGAGTACTGTAACACAACTCTACCTCACTGAGTACTGTAACACAACTCTACCTCACTGAGTACTGTAACACAAGTCTACCTCACTGAGTACTGTAACACAACTCTACCTCACTGAGTACTGTAACACAACTCTACCTCACTGAGCACTGCAACACAAGTCTACCTCACTGAGTACTGCAACACAACTCTACCTCACTGAGTACTGTAACACAACTCTACCTCACTGAGTACTGTAACACAACTCTACCTCACTGAGTACTGTAACACAACTCTACCTCACTGAGCACTGTAACACAACTCTACCTCACTGAGTACTGTAACACAACTCTACCTCACTGAGTACTGCAACACAACTCTACCTCACTGAGTACTGCAACACAAGTCTACCTCACTGAGCACTGTAACACAACTCTACCACACTGAGTACTGTAACACAACTCTACCTCACTGAGTACTGTAACACAACTCTACCTCACTGAGTACTGTAACACAACTCTACCTCACTGAGTACTGTAACACAACTCTACCTCACTGAGTACTGCAACACAACTCTACCTCACTGAGTACTGTAACACAACTCTACCTCACTGAGCACTGCAACACAACTCTACCACACTGAGTACTGCAACACAAGTCTACCTCACTGAGCACTGTAACACAACTCTACCACACTGAGTACTGTAACACAACTCTACCTCACTGAGTACTGCAACACAAGTCTACCACACTGAGTACTGTAACACAACTCTACCTCACTGAGTACTGCAACACAAGTCTACCAAACTGAGTACTGTAACACAACTCTACCTCACTGAGTACTGCAACACAACTCTACCTCACTGAGTACTGAAACACAACTCTACCTCACTGAGTACTGCAACACAACTCTACCTCACTGAGTACTGAAACACAACTCTACCTCACTGAGTACTGCAACACAACTCTACCTCACTGAGTACTGAAACACAACTCTACCTCACTGAGTACTGAAACACAACTCTACCTCACTGAGTACTGCAACACAACTCTACCTCACTGAGTACTGCCACACAGCTCTACCTCACTGAGTACTGCCACACAGCTCTACCTCACTGAATACTGCAACACGACTCTACCTCACTGAGTACTGCAACACGACTCTACCTCACTGAGTACTGCAACACGACTCTACCTCACTGAGTACTGCAAACTACTCTTCCTCACTGAATACTGCAACACGACTCTACCTCACTGAGTACTGCAACACAACTCTACCTCACTGAGTACTGAAACACAACTCTACCTCACTGAGTACTGCCACACAACTCTACCTCACTGAATACTGCAACACGACTCTACCTCACTGAGTACTGCAACACGACTCTACCTCACTGAGTACTGCAACACAAGTCTACCTCACTGAGTACTGTAACACAACTCTACCTCACTGACTACTGCAACACAAGTCTACCAAACTGAGTACTGCAACACAACTCTACCTCACTGAGTACTGCCACACAGCTCTACCTCACTGAGTACTGCCACACAGCTCTACCTCACTGAATACTGCAACACGACTCTACCTCACTGAGTACTGCAACACAAGTCTACCAAACTGAGTACTGCAACACAACTCTACCTCACTGAGTACTGCCACACAGCTCTACCTCACTGAATACTGCAACACGACTCTACCTCACTGAGTACTGCAACACGACTCTACCTCACTGAGTACTGCAAACTACTCTTCCTCACTGAATACTGCAACACGACTCTACCTCACTGAGTACTGCAACACAACTCTACCTCACTGAGTACTGCAACACTACTCTACCTCACTGAGTACTGCCACACAACTCTACCTCACTGAATACTGCAACACGACTCTACCTCACTGAGTACTGCAACACGACTCTACCTCACTGAGTACTGCAAACTACTCTTCCTCACTGAATACTGCAACACGACTCTACCTCACTGAGTACTGCAACACAATTCTACCTCACTGAGTACTGCAACACCCACTAAATGCAAGGTGAACTAAGATAAGTCGAGCAGCGCTGAGCTGTGATACTGGACATTAATTCATTTGAGACCACACATGAACCCTAACAACGTTTATACATTTACACCCCAGCCCGGCACACATACACGCACACACATACACACACACACACACACACACACACACACACACACACACACACACACACACACCCCACCACACACACACACACACACACACACACACACACACACACACATACACACACACACACACACTGTGTACTCAGTAGCCATTATATTGGGTACACCTATACATCCACTCGTTATTGGAAATATTTTTCAGTCAATCCAGCGGCAGCAGCTCAGTGCCTAAAATCATGCAGACATAGTCAAGAGGTTCAATTGTTATTCATTTCAAACAGGATACTGGGGAAGAAGTGTGATCTAAGTGACTTTGACCGTGGAATGTTTGTTGGTGCCAGACAGACGGGAGGTCTGAGTATCTCAGAAACTGCTGATCTCCTGGAATCTTCACACACAACAGTCGATAGAGTTTATAGAGAATGATGTGAAAAACACAAAACATCCAGTGAGCAGCAGTTCTTTGGGAGAAAATGCCTTGTTAATGAGAGGTTAAAAGCGAATGGCCAAACTGGTTCAGAATGAGAGGAAGGTGACAGTAATTCATATAACCACGTTGCAGCAGTGGTATACAGAAAAGCATCTCTGAGCACACAACATATAAATCCTTGTAGTGGATGAACTACGGCAGCAGAAGGGTACAACCAGCTTCCACTCCTCTCAGCTAAGAACAGGAATCCGAGGCTACAGTGGGCACAGGCTCACCAACCCTGAACGGTTGAATATTGGAAAAAATGTCGCCTAGTCTAACGAATCGTGATTTCCGCTGCGACACGCAGACTGTAGAGTCGAAAGTTTCGCAGTATGAATGTCAAATCTGCAGCAACTGTGTGATACTATCCTGTTAACATGGACCAGGATCTCTCACGAATATTTCCAGCATCTTGTTGAATCCATGACACCTACAGTTCAGGCTGTTCTGGAGGGAAAGGTGTTCTCTACCCAGTACTAGAAGGCTTTACCTCATGAAGTGACTACTAAGAGAAAGTATTATATATATATATATATATATTATATATATATATATATATAAATATATATATATATATATATATATATATATATTTTATAAATATATATATATACTATATATATATATATATATATATATATATATATATATATATATATATATATATATATATATATACATATATGTATATATGCAAAACAACCACTCTGAAAGAATAGAGAAATTCCAAGCGCTTTCGTGACTACTCACATTATCAAGGAACTATGAAAGTAAAGCATCCAAGGAAGCTATATAAGGGGTCTGGCCAACACCTCACTATCAGATCCCACAACGGTTAAACACCTGACGCGCGCCGACCCAACTTGGATAGGTCCTTTGCACAACTCACCCCACAAACTATTCTACCCAAGAAAATTTAAAAAGGACCTATCCAAGTTGGGGTCGGCGCGCGTCAGGTGTTTAACCGTTGTGGGATCTGATAGTGAGGTGCTGGCCAGACCCCTTATATAGCTTCCTTGGATGCTTTACTTTCATAGTTCCTTGATAATGTGAGTAGTCACGAAAGCGCTTGGAATTTCTCTATTCTTTCAGAGTGGTTGTTTTGCATATTCTGAAATCACCTGTTTACTGTGATCTTATTGCATATGTATATATATATATATAATATATATATATATATATATATATATATATATATATATATATATATGTCGTGCCGAATATGTAAAACTGGTCAATTAGCAAGAACTCTTAAAATTAAGTCCTTTCTAAAATTTTCCCTTATACCTTTAAAGACATGTTTTTTTTCATTTATGTTAATGTAGAAATTAATGATTTTGTACCAAAAGAAATATTTTTTTTTCATTAGGTTTAGAATGATTTTTGCGAAATTGTTGCATACACAAATTTTCTCTTGCCTTATTCGGCAAGAAAAGCGAAGCAATTTAAGTCAAAATCGCAAGTTTTACTTGTTCGGTATGACATATATATGTCGTGCCGAATAGGCAGAACTTGCCATCTTGGCTTAAATAGCAACGCTCATCTTGCCATATAGGACAAGTGAAAATTTGTGTATGCAATAATTTCGCCAAAATCATTCTGAACCTAACGAAAAAAATATATTTAATTGTATTTGTTTATTATTAAATTATTGTAAACGTATTTAAAATATATTTAGTTGGGTTAGGCTAAAATAATTTGAGCTTGTTATAATAAGGTTAGGTAAGTTTTCTAAGATTCTTTAGGTGAAAAATTATAAATTTTTACATTAACATTAATGAAAAATATATCTTTAAACGTATAAGAGAAAATTTTAGAAAGGACTTAATTTTAAATGTTTATTAATAAATGTTCACATAGAATATCAAATATATAGGGGTGGTAAGAGAAGAAAATATTCAAACAGCTCCGGGGAGAACCCTGAGTTAATGTTGCAGTTTAAAAACTGTAGTGTAAAGCACCCTTCTGGCAAGACAGTGATGGAGTGAATGATGGTGAAAGTTTTTTTTTTTTCGGGCCAGCCTGCCTTGGTGGGAATCGGCCAGTGTGATAATATATATATATATATATATATATATATATATATATATATATATATATATATATATATATATATATATATATATATATATATATATATATATATATATATATATAATATATATATATATATATATATATATATATATTATATATATATATACATACACACACACACACACACACACACACACACACACACACACAACACATACACACACACACACACACACACACACACACACACGCGCGCGCACGCACGCACGCACGCACGCACGCACGCACGCACGCACACACACACACACATACACACACAACACACACACACACACACACACACACACACACACACACACACACACACACACACACACACACACACACACACACACACACACACACACACACGCACGCACGCACGCACGCACTCACATGTATAGTATGCAAAGTTATGGAATCGATTATCAGGAGGAGAGTGGTGGAACACCTGGAACGGAACAAGAGTATAAACGCCAACCAGCACGGATTCATGGAAGGCAAATCCTGTGTCACAAACCTTCTGGAGTTTTATGATAAAGTAACAGAAGTAAGACACGAGAGAGAGGGGTGGGTTGATTGCATCTTCTTGGACTGCAAGAAGGACTTTGACACAGTTCTTCACAAGAGATTAGTGCAGAAGCTAGAGGATCAGGCGCGTATAACAGGAAGGGCACTGCAATGGATCAGAGAATACCTGACAGGGAGGCAACGACGAGTCATGGTACGTGATGAGGTATCACAGTGGGCACCTGTGACGAACGGGGTCCCACAGGGGTCGGTCCTAGGACCAGTGCTACTTTTGGTATATGTGAACGACATGATGGAAGGGTTAGACTCAGAAGTGTCCCTGTTCACAGATGATGTGAAGTTAATGAGGAGAATTAAATCAGATGAGGACCGGGCAGGACTTCAAAAAGACCTGGACAGACTGGACACCTGGTCCAGCAACTGGCTTCTCGAATTTAACCCTGCCAAATGCAAAGTCATGAAGATAGGGAAAGGGCACAGAAGACAGCAGACAGAGTATAGGCTAGGTGGCCAAAGACTGCAAACCTCGCTCAAGGAGAAAGATCTTGGAGTGAGTATAACACCGACCATGTCTCCGGAAGCACACATCAACCAGATAACTCCTGCAGCATATGGGCGCCTGGCAAGCCTGAGAACAGCGTTCCGATACCTCAGTAAGGAATCGTTCAAGACACTGTACACCGTGTACGTCAGGCCCATACTGGAGTATGCAGCACCTGTTTGGAACCTGCACTTGATAAAGCATGTCAAAAAACAAGAGAAAGTGCAAAGGTTTGCGACAAGGTTAGTTCCAGAGCTAAGGTGAATGTCCTATGAAGAAAGGTTAAGGGAAATCGGCTTGACGACACTGGAGGACAGGAGGGTCAGGGGAGACATGATAACGACATATAAAATACTGCGCAGAATAGACAAGGTGGATAAAGACAGGATGTTTCAGGGAGGGGACACAGAAACAAGAGGTCACAATTGGAAGTTGAAGACACAGATGAGTCAGAGAGATATTAGGAAGTATTTCTTCAGTCATAGAGTAGTCAAGCCGTGGAATAGCCTAGAAAGTGAAGTAGTGGAGGCAGGAACCATACATAGTTTTAGGATGAGGTTTGATAAAGCTCATGGAGCGGGGAGAGATAGGACCCAGTAGCAACCGGTGAAGAGGTGGAGCCAGGAGCTAAGACTCGACCTCTGCAACCACAAATAGGTGAGTACAAATAGGTAAGTACACATACACACACACACAGTGGGTGCAGACGTGGGGGCACAAGGCTTCGAGAACCTTAGTGTTTTTAAGGAGTGCAGTAACTGCTAGCAGTAATCAGTGGTAGTGACAATGTCAGTGAACAATCATACGAGTGATAACTAAAGTTATTAGTTAAAAAAAAGTCGAGAGGAAGCCTGAAATCATTAATATTTCAAAGTGCCAAACCGTTAGTAGCTAGTAGGCACCTGTTACCACACAGATTCAAATATACAAAGATCAAAGTGAGTGTGGAAGCGGGTGTTCAAGAATTACCAGCGTTTGGATAACAAGTGAAATGTGGGGGCACCATACAGTGAGTGGGAAAACGTTAATAAACAAAAGGAGAAAGGAAAAATAAAACTTATAAGGGAAAGTGGCAGAGTAGGCCTGCTGAAGCAGTGATGTCACAACAAGTGGCGTGCCATTATTCATATAAAGTGAAGTGTATATAATATGAAGTGTATACTATCATAAGTGAAAAGTGAAATCACGTGAGGAACGTGGGATGTATGAGCATATATGGTTATAAACATCACAGGTGAAGGATCTCCAAAATAGTGATAGAAGGCCTATGTACAACGACTACATCATCAGCATCTGGCAACTTGTCACCGCACCGCTGCCAGCACAAGTATCGCTCATCTATTGTGGTTGCATGTTGTCAGATTTTGGTCTCTGCATCACTGTTAGATACTGGTCACTCACTCCTGCAAGCTATTATCAGAATTAGGGTAGAAATAGCATAGATAAGGTGAAGATAGTGTTGACGAGAGTGTGAGGTGTAGAGCAGACTAGCGAGGGGTAACGTAGGGGTAACGTAGTATTACTACCGGTAGTTAATAGCAGTATGAATACTTAGGAAGCTAGGAAGTCCTCTCTCAATGTGAGCAAGGAATAGGATAATAACCAGCAGTAACTGATACTTCAATCCAGAAAGGCAATAAGTGGAGAGATTTAGCATTACTGGGAAAGACAAATGGGACTAAATTTTGAGCCTACACGACAGAGAGGCATAACAGATCTTTCAACAACAACAACCCCTCCCCCCCCCCCTAACCATCTCTCCTCACACACATACACACACACACACACACACACACACACACACACACACCACAAGGTAGACACTTAGAAGCTTTAGACCCTAGTACCAATTCCCGCAAAGCACATGAACACACACACATACGCACACATACACACACCTCTACTAGGCGAATACACACACACACACACACCACACACACACACACACACACACACACACACCACACACACACACATACATACACACATACACACACACCCTTACTAGGCGAGTACAAAACACACACACACACACACACACATCACCATAACATGCACACACACACACATGCACACACATCCCACACCACACCCCTTTTCATAAGGACCAGTTATCAAGCGGTCACTCTACCCTCACCCTCTTTCCCCTCCCCTCCCCTTCTAATCCCATCACACACACACACTTCCCTGCTTCTAAGGGTCACTCATCCTTCTCTCCCCCTCCCCTCCCCTCCCCTAATCCCATCCCTCTCTCTCCCACACATGCACACACAATACACAAGCACACATACACAAGCACATACACACTTGACACAAAAAACGTACTCCCCCTTCCCCTAACCACCTCTCCCCCTCCCCCTAGCCACCTACCTCCCCCCCAAACCATCTAACCCCCCCCCAAGCCATCTAACCCCCTCCCCCAACCACTCTCCCCCTCCAATAACCATCCTCCCCCTCCCCCATAACCATACATCCCCACTCCCCCTAACCATCTATTCCCCTCCCCCTAACCATCTCTCCCCTTCCTTGTGTGGTGCAATGGGGGAACCTAGAGCTAGGATGAGAACAAAGGGCTCAAAGGACGAATCTGGGAGGGAGGACTGGGAGGCAGAGCTCAAAAAAAGGGAGGAAGACTGGGGAAGGAGGCTAGATGAGCTTGCAAGGAAGATGGAGGAGAGGTTAGCAGCAGAATGCAGAAGGTGGGAGCAACATGCCACATTAGCAGAAGCCAAGATACAGAGATTAGAAGAGGAGCTGAGAAATCTGAAACAGCCTGGAGACAAAGATAATACAGAAGTAGCATCAGCAATGTTTACATCAGACGCAGACAAAGGGTCTGAAGGGAGCATGGAAGCGAAACTGTATGCAGAGATCCTGTCAAACCCACATGGGGCCAAAACAAAGACAGGGAGCACACTAGGACAGAATGAGAGGTTGGAAGACATTAAAGGAACTATGACACGTGCAGGGACCTTACCAGACACTTGTGGGGGCCAGGAACAGGTGAGCAGGAAGGACAAACCAATAAGCATAGGGGCCACAGCTAGGGAAGGGACTGAAGGAAGGAACACTCCATGGGAAGGAACTAAAACACCTCAGAAAATGCAATGGGAATCACAGTGGGAGGTGGAAAGGGAGAGATCAGTTTTTGTCTATGGGCTAGACGAAGCTGAAGGGGAAACTTATGATGAAAGAAAGCAGGAGGAGAAAAAAGCAATTGAAGGCATCATGAAGGTGATAGGTGAGGGAGACATGACCCAGGTGGCAAATTTTCGGAGAATTGAGTGGTTCACAAAGAAAAGGAGTCGGCCTCTCAAAGTAATTTTCAAGGCAGAATCAACTCGAACCATGATCCTGCAGGAGAAAGCACGGCTGAGATGCAAACAGGAGTTCATGAGTGTGTACCTCGATCGAGACAGAACACAGGAGGAAAGGATGATACTGAAAGAGAGAGTGCAAAAACGAAAGGAGGAATGGGAGGAAATGAAAAAGGAGAGCGGAATAACCCAGGAACAGGTGGAAGGACAAGCACACCCCCCAGAAACACCTGCAGAAGGACTCCAGCCACGACACCCCCAAGGCAGCTGAACAATCCAAACCAACCATCACACACTGATCCCTCTGTTCCCATCCCCAAGCACCACGAACCCTACCCCTACAGCAACCCCCAACCCTAGTATTTCCCCAGGACCACAGTTACAGTATTAGAACAGAAGTTGAAGGTTTGGTACACAAATGCAGATGGATTAACGAATAAATATGAGGAATGGCAAGAAAGAATCAATGAGAAGTCCCCAGACATCATAGCAGTTACAGAAACAAAACTCAAGGAGACCATAACAGATGCAATCTTCTCACCAGAATACCAGATCATGAGGAAAGATAGAAGGGGCAGAGGGGAGAAGGGGTTGCTCTGCTCGTAAAAAACCGATGGAAATTCGAGAAAATGGAAGGCATAGACGAGACAGGAGAAAGGGACTACATAGTAGGTA
Organism: Cherax quadricarinatus; assembly: GCF_026875155.1. Lineage (NCBI taxonomy): Eukaryota > Metazoa > Arthropoda > Malacostraca > Decapoda > Parastacidae > Cherax > Cherax quadricarinatus. The sequence continues at coordinate 9,856,957 of NC_069414.1, forward strand.
CACTTCAGTCTGGGGAACACAAGGTGGTCATTGCAGTGATGTATAATCCATCACAGAACTGCAGGAGGCCAAGAGAGGAATATGAAGAGAGCAACAGAGCAATGATGGACACACTTGCTGAGGTGGCAAGAAGAGCTCACTACAGCAGATCAAAGTTGCTGGTTATGGGGGATTTCAACCACAGGGAGATTGACTGGAAAAAGCTGGAGCCACATGGGGGTCCCAAAACATGGAGAGCCAAGATGTTGGATGTGGTGCTGGAAAACCTCATGCACCAACATGTTAAGGACACTACCAGAGTGAGAGGTGAGGATGAACCAGCAAGACTGGACCTTATGTTCACCCTGGGCAGTTCATACATTGAGGACATCACATATGAGAGTCCCCTAGGAGCTAGTGACCACATGTTTCTGTGCTTTGAATACATAGTAGAGTTTCAAGTGAAGAGAGTAACAGGAGTTGAATGGGAAAAGTCAGACTATAAAAGAGGGGACTACATAGGGTTGAGGAACTTCCTGCAGGAGGTTCTGTGGGACAGAGAACTGGTAGGAAAGCCAGTAAATGAAATGATGGAATATGTAACAACAAAATGCAAGGAGGCAGTGGAAAGGTTTATTCCCAAGGGCAACAGAAACAATGGGAAGACCAGAACGAGCCCCTGGTTTACCCGACGGTGTAAGGAGGCAAAAACAAAGTGCAATAGAGAATGGAAAAAGTACAGAAGGCAGAGAACACATGAAAATAGGGAGATTAGTCAGCAGAGCCAGGAACGAGTATGCACAGGTAAAGAGGGAGGCTCAGCGACAGTATGAAAATAACATAGCATCGAAAATCAAGACTGACCCAAAACTGTTGTATAGCCACATCAGGAGGAAGACAACAGTCAAAGACCAGGTGATCAGACTGAGGACAGAAGGTGGAAGACTCACAAGAAATGATCAGGAGGTATGTGAGGAGCTAAACAGGAGATTTAAGGAAGTTTTTACAGTAGAGACAGGAAGGGCTCTGGGAAGGCAGCACAGAAGGGAACATAAAGAGGAAATATACCAACAAGTGTTGGATGACATATGATGAACCGAGGAAGAGGTGCAGAAGCTGCTAAGTGACCTTGATACCTCAAAGGCGATGGGACCAGACAACATCTCCCCGTGGGTCCTTAGAGAAGGAGCAGAGATGCTGTGTGTGCCCCTAACCACAATCTTCAACACATCCCTTGAAACTGGGCAACTACCTGAGAAATGGAAGACAGCAAATGTAGTCACCATATTTAAGAAAGGAAACAGAAATGAGGCACTATACTACAGACCTGTGTCTCTGACATGTACAGTATGCAAAGTCATGGAGAAGATTATCAGGAGGAGAGTGGTGGAACACCTGGAACAGAACAAGATTATAAATGAAAACCAGCATGGGTTCATGGAAGGCAAATCCTGTGTCACAAACCTTCTGGAGTTTTATGACAAGGTAACAGAAGTAAGACACAAGAGAGAGGGGTGGGTTGACTGCATTTTCCTAGACTGCAGGAAGGCCTTTGACACAGTTCCCCACAAGAGATTAGTGCAGAAGCTGGAGGATCAGGCGCATATAACAGGGAGGGCACTGCAATGGATCAGGGAATTCCTGACAGGGAAGCAACAACGAGTCATGGTACGTGAAGAGGTATCGCAGTGGGCGCCTGTGACGAGCGGGGTCCCACAGGAGTCAGTTCTAGGACCAGTGCTATTTTTGATATATGCGAACGACATGATGGAAGGAATAGACTCTGAAGTGTCCCTATTCGCAGATGATATGAAGCTGATGAGAAGAATTAAATCGGATGAGGATGAGGCAGGACTGCAAAGGGACCTGGACAGGCTGGACATGTGGTCCAGAAACTGGCTTCTCGAATTCAACCCTGCCAAATGTAAAGTCATGAAGATTGGGGAGGGGCAAAGAAGACCGCAGACAGAGTATAGGCTAGGTGGACAAAGATTACAGGCCTCACTCAGGGAGAAAGACCTTGGGTTGACCATAACACCGACCATATCACCGGAGGCACACATCAACCAAATAACTGCTGCAGCATACGGGCGCCTGGCAAACCTGAGAATAGGTTTCCGATACCTTAATAAGGAATCGTTCAAGACACTATACACTGTGTATGTTAGGCCCATACTGGAGTATGCAGCACTAGTCTGGAACCCACACCTGGTCAAGCACGTCAAGAAGTTAGAGAAAGTACAAAGGTTTGCAACAAGGTTAGTCCCAGAGCTCAAGGGAATGTCGTACGAGGAAAGGTTGAGGGAAATCGGACTGACGACACTGGAGGACAGAAGGGTCAGGGGAGACATGATAACGACATACAAGATACTGCGGGGAATAGACAAGGTGGACAGAGATAGGATGTTCCAGAGAGGGGACACAGGGACAAGGGTCACAACTGGAAGCTGAAGACTCACAGGGACGTTAGGAAGTATTTCTTCAGTCATAGAGTCGTCAGCAAGTGGAATAGCCTATCAAGTGAAGTAGTGGAGGCAGGAACCATACACAGTTTTAAGAAGAGGTATGACAAAGCTCAGGAAGCAGAGAGGGAGAGGACCTAGTAGCGATCAGTGAAGAGGCGGGGCCAGGAGCTGAGTCTCGACCCCTGCAACCACAATTAGGTTTGTACACACACACATACACTCACATACACAGCACATCCCTTAGCTGTATTGGCAATACTGGTATAAACCTTGGTAATAAATACCGACAAGTTGGTTTAGAAAGACACGTAAGCAAACACTATAACATATTTATTAGAAGTGATCAAGGTCCCAGGACCGAAACGTTTTCTAATAAATATGTTATAGTGTTTGCTTACGTGTCTTTCTAAACCATTGGCAACACTGTATCTTCCATGATCTTAGCACAGAAGATCGTGTTCGCTGTATTGTTGTTTCGTATACAGTAGGAAACTTCAGTTCTTCTATTATGTTGATTCTAGTGTAATTTGAAGCGCTCAGAATTATCCGTATGGCTTGTTGTGGATTACTTTAAGTTAATTAAGGGCATCAAAGTGGAAAGTTAATGAAGTTTAGAGCATGGTAATCAGTGACATCTAATTAAAACCATGTTGAACAATTTTACATATCTAACACTAATTCAAAGGTTTCTTCCTACAAGTGTTCCAGGTGGATTAAGTCTCTTCAAGTCCGCAGTTTAGGTTACTTAAAATATCGCTGTTTATTCAAACTCCTAAGTATATGTATTGTTCAGTATTATTGATTTGGATGGACGGCATAATCTTAATGCAAGCATTTGAGCAGAAGATTTTAGTCTTGTCTGTAGATGTATCGAGGCGACATTCAGTGTTTCTTGCTGTGAAGGCGTCGAGAAGAGTTTGTAATCTGTTGGACGTGTTGGCAAAGATGCAGATATCACCCGTGTAGCAACTGACAACCTCGTCATGCTCCTAGAGATGTTGGGAAAAAGCCTGTGCATTAGTTCTATACAGAGAGAGAGAGAGAGAAAGAGAGAGAGAGAGTGGGGCTGAGTGCTTCACCAAGGTGTGTCCAGTTCAGATTAGTCACTGGTGATACTCTTGACACGTGCACATATGACTGAGGCTGTTGTTCAGGTGTCCTTGGATCCGGATTAATAGTTTCTCCCTGACACTGAAATTAGCCAGTTGTTCAGCGATAAGAGCTCTGTTGGCTGTGTCAGTGGTAGCTCCGAGGTAAATAAAGGCTGCTATTGTGCCCAGTCTGTACCTGGTGAGATACTCGGAAAGCAAATTTGGGTGATTCTCTCAAGTAAGAACCCATAGAAATTGGAAGAGAGTTGATATACTTGTATTTGGATTTATCAAGGACAATTCTCTCGAGAACTTTACATATGTAGGATGTTAATGAGATGGGTCTAAACTTGCAAAGCTTAGTTTTGGAAAGGGCAAAATGAGAGGGGTGTCAGCTTTCAGGCAGAATACCATTCAATAAGCTGAATCTACATGGATCATTGATGGGCCACTCATTAATAAGTCTAAGGGTGTTACAGCCATGCAGTCTTCCCCAGGTAAGGTGGATCTGCCCTTTTTTTTAATGCAGTTTGAAGCTCGAAAGTTGTTATAGAACAGGTATCAGCTATGTCCGTCTTCTCACAAGTAGTGATTATTCTGAGGTTCCTGCTGACAATCTTGTTTGTGTTAACCAAGTGAAGTTGATGGTTCTGAGGCCAGCCTTGCAAACTTGAGACATTTGCATGTTGGTCAAGTAGCACATCAGCTATGTCGTGGGTGAGTGATGTTCGAGTTTGTTTTTGATTTTCAAGTCTTTCTGATTTTATACCACATTTGAAGCTTTGCAAGAGTTGTTCCTAGTACTAGCCGTAGTAGTAGTAGTAGTAGTAGTAGTAGTAGTAGTAGTAGTAGTAGTAGTAGTAGTAGTAGTAGTAGTAGCAGAAGTAACATTTACGGAATACCATCAAATCAGTACTGGCCGCATATTTGCTCCTTTAAGTCCCTGAACTCGCTATATGCCTTAAAAAATTATCAAGTGAGCTGTTTTGCAGTTTCAACATTTCTTAGATAGTTCATGTAGTATATTCTAACTGCGAGTTCGAAGACGTGAGTGAGTGGTAAGTCCTCGCTGCTCTATCTCAGATGAGGTGGACCTAAAACGTTTTATACACCCGTTGTGATAGTGAGTCACTTCTGTAACATAGACTTTGTATAGTACATGCACAATAATTAAAGATTTTTGCCTCGCAACACTTGTAGATCTCATGTTTGAAATACTTATTAAGGTTTCTAGGTATGCTGAGGACATGATTATATTTTTAACGAAAGGTAGTGGCGAGGCATCGATTATTGTGTGTGCTTTGTTGTGCCTGGGATGGAAGTGAGGGGCGCCTTGAGCCAAAGAATTGGAGTGATTCTCCCCTGGAACAGTCCCAATTATCTTACATTCCCCCAGTCTCGGCATAATCCCTATAGGTTTAGCGCTTCCCCATAAATGCAATAATACGCTTTGGTGAGCAGAGGTGGTTGAGAGGAGAGGTGCAGCGGCCAGACCAGCACCTCCACACTCAGCGATATTGAACTGATCTAGCAATAGTGAAGCTCCAGCACTCTCTTACTCACACCTCCAGCATCAATGACATTGTCTTACTCTCACCTCCAGCATCACTGACACTGTCTTACTCTCACCTCCAGCATCACTGACACTGTCTTACTCTCACCTCCAGCATCACTGACACTGTCTTACTCTCACCTCCAGCATCACTGACACTGTCTTACTCTCACCTCCAACATCACTAACACTGTCTTACTCTCACCTCCAGCATCACTGTACACTGTCTTACTCTCACCTCCAGCTTCACTGACACTGTCTTACTCTCACCCCCAGCATCACTGACACTGTCTTACTCTCACCTCCAGCATCACTGACACTGTCTTACTCTCACCTCCAGCATCACTGACACTGTCTTACTCTCACCTCCAGCATCACTGACACTGTCTTACTCTCACCCCCAGCATCACTGACACTGTCTTACTCTCACCTCCAGCATCACTGACATTTGTCTTACTCTCACATCCAGCATCACTGACACTGTCTTACTCTCACCTTCAGCATCACTGACACTGTCTTACTCTCACCTCCAGCATCACTGACACTGTTACTCTCACCTCCAGCATCACTGACACTCTTACTCTCACCTCCAGCATCACTGACACTGTCTTACTCTCACCTCCAGCATCACTTACACTGTCTTACTCTCACATCCAGCATCACTGACACTGTCTTACTTTCGCCTCCAGCATCACTGACACTGTCTTACTCTCACCTCCAGCATCACTGACACTGTCTTACTCTCACCTCCAGCATAAACTGACACTGTCTTACTCTCACTCCCAGCATCACTGACACTGTCTTACTCTCACCTCCAGCATCACTGACACTGTCTTACTCTCACCTCCAGCATCACTGATACTGTCTTACTCTCACCTCCAGCATCACTGACACTGTCTTTCTCTCACCTCCAGCATCACTGACACTGTCTTACTCTCACCTCCAGCATCATTGACCCTGTCTTACTCTCACATCCAGCATCACTGACACTGTCTTCCTCTCACCTCCAGCATCACTGACACTGTCTTACTCTCACCACCAGCATCACTGACACTGTCTTACTCTCACCTCCAGCATCACTGACACTGTCTTACTCTCACCTCCAGCATCACTGACACTGTCTTACTCTCACCTCCAGCATCACTGACACTGTCTTACTCTCACCTCCAGCATCACTGACACTGTCTTACTCTCACCTCCAGCATCACTGACACTGTCTTACTCTCACCCCCAGCATCAATGACCCTGTCTTACTGTCACATCCAGCATCACTGACACTGTCTTACTCTCACCTCCAGCAACACTGACACTGTCTTACTCTCACCTCCAGCATCACTGACACTGTCTTACTCTCACCCCAGCATCACTGACACTGTCTTACTCTCACCCCCAACATCAACTGACACTGTCTTACTCTCACCCCCAGCATCACTGACACAGTCTTACTCTCACCTCCAGCATCACTGACACTGTCTTACTCTCACCTCCAGCATCACTGACACTGTCTTACTCTCACCTCCAGCATCACTGACACTGTCTTACTCCTCACCCCCAGCATCACTGACACTGTCTTACTCTCACATTCAGCATCACTGACACTGTCTTACTCTCACCTCCAGCATCACTGACACTGTCTTACCTCTACCCTTCAGCATCACTGACACTGTCTTACTCTCACATCCAGCATCACTGACACTGTCTTCCTCTCACCTCCAGCATCACTGACACTGTCTTACTCTCACCACCAGCATCACTGACACTGTTTTAAACTCTCACCTCCAGCATCACTGACACTGTCTTACTCTCACCTCCAGCATCACTGACACTGTCTTACTCTCACCTCCAGCATCACTGACACTGTCTTACTCTCACCTCCAGCATCACTGACACTGTCTTACTCTCACCTCCAGCATCACTGACACTGTCTTACTCTCACCTCCAGCATCAATGACCCTGTCTTACTGTCACATCCAGCATCACTGACACTGTCTTACTCTCACCTCCAGCAACACTGACACTGTCTTACTCTCACCTCCAGCAATCACTGACACTGTCTTACTCTCACCTCCAGCATCACTGACACTGTCTTACTCTCACCCCCAGCATCACTGACACTGTCTTACTCTCACCCCCAGCATCACTGACACAGTCTTACTCTCACCTCCAGCATCACTGACACTGTCTTACTCTCACCTCCAGCATCACGGGACACTGTCTTACTCTCACCTCCAGCATCACTGACACTGTCTTACTCTCACCCCCAGCATCACTGACACTGTCTTACTCTCACATTCAGCATCACTGACACTGTCTTACTCTCACCTCCAGCATCACTGACACTGTCTTACTCTCACCTTCAGCATCACTGACACTGTCTTACTCTCACCTCCAGCATCACTGACACTGTCTTACTCTCACCTCCAGCATCAATGACACTGTCTTACTCTCACCTCCAGCATCACTGACACTGTCTTACTCTCACCTCCAGCATCACTTACACTGTCTTACTCTCACATCCAGCATCACTGACACTGTCTTACTTTCGCCTCCAGCATCACTGACACTGTCTCACTCTCACCTCCAGCATCACTGACACTGTCTTACTCTCACCTCCAGCATCATGACACTGTCTTACTCTCACTCCAGCATCACTGACACTGTCTTACTCTCACATCCAGCATCACTGACACTGTCTTACTCTCACCTCCAGCATCACTGACACTGTCTTACTCTCACCTCCAGCATCACTGACACTGTCTTACTCTCACCTCCAGCATCACTGACACTGTCTTACTCTCACCTCCAGCATCACTGACACTGTCTTACTCTCACCTCCAGCATCACTGAGACTGTCTTACTCTCACCCCCAGCATCACTGACACTGTCTTACTCTCACCTCTAGCATCACTGACACTGTCTTACTCTCACTCCAGCATCACTGACACTGTCTTACTCTCACCTCCAGCATCACTGACACTGTCTTTCTCTCACCTCCAGCATCACTGACACTGTCTTACCCCTCACCACCAGCATCATTGACCCTGTCTTACTCTCACATCCAGCATCACTGACACTGTCTTACTCTCACCTCCAGCATCAATGACACTGTCTTACTCTCTCACCCCAGCATCACTGACACTGTCTTACTCTCACCTCCAGCATCACTGACACTGTCTTACTCTCACCTCCAGCATCACTGACACTGCCTTACTCTCACCTCCAGCATCACTGACACTGTCTTACTCTCACCTCCAGCATCACTGACACTGTCTTACCTCTCACCTCCAGCATCACTGACACTGTCTTACTCTCACCTCCAGCATCAATGACCCTGTCTTACTGTCACATCCAGCATCACTGACACTGTCTTACTCTCACCTCCAGCAACACTGACACTGTCTTACTCTCACCTCCAGCATCACTGACACTGTCTTACTCTCACCTCCAGCATCACTGACACTGTCTTACTCTCACCCCCAGCATCACTGACACTGTCTTACTCTGACCCCCAGCATCACTGACACAGTCTTACTCTCACCTCCAGCATCACTGACACTGTCTTACTCTCACCTCCAGCATCACTGACACTGTCTTACTCTCACCTCCAGCATCACTGACACTGTCTTACTCTCACCCCCAGCATCACTGACACTGTCTTACTCTCACATTCAGCATCACTGACACTGTCTTACTCTCACCTCCAGCATCACTGACACTGTCTTACTCTCACCTTCAGCATCACTGACACTGTCTTACTCTCACATCCAGCATCACTGACACTGTCTTCCTCTCACCTCCAGCATCACTGACACTGTCTTACTCTCACCACCAGCATCACTGACACTGTCTTACTCTCACCTCCAGCATCACTGACACTGTCTTACTCTCACCTCCAGCATCACTGACACTGTCTTACTCTCACCTCCAGCATCACTGACACTGTTCTTACTCTCACCCCCAGCATCACTGACACTGTCTTACTCTCACCTCCAGCATCACTGACACTGTCTTACTCTCACCTCCAGCATCAATGACCTGTCTTACTGTCACATCCAGCATCACTGACACTGTCTTACTCTCACCTCCAGCAACACTGACACTGTCTTACTCTCACCTCCAGCATCACTGACACTGTCTTACTCTCACCTCCAGCATCACTGACACTGTCTTACTCTCACCCCCAGCATCACTGGACACTGTCTTACTCTCACCTCCAGCATCACTGACACAGTCTTACTCTCACCTCCAGCATCACTGACACTGTCTTACTCTCACCTCCAGCATCACTGACACTGTCTTACTCTCACCTCCAGCATCACTGACACTGTCTTACTCTCACCCCCAGCATCACTGACACTGTCTTACTCTCACATTCAGCATCACTGACACTGTCTTACTCTCACCTCCAGCATCACTGACACTGTCTTACTCTCACCTTCAGCATCACTGACACTGTCTTACTCTCACCTCCAGCATCACTGACACTGTCTTACTCTCACCTCCAGCATCAATGACACTGTCTTACTCTCACCTCCAGCATCACTGACACTGTCTTACTCTCACCTCCAGCATCACTTACACTGTCTTACTCTCACATCCAGCATCACTGACACTGTCTTACTTTCGCCTCCAGCATCACTGACACTGTCTCACTCTCACCTCCAGCATCACTGACACTGTCTTACTCTCACCTCCAGCATCACTGACACTGTCTTACTCTCACTCCCAGCATCACTGACACTGTCTTACTCTCACATCCAGCATCACTGACACTGTCTTACTCTCACCTCCAGCATCACTGACACTGTCTTACTCTCACCTCCAGCATCACTGCCCACTGTCTTACTCTCACCTCCAGCATCACTGACACTGTCTTACTCTCACCTCCAGCATCACTGACACTGTCCTTACTCTCACCTCCAGCATCACTGAGACTGTCTTACTCTCACCCCCAGCATCACTGACACTGTCTTACTCTCACCTCCAGCATCACTGACACTGTCTTACTCTCACCTCCAGCATCACTGACACTGTCTTACTCTCACCTCCAGCATCACTGACACTGTCTTTCTCTCACCTCCAGCATCACTGACACTGTCTTACTCTCACCACCAGCATCATTGACCCTGTCTTACTCTCACATCCAGCATCACTGACACTGTCTTACTCTCACCTCCAGCATCAATGACACTGTCTTACTCTCACCCCCAGCATCACTGACACTGTCTTACTCTCACCTCCAGCATCACTGACACTGTCTTACTCTCACCTCCAGCATCACTGACACTGCCTTACTCTCACCTCCAGCATCACTGACACTGTCTTACTCTCACCTCCAGCATCACTGACACTGTCTTACTCTCACCTCCAGCATCACTGACACTGACTTACTCTCACCTCCAGCCTCACTGACACTGTCTTACTCTCACCTCCAGCCTCACTGACACTGTCTTACTCTCACCTCCAGCATCACTGACACTGTCTTACTCTCACCTCCAGCATCACTGACACTTACTCTCACCTCCAGCATCACTGACACTGTCTTACTCTCACCTCCAGCATCACTGACACTGTCTTACTCTCACCTCCAGCCTCACTGACACTGTCTTACTCTCACCTCCAGCCTCACTGACAGTGTCTTACTCTCACCTCCAGCCTCACTGACACTGTCTTACTCTCACCTCCAGCCTCACTGACACTGTCTTACTCTCACCTCCAGCCTCACTGACACTGTCTTACTCTCACCTCCAGCATCACTGTCACTGTCTTACTCTCACCTCCAGCATCACTGACACTGTCTTACTCTCACCTCCAGCATCACTGACACTGTCTTACTCTCACCTCCAGCATCACTGACACTGTCTTACTCTCACCTCCAGCATCACTGACACTGTCTTACTCTCACCTTCAGCATCACTGACACTGTCTTACTCTCACCTCCAGCATCACTGACACTGTCTTACTCTCACTCCAGCATCACTGACACTGTCTTACTCTAAACCTCCAGCATCACTGACACTGTCTTACTCTCACCTCCAGCATCACTGTCACTGTCTTACTCTCACCTCCAGCATCACTGACACTGTCTTACTCTCACCTCCAGCATCACTGACACTGTCTTACTCTCACCTCCAGCATCACTGGTATAGATGGTTACAGACATTCTCTAGCTATACAAAAGGCACGTTTTACCAGTAAAAATAATCTTCCACTAAGTCAACCTCTATTGGCTTGTTCAATGCTACCTCCTCATATTAGTAAATAAAAACAAAAATATAAGTATGACTCCAGGTAAATATACCATTCGGTCCAGGACCACCAGAGTTTGGACATTAGTGTCACCCGCCAAGAGACGCTCCAACAGTGCACTTCGTTCATTTTCCGTCTTGAAGGAGAATATTGTTACTGTTTTGTATTTTTTTTCTGAAGGTTTGTATGACAGTTTGTGCCCCTGGCTAGCCAGCACAGCCTGGTGTGACGACTTTGTTACATTGTACAGCGCACAGATGTACATCTTCTGTACATCTTGCTGAGTCTTCAACACCTGTGTTGTTGTTGTTACTGTTCTTCTTATTCTTGGGCTTGTTTTGTTTTTGTTCTTGTTCTTACTCTTGTTTTTGTTGTTCTTGTTCTTGTTGTTGCTGCTGCTGCTGTTATTGTTGTTTTTATTAATTTACCGCTCTCCCTTAATTACAATGATAATAATGAGGTTGGTTAGAGAGAGAGAGAGAGAGAAAGAGAGAGAAAGAGAAAGAGAGAGAAAGAAAGAGAGAGAAAGAAAGAGAGGGGAAGAAAAGAGAGAAAGAAAGAGAGAGATGGAGAGAGAGTGGTGTGAAGGTTGTCAAATTTATTTATTTTCATGTGATAAAATTCTGTCTCTCTCTCTCTCTCTTTTTTTTTTTTTTTTTTTTTTTTACACAGGGTTTGACAAGGTTAAGGATCCCTAGCTTTATTGACAGCTATTTACAGGTTAAGGATTCCTAACTTTATTGACAAGCTAAGAGCTGTTACCTACATCAGCTCATTTGAAAGCATTTTTATTGTTATGAGACATACAAGTAGGAAACAGGATGAAGTTGGAGCCATCTGTGGGCAAGCATTTTCGTTTGATCAACTGACTTTATCTCGTTGACATCATTATCCTGTACGAATGTGTTCCATACTCTAGTCATCCTGGGAAATGTATGATCTCAGATGGAGTGATGTTTGGAAAAGGGGTACAGCCAGAGTGAGTTGCTGCTTTCTGCCCGTCTTGTGGCATAAAAGCTTGTTTCACGCTGTCCTCGAAGTGGATCCAAGTGTGGTATTTTGACAATATTGGCCTTGTACATAACAGTAAGGCCACCCACATCCCTCCTATGTTGAAGGCTCTGCTGAAATGACAGATCTATCCGGGATGGGTCCAGGCGAGAGATGAGACGTCTTGCTCTTTTTCTCAAATCTGTCAAGCAGTCGCAATGAGAGGGGGGGCAGGCAAACCAAGAAAGTGGAGCATACTCAAGGAGCGAGCGTACTTGTGCCTCGTACAGGATCTTGCAACCCCTATGTCAAGCAGATGGGAGATACGGCGAAGTGCTGTAAGCTTCCTGGCTGCCTTGTTTGCAAGATTTACAACCCATGGTTCTTCATGGTTAGTTGGAGCCCAAATTTTTCCCCCCAAGGATATCAACTTCTTCTCCAGGTGCCAACATCCTCCCATTCTCCTTACTACTCCCACCAAACATTACCATCAGGTGCCAGAGACGATCATCATTTGCGTTTTCTCAGGTGCAAATTTTAAATTGCCATCTATTTCCCAAAGCTGATATAGCTTAGCTGGTGATTGATGTAGCTTAGAGCAGCTGGCATTTCTTCTCTTGGAAAAGGGGAATGTCAGTGAAACAGTCGTCTGCATATGCATGTGATTCTGGGATGAGATAAAAGAAGGTCGTTGAAGTAGACATTCCATAAAAAATGGACCCAGCACGCTTCCTTGTGGAACCTCCCCCAATAGGATGTCTGCTGATTCCGTTCCATTGAGAACTACACTTGAGATCTACCATAAAGGTAGTCACTGAGGAGACATAGCGTAGAGCCTACAATTCCCAGTGCTTAAATTTTGCAAAGAGCCTGGTGCCACACCCGGTCGAAAGCGCCAGCAATGTCCAGTGCTACCCCCACAGCTGACTTTGGATTCATCCAGTGACGGGTGCCACTTAGTGGAGAGGTTTAACAACAGATCAGCAGCAGAGTAACCTTTCCTGAAGCCATATTGACGATCACAAAGTAGTGGTGGTAGTCAAAAAACTCTGTCATTTGTCTTGAGATTATTGTCTCAAGGTCTTACCAGTGATTGACAGGAGTGACACTGGTCTGTAGTTGCTGATTTCTGCTCTGCTCTTCTTTTTGTGAACAGGGACTACATTTGCCTTTTTCCCCATAGAGAGGGCCATTTTACACTGTACTAGGCAGTGCTGAAAGATGCGAGTTAGAGGTGCTGCTAGCTGGTCTGCACATCTTCTCAACAATCTTGGGCTCAACTTGTCTGGGCCCACAGCCTTTTCTTGGTCAAGCGATTTAAGTAGGAAATGCACCTCCTCCTGCCTTATTGTCACCACTGACAGTTTTGACACCGTTCTTGCAGCTAGCCAAGGAGGGTCCCTTGCTGGATCAGGAACTTGCATTTTGGTAGCAAAGTGTTCAGCAAAGAGGTCCGCCTTCTCTTGACTACTAGTAGAGGTGGTCCCATCCTGTCGATTTAGAGGTGGAATAAGTCCTTGACCAGGGACCACCAGGTTTTGGAGCCTACCCTACCTGATGCTAACTTTCTTTTAGTGTCCACCTCCCATTTAGCAATGGCCCACTTTTGAACATCACCCATATGCCTACAGGCTTGCATGTGCAAGTTCCTGTTATAGGTGGTAGGATGTCTCTTATTTCCTTCGCCATGCTTTGTACTTAGCAGTAGCAGCCTCTCTACAACGAAAGCCGAACCAAGGCTGATCTGTAGGCTTCGTCACATATTGCCGGTGAGGAATGTGTTCTTGTTGTAGATTAAGGATGTGTCCAGTGAAGGCTTTCCCCTTGGTTGTCAACATCCCCTTGGAGAAAGCATTCCAGTCGGTGGTGGCGAGCTCAGAGCAAAGGGCTGGGCCCAATTACTCTTTCCCATAGCCAGGTTGTGCGTGTGGATCCTCACCTCGTTCTGTTGGGATCTTAAGTGTTTGTAAAAACAGCCTTTGGTCAGATGATCCAACCCTAGCCGAGGGGTTGACAAGTGACTATGCCTTCTGCCAGATCACTCACTACTGGGTCAAGGGAAGAGCCAGAGATTTTGAGTAGGGAAATCAACAAAGTTTCTCATGTCAAACACTGCAAGAAGGTCATCAAAGTCCCTCTGATAAGGTGCTGGGTTTAGGTCACCAACAATTATAATATGTTGACAGTTGTGTTGT